>BCGF01000002.1:6519656-7119656 GCA_001599175.1 Pestalotiopsis sp. JCM 9685
GGGGGTGATAGGCCGAGTACACGACATGTCGTAGCCGACATCCATTAATAAACCCATTTGACGACATTTCATCCAGGAGGGAAAAAAAAAAGTAACAGAGAAAGTCTAGAATATTGCCTGCCAACCACGTTTCACGGATCCCAGGTCATTAAACTTTGTGTGTTTCTTGGAACTTGTTCCACCTCGGAGCGAGCTGCGCTGCTCGCTACCTACTATTACATGGCCGTGGCAGGAATTGGCGCTGACCGAAAATCCCAATGACAGAGAGTTCCGGCGCAATATATGGGACAAGTCTATATTGGCGAGATTGGCCGTCAGAAGACACACGGAGTCTCGTACAGATTGTGGCAATATAATATACTTACAGCTGGGACTTCCCTTATAGCCCCCCGTCCCCGTGTTCATACTATGTCTCAGAGGGGGGCGCGGCATGTCAAATCAACGGGGACACTTTGCACATGAACGCTTTCGTCGCGGCAGCCTTCTCTCTCTCTCTTGCTAATAATACTATTCTTGTGTGTGGAAAAAATGCAATCTAGACTAGAAGTGCTGTAGTGCAATACGGAGTACCTACCCGCCGCCTGGGTTTCTGATTTCTTGGAACAGGCACCACGCATCAGATCACCCATCCGTGGACCGTGACCCGTTCCCGATTTCCTGATTACATTGCTTGCTTGCAATCCCCGGGGACACGCCCCCTCCCCTTTCGTCATGGGTGCAATGCAATCCATCAAATGGGTTGGCATGGACTCCCGCTGTCGGGAAATTCCATTGCCAGCAGAGGACCCCTGCCGCTGCTGGGGAACCGACAAGCAGAGAGAGAGAGAGAGAGGATATACGGAAGTAGACAGGTACATTGAACCTCGAGCAAGTGTGTAAACGCAGGGGCGCGGCCATCGCCCATCAAAATATATATCCACCCTGGACCCCGATTTGCGGGCGGATCACACGCAGGCACAGGGGTCCATTTTCTTTCGTCAAAAGGTAAAAAAGACAAGAGCAGAGCAGAGCAAGATACAATGATACATGCAACGGTTTATTGGAGTTCTTTTGGTTTGGTCTTTCGGGGTACATAGGGAAGGGGAGAGCGAGAGACAGAGAGAGAGAGCCCCATTTTCGCGAATCTTCAACGTCCCACGGTCACACCCTGCGTCTGCGTCGCCTGTGCGGGCAGGCATCTCTGAACTCCGGGTTTCCTCTAGGCCGGACGTTTGACCCGAAAGGGAATTCGGCTCCAACTTCAACCTTCAAGCTATGGAAGCTTAAAATCGCATGATTGAGATGATGGGCAAAAACGCACACACAGAAGACCCAATGGTAAGCAGAACGAAAAAGGTCCAATGTATTCTATGCGACGTGCATCAAGTGCGTAAAGCGCTTTGTTCGTGTCGTCGTTGCCGATATAATTAATTATTGGGTCAAAGTCCCGTGAGGATCATCACATTTATTACCTGCTGATGCCGACGCACCGCTTGATCACACTACAGTACATGGCCTTTCTCACTGTAAATCTGTACACAGCCTTCAGCCCGGCCGCTTCGAAAAAGTATATTCACGATTTGCGCGTATCAAGTTCCTCTTTTCTGGCCAGGGACCTTTTTTTTTTTTTTTCGCGAGCCCTGGAGTCAGTCAGCCAGCCAGTTTGCCAGTCCACACAACCACACTTCCATGTTTCCACACACTGCCAGTCAGTCAGTCAGTACCCAGAAAATAGAGTTCGCCACCTGAGGCGTCGCAAATCAATTCCCAGTAGCACTCCGTAGCTGGGCGCAGTAATGAGCCTCCGCAAAAAAAAAGAAGGTCACAGGTCATGTTGAAAAGTTCTGTGTACGCAAATGTGATATTACCTGAATAAGTTGTTCGCCACGGATGCACGCATCCAGATACCATACAACGGTTTCGTCTAGTGTATCGGTATTGCATGAGTCCTATTGGCCTTGCTTTCTTTTCCTCCTTCTCGCTTCACTTTTTCGCTTGCTGCTGGCCATACATACTAACAAACTATTCATGCCCGCCCAGCCCATCAAAATCTCGGAGCGGGCGCCGCACGCTTTCGCGCGGGCTCTATCGGCGCTGTTCGGCGGCGGCAGCAGCACGCAGCACCACGCAAAATCTGACATGCTTCTAGAGGCATTCCACGCATGGCGCCGGCCTCGTGTCCGTCTACGCGCCGACCCAAACTCTCTGAACGGTAGATTAGGGGGGCAGAGAAAGAGAGAGAGAGCGTTGTAGTAATCTATTCACACGTTTTTTTTTTTCTGCTTTTCCTTTTTCGCCACCCCGTGTCAATTGGTTGGGGAGGAGGAGTTTCCCTGGTTTCTTGTTGGCTGAATAGGATAGGATACTCGCCTCTTGTTATTACTAGTCAACTTTCTTGTGTTCTTGTCTCCCTCCACTTTGCACCGCAAGTCGATCAGTCAAGTAGTAGTGTTCTGACCACCCATGGGAATTCCGGGTCCTGAGCGCCACACGTCGATACAGGTTGACAGGGCCCCGGCGGGCCTCGGGGGGGCTGGAGATTCTAGTCTCGCCTGTCGCCCTTTTCTCCTCACTCGACAAACCCCGTAAATTGGGGGGGAGATCTTGTACCTGTATGCATGTATGATCTGACAGGGCCCTTGCAAACGCATGTGTAAATATTGGAAAACAGAAAGAGGAGAAATTCCCATATTCGCCTCTGAGCGGCGAGTCAAGGCGAAAGGCTGTCACGGTCCAGACGATGAAGAAGATCGTTTTTTGGTATGTTTCGTTTCCGCTCATATGATCTGCGGGCGTGGAGCCTCGTGTTGTTGAGGGACGAGGCAAGGCGCAGAGGTCCAGAGGTCCAGACTGTGGGTGGATATACAATAGTTTTTTTAGCATGGGAATTCGTCAGCGGATGGCAGTTTTTTTTAGTTTTCTGATCAAGATCGCGGAAAACACCAAAACATCTATTCTCCTTTTCTTTCGTGTGTCTCCCCTTTCGCTTTTCTCGAGTCCGTTGAATGACTAGAGATGCAACAGGCTTCTAGAGCTTCCATGGTCTCGAAGGCGGGCACGTGCTGAGGGATGGGGGGGAGGCTTTAAAAAAAAGCAGTTGAGCGTACGATGTAAAGTAGCCATCAGCCATGTAGGTACCGCAGGGCGCTTGTTTCGGTCTCGCGTTATCCCAGATGACCATGTGGGAGCCACAATCGAATTTAGACTTTGCCATGAAACCCCCCCTGTGGTGACGACTATAGTAGCCGGCTAGATTGAAGGGTAGGCGGGAGAAGAAAAGTCAAAAATTCCGAAAGAGAGAGAGAAGGAAAGAAGAAAAAAGAGGGTGCGCAGTTCCCGGAAAACCCTCCGAATGTGCTGCGTGTTGCGTGGTGCGGGTGCCGGTGCGTGTATGAGAGGCTGTGACAAGGACCAGGAAGAGAGAGAAGCACCATGGCCTATTCAGGCCTATCCCATCTTCCCGTCCATACCACGATACACCCGGCTGCTGGTGGCTGGCTGGATGTGCTCCGTACTCCGTACACGGGAGCAAAAGAAGCAGGAATAGAAACGGTGGTGGTACGGGTCGTCGTGCATCCCGAACGTAGGTATTCTGCCGCCCTGTCAACAGAGGGAGAACCCGTGCACTATACAATGTGCGCCTGGGATGATGATGAGGCTTTTGCTTAATGTGCCTGTCTCGGCCAGTTCTGAGCTCGGATTGGAGGAGCCCTCCGCAGGAATTCCTGATTTGGGTTGGGCTAGCGCACACTGGTGATGCCGACGTTTCTCAATGTAGTATTCTGAGCTGCCGTTCTTGTGTATGCCTGCGGCTATAATCATGATTTGTTCCATATATGGCGGTTGTGTATATATCGTGTCTTGTCGTTGGTCCCCCCGACGCGCGCCTCCAGTGAGTGACCAAGACGAATTGTCGTGGGATTCAAGAGGAGATCCCTTTCCTTCGTCCCGCCCCAAGCGATGACTGACCTGAGACACAACCATCGACGCTATCTCAAGGCTGAAGGCGGTGGGCAAACCTTAACGTGTCTTAGTCGGCGCACCTGGGGTTTTCTCGGCTATAGACGCAAGAGACGTCTCTCTCTTGTGTGAGAGGCCATTTGTCTTCTGGCTAAATGCTGAATCGCAGGTTGTTCAAAGCTTCTTAGAGGCGGGAGGAGTGGGGGAACGAAGGAGGATTCGGAAAGAGAAGGGAAGAGAAGAAAACAAAAACGTCCCTGTTCCTCGGGATCAATCACTTCCATGCGACATGATGCTGCTTCCTTTTTTCGTGTGCCCACGAGGCTTCCAGGGCGGGCAATGCAAAGCGAAATAAATACCCCGTCACCCCACTGTTCGATGCGTACACCCCCCACAGGCACGATGTACTCATCCTCGTCATTGCAAAGATTCCATACCTGAACATATGCGCAGGCTGCAGCAAGAAGTAATTTGCATTCGATATGTCATATGTAAGATGGCGCATCGTACTTGTTGTCTTCCTCTCAGCCCCCAGTTGCCAGTTGCAGACCGGCGAGTGTCCGTCACATACTCCCGAGCTCATTCGTGGTGGCTCAGGTCGCCGTTCAAGAACTATATTTTGCCCGCTTGCTACTTACACGAGGGTATGTATTCCAAATCGATGGGGCGGTGAGCAAGCAAAACAAGTATAAACCATCGACGGCGACGGCGACGAAGGGTAAAAAAAAAAACGTTGTGACAAAGAAGGATTAATTTGACCAGCAAACTTTGTTCTGACTCGCTGACAGGTCTTGGTCCCTTGAAACGGGGCCAGTGAATGGGATCTTGGGAATGGGGGTTCAGAATAACGTCAGAGTGAATAAAAAGGAGTGATAGCACGTAGAAAAATTGTGGAAACCCTGGGGGTGCGCTGGCCGGCGCTGGCTTCGTGACCAAACCCACGGATTCGGGTCACTCGTTAGTTGTGGGCGAGCAGGAGGAAAAGAAGAAGGAAAAATACACGAGAATGCGAGTCGGCCAATGACAAGTTGACTCGCGCCCAATCTGGACGGTGCCCAGAGCGGGTGTATGGATGTAGACCGGAATCCAGGACCCTCCCCAGACCAGACAGCAAGAGACAAAATGGAGACAATAGGAGTCGTGACAAAAGGAGTCTCGGGACTCAAGTTCGTCAGTCAAGCGGTCAGCTAAAAATACAAAGAAGGTTTGACAGTTTGGCTGTTAGACGATAAAAGCCAGTAAGAAAAAAAAGCTTTTGGTGTCGTGGTACTCGTAATCACAGCTAGTCGAATCTTATATCGACATGATTCCGACTAACGGGACGGCTTTCCAGATCCTGCTGAGGAGCCCGCTGGCCTGTCATCCACGTCTCTCTCCCCCTCTTGTCTTCGCCAGGGACCATCGGGCAAGAGAGAAAAAGGGATCGATGGAATAGAAATAAACTAGGGACTAGAGCCTGATAGTATCGTGATCTCACAGCACAGCACGCGCGCGCCTGGTGCGTGTGTGGAGTTGTGTGGTCTGTGGGCTTGTATGAATAATGGGATTTGCCTGCAGTCGGTCGTCTCCCATGATTTGTTCGGAGTGCACTTTCTTTTTCTTTACTCCCCTCGGGCAGTCGTGCATACCGGCAGTGGCATGTGAGAGAGGGAGCGTAGAACAGGCGAAGAAGAAGGGAAAGCGGTGCGGAAGTGAGCAGGCGGCTGGCTAGCAAAATGGCACCGTCGGCCACGCGAAAACGGGAGAAATGGGATCGATGAATTGGATGGGAATCGTGATGGAGGTACAACTGTGGCGGCGCGTGAGAATTGCACCATGTACGTACGTTTCGATGGCGCCTATCAATGAATATCCCATACTGCTAGGTTAGGTAGGGTAGCCCACGCAGCAGTAGTAGATGTACCACGCATCATCAAGCGCCGTTTAGCAGAATGGAAAGTAGGGTCCTCGAATAGTAGTGGTAGTACAGAGAATATAGTTTAAGCCAAGCAGGAGAGATTTGATATGTGCAAGTACCTGACTACATTGCTACATTACTACCTGGCGGCTGCAGCATGGGGGGGGGGGGAAGTGCCCAGCAGCGTACCACATACTATTCAAAAAGACACAACATGAAGAAGGGAAGGACCAGGGATAATAAAAGAGACTAGGGTCATGGCTATGAGTGGATCAAGGACCAGCCAGCCCAGACGTCTGGGCCGTGTACCGAAGACTTCTAGTCGGGAAGCCAAAGGCAGTCCAGAGGCAATGTACGAATCAGGCAACATGTCCGCGAGCCCGCCCCGCAGGCCGGAATGAGTTGCGATACCCATGGCTATGTCACGCCCCAGGGGACCCCCATAATAGTAACTTTGCTGACTTGCCCTCCACCTGTCGAAGCAAGCAGCACAAGCACAAGCAGCAGAGCAGCAGGAGCAGCAGGCCGGTTCACAAAATACTTTGCAGTAGGTGGCGCGTCTGATGTGCAGAAGGGTACATCCCTTCCCGGGTCGTGTAAATGAGTAGCGCAAAAGCAGGTAGTCGTATCTGACTACGAAGTACTACATGCTACAACACTAACCTAGACGCTGGGCCCGAGAGTACCTCATACTTGTCTGTCTACTTACCTCCATCATACATAGTGGCAGCAGCAAAGTCCCGGACGAGATCTCCGCCCTAGTGTAGCGCCGTGGGTGGCACGTTGTAGTATTAGTCGTAGTAGAGATTTGAGAGAACGGAGAGGACGACCGCTGTGCCCTGCATACTACTTTCTTGTATTAAAAGCCTTTCGTGATCCCGTTCATGAAAGCACTTCCACCCTCTAGCAAACCACACCTCAGCCTGTCCCACGACCTCCAATAAAGCAAACAACCCGTGCATTGCCAATCATTGGAAGAGGATACCACCAACCTGTGCTTGGTTCTAACGAATAACAACTTGTTCACTTTGGGATACATTGCCTCGACAAGGAAAGAGAGTACAAGCTTATACGCAGCCCAACCACACCACCTTCAGGCAAAGCTCCCAAGGGGATTTATCAACAACACATCATCTACGTACCTGAACCCCCGAACTGGAGTTCAAGATCCGTTCAGCAGATCTGAGATCACCCCCAGACTACCTTCCCCAGACGCCCGCCCATTCAGGAGCGGCAGCACGGTACCGGATCCGGACTCTGACCATCGAAGGCCGTTGTTGTTATACATCTCGTGTATAACCAGCAGACAGTCGCCGCCACACATACACCTGCCTACCTACACCCATATATATATCCACACAACACACATATATAAAGAGCCTCGTCGTGTTCGACCATCACTCAATGACGATGCTTCTTGTTAACCCCCAGGAAGTTCAACCCCACTCCTACTACATGAACTACCGGCTCTCATCGACATCGGCACCCACAGTCCACAACGTCCTCAGCATGCCTCCGCAACACCACGAGAGACATCACCACCACCACGCCTCTGGCAATTTTGCCCCGTTCTCCAACAGCATGTCCAGCAACCAGGTTGCCCAGGCCCTGGAGATTGCGCGGGAGAGCCCCGACGGCGCCATGGACGGGACCATCAGCAGCATACTGGAGAACGCCATTGCTTCGATATGGACCAAGGTGCAGTCACACCCGGACTCGTACGTCATGACGCGGGACGAGTTCGCCGTCTTCAACTACTTCCAGCACCGCTTCCAGAACGACAAGGCAGCCGACGATGCCAGGTCTCGCTACTGGAGCAACACCAAGGGCGACAACACCAAAGGGGCTTAGATGCCTCCTGGTCCCGACGACAGGCTCAGCATGAGTTCTCATGACGTGTGTTTTTTTCTCTCCGAAAGCAAGCAGCACAAAAAAGCGATTATAGACAGCCCTATGAGGCTACCCATCTTGGCCGTTTCCTGCAGGACCGGCAGCGTGCGCGTCCGTCTTTACAGTCCATTACTATTTCCGTCAAGGTCGTTACCTACAATACGTACTTGCGTACTTACTTGTGATCATTTTTCCCAAATCCCCCACTCATGCCATCATTCGCCACCAATCAGAGGGACAGCCTGACATAACGATCAATCGCGGAGCGGAGAGGGAGGAACTAGAAGCGTGGTGAGCCTGAGAGCGATGGGCAGCAGTCCGCGGGCCCGAAAGCCTCACTGCGTACGGTACCGACTCCGTAACTCTAGCCCATCTTCCAGGTGGCCACAGAGAGGGCAGAGAAGAGGCTGCATCCGGCAATAATCATATGGTCGATTTGGTCTGTGGGCCCCCGGTCCCGGTCGCGCGATATGTACCTACATACTACTGGTACATGCGCTGAACAGACCCTGGGACAGAACCCACCGGTGATGAACCCCACCGTCAGGGGTCAGCAGTGCCGAGCATCCGACATTGGCGAATGGGTGCTGGTTGGTTGGGTCGGGTTTAGGAAAGCTGCAATGCGACACCACGGCCAGTTAGCGGAGCGGCATAGCTTCTGCCTACAGGCCACATACAGGTGTCCTACAGGCGTACTGTAGGGCCAGCCTGCCTGACCTACAGCAAGCATCAGGCAGTTGGCAGAAGCCCGCCAGCATGCAACTGTAGCTGTAGCTGTAGCTGTAGGCTCTTACAGCAAGGCACAGGGACTGAACAGCTACCTATATTATACATTTTTACCTACTTTGCACATTGCTTCCAGCTGTATACATTGCCGTGGTCGTCGCCAGTCTCGCGCTCGCGCGCACACACTTTATATCCGCGCGGCCCTATCACGGCGCTCGCCTCATCTGCATGGCAGCTTTCGTTTCAGATCACCATGTGTCTTTCCCAAGATTCTGTGCTGCAGGACCCTGCCCTCTCCTCTGGCTACATACGCCATAATCATCACCTGTCAACCATTTTGGAGGAGATGCGCATCAGTCAGACCGACCGACCGACCGACCGACCGACCTTCACCCTTCTCTACCGGTACGCATGAGACCAGAAAGAAAGAAAACAACTCCCCATTTTTTCATATTTTTCTCTTGACTGCATTGCGTCGCATATGTATCTCACGAAATGATCAGCCATGACACTACGGAGCTCTCATGACTATTTCCTTTTTCTTTTCTTGCCTTTTTCTTCCCGGTTTTAATATTTTTGTTTTCTCTCTTCCACCTCCTCGTCGCTCTGCCTCTTCCGACGTGGCGCTACCTTGGACCCGAGACCCGACCCTTAAAAATACGAGTTGCACCGGAAGGTGGCCGGCCAATGGTGGTCCATGATTGGTCCATCTCGCTGTCATCCTCATGTGGCCTCAACCAACCTGCCCTGGCAAGCCTCGAGTGAGCACTACCACTCACTACCTACTTCGAGTCTCACGAGTGCCACTACCGCATGGCTTCTCTCGTGCCGCGAGCCTCCTTCACCGGTGGTCACGGTCATCCAATCCGCCTTGCATATTTCCTGGTTCACGTCATCAACCACTGCAGTGGTCGTCGTCGAATGAGACTGCCAGGAGACCCTCCGCGGCCAGGACAAAAGTCGGCCGTGTTTCTTCCTGCCTTGTCGACGACCATGGGAGTGCAAGGAGCAGGCAGTATTATTAGCACTCGACTGTCGGGTGAGCCACCGCCAAGCAGAGCCGTAATACTTGTGCCTTCTCGACCGAGGCCAATCGGTCCCCGGCGCGGATGCCAAAGCACGTTCTCAAGGATCTTCTCCCCTCCCCGCAAAGGCGAACGGTGGCACAATCATGGAGTTTCCTGCGCAGTTGTTTTTTTTTTTCCTCCAAGTTTGCATGGATCATCATGGGATTTGCTTTCAGTGCTAGTTTATGGGCATGGAACGCTGTTAATTGGTGGGTCGTGGGCAAAGCATGCGGCGAAGAGATCTGATAGACAGCGATCTCTGACTTTTATGATAGGCAATTATACCCCACCTAGTTGTGAATTCAAAATCAAGTCAACATATCAATTGTTCTTATTGCCGCTTCAGTGTTTGGTGCTCTCGTGGTGGATCGCCGTTGATAATCATAGGCATGACATAACCGTGGCGAGCTTCGAGTGCAGAGCCTATATTGCTGGATATTGGCCGCTGATCAATGATCCGGTGCGTTTATAAAACCTGATTCTGAAGTTGATCATTTCAGTTCGGTTCGCCTCTTCAATCTCAGTCACAAACAACATTATTGAATGTACCGATACAATCAATAATACCCGTGTACCAGCAATTCACATACTATACAAACATACATACATACATGCTGTCCACTCGGACGGCTACCGCTGTTTCCCTTCCATACTACTGCTGACTCCCTGCTACCCTAGCTCAACGATACCGCCATCAAAGGCCCCCGCGTCAATCGCGCCTGGCGTCTTGATTCACTAATGAGAGACAATCGCGGTATGCTTCATTGGCCACGCTCCATGTCTTGGATCGCCCAACCCAAGATACATACGTGGCTGGCCTGTATGGTGGAGTTATATGTCTCTGTAAATGCAGTAGACACCACGATACTGCTGCTGCTACGTACGGGAACGGCCCACGTGTTCCTATTGGCTTTCCATACCACGGCCGTGGAAGAGAGGTTCCCATCTACCTACAGCACGTTCATGTCGAGATGCTGAACTAGGCTGCCGCAGTGTCATGTGGGAATCTGGCCACTCTGGGTCTTGGTCGCAGGAATAGTGGAAAACACAACTCGAGTTTTCCGAAAACCCCTAGGCTCTGATCAGTTCGGACACGGTACGACTTGGACTTCCGACAGGCATGATATTGCATCTACGTACAAACCATCCCATTCGAGCCTCGTTGCTGTCTTGTGTCACACGCTGTACTTTGCCGGGTCCAAAGGCTTAAGGCCAATTCCTCCTACACTGGCTGCTGACGCTGCTGTACCTCTTTCTGAACGGCACACATCCCACTCAGTAGTAGGAGCGCCGGTCAACCGCTTTTACTTGAGCAAAAACACAACAATCACGACCACGGCAGACAAGGTCCTTGTACAGACAGTCGAACAGGAGTTTCTGTTTCTTTTTTCGTGGCTTCAGAGCCAAGGGAAGATGGCCATGATGAACACGCGCCCGTTGGTAGAGTTTAGGCGGGTCGGTATTTACACTTTTGGTTTTTCTTTCTTCCCACAAAGGTAAAACCATGACCGTATACCACTGCTAGCCTCCCATTGGGGGACCACTGAAACGTTACCCAGGTCGCCGTTCACTGGGTTTCACTTCAGAGCAGTTCCACATCTACTCCAACATCTGCCTTATTGATCAACGGAGCGACTGCGGATGGTCGTTCTGCGTAGTCTGGTTCGTATGCTACACATGCTTACTACCTACCTAGACCTGTAAACACTAAACAACTAACTCTCCTATTCGATGATTCCTTCTCAGGCTGTCAACCCCTGGAGCTATTACATACGTATCTGCCCGTTGAAGAGGCGGTCTTCGTGCCAAGACGACGAGCACGTTTTCCCAAACAGGCTGTTGGTCTACTTTGTTTCCTTTTTTCCCACCCCATTGCGAAAGCAGAAGATGAACAAGGCGGTGATACAATGCCCTGGAAGGAAACCAGATGGCTTAATTGCTTTGAGATGCGGTTACAGAATATGATATATGATATGAGCCTCACCGGTCAGTCCTGCTGCTCCGTGGCTTTCGGCGGGCAGGTCTCTCACTGCGCCGGACTTTCTCCCCCGGAAAGCTGTACACTTCACGGGTGCTGCAGTCGCTCGAGGTCACGAGATCGTGGGGGCCGACCTGTCATGCTACACACCACAGGAGAAGGGCATGACGATGTCTGTACTTACAATGTGTACACAGCCTTCATGCAAGCCGGTTCTTCTTTCCGAAGTTCTGACACGGCGGAGAGCAGAGGGACGATCTGCAGGGTATTTTTGGGGGGTTAGGGCGAAGGGGAGAGGAGGGCTTGCTCATGCGTTACAACGCGCACGGAACGGAAACCAGCCATCCGTCATCCGTCGTGGGAGGAACCGATGAGATCTCTTCCTCGCGCGCGCTCTTCGCACTTCTCTCCGCGTCTCTGGTCTCTCACTACCAACGTGGCATGTTTGGTTGCTTTGCCTACCTCAAAACACCAAAAAGCGACATGCAGCAGCTCGAGAGAACCTGCAGCCCGAAAGTGAGACTGCAACCATCATCCCTAAATCGCAGGCACACGGCTGACGTGCCGTCGGTTTATACCCACTTGGTCAACACACGCACGCACGCACGCACGCACACACACATGTGCTGTATAGTGATACTCATCCTATGAGAGGACGTCATGGCCTAATAGATCCGTTGCTAATTAAAGCTATTCTCGGTATCGTTCATGGTGCAGATCTGGGAGATATGACGTCTCTCGATCGACGTGCAAGGGGACAAGACGATATTGACACAAGTCGGTACGGAGTGCCGTACTCCATACCTGAGAATCCTATTGCAGGGGGGACTGTCTCTTTCTCGTAAGCAAACAGAAGCCAAGGCTATCATCAGGCCATGCCATGAGGGCATGCGACCAGCATGTGGTTGTCTACGTACTCTAGGTATGCAAGTATATTCATTTGATGATCAAGGATGGTCATCTTTCTTATCAGAACAATGTATTGGCAATGACATGAGGTTCCACGAGAGCCCATGATGACAATGTGCAAGGTGCGTTATGGTATGCAACGAGTGACATAAACATCCAACTGCTGCATCACGCACGTGGGACCCTGCGCAATGTTTAATAATCATTCAACATGCTATTTTACTTTATTTTTCTTTCTTCTCTGCTAACAGCCAGCCAGGCCCCCTCCCTGGCCTATCAAACCTCTGAGATCCGGTAATGCGTTTGTGACAAGTCACGACGTCGTTGGTTTTTGACACGATCTGATTTGCGGAATGACGCCGCGGAATGCATACGACATGCCAAGTAATTTGCAATTCTGCCCTATTGCCGTCTCTGCCCTATCAACTATAGCGCTGGCCCCTTGCCTTGCTCGTCTTCTGCTTCTGCTTTCTTCGCCTGCCATACGCTACTACTACATACGTATGGGGCCCCTATAATAAGTCGAAGCACACACACACGCAACAGGCTCACGGGACGCCTGCATTAGCGGCAGATCATCCCTATACAGCTTCTCGATCGTTCGCGACCGGTCACGTCCGTCGCGATCGTGCATATAGCGCTGTTATCTCCATTTTTCCTTCCCCCGAGAGCACAAAGCACCACCCCCTTGCTAACCAGGTCGTTATACTACACAGCAAACTCCGGAGCACCATGATACCATCGTGAACCACGACCCCCTTGACAAATCTCATTACTGACATGCTCATGGGAAACGCGGCCGGCGCTTCTCGACATGATGCCCAGGGGCATCTATTGGCAGCAGCAAATATACCGTGCATCATGTCGTCCCTGTAAGGAAACCACTTCGCTTTATTGGGCCTTGGGAGAACATGCGTTCGTTCGCGCTGTCATGGAGTTTAGTTTTTTCATTCAATCTTGTGAGCATCGGCGACTTTTTTTTTTGCCCTGGTCAATGTTTTGTGTAACCGGAGACTTTTTGCTGCGAATCGGCGATACTACTCCAGAGATGCTGCAGCAGGCATACAGAAAAACGGAGAGAACCAAGTCACTTTTTACAGAATGTACTTCCGCTCCTGTGGTTTTATTTCTATTAGTTGGTTGGTATTATTCATAGTATCCCGAGTTTACATTGATTATATTTAATACTATTTTACCTCCTCGCAAAATAACAGAAAGGTGCATGTGAATAAAATCTACGCGATGCGTCTTACACATGGATGATCTACCGGTGCAAACATGTCGTCTACCGAGAGCGTGCGCCAGTCCCTCTCGAGGCCGGCCCGGGGATTGCCATATCCGGTCACCGCCGGTCCATTATAATGTCCGTACGCCATACCCGCTATACGCTCTAGAATAGTAGTGTGCGACAAGGAAGTTCAAGACCGCGGAGAGAAAAGTCGTACGCACGCGCCGTCGAGGCTCAGGGCTACTACTATACTAAGACCCAGCCAGACAGACAGCGGAACTAGGACCGCGAGTTTTAGTATAGACTTTTGGGCCGAGTTTATTACTGGTAAAACATAGTGTCACGGTAGGAGCTTTCCATGCTGCCCGTCTCATACTAAAATTAGAATCCACGTGCGAAGCCGCCGCCGGCCTTTTTTTTTTTTTTTTTTTTTTTTTCCAGTTGTTGAAATGGTTCAGTTTGCTAGTGCTTGCCGTATTGGGAACAGTTGTTGCGAAAGTGCAGATTCACAGATTCAGAAGCAGATCTGCTGTCTGGGGGGGACTGTGCAATAGACAGGGAGCAGTACATATCACACAAGCCAACAGCCCTGCAGCTTTCGTACTTTGGAACTAGAGTCTACTTTGAACCGGCTGAAGTAGGGACATTTCAAAATTACTAGTAGTTGGTATCAAATCCCGACTTTTGAACATCATGATGGGTAACATGCCTAACCCAGCAGACGGGAGCCGTATCCATAGCGATCGACTGATCTGACTCCATCTTCCCTTGTCTAGGGCCCGGACAAATTGCGCCGAAATGTCAGTGAGATTGGCGTACGGGGCCCTCGGACGGGGCCTTATCCGGTAATACGACGGCCGTAATGCTGCATATACTGTATACGCACTGCTGACTGTCCAAGTCTTCCCAGATCCCCTAACCCCCCTCTCAACCCCACCTGGGCGGCCGACAGGATCCCCTCCGAACCTGACTCGGGCGTCTGATGGCAATACGGTGCACCTGCGCCAGCTGACTCGGGGACCCGTCGCCCTGGGGCTCTGTCTGTCGCGGCGCCGAAGGCGGCTCCTGTGTCATCCGGGCGGCTTCAGTCGGGCGGAGACACACGAGAGGGCAGACACATACATACATACAGGCGGAGATGGGGCACGCGATGCATGATCCGTTCTACTAATGCCTCCGAAGCGCCGAGAGAACGATAGACTTTTCCGCGGGCATTGAATAATGGCAGATCTCACGAGTTTCGCAATACTAGTACGGCGCCGACCTCCCATTTCGGGTCTCTCCTAGCAAATTACCCGTGTCGCCGCTCTTAAGTGCTCGTTCTCTCTCTCTCCCTCTCTATCCTAGCCTAGGCAGCTCTTGCGAATGCGAAAACCAGCTCTGGAACGGCAGGCCGGTGCCGTTGCGGATAGCGGATAGCGGATTTTGACCGGACCTGATCAGGATGGCATTGGTGCTTGTTTCGCGTGGGCAGACGAAAAAAAAAAAGTCTTGGCGCGCGTCGAAGCGAGAGAAGGAATCCAAGGAACAATGTGTAATAATCCTCGTCTCTCCCTTCTCCTCACTTGCCCTCACGACTCCCTCGGCCGAGACGACGCGTGTGCCTCGGGACGTTTGTCCAAACTCTATCCCTCGTTGATATTACCACATACAACTACAGATTACGTGCCATGTATCAATATTATCATGCCCAAACTGCAGGGCACATCGTGACCTTTTTTTTCGTTATCATGATCAAGACCGCACAGGGGTATACCTTTCACGGGAGTAAAAGCTCCACACCCTTGCTTGCTTGCCTAGCTACTGTGTATTGCACCCTGTAGGTACTCGACAGAGTACATCTCATGCTGTTCAGCTCTGGCTTTGACAAACTGCAAACCTACTGTGACTTGGTCGCAAGGGGCCCACACGATTACAACTTTGATACAAGGAGCAATTGCCCAAAGGAGTAATCGCGTGGTCGCCGGCTGCTGAACTCTATATTCCTGGATCATCACCAGATGACGATGATGGTTTTTGTTCCCATTTCCCACACCCCTGGGGCTTTTGGTTGTCACAAAAGCCGCCTGCACAGGCACAGCACAGATACAAGGCACATCAACAACCCCATCTCATCCCATCTTTCCAGGTAATGTATCCATATTTATTCCCATCCCGGTGGGATTCTCTGACTGCGCAAACTTAAATATATTGACGAGCCACCACTCCATCATTTATAAGCAGGGTATTAAGCAGGACAAGGTTTCGGAGGGCAACGTCATCGCATTCCCAATTGTCTCGGAAGCCACCGAGGCAGGGCAGGGTATGGATGTCAGCAGCGTGGACAATTAAAGAAAGAAAGAAAAAGTGTAAAATACTCTTGTACCCTGGAAAGCTGGGAATACATTCTATCCACTTGGTACAAAGCCTGGGCTCCCCCCCCCCCCCCCCCCCCCCCCCCCCCCCCCACCCCCCCCCCCCCCCATCATGACCTACCTACCTATGCTCAGGCGGGTAGTGCGGTAATTCCCATAGTAGTATACGTACCTACGTGCCCTACAAGCCTTCTATAAAACCCCACTGGGATCTCTCTTACCTGGCAGCTAAAAGGTGTGGGCCGCACGGTAAACTCTAAATTCCCATGGGGCGGGTTCATGTTTACCCAAATCTGCGATCCCCAATGCAAGGCGGACAAATTGCACATTTTCGTGAACCCCGTCAATCTACTTGACTTTCTGAGCTGGGAGTTGCAATAAAAAAAGCCTAAATTAAAAGATACTTCCTCATTGGGGCAACGCAAGCGAATTGTCCGTGATACATCAATACACGTTTGGACGGGCTAATACTGCTTGTTTCGCACCTCAATGGCCTTTTCCGGGTGACATGACCAGATACATAGTACATGGATCAATTATTCGAGGACAAACTCTCTCACTGCGAGCCCAATCGCGCGTCGTATTGGCGCACTTTTGAGCAAGTCACTGGGAAGCAATAGAGCAATAAACGCAAGACAGCGAAAAGGGCAGTGTAGTCGGTGAAGAGCCCAACCATGGAGAGAAGCATGGAACTATTGGATAAGATCGATAAACTATACACTCTAAGTTAAGGCATATCCCGCAAGTGCAGAAGCGTATGATCAGCTTTTCGTCTCTAGCCGCAACGTAAAAAACAGCATCAAACAAGGGTATTGGATGTCACGACTTTCTCTCTCTTGGTCGCGCTTGCCAATTAAGCGTATTGTCATACTTTTGCCATGTCACTCACTGTAATTGAGCAGGTGCAACTATTTACGGTGACGGTCGGAAGGCGCGGCCTGGCACAGGCAGGAAGGAGCTGAGGTTGCGTTGCCTTTCAAATGCTTTTTTTTGGGTTGCTGACATGCCGCCAAGAGAGAATTAAAGTTAGCCATCTGACTTGATCTGAGTTTTGCATCTTTTCAGCCAGAGTTTCCCTTAGATGGAGGTGTGAACGTTTTCTATGTGCTTGCCACGCGCGCGCGTTCTCCGTATCATTGGATACCTTTCTGTCTGTGATGATATGGGGGTCGCGTTGTTGGAATCACTCCCACTCTTTCTCCAAATCATGACCCTGTCAACCTGTCCAGGTCCTCCCGCTCGACCGACCGACGAACCGAACCGGCGACAGGCATCCCATCCTCTCTCTCGTATATGTCGGAGTCGTGAGTGTCATCATCATACTCTGTTCACCCTCATCGCGTGGGATCGAATGCCATCCCCCATCTGCTGCCAATCTCGTCTCGTCTCTCACCCACAGGGCCCCTACCACATTAGGCAGACGTTCCGATAGAGTTCGAATCCATCCCGCGCTTAAAGTTCTTCCTATTGGAACTTTACGCCCGCTGAGGTTTCAAGACCGTGGGCGCGCCAATCTTTTACGCTTCCCAAAGCTGTCGCCGCTTCCCATCTCTCTTTTAAAGTTCAACTCCAGCTTGGGTAGCAGCCGCGTGTCACCAGCACAGCACAGCACCGCCCACTGCCTCCCACGCCCGTCGGCCTTTGTCAACGTTGCGCCTCGGAGTCGGGGGCATCTCGACGAAAGCGACCAACTGCAGCGGAAAGCAGCACGCAACGGCCCTTTTTTATCGTACACATCCTGTCTGATCCGTGGTGGGCGGGTCGAAACTCTATATGCCCTGTCTTTCGTCGCATGCGGCAATTCACCCGGCAAGGGAGAGCACACGGTCGACCATGGCCAGATGTACTGAGTACTTGCCATGGTCGACGGAAGGCGCATGCGCGTCTCAAACGTTGAATCGCGCAGCCCATGCTGTGACTCTATTCTGGGACGCAAGTATTTGCGAGACCGCATAGCCGCCTACCAACCGCCCAGAGAAAGCAAAGACGATGACGGTGACGATGAAGATGAGGCTAGATGGGGACCATTGTCTTGGACAGGCGACGTGGTCGAGAACCCCCAGGCCTGGCCGGGTTGACTCCGCAGCCTTGCCTTCCCAGGAGAGCCCTTGATTCACCAGGGCACGCGAAAAACACGTGAAGAGCACGCGGGCGGAGGAGCCGTTGAAAATGTCTGTGGCCACGCAGATCGGGCCAGTTGGTGATCTGCAGCGTGGAATCGAGCGCGCACAACTACCCGGGCGACATGTGCCGCTGTGCGGCTCTGCAGTGTCCTGAATCACGGATAAGTTGTTTTATGCCCCGAATAAATTGCATGTAACCTCAGGTGAACGATCGTCAAGGCGCCTTTGACAGCGCACGCTTGATTCGTCTGTCTACAAGACCACTATGTTCGAATGATGGTGTAGACATACCATCGTTCCAATGACGAGATACCCCATTCCTTGTGTGTCCAAGGCGGAGATATCTGTACTGATACCAACTGACCACGATCTCACTCTGCACTCTGCAGGTACCCCTTCACATCAGCTGCTGCAATGGCGCCATACCATATGTTGGCCATCTTCTTGTAGCCCGAGTCCACTGGATGAGTGCCATCGGAACTGATATCAGCGAGCGTCGGACCGTCTGATCCTTGCATATCCGCCCATATTATAGGCGCGCCAGCGATCTGCAAGGAACTGACAAGGCTCTGGTATTGAGCGTTGATCTGTTGGGCACGCGAGTTCGTGCCGCTGTCCGCGTTCACAAGGAGTCCGGAAAGGATGATAGTCGCATGCGAAGATTGCGAATAAATATCATTTAAAAGGTTGTTCATCCGATTACCGGCATTGCCAATGTCAATGTTCTGGATGGCATCGTTGGTCCCGGCGTTGATGAGGACCAGATTCGGCTTGTATTCGGGTGTGTCCGTGTTCGACTTGTCGTGCACCTGGTCGATGACCAAACCTGGCCACCCGGAGTTCTGATTATTCACCATGGTTCCGTTGGGGTTGTTTCCGACCATGTCCACTTGGTTGCCGGTGTACACAATGGCATCCCGGAGGCGTTTGCGATATCCATTGCCATCACTCGAGGCCACACCGTGTGTGATAGATGCGCCCAACGGCTCTATCCGCAGAAGGATGCCACCAGCAAAGCCTCTGTTCGCCTGGTTGTAGCCTCCAGGTCTGCCTCCGCCTCCACCTCCACCTCCCCAGCCCTGCCGAGGCGCTTTGGCATCAGCAGAGTCCTCAAAAGGAACACCTGTGTAATGTCAGCTCGATGCTTCAACCAGTGTTTGGTCTTGGCATTGCAGCGCAACCCAACACTTACCTGACACACTCGTGAGAGCGATTGCGTATAGTGCAAGGTATCTGGTGAAGAACAACATGCTGGCACTACTCTTTGCGGACACCTTGGACGGGTATGCCGAGTGGTTGCTGCGATGGAATGGGTCTGAGGTGTGGTATGCAACTCTGATTAGGCGCAAGCAATACTACGACGTGCGATGCCGTTCTTTATAATCGGCAGAGGCGGTATAAGACAAGAGATCACGGGCTCACCAGGTTTGGAAAGGGGGTGTGGCCGTCGTTGAGCTTTTCAACACAAGCAGACCGCTTCCATGATGTCTTACGTCGTTGGACGTGCGCCTTCTCTCCCTTTCGATCCGGGGGGAACGATTCAAGCGCCCGACGCCGATTTGTCCCCTCCGTCATTAGGATGAACGGCTAATGTAGAGTCGGTGAGTAAGCAATAAGATTCCTTTTCTTTTTAGTCTGGATGCATGCCAGGCATCAGGGCCAGAGCGCGTGCGCGCGCCGCTGGCTACGTGCTTGTGGGATGTTGGTCATAGGCTACTGCCATGATCGATCTCTTGCATATCACCCCGCAAAGCAATGAGGCTCCAGCGCTGTTGATTGTGGTAGTCCTGCCGCCGATCCGAAGAAACCTCGTGTCAAACGTTTTTGTTTTTCGTGCAGGGCCCTTGCGCAGACAATAAGGGTCATGCCGCAGACGCAACTCTGTTGGCTCACTTGCATGCTGCTGGCTGCAGCTTGATTGGCGTCAGCATGCTTCAGATGGCTCGAACTCTGGACGAGGGGGTTGGAAAAAACAGGGCATCGAAAAGCAGCCAAGACAACTCAGAGGAAAAAGAAGATGCCAGGTAGCTGGGATGCCCAAATCAAATGACTTTGCAATATGACCGGCTGGCTGAAATGTCACGACAGATTGCGAATTGATTTGAGCACTATGGATATATATGATCAAGGCCTGGCTCGGCTATTGGATCATGTGGGCGGCTTGTCATAATACCCATGATACCCCGGTCGAGGTTACATTGCATCAAACCCCCCGGCAGTTGCCGGCAGCTTAACCTTACTTCTCTGGTAGTACCCAGCCTGTTGGTAGTCGGCATTGCGATGAGAGGGTTGCAAAGGAGTATATGCACGTCTAGCGCAGGTGACCATTTGGGGGGGAAACCATTTCCTATAGCCTCCTCATCACGATGCGTTCTTGGCCCCCGACGAGGCTCTCGATCTTGGATGGTGGTCATGCTTCGCCAAGGCCGGAAGACGTTGTCCGGCGCTGCTATACTCGAGCTCCAGCTAACATACCTACACTACAGGCCTTGTTCCGGTTTTGAATTATTCTCAATTACTGATCATGGCGTAAAATAAATCAAGAAACAAGCTTGCTGACCTTGTTCATTGAGTTGAGCCATGGGAAATTATATTTGATTATGATCCTCACTAAGAGGATAGAATATCAACTGCCGGATATCCCGGGGCTGCCAAACAAAACATGTTTGGAATTCCCAAGTCTCGGTAGCGAGGGCCAACGGGCGCCGATCATGTGCCGCGCGAGTGTGTCTAAGGTGTGAGATCCGACGTTGAAATAAAGAATGAAGACAAGTCGTCGGAACAACCAATGACACATTCCCCCAATCCCAGGAAATGACCACATCGATATGCCGCCCCGGATCGTATACCGTCCAATTGGATACCGGATACCAATCTTTTTTTCTCTTCTTTCGGCCGGGTATGTATGTATGTAATGTGAGCCCAGGTCTCGTCTCTCAACGGCCCGTGTCTCACAAGACATCATCGGAAAGGGGAATATGAGATGGAGGCGCACGCCTGGCCCCCCTGGGCTTGCTTCACCTAGCATTTACACATGCGATGGTGGGCATTTTACGAAAAGTCTTGAAAGCAGCGAAATTTCCTGTTTTTTTTCTCCAGATTTAGGATATTGGACATGCAACTCACGATAAAAAGTTAACGTTTGGCGCTTCCAGAAACTCTGGACTGTCTGATTCATGCTCGAGGTTTGGCGTTTCCGGCGATCCCGTTGCGCGCGCACGTAGGGTCTTTTTCTAAATCGCACGTGAAAGAGACAGACTGCAGGAAACCAAAAAAACAATCTACCCAAGGTTTCGTCACGATAAGATCTTATCTTGGAAAGCATAAAACAGATCAAAGCTTGTTTTTGGTTTCTCAAAAAGAAACAGTCTCTGAAAGCCACTTTCTGTGTCGGGACGCGCGGCAGCGCCACATAGATCGATTCGGAGATATCCCTTTTTCTATCTATCCAGAGACGGATGACTGGCCACCGATGAGAATGGGGCCTCCAACCACTTGACCTCGGTTTTCGACAAGCAGAAAATATTACGATCAGTAGTTGTATCTTGTTTGCATCTGAACGTTGACAGCAGTGGCTTTTTTTTTCGGGTTATGATGAGATAGTCTCTCACCTGGCTCTGAAATTTAGGCGTTGCTTCGTTAATAATTGTTTTCTTTCCACACGAAGATTATATTATATAACACCCATTGACGCCCAAAGGAGAATTGATAAGAGAGGCTGCGACAGACAACGAGTGGGAGCAGGTGTGGGATCGCATCGAGACAACGTCCACGTAATCCTTGACAACCTAAATTTCTGTTCCTTTTTTTTTTTTTTTTTTTTTTTTCACCCAGAGCGCGCGAGTATTTTTGCGTGCTTGTCGAAATAATGACTCGGGGGCCCAACTACTCGAGGCGCGGCCAAAGCTCGACATGGGCGTACGGCAAAAGCAAGGCTTCCCTAATAAGCTTGCCAGACAGGTCCTGGGTAACACTCTGCCTTCTCGTGCCGGACATCTACGTGTGACTCGACAAGCAATCACGAATTTACAAAGATGACACTTTTGTGTTAGTATAGCTCTTTCATATGGTGGAGAGACGATATTAGATTCCACAACAGCTTGAGAGCGTGACGGCGCTTGGGATGTAGAAAGAAGAGAAGAAAATCACTGCGCTGATTTCGTGGTTGGACGGGCGTTGATTGTTCAGCAACATGTGTATCAGTTGAGTAGCCTCCTGCTTAGATGCCGTCGTAACACAGTTGGACGCTTTTGAGGGTGAGTATTTGCGAGCGACAGCATGTGGATGGATCCGTCAGATACATGTCGAGGTTGTGGGGAACGAAACCATTGCGGTATAGCAGTAGGTAAGATCAAGATGAAAGAGACGAAGTAAAGTAAACGGTCAAAATTCATCGTCTGGTTTCTTGGAGGATCCAGTTCAGAGGATTGGAAAGGGGGCATCTCAACAATGCTGCTAAACAGAGAAATTCAGTGACTTATTTATCTATTTGACGGCGACACTTATGAGTATATCTTTTGAGTATCCAAGGAGTCCTATGGCGCAAGTCTTGAAGTTCATCGAGTACCGTAGCTCTTTTACGTGGATCATTCCAAGTATGGAGATCAAAATCTCACGAGCCCGGATGATTGCCCTGTTGTGTTCAACGAGACAAGACATGGTATCTAGTGTATCCAGCATATCACGTCCCCATAGCCCTTGGAAGGTTGTAGAAGACTCGATCAACGTCCTGCCACGGCCTAGAGCTTTAAAACTACTCAATCAATACAACGGCCTTTTCATTGTTACTTTGTGAAGAGTGCAATATCGCATACTAGGCACAACCGTTTGCTACATGGTAGGTATACCGTGTACTGGACGTTCGCAACTTCTTCCCGCGGCCGTATTAGGTACAGCAAAATATCCTTCTATGGGACATTACTTTTTCAAAAGTAGGTAGTTGCGCTCGATTTGTGGGCTGTCAGCCTTCGCAACTTGCCTACAAACGGATATCTGTACCGTCATCATGTCTACTGCAAGAGTTGGGATATTCAGAAACTTGAGCGGCTTTCTCGAAAGATCACCATACTTCTTGACCCTGGGAAACACAAACACTTTCGTCAGCACGTTGAGAAGGTCTTGATAGCGAATATACCAATGAGTACTTTATGGAGCTGAACTAGCTACTATCAAGAATTCAACGAAGGCGTGATAAAAATCGGCCGAACGAGACGCGCACTCGACATCTTTGCGCATGTTCCCAAGAATCCTAGTACAACTTAGCAAGGTAAAAGCCATGTCCTTTGGTCTGAGATCCATCCAGTGATTGACCCTTATCGGGTTGGGTACGCCTCATATTATTTTCTAGGTGCCTTCTGCAAGCAAGAGACTTGTGCGTCGTCTATATATGACTTGTTTAGATGATATCGATGAGGGGGGGTCCAGTCAGTATTAGCACCATTACTGGCCTGACGCGGACGCCTTCTCTCTTTTTGTTTTCCGTTTGTTTTCTTCTGTCGAGGATCCCTCTTCCAAACGCCCAACTCCATGCCAAAAAGTGTAATTTCAAGACCCTCCGCGCCAATGTCGGAAATGCTCATGTGACCCCGTTCTCTCCCGCCGGGTGGGATTCCTCTCGACCCGCTGGAAGCTCTCGCACGCCCCCGTGGTACATGCGTATGTGAAAAAGTTTGGCGTCCACGACTGCCTGTGCAGGCGGCAGTTGGGTCCCTATCATAAGGTGTTGACGCTGCCGGGCACCCAGACGTCGCCGATCCTCCTCATCTCGTCGGCGAACTTGCGGCTCGTGATGCGCTTCGTCCCGAGGTCGGTCGCGTCGTCGGGGTCGTAGAACGGGTTCTGGAGCAGGCGCACGTAGGCCGTCTGTATGGCCCGGAAGACGACCTTGAGCTCGCCCTCGCGGAGCCCGACGCCGGCGCCGCCCAGGGCGGCCGCGGCCGAGGCGGCGCCCTGTCCCCCCTCTCCCGGTCCCCCCCTCGGTCCCGCGTGGCCGCCGCCGCCCGGGCCCGACGACAGCGACGACGACTTGAGCCCCTTGCCGACGAGGGAGTCGAGGGACCGGCCCCGCATGTCGACGACGGCGACGAACTTGACGCCCGTGTTGGTCTCCCAGCCGTAGGCGGCCAGGCGGTCGTCGACGGCGTGCAGGAGGCCAAAGTCGCCGCTCAGCAGGGTGCCCGAGACGGTGGCGTGCCGCGCCCGCGAGGCGAAGATGTCGAGGGTGCTGGACAGCAGGAGCGAGAACTGCAGCGGCGTGCGCAGGGAGACGGGCTGGCCGGACGCCGAGTCCCGCGACGTTGGGAAGAGCGTCGTGTGGAGGGGGTTGTTCTGTTGTTGTTGCCCAAAGCGTGGGCAATGTCAGCCCATCATGGCCTCGTCTGTTGAGGAGAGAGGCTACAGAGAGGGGAGGAGAAAACTCACGTTGCGCCCTATGACGCCCAGGCAGGCGATGGCCGGTATCGAAGTTGCCATTTGCGAGACGATTTGTGTATATGGTCTGCCAACACTCTGTTCTGTTCCCCAGTCGAGGTTTGCCCAAGAGGTGAATATTCTTGAATTGGGCCTTGGAGTTGGAGCTGCGTCAATCGATCGCATCCGGCAACGCTGAGAGCTCGCGAAACTGCCCCACTGCATTACGTCCTGTAACACCCACTGTAACAACCCAGGGCCGTCAAGGACCCCTGAACAGCAGATCCGGGGTAGCTCCAAATAAAGATTATCTGACAAGCTTTCTCTATATTAAATTTATTGGATACCCTCAATATACGCGGGCTCTAAGTTTCTATCTGTAAACTCCAAAGATGTTGATTTAATATTTGCTTTAATTTATCACCTCGTCTTGAATCGAAATGATCAGAATATTAAATAAGTACACTATATAATGTGCAATGTAGTCATACAATACAAGATAACCTCAGCACCATCTGCACTGGTGTAGACATCTACCCAGGACCTCGACGTCTGTTATACCCGTATGGAAAGCGACTTGCTGATAAATCACTTCGCTTTGAGGAAACTTATGCGCTTTAATCATCGCCCTCGTCCATGTCTTCCGTCAACTCCAATGCTCGAAGCACATCCTCGACATCCCATGGATCGGTGATGGCCCATACGCCTCCTCCTTTCACCTTGTCCATGCCTCGCATGCCGACCTCTTTTCCGACCAGGTTTCTGCCCACCTTACCCGGACCTATTCCGAGCCATCGTCGGACCCGCTGTTCTTGATCCAAGTACTTTATGCTTTCCCACCATCTGACAGTTTCCAAGCATTGGCGTGATAACAAGTCTTTTACCTCCTCCTTGCTGCCGAACGGATTTGCGCTCACGTTGCTTATACACATCAAATCTCCGGGAAACGTGACTACATCCTCGCTTTCTCTCCCGGCGACTCGACTCTTGCCGGAGAGCAGCTCTTTCATGACAGAGACAGCCGGTCGCATGATCGGGCTGTGGAAGGGGGAGTCGCTGTTCAGCCGTACAGCTCTCGGGTCGTGGCCGAGGAACTGCCGTACATGTGCGACCAATTCCTTGATCTTCTCGACATTCCCGCTTAAAACGATCTGGTTCTTGCTATTGATGTTTGCAATCAGCACCTGGTCGATCGGCTGAATGTCCTCGGCGTGATCGCTGCGGGCCCCAGCACTTCGATACCCGACAAAATCGTCAATGGCCTCGATGAGAGACGCCAGGTATTCCGGCTCCGTGACGACAGCGACCATGCCGTATTCTCCGCCGAATTCTTCCTGTGCTCTTCTTGTCGCTTCGGCCATGGCCTCGGCGCGTTTCCGTACCATGTACAAGGCGTCCGGGAAAGCCAGCACGCCGGCGGCGACGAGCGCGGCAAATTCGCCCAGGGAGTGGCCCAGACTAACATCGATCCGCTCCGAAAGCTTGAAGCCGAATTCGCGCTCCAGTATCCTGAGGATCAGTATGCTCGTCGCCATGATGGCTGGCTGCGCGTTGGGCGTGGCGGTCAGCTTGCTCGACGGCCCGTCTTGTATCACGGCGGAGAGCTTGTAGCCCATGTACGTGTCAATCTCATCAAGCACCTCGTGCGCGGCACGTGGGAACGCTTCTATCCAGGGGCTCGTCATGCCCACTTTCTGTACTCCTTGGCCTGCCATGAGACGTACGTGTCAGCTCCCCGGAACGATGTCCAATACTGAGGGACCAGTGGAGCGAGCTTGCGAGTATTGGATGTCACCTACCTGGGAAGAAGATGGCAGTCTTTGCTTTCTGCTTCTTGGCCTCGGTTGTGGACGAGCCATGTCTACAAGAAGCCACTGACGACGAGAGATGGTATGGTAATGCTGTGACCTGGGGAGTCCTCGAGGCAACGGGGATGGGCCCATGGCCAGGACGGATGCGACAGCCAGCCGCTGCGCGCTGGCGCAATGGGGCACTGAACATGGCCATCACCGTGCGCCAGCGTATACTGAGCTGGGACAGTGACTAGGTGGTACCATTGAAGATATCGTGAGACGGGAGACCCGGGATATGCCGCATCGTACGCATGTGTCAACCACAAAATTGTACAGACGCACGGCAGACAAAAAAAAGTAGGTGCAATCAATGGGAAGGGCTGGAATCGGAACCCGAGCACCAGCAACAACGGCGGGCCATTACCGACCGATTGACCCCACGTTCCCCTAGGGACTCTCCCCAGAGCCGAGCTGTAGCTGCGGGGGAGGGAGAGCTTGGGGCAACCAGATGAAGTAGTAAACAGCCGCCAGGTACAACACGTCACCCGACGAATCTCCGTACACCCGCGCGTACCCGAAATATAACAAAAATATGCAATGTACGAACATGTTATCTTACCAACGTGATCATTGCAGAATTGGACAATGAATCACGCCAAATCATAAACAGTAGACATCGAGTTATCTGTCACAATAAAAGGCAAACTCAAAGGCGTTGTTCAATATTGAATGCGGTCTTGATTATATCAGTTGGCTATCAGCATCTGATCTCTACGCCGCCTTTGCTGATCGTCAGGTACTTGACACCCTTGTACGGCTTGACTCCCTCGCCCAATCCTCGGCTCTTCTTAGTGTCGAGATTGATGCTTTCAATCTTGATGCCGCTTGGGATCCAACCTTTGACCGAGAAGCTGACTGATGCAGAACTGGGCATCAAGATCTTGTTTTGTGCGACTTTCTTGGCCTCCTTTTCGTCTTCACTTCCCGACTGTTGCTTGGTCGTTGTAGGCGAAGCTGTGCTTTGGTATGGCTCCTCATAGGAATAGTCTTTTCCGAAACCAAAACCTGTCGGATCATCCTGAGTATCCTCGTCTGCCAATGGGCCCAAAACAGTAGCCTTTAGACTGTAGTACGGCGTTCCAGAGGTGAGCTCTTTTTGTGGTATATGCCACTCTAGTGACTTGTCTCCCGGGTTGTAGTTTGCATCACCTTTGCTGGGCCGCATGTCGGAGAGATTTCTAACCTCTGATGGCAGTGGCACCGTCACGACAACATCGTGTAAAGACGGCGAAGCCACGGTGCCACTATGCGGGCCACCAAAGGCCCTCCCGCCAGATGCGCCACCTCTGCCAGATGGCCCCAACGAGCCGGGGCCACCTGGGATTCTGTTGATGTTGAGTCGGATATCAAAGTCGGACCCGGCTGGTCCAAGTCCGGTCTTGACCTCCAAGCTGATAGGCAGTTGAAGATTATTCGAACCAAGGCCACCAGTGCTACTTTTGCTGAAAGGTAATAAATCGACCTCGTAGCCTGCCAGAATAAAGCGGCCATCCGGAGGGACGAAGCTCAACTCACCAGGGCTTTCCCGCCACCGGTTGAGTCGAACGCAGGGATGAAAGACTGGCAATTCCATGACGTTTCCAAGATTGTGTTTACCTTCGCGTCCAGTGAGGCTCATGGTGATATCAGGAACACCAGACACCTTGGATGTGAAGGCGATTGTACCATTTGCAAAGGCAGCAATGGGCCTTCCAGAGGGGGCCAAGGTGACTGTCAAGGATTCCACCACATCAGCGTACAACTCATTCGAAGTATGCCGCACATTGGCTCGTCTCCAAGGAAGCGAGGGGGCATTTTGAGTCGCAAAAGATGGGATGCTCGGCGTGGTCAGACTGGGCGTCAGTCCCGACTTGTTGGGTAGATTCAGGCTGCCGAGAAACTTGCCCAAGAGCCCCTCTACCTCGACAGCGTCCCTAAGCGCATTCGGTTCGGTGGTGTTGACCATGCCGGCATCGCACATCTCGTTCAGGAGTTGCGCCACGACATCATAGTTGGCCTCGATCTTGTGAGCCAGAACTGGCGCACCTAGAAACTCCTCGAGCACATCGATGATACGGTGAAGGAACTCGAGGACTAGGAGCGGCTCAATTTCAGAGGACGTTGTCGCGAGATACAACAAGTTCGCGTGTGTCAAGCTGAAGACCAAAGTCGGCGGGTTCGTGTTGGAGAGGTAGATCAGGTTGGGGCGTGGTGCTGGGTGGTCCAGATAGAGAGGCAGCAGATGAGCTGCTGACAGCGGTCGGGCATTGTAGGTATGCGAAAGGATGGCGCGTCTATTATGAGGCAGTTAGTAGAGCCTCCAATAGAAGCGCAAAATATCACAGCTATATCTGATTCTAGACTTACTTGTGCTCATCGAAGATGTGCAGCGCTTCTATCACGCCCGTCATGGTGGCTGGGATTCGAGCATGGTCCGGCGACGTTTGTAGGATGAAGCTCCAGGACCGGTGGATGGAGGGGCAGATCACCCAGCCCTGACGGGAAGACGTCAATCAGTCAGGGGTCGCTTACGCCCGCCGCGGCCGGCTCACTGAGGCTCAGTGGGTTTGCGACCGGTGAATTGTGGCTAGTGGGTATTATACACCTGCATTTTAGGTGATCACGGTCTTGAACAACCATCACGCGTGTGGTTTTGCACAACACCATGTGGCAATGTTCTGTCAGTAAAATCGAGTAAAATAACAGCTCTCTTCTTCGACCTTTATTATAATCACAGGATCTCAGATGGAGATTCTTGACCGTGTTCCTCGACCCGTCTCACGATGTAAGTGTAAGTTGTAAATGAACCCCGCATAGTACATATAGGCTTCTCAGAATGCACAAGTCGGGGCGGCTCTACTAGCGAGCCAAAACGGCGGGGCAGCAACTTTTTTGTGGAAACTCTCTTGTCTTAGCTCGTGCAACCAAATCTTTGGGATTTTTTTTTTCTGCCGATAAGCAATCCCAGGTTTGCCCAGGCTCAAAACCGTCCAGATAATTTTTTGCCCAGGTTTTGATACTCGACAAAGCCATGGCAGATAACGGCGGCAGCACCTCGTCTTCCTCGTCGCATACCCTCACCCATGCTCCAAGCATGGCCTTCCTCTCCGCCTTTACCGACTCGTCCAAGCCCGGCGCTGCCTCCGATATACTGGCCCTCTTTGAAGCCATCAAGGCCGGCAACCGCCACAGCTTTCTGCAGCCCTCAGCCTCCGTCTCCAACGCCTCCCTGCAGCTCGCCAAAGCCACGCTGGACGCGTATGCTGGCCAGGTCAGCGATGAGCAACAACAAAGGTTGAAGGAAGCCAACAAGAAGAGGAAGCGAGCCGACGGCCCGGCCGGAAAAGGCGACGTCCTCAAGATCAGGAAGCTGCACGTCGACGGATTCGAGAACGGCCAGGTCTGGCAACAAGCTAGAAGGATCATCGCGAGCACGCTGCAAGACTCGCAAGACGTCATCGAGGACTTGGAGGAGAGCAACCAGATCGAGACGAATGGTGTCAATGGGGTCGCAAACGAGCCCCAATCTGACGACGACGATGGACCCTTGTCTGGGTCGGAAGAGCGGTCCGGCGCCGAACTAGAAGACTTTTCCGGCGAAGAAGATGGCAGTCTTTTGGACGGCGAGGATGAGGAGTTGGAGGACGATGAGGGACTCGAGGATGAGCTCGACGGTGATCTCAGCAAATTCGACGACGAGGAAGAAGGATACGGCGATGATGGTAGCGACGACGAAGAGGAAGCGGAGGAGGAAGCCGAGTTGGTAGAAGATCCCAATGGTTTGAACGATGGTTTCTTCGACATCGATGCCTTCAACAAACAGAGTCAATATTTCGAGAACCAAGACGCCAGAGCCGACCCCAACACAGACGCAGCAAGCGACGATGACGAAATCGATTGGCATGGAAACCCGCTGGAGGAGAAGCCATCAGCCAATGGAAAGAAATCTGAAGACGACATGGAGGAAAATCTCGACTCCGATGACGAAGAAGGCGGTCCTACGTTTGGCGACATGTCCCTTGACGCACCCGAAGGCGAGAGCGACATGGAAGATGACGGAGAAGAAGAGGACATTGACGATGGCATGGAGTTCAACGCCAACGACGTCTTCTACAAGGACTTCTTTGCGCCGCCCGCGAAGAAGGGGGCCAAGAATGGAAAGCCCAGGAAACCCAGAGCTCCCAAATACCAAGCGCCAAACGATGACGACGTAGCTCGCGCCATGGACGATGTCAAGAGGGATCTATTTGAAGATGAATCCGACATGGAGAACTCGGATGACGCACTATCCGAGGTCTCTGCTGGCGACCCGCGATCCCGCAAGTCAGCGCACGAAAGAAGACAGGCAAAGCTGGCCGAGGAAATCCGCAAGCTGGAATCTGAGAACGTAGCACAGAAGAAGTGGACACTGAGTGGTGAAGCTGCCGCGACGGAACGTCCCATGCACTCGCTCTTGGAAGAGGACCTCGACTTTGAGCATGTTGGCAAGCCAGTGCCTGTGATCACAGCGGAAATCAGTGAGAGCATCGAGGATATGATCAAGCGACGAATCTTGGCACAAGAGTTTGACGAGGTCATCAAGAGGCGGCCCGACACCGATGGTCCAGCTGGTACTCGTCGTGGATTGATGGAGCTGGACGATGGCAAGAACAAGCAGAGTCTGGCTGAGATCTACGAGGAAGAGCATGTCAAGAACGCCAACCCAGACGCATACGTTAGCAAGGCCGACGAGAAGCAGCAGAAAGAGGAAAAGGAAGTCGAGCAAATGTGGAAGGAGCTGAGTGCCAGTCTCGACGCCCTGAGCAGTTGGCACTACAAGCCCAAGCCTGCGGCCCCGTCCCTCACGGTTGTGGCCGATGTTGCTACAGTCAGCATGGAAGATGCTCAACCTGGTACAGCCCAGGGTGTCAGCGGAGGCGACAACACTTTGGCGCCGCAAGAGGTCTACAAATCCGGCAAGGATACTGCCGAGAAGGGCGAGGTGGTCGGCAAGAGTGGCTTGCCCGTCGCCAAGCAGGAGCTCAGCCGCGACGACAAGACGAGGAAGCGGAGGAGGACCAAGGAGAGGATCCGCAAGGCTGGTGGCATCAGCGGACCGAAACTCTCTGGCAAGGCACAGGCACAACAGCAGACCATTGGCGATCTCAAAAAGGGCGGCGTCAAGGTCATCAACAAGAAGGGAGAGGTCGTCGATACCGACGGCAACAAGGCAAAGGCTGCCAGGGCTCTGTCGAGCAACAATTTCAAGTTGTAGTTGTAGAATTGTGGTACTACAATACCAGGAAGCGTTTATTGATTTTACCATCAGAATCAACATCAAAAGTCGAATAAGTCATGGCATCTAAGATGGACATCAGTCCAAGTGTAAATGCATTCGGCGTCCATGTGTGTGCCACATGCACTTTCTGCACTTTGTAACATGTGCACTGATCTCTAAGGTGTTTGCCGAATTGCGTTTAGCGCTGCCGGTACGTACCTAGAACTTTTGAGCTTGAGCTTGAGCTTGCGTTACCTAACCCAAACCAAAAAAAAGTTCCTGGCAAGTGCCGACCGAAAACTTCACAACACAACGCTCATCTTGCGCCGGAACATCGCACGGAGTCCACAATGGCCAGAGACACGGAAACGCCGTACAAGCTTGACAAGCCCGAGAAGCTCAACGATCTCCTCCGAGCCGACGGTGCTGACGACTGCGCCGGCTGCAGAATCGTCGGTATGTGATCCTCCTCCAGCACGCGCGAAACGGCCCCCGTTGCCAATGCATTCACACATTGTCTGCTGCTACGACCTACTCAACTACATGACTGTAGAGACTGACGAGGCGCTTTCATGATAGGTGGCGGTGCTTTCCTCGGCCTTGGCGCGTACAGCTACTTCTCCGGCATGTCGCAGATCGAACAGCAGCAGGCAAAAATAATCGCGAGCAAGAGTTTTCTTGGAGTCAGGAGTAGAAAGGCTGGAATCGTAGCGACGAGCTTGGGACTGGCCTGGATGGGAATCTACAGGCTGGTCATGTAATGTGAAAGAGAAGGACGAAGCGAAAAACGAAATGCACATGTGCACGATTGACAACTTGAGCCGTGGGACGCGCCCGGTCTGAAAAGGCCAGCCTGACCAAACGCTTGGGGATGACTACTACAGCTCCGTACAAGCTCTCGACACTGCCCATTAGAGGTCTGTCCATGATTGGGACGTGGATGAGAAATCGCATCACAAGCCATTGCTCGCGCGAGCAGTCACGCCAATGAATCGAACAACGGACATCTACTACACAACACAATATTCATCATTGTGTTCGTTGGGCGACGCCCGAGATACTCCGTCTGTACCTTCATAACACTTTGGAGCAGTCTCTGGATCGCAAGACCAGACATGTTAGATATACTAGGCTCTGGGACGTTCGTGGGTAACACTCATGCAAGTCACCACTCGAGAAAAATAAGCAGAAAAAAAGTGTATACTCTCTGTGTATGAGGCCGATTGTATGATATAGCCATGCTGGAATTATGCTGTGGAAACTTGAGGTCCATTGTAGTATTTCCACTTCTTGGCCGTGGAACATTGACTCTAGCAGGATATGGTCAGTCAGAATCATCGCAGTTCTTCTTGTGTGAATATTCTTTCAACAAATTGAACATTTCCCTATAGTCGAGTGCGGTTGCTGGCACGCCGGTACCCCTTCTCCCCTTTCATTGGCTTATCAGGGACCATGAAGCTGTTCTTGTTATCAGCATTCGATTCACAGTTTTGTGCTACCATGTTTGGTTTGACAGGGCTCTGCTTGTTGTCATTGACATTTGCGACTTACAGCAAGCAGGAACTGTGATTCACTATCAACAGAAATGAGGACATGATCTATAAGAAGCACACAAGAGTACTGATAATCATCATCATCATGTCGTTGTTTTTTGCAGAAATTCACAGACACCAGTAAGTATTCCTGCAACGCATTTGAGCGCGCAATTTGTACCCATGCAGTTATCGCGACGATATTCACAATCGACGAAGGACCAAGACGATAAATAACGACTTTCTTGCTCTACAAACCGAAACAATATAAATTATTGAAACTCCGCGCATCCTCAACAGAAGATCTCCAGGAAACAGACAAACACGACAGCACAGTACTCAACACACTTGACACACTTGAATATCTCCGGATTTAAGCATCAATACAGATTCGTACCCAGATTCAACACACCGTTAGAATGAGTTACGACCCTGACTTTTCCCACCCAGTCTTTGGGAAGCTCGACAAGATATACTCCAAGTCAAGCGAGGTCATCGGCCAAATCGCAGCCTCGGTGAGCAAGAGCGGCGATCATGACGATGCCGCTACGTATCTCGCAAATGTCCGCGAAGCCTACCACTCGGTCGAGCAACAGTATAAGCGAACCACCAAAGCTATTTCTAAAGAACTCGAAAAAGCGTCATCTCCCAGCTCGAGTATCGACAAGACGAAGCTCGGTAAGCCACACCTTTCCGTGAAGTGTACCTCCACGTCTAATACGGTGCTATAGAACACTGCTATATAGAAGGCCGGGATGACTTTGAGAGGTTCCGGGACGACATTGTGATTCTTCTCAACGAGAAGGAGAGCGAGGCGCGAAAGCGTTTGAAGGTCAAGAAGGGCAAGAGGCCGGAGAAGGACAAGAGGTCGAAAAGTGAATACGATGAGAAGAAGCTGCTCGATGAGGAGCTTTTATCAAGTTGGTTGTTGTCAGGCTTGTAATGGATAATTTGAGAGTTGCGCTCTCTGTACAGAAACCAGGCATTCTAGTAAGGAAGACCAGTCTGAATTCCTTCCTCTCGTATACTTGTGTTGTCACACGTCAAAATTTTGAATTCACACTTGCTATTACTGAGAGATATGTGGCTGTCTCGGCTGTCTACTCTTTTGATATGAAGTCTGGTTTATGATTGCCCATCTACACTAATAAGCGGCGGCTTATTATGCAAGATTGGCAGCCAGCAGCGTGGCGTTCCAAACGTCCCGCACCTCCTTTATCAGTGATGGTTGCGCCGGTCTCATTGGAGCGCCCCAGCGGTGGTTGCTGCATTGGCCGCTCTGCAGCGCGAGAGGAGGATAGGGGACGGACCACCCAACGGAGGACCCTGTCGATCTTTATCCTTTTGGTTTCGCGCCGCGTAGGAATGATGAAGAAGAGGAAAAGAAACGAAAAACTGTTCCTATCTTGCGCGCCCAATCGCAATTGGGCTCCGGAAAGGGGCTGCAAATTATAAGACGCGCAAGGTGTATGATAAGACTTCGCAGCATGTCATTCACCTCCAAGTATATATGATATCACCTGCATGGGGTGGCTTGAGCGGAACATAGAAAGACGATGCTTCATGCTAAAGATTAAAGAGAAAAAAACTTTTGATTAGCCTAACGACAATTGCCCATCAACATGTGCTGCCAACATGGGATTTAGCTCGCCCATACTTTGGACTCAATAGTAGACAAATCCGCCTTGGGCAGCTATTGACCGGGTTGAGACTCCACGCATTGATGGTAATAAGGCAGATATTGCCCAAATCTCGCGTGGAGTTGTTTTGGTAGCATGGCCGGCCGACGCGTCATAAGAACGGCCATCTCAGCCCGGGAAACACGGGATGTCATAGGCAATACGGAGCACAGTAGAAATTACATGGTTATCGGGGTCTTTCTGACAAAAACATGAAATGTCGACAAAAGATCAGTACCAAAGCCGTGAAAACTCCGTGCGGCAGGTCCAGTGCATCACAGGCAGAAGAGAACCACATATGCCAGGGACAAGGAACTGCTGCTCCGTATTTGGCCCCTTGGATCCAATAGGTGATGGCACTCGTAACTGCGGTAGCCAGTCGTTGTGCACATCACACGGTACTGCGGGACAGAGGCACAATGCTGTCGTTGACCAGGGCCAACGGCAATTGCTTGAGGCGGGACAGTCTGGGAATTGAAGCCCAGCCTGCCGATTTGTGAATTTCCTGCCTGCCTGCCACCTGCCACCCCGCCAGGTTACGGCATGGCTAATGGGGATGATTAAAAACGTGCTGGTGTGGCTTTTTTTCTGCTCCAATCTGTACAGAAACTGCAGAAACTGGGGGCTCGTCGCTAAAGCAACAAGCATGATGCATGGATCAACGCGGATTCTTATTAGTGGCAAAGAGAGCGAACCCGATCGAGGTCAAAGCAGAGGTTAAGGGACCACGGACTTGAGACGAATCGCAAAAAAACTTGTGGGCGCAGATGCACGTACTATTATCGAAATTATTGCCGTGAAATCACCATCTTGTCTGCATATAGTAAAAGAGAAAACTCTGATATCAGCTAGAAGAACCATCGAAACATGTGGATCGTGGTCGCAGTCGGCATCGGAGGCGTTGCTGTGTGTGTAGTGTAAACAAAACATCTCCGGCTATATGAAAACTTCCGTCATAGGGGAGAGATGAAACAGATAAGCGAGGCGGGTGCCCTGTGTAGTGTAGCAATTGGACGTCTCGGAGTTGAATATCAACAAGCCATTGTCTTGAGAGATGGAGCCCAACCTGACTTGCGGCCCCGGAGCAGAAGACAGACACATGCCCTTTCATCACCGAGGACTTGTATGGTCGCGTACCTATCCCCTTGACATGGAACCGTAGAGACACAAAACAAGCCTATCAACGCGCTTGTGTTCAAGAAAAGTTGCGCGCTGGGATGACCTGTCGCTATACGATGTGATAATATCATTCATTGCTAGTTTGTCCATTGGAGACCAAGGGTCCCGGGATCTCATTGCTCATCGTGATAGCTACTCATTACGTTGTTCGTGTCCGGATACGAGCAATGCGATGGAGTCTTTTACTGAATCCTGAGCTCGCGAGTAAGTGAGTCGTGACAAGCCTGAGGCGGCTGTCAACGAAACGTCCCGCCCCAGAGTCCCAGACACAGCTACCGAGTGGCAGGCCGGGGGATTTATTAGGTGCTGCAATGTGAGATTAGACTCGAGACAATGGGGTTAAAGTGTAACAGAGATTAAGATTCTGCCACGGGTCGGCTGCCAGTTCATGTCACTCGCCATGTACTAAAATAAAGTGATGCAAGATGTTCTTATATTGCGCTGCGCGGAGGAGAGGGTACGTGCCTTAAGCTAGGTGGGCAACCTATTAGGCACTACATCATACTACCACTATATGTAAGGGGATGATGCTTTTCTTTTTCTTCTCTGTGAGCGATGATGGAGGATTGATTGGGTGAGCTGCAATCACTTAACTTTATGGCCGAACATTCGCATCCCTCTAGAAGAACAATGACCACTGGGCTGGGATGGGGTGTAACCTAATATAAAATACAGGTACTTTGGGGGGAGAAATGTATGGGCCATGTGCGGTGCATTCTAGGGCGGGGAGTACCTACTTCTCGTCCGTTATTAGGTGCAGTCCACGTTGGATTTGAGCCCGGCAGGTTGTGCCTACTGTACCTCAACTCACCTGCCGGCCTAGCGACGGACGCGCTGCAAGAAGCAAAACCAATTCGAGGCTCGAGCCAGTCAAGTGCCAGCAGCGTGAGCCCGGGCCAGTCGAGGTGGGTTGTCGCGGTGGGGCGCTCCTTAGCAACCTCGACCTTCTTATTTTCTTGCTCCATGGTGCCAAACATCCAACCAACTGACTTGCATCTCCAGCAGCCGACGCTTTCGGTCGAGGCTCAACTCAACTTTTCCGTGTTGAACCACCCACGCAGCGCGCCGCCGCCGATTCTGGGCACGCAGCAACAACACCACAATTCGCCCTTCTTGCGCCCGCCTCCGTTCCGCGATGCGATAGCCACAACCCGACAGCACTCAGCTCCCTAACCGGACTGAGCCCACCCACCCCGTAAACTCCAACGGCAGCGGCAGATAGGAGATACCATCTACCCGGGCCGCCCTAATCGTCAAGTAGTTCGCACTCTTTCCCCCAGGCTACTGGTACCAAACCACCACGCAAACTAAAGGGGTTGCCGTGAATCCCTTCACCCAACACCCGCTCCGGCGCCCAGCTCTCGCTCCAGCTCGTCGACTGCTGTCGCAGCATTTTTCTTTGTCGCTTCTTCGACCTCGCCCCGGCCTCCCGCCAACCCCTACCTGCAACCCGTCAAGAGGAAAGGACCCTGGCCGGCGCTGGCTGAACGATTCCTATGTTCAGGGATCACCAGGTCCCTGCTGGCCCTAGACCAGCAAATGCTTCCCACTCGCCGACAAGACTGTATGTACACTACTCTTTTTTTTTTTTTCTTCGCTACCGAAAACCCTCGGCCCCGTGAAAGAGGCACCAGGCACCAAATGGCCTGCGATCCCCTCTCCATGCTCCATAATGTCCTTGTTCACTGACGTGGTGCCTTTTCTCCACTACCTAGTGCAAAAGAAAACATCAACCCGGTAGACGACCTACCGGCCGCGAGCACCAGTCTTCCTTCGGCTGACCACGACGCTCCGATGCTGAGCGCCTCGTCCTCCAACAACCACTCGCTGTTTTCTTTTGGTCGGCATGGGGGAAGCGGTGACCTAGGCGACGACACCACCACGGCGTCTTTCGACTTCCTCCCTTCGGTCAGCTTCGACGATCTTCAGAGCAGCCTCGAAACGGCTTCCTCCGAGTTCAAGCTGACTCAGTTTCCTACGCCCACTGGAGATCGGCCACCAATCTTTGACGAGAAATCTTTACTGGACAAGATGGCCGGACCCCAACCGAGTATCCGCCAGAATGGCAGCAGTTCACGCGTCGCCGCTCCGCCGAATCCGACGCCCAATACGGCCGCAGCAGGAGGAAGGCCGTTCAGGACAGGATCGTTGCTCAGAAGGCCGAGCAACTCCAGTAGGCAAGCAAGCACGGGATCGGGCGCTCCCAGTGCTAACACAAGTATCGCCGATGCACCAACCGCGCCTGCAGCCATGAGGAATCGTCGCCAGAGTCACTACCCGCCAGTCTCCAATTCTAACCCTGTTGCCAAGCCATCTAGGAAATCAGCCGGTCCTGGACTCGTCGACTCTGATTTTGGTGGTCGCACAGCCCAAAAGAGACGCCCGAGTCTGATCTCGAGCGGCGACGGCAAGGACGCAGGACTCCGTACCTCGGTGGAAATTTTTAGCAGCTATGGAGGAGAGAAGAATGCGGCTTCCTCTCGGGCAGCAAAGACCAGGTCTATCCAGGCCGCACCGAGGTTGTCAACCTCTAATTTCTCGTCCAGCACAGGCAGTAGCGGTAGCCAACTGACCCCTGATGGCACGCGCAAGTCAGTGCTCTTCCCGCGCTCTCCCAGGGCTGGAGCACCCACCACTCCAGGCTCTGGGAGGAGAGCCTCCGTTATGCCTACTCACAATTCTCATGTCAGTGGTCTGGGTGCCAGAACGATTTCGCCAACAGATGCGCAAAGGATGAAGCGCATGTCCATGCACCAGCCGCAAAGTTTGACTCAGCTCGCCAACACGCTGCCTGCGTCGCTTGATCCGAGGCCCAGCTCGCGCTCACCTTCCATGATTCCGCGCAAAACGTCCACTCCTTCCTCTCAAAGAACCACACCAGACCCCAACAGGAAATCTTACAGCTCCGGGCTTTCTGCCACTTCAAACGCAAGTTTCAATACCCAACGAACATCGACTGGATCGATTCAACGCGTCGCGAATGCTCAAAACACGTCCAACTCGAGGTTGCCGGCTCCCAAGGCTGTGAACAACCACAGCAATGCTGCACCAGCCGACGAAGAGGAGGACGTTCCCCCGGTTCCAGCCATTCCCAAGGCGTACGAATCACCCAAGGACTCCCCCGCAGAAGTCGCTTTCATGGAGAAGAAGAAGGTGAATCATGCGTTCGATGCGAGCAGTATAAACAGCAATTCCACGGGAACCTTGTCTAATGCGCCCTCCTTCGAGCCACTATCGCAAGTTCAGCGAAAGTCGAGCACGCGCAAGATTCGGGCCACAATGGGCGGCGCCACCTCGGATGGTGAAAAGAAGACGACCGTTCCGTCACAACCAAAGAAGAACTTGGCGCCTTTGAGGCTTCCGCCGCTCAACCTGGGCCCCCTCAGCACGCCTACGGCAGCAAAGATTGCGTCGTACAAAGATGCCAGCAATGATGGAAAAGTCAGCCCGCCACCAAACAGGATCATCGCAAAAACGCCCACCACGCCCATGACTGCATCGAAGAGCAGTTTCTTTTCTCGCGGTCACAAGGACAGGGACCCGGAGAAGCACACTCAGCGGTCCAGCACGGCGGTGAACCATAATCGACTGGACAGTCCTACTGGCGGAACCCTGAACAGCTCCCCAGACTCCATCCCGGACCTACCGATCGACACGCCGTCGCAAAAGCCTGCAATTTCCCCATTCCTCTCTTCTTCGCTGCCGAAGAATGAAAGCACGTTTGAGGCAAACCTTGCCAAGGTGAAGACAAACGGCAGCAACAAGAACATCTTGCCGCCAGACGCCAGTACAGCCGCGGACCCACGACTCCAGCAAAAGCCGTCGGGCCCGAGGGCGCCACGGCTGGCGAAGCCGTCTACAAAGTCACCAACTCCAAACAGTCCCGAAGAGGTCCAAGAACCGCAGACCCCGTCGTCCATGAGCACTCTGAGGCGGAAGCTGAGTCTGTCGTGGAAACGAAGTGCCTCAAAGAGCAGTAGTCACCAAGCTCATGGCTCGGTGGATAATGGGAAAAATCATGCAAGCCAAGAAAGCATGCCCCCGCCCCGTATTCCCATTTCAGCCACTTTGGGTTCGATGAAGGCTGCTAGCCCGAACCATGCCACCAGCAAACCCTCCACTTCGTATCTCGAATCGAGGAGGAGAAAGAGCTCCGCATCCAGCTTGACGGCCGTGATGGCCCAAGAGAAAGGTAAAGCCGAACCTTCAACGAATGCCAAGAAGACATCATTGGAAGTCGGCAACAGCTCAATGATTGAGACCACGACCACTGCGTCGAGGACGCCCTCTATGCAACGTTTGTTGCGCCCGAGGCCGTCCACGGTCGCCATCAAACCGGAGACGTACATTGCAGACATCGACAAGGACGATCTGCTGGCCGACGAGGAGATGAAGAAGCTGGCATTGAGAAGAAAGGAAACCGAATTGGCAGCCAAGACGCTCGATGCGCTGCGCAAGCGGGCCACCCCGAAGGAACGAGTTGGACCCCAAGAAGCAATCCGTATTGCCATGCTAAACATTTACGAACGCGGTGAGATTATCGACTACAAGGATATATATTTCTGCGGAACCCAAAACGCCGCCAAGGTCAAGGGCGACGCTTCCTCCAGTGCGCCAAACTTTGGATATGACGACGATCGAGGCGACTATTCCATTATCGTTGGGGACCACCTTGCATTCCGATACGAGATTGTGGATGTTTTGGGCAAGGGAAGTTTCGGTCAGGTCGTTCGTTGTATTGACCACAAGACGGGTGTGCTTGTCGCGGTCAAGATCATTCGGAACAAGAAGAGGTTTCACCAGCAGGCTCTTGTTGAAGTCAACATCTTGCAAAAGATTCGCGAGTGGGACCCCAAGAACAAGCACAGCATGGTCAACTTCACACACAGCTTCTACTTTAGGGGCCATCTCTGCATTTCCACGGAACTTCTCGACATGAACCTTTACGAGTTCATCAAGATGAACAATTTCCGCGGCTCGTCTCTGAAGCTCGTTAGGCGGTTCACCAAGCAGATGCTCAGTTGTCTGACATTGCTCAAGCAGCACAAGGTCATCCACTGTGACTTGAAGCCTGAGAACATTCTGCTGAGACATCCGATGCACTCTGAACTCAAGGTCATCGATTTTGGGTCAAGCTGCTTCGAGAACGAAAAGGTATACACCTACATCCAATCGCGATTTTACCGCTCGCCAGAGGTCATTCTCGGCATGACTTACGGATTGCCCATCGACATGTGGAGTGTTGGATGTATACTTGCTGAACTATACACTGGAGTGCCAATTTTCCCGGGCGAGAACGAGCAGGAGCAGCTTGCTTGCATCATGGAAGTCTTCGGGCCACCCGAGAAGCACCTGATTGAGAAGAGTACCCGGAAGAAGCTCTTCTTTGATTCAATGGGCAAGCCCCGCTTGACGGTGTCCAGTAAGGGCCGGCGGCGTCGACCTTCTTCCAAGACTCTCCAGCAGGTCCTGAAGTGCGACGATGAGCCGTTCCTGGACTTTCTCTCCAAGTGTTTGCGTTGGGATCCGGACCGACGTATCAAGCCAGAAGAGGCCGTACGACACGAGTTCATCACTGGCCAAAAACACACGGGATCCATGGCACGAGTCGCAGCAGCAGCACGCGATGCGTCGCCAATGAAGCGTCACAACACGATCTCGGCGCCTCGACCCCTTCCTGACCCGCCGGCAGCTGGAAACCGAATCGTTCCTCGCATGGGGCCCTCGCCGCACAAAACTGCCGTGGCAGCGACGGCCAGGCGTGCCTCTGGCATCACGGGGCCCTTCACCTCGGGTGGCATCAAGAGGACAAGCACTGGGCAAAGCGGACTCACGGGAACGACTGCTCCGGGTAGTAATCTGCCCCGTGTCGCCGGACGCAGTGTTAGTGGCAAGCCAGACCTTGCATCGGCTGGCGCTACTGCCGCCATGAATCGTCGTGTGTAGAATGCTCGACATTGATGGCTTTTTGCGGATTGCGACCATTTGATTTCGAGCGTTTTGGCTTGCAGAATTTGAATCTGGATGAAGTCTTGAGCGAAGCCATGACATGACTTTTTGGGTATCGGAAGGATCGATCGCGCATTTGAAGCGGTCTCTGTTTCGCCAGATTTCCGCCAGAAACAAAAACACAAGCAGCTCAAATCAACCTAGGGGAGCGAAGTATCACGATCGAATGGATTCGATGTTGTACGGATTACCGACAATGATTTGAATCAGACGCTGGCGCTGACGGCTGTGAGAGCACAGCATTAAGAGGATTGTTATAATTGTGGAAGGAAGAAGGAGCATGTTGTAATGATGAGAAGCGATACCACGTTTTATTTTTCGACCCAGCCTGTATAGCGTCGTTGCCACGATACAAGTACCGACGGCACATTTACGGCCACTTTCTACGATATCGGCGTTGATGGTATAGAGGCATCATCCAAAATCGCCCCTTAGATAGACATGAAAAACGATCAATGATGAGAATGGAAGTGTTGGAATGTGTTGAAGCAGCAGTAGACACAACTATTTCTACTGTAGCCTGTTGTCATTCGTCAGTAAATGGCAAGGGCAAGATATTATAGGCACACTATATAATTCAAGAAGATCAATGAATAGGGACTTGCTCCCTATGTTCACGATATACTGTTTATTTGTGAAGGCTTTGCCGGGCGATGAAGTAGCGACACCATGACTCAATGACGGTGACGCCCGAGTGCATGGATAGCAAGACCATGCCAGCAGAGTCCATGTCGTCTTCAGCACAAAGCGTGGCCGTCATCCATCGAGAGGGCTTATATGCTGGTTTTCTCTCCCTATTTTCGTCCAACTCTCTTATTCTCTTACACGCTACAAGACAAAAGGTTAGTATTCATAGATAAAGATGCCGAGCCCAGGTGATTCCGCTTACTATTCTCTGACCTGCTGCTGCGCCCCCAGGTCCGGCCTCTTATACGCACTGCTGCTCTGGTAGCTAAAGTTGGCGCCCGGCTGCTGCTGATGCTGCAAGCCGACGGGAGCGCCGTGCTGGCCGAGGCCGTACTGGTCGGGCGCCTGCGCCATGTTCTGGGGCGGCGGCTGGGCGGCGGCATGGGTGCTGGCCGGCTGCCACGGCTCCATGTTGTACCCGCCCTGGCCCTGGCCCTGGCCGCCGTCCTTGGCCTGCTGCTGCCGGCTCCAGCGCTTCGAGATGAACCGCTTGGTGAAGAGGATCAGGAGCATGACGGGGAACAGGAAGACGACCAGGCCCGCGAGGACGTAGTTGTACTGTGGGCTCTGGGCGAGCTTGAAGCCGCTGCCATGAGAGAGGAGTCGTGTCAGCGGAATGTGGAAAGGGAGGAGGAGGAGAGAAAGATTTGGCTTTGGGGGCCTCGAAGAACTCACAGAAACGCGTTCACGACGCCCACGGGTATGACGACCCTGCCCATCCACACGTGCACGGGCGCCAGCTTGGTCGGCTGCTGCGTCTTCTTGTAGATGCGGTGGTGCATGAAGCCGAGGGCGAACTGCGCGATGACCAAGATGAACAGCAGGATGCCGATGACCTGGTGGGCGCTGTTGAACTTTTTGGACTGTAGGAGATGCGTGCGCTGTCAGTATAACTCTTGTACGTGGACTCCTTTTTTTGTTCTTTCTCCTCCGTTGATACGACCAGCAGGGGGGGAAAAGAAAGAGGATGGTGGGCTTACCCTGTTGTAAAAGTAGCTGGTATGAACACCGAGGCCGAACCCAACAATAACACCAATCAGCCCCAGGCCCTGGTTGACGGCGTGCCAGCGGACCCAGCTGCCGAGCCGCAGGACCAGAATACCAAAGGGGAAGAAGCCGACAAAGGTAAGCACCATGATCACGGCGTGCGCCCGGGCCGCCCCGTCGCTCTTGTCCGTGACCGACAGGCCCTGCGTCGTCGCCACGGCCTCGGCGGTGCTGTTGTCGCCGATCGGGATCTCGGGCGCGCCGCTCGTCGTCGTCGTCGTCGCGTGCACCATGTCCATGGTAAAGGTGCCGTAGTTGAGGTGCATCTTGAGCGGCGCGTCGGGGGCGTCGGAGCCGACCTCGCCGTCGGGCCCCGTGGCGTACAGGAAGCTCTGGGCCCTGCTCGTGACGTCGACGGTCCCGGCGCCGCCGCCCCAGGACCGGCAGTTGGCGCACCGGCCCAGGAAGACGTAGCGGGCGTTGTCGACGAGCCCGGTGCCATCGAGGGCCTCGACGTGAATGTCGGAAGTGTAGACGGGCTCGGCGTGGCCCGAGGCGAGGCGCGGCGACAGCGTCACGTTGTTGCCCGACGACGACGAGTAGGCGACCAGCATGAGGGAGCCGGCCATGCGCGATGACGAGCCGAGCCCGACGGCCGCCCAGGTCACGGAGCGCGGGAACACGAGGGAAAAGTACAGGTCCGAGGTCGACGGGTCCGAGGGCACGCTCAGGGAAAAGGCCAGGTCCCCCGACGGGCTGATGAAGAGCGACGGCAGGGTGCTGTTGGAAGAAGTCGTGTTTGTGTCTGCTGCCTGCGAGAGCGCGGCGAGGCATGATAATACTGAGACTGTTGTTAGTTGTCGTCAGAGTGGAATAGAATCACTCGATCTTGCTATTGATCTCTGTATAAGGCTTGTGCTCTACTTACGCAAAAGTCCCACCAGGGGAACGAAGCTGAGAAAGGTACGCATTATGATGTGAAATGGGGAGTTTTTGGTTGACTATACGAAAAATGTAATTCGTTAATCGCCTCCCAAATATTGCTGATTATGTTCTATAAAGGACGGACTGCACTGCAGCCGGCTGAAGGGAAGAATCAAAGTATTGACACAAGACTGAAATGGCACCACAAGTCTGAAAGTAGCAATAACATGAGATATTGGAATCTCAAACCATGAAATATATTCTCTACCCCAGCTTTTTCATGAATACGGCATCCGGAAACACGGCCAAGACAGAAGCGCTGTCGAAGAATCACGGCGGCAAACGACGTTAGCTTGCCCCTGCCATTGGTCGGTATATTCGTGTCTTGTTATACGCCGTGTCTGATTGGTCGTCGTGTTGAGATTCCGATACCGAATTAGACGCCCGGGACCCCCTGCAAAGACGCCCCCGGGACTACGGCAAGACGTGCATATCTAGAGTTTCTTTAGCTGGAGAAAGTAATTATAGAATGCCCTGCCTAGCTTGGGGGTGAATCAGTCATCTACATTTCCGAGCATTCGACTGGATGCTGGTTTGTAGGCAAAGCTGATCGCTCTCGAGGAGCCAGCAGCCATGATTGTTCAGATCTCGCATACCAGATGGCGTCTGTATTAATTATGCTATAAGGGTGAAGTGGAAATAATCTACAGCGACGATGTAGATGTATGTGCAATGCCATAAAATAAAACACCCATTTGGAAATGTCCCGTAGCCCCGGCGGGACAGATCGTGGTGCGTGGAGAAATGAATAAAAAGCAAAGCTCATCATACTTGAATATAAACATGCTCTCATGAAACCAGATTCTTCTCATCCCTTATTATAACCCATTGAGCTCATTCTGGGCAGCAATTCCATCGCCGATGCTGGTGAAATCAAGCTATCTTCACGTTAGTCACCATTCATTACCCAGCGAATCAAATTGTAACAGACGACTTACCAGGACGACGTTGGGATCTCTCTGGTACTTGCTGATGCAAATGTCCGACTGCGCAATGATGGAGGACAGCGAGTTGGTCGTGCCCGCCTCGGTCAGGGCCGGGATCAGCACGTCGGGCAGGATCTCCACGTTGAGGTTGTGGTTGACGATGAACATGCGGCCGTCCGGCGACGCGCCCGACGGCCTGTCGACGTCGCACTGGGGGAAGCTCGCGTCGGTAGGGTCAAAGGGCGTCTCAAAGTAGTACGTGAACTCGTCCAGGATGTATCCGACCTGGGACGTGTCGGCGTGATAGTCTATCCTCCATGTAAGTTTAGCTTCGAAAAGATGATGCTTGAGATGTGCTGCTTACCCATAAAGACGATCAACCTCTTGCCGTCGGCAATGAGCGTGCCCAGGGTCGGCCAGTCGGCCAGGGCCAGGTTGGCGCCCGGCGTGTACGCATAGTCCGCGAGCCCGGCGGCCGCGAAGACGTCGCCGAACTTGTTGATGTCGATGGCGTCGCCGTTGGTGACGAGCAGCGTGACGACCTCGTCGGCGTTGCCGTCGAGCCACGTCTTGATCTTGCCCAGGTAGTCCTGCAGCGCGCCGGCATCGAGCAGCGCGCACGACGTGTGGCAGAGCTCGATGGTGCCGTCCTTGTCGTGCGTCTGCGCCGTGAGGTAGCGCACGCCCTGGGTCAGCTGCCCCGTCACGTCCTGCAGCTGGTTCTGCGTCGGCAGCACGCCCACGAACGCCGAGTCGTGCGCCCCGATGAAGCTCACGTTGCTGTATATGCGGTCGCAGAGCGCCGCGTTGCCGTTGCAGTTGAGGCCTTGGGCGAGGCCGGCTGCCAGAGCCAGGGCCAGAGTGCCGGCTGCTGTTGCGACCTTCATGGTTAATCCGGCCTCTGTATTGTATGTCCTTGACGTTCTAGAGTTGACGCGGAATGGCCAATGAACGGCGCCGACGGGATCCTGCACTCTACAACCTCGTATTCACAAAAGGTCGACCTTGCGACGACGGCTTATTCTATGAAAAGCCTGTTGCCGGGCGAGCGAAGAAATACCTCCAAAGGGACTCGATAATGACGAATATTAGTGTATACCAGGTGTCGTTGGTGATATCTAGAAGCTGCCGGGGATGGGTCCGACTATAACTTATAAGTGACCAGCACCGGCGCCGATCGCCACCATATACACAAGCACCCCCAAATACTCCCGTTCAGGGCACTGAGGCAGAAGGAGGGAGGGTGTAAGGTCCCATCGGCAGAACGTTGCAATGCGAGATCCGCTGGCCGCTCGAAACCTGCATGCGCAAGGTGTGGTCGACCACTGAAGTAGGTCTACTGACCGTGCCAGTGTGATACTCCCACCACTAGAAGGGGACGGGCAGCATCGCTGGGGATGGGACAGGGGGCCGGTCCAAGGTACAGAGTAGTAAGTAAGGCGCAGGAAACAGGGTTGAGACAACCCCAGCTCAGGTGGGCATGGCGCCAGATCCGGAGCAGCGCATGAATGGAGGCGTCCTCAACTCCCGGGCATATCTTCATGTGTACTTTTAAGGAAAAAGAGACCAAGGAAGGGTTAGGATCAACCAGAGCCACTGGCTTGAACAGGTGCGTGTGGTGGGCGGCCTTTGGCGGTTCGTCCCTTTTGGAAACGCGCAGCCACAGCCGTCCGTGCTAATCGGTAACCGGAAGGCGAAGTCAAAGGACCCTGGAATAAATGCGGTACGACGGTTGCTTCTCTATCACGGGTGATTGGATAGGAAGCTCTGGGGGGCTCGTCAAATGAGAGCCGGTTCCTCTGTCCCTCTCTTTCACTCTTCCACTGGAGAAAAATAAGATGAAATGATCCTTTTTCTCACATCCCCCACGAGTCCGTCCGTTCAACGTCGGTTGTCTGCCCCGCATCCCACCGCCCTACAAACAGAATATTAGTACGGAGTAGTCTCACCAATGACTAGTATGACAAACCGTCGCATCTCTTCTTGGACGTCATCTGTATTTCCATCGAAAAAATGACTACTCGAATCCATACATAATATATATCAGGCTGAGCCTTTTGAAACCACAACCCGCGTGGCTACTATTAACAAGTGGCCATAAGGCAGCGGATCGACAAGCATGCAGTCAATACAACGAGGAATCCCTGCCTATATCGAGTATCACATATAGCCAACGTGCTTATCATCAAGTGCGCCGACAAGTCAAAACAACTTTTTTCATGTGTTTGGTCCTGGTTGATCTTGGAAAGGAAACACGTGAAGAAGCCTGTCCAGTCATGTTCGACACATGGCAGGCGTGCTTTTCTCGAGGTGAGGGGACTGGACTACTAAAATAGTAGCATCGAAATGATCAAAAGGTCACGCGTATCTCTCACCTTGACTCGAAAACGTGCATCGTAGTACAGGGCCGAGCCTCATCTAAGCGTCCACTCTGAAGGTTATTCTGACAGTCAAATTTCTTTACCAGCTCGGTATAGCTTATTTCCATGTACTCGCTTTGGATATCCGAGAGAAAGAATAAGCAGTCTTATACCAATCTTCCTGGCCAACGGTTGCAAGCATACTAATACTATTGCAACGTTTCTTTCTTGACAAATCTCAGAGAGCACATACTAGCGACGAGTCAACATCTCTTTTCAGGATTATACTGGCAGTGCTCCCTTTCCCTGAATACGATTTTGATCATCTAAGCAGAAGAGGTCTCTTACACTCAATTCACCCTTGTCCTAGGGAAAGTAGTGCCAGCAGGGGAACGATAAATACCCCGCGCAACACTCCTTTCACTATACCGACCGCTATAACATCGCTGAACAGATCTGATAAGATCTGATAAGATAATTCTGTTCATCTATTCTGCCATTCTTGCTCCAGGCCGATGAGACAAATAGTTGGACCTTTCTAAATAAATCAAAATATCACCAGATCCTCCTAATCTCAAGTGAAGTGCATACGCTGAGCCGTCGGTCGGTCTTCTGGCACCGAATAACCATGACTGTCGCTTGTCGCCACCTCCGCATGTCAAATCGCTTGTCCTGCATTCTTGGAGGGCACCAAATCAGATATCAACAGCAGTTCAATACTGCGTCAATGGTGGAGAAGGCGAGTAACTCCGATCGTCTCGGGTGCGGAGAGCATGACGGAGCAGTCATAGTAGTCCTTCAGCTTACGGGGGAATTATAATCATTTCATTTCTCTTCCCACCCGAACAACAGTAGTTTGACGATACAACTTCATTTCCAACAGCTGCTCACGACAAAATGTCACCACAACCAGTACAATCCTGGCAAGACCTGGCATCCGCCAAGAAAGTCGAACAAGCCTCGCGGATCCCTCCAGAATGGAAACTCAACCCCGAACAGCTCCCCCCAGAAGGAACCGTCGACCTGCGACCCTTCGCCTCGTCGTGCGGGCTCCTCACCGAGAGGGAACTAGAAATCACCGGCGACAAGTACGACGCCACGGGCCTGGCCGCCGCCCTCGCCGCCGGGACGTACACGGCCCTCGAGGTCGCCACGGCCTACTGCAAGCGCGCCGCCGTCGGCCACCAGCTGTGCAACTTCCTGACCGAGATCCTGTTCGCCGACGCGCTCGCGCGCGCCGCGCGGCTCGACGAGGCGTTCCGCACCAGCGGCGGCAAGGTCGTCGGGCCCCTGCACGGCGTCCCCGTGACGTTTAAGGAGTGCTTCCACTTTGCCGGGCACGACTCGACCAACGGGTACGCATCGCGGGTCGGGCACCCGGCGGCCACGACGACGCCGCTGGCGCGGGTCCTGATGGACGCCGGCGCCGTCGTCCTCGCCAAGACCAACGTGCCGCAGACCATGCTCGTCGCCGAGGCCGAGAACAACGTGTTCGGGCGGACGCGGAACCCGGTCCACGCCCGGCTGACGTGCGGCGGGAGCAGCGGAGGCGAGGGCGCGGTGCAGGCGTTCCGCGGCAGCGCGCTCGGCATCGGCACCGACGTCGGCGGGTCGATCCGCATCCCCGCGGCCGCCAGCGGCGTGTACGGCTACAAGCCGAGCTTCGGCGTCGTCCCCATGATCGGCTACTCGTACTCGGGGTGGACGGGCAGCAACACGGGCATCCCGGCGGTGACGGGCCCGCTGGGGCGCTCGGTGCGCGACCTCGCGCTCGTCGCCCGGGTCGCGCGGTACGCGGAGCCGTGGCGCTTCGATCCGGCCGTCATCCCAGGCGTCTTCGAGGTCCCGACGTCGTCGCGCAGGCCCGTTGTCGGCGTCATCTACCAGTCCGGCCTCACGCCGCACCCGCCCATCCGGCGCGGGATCAGGGAAGCCGTGGCCAAGCTCAGAGAGGCCGGCTTCGAGGTGCGAGATTTTACGCCGCCGGACTTCCTCGAGATCCGCAAGATCACCGAGCAGCTCTTCACGCTCGACGGCCTGTCGTACCCGAAGCAGGAGCTGGCCAAGACGGGCGAGCCGCCGGTCCGCTCCGTGGTCAACATCGGGTTCTGGAACATGCCGCGCAAGAGCCACGAGGAGGCGTGGGAGTGGAACAACAAGAAGGGCGACGTCCAAAAGCGGATGCTGGACGAGTGGCAGAGGGTCGGCTGTGACGTCGTCTTGGCCCCGGCCGGTCCGCACACGGCCGTGAGACCTGGCGATTGGACTAGCGACATCTATACGGTAGCTTGGAACGCAGTCGATGTGGGTAGTTTGAGCCGCGTATTGCGAAAATCTGCTGATGTCTGATTACAGTACCCGGCCGTTATCGTGCCCTTCTCCCATGCCGACCCGGAAAAAGACCCGATCGATGACAAATTCAAGCCCTTACATGAGGCTGATGCCAAAAACCAGGCAATGTGTACGTATAACATCATGGATCGAAGTGTTTGTACTGACTTTTTGCTAGATGACCCAGCGCTCTTCAAAGGCGCTCCAGTGGCCGTGCAGATTGTTGGGCCTCGCCTCGGGGATGCTCAGCTCTTAAAAGATGTAGAGCTCATTGATGCCGTCCTGAACGCCAATGCATAATCCCGAAAATGTATCATGAATCTCTGGCATCAAGAGAACGTACTATACTGATCAGTCAGTTTTCAAGAACCAATAAGCAAAGAACAGTTGCAGTCAATAAGCTCAGGTCAATCACTTCTCAATGAAGCTCTACCGTGTATATATAACCACTTTTATAACCATTACTCTGTCTATGCGTGATAGCTGAGGCGTAAAGCCCTGCTTAAATTCGTTTGGGGGGTATATTCTAAACGGAAGTGTCGTTGAAATAAAATTTGGATGTATGGTACAGCCCGATTATTGACAAAAAAGAAAGAAAGAAAATCTCATTTTAAGGGACCTCATCCCGCTGCATACATTTGATGCATCATTAGGTCGGAGACAAATGGCAAGCGTCGTGACCTCGTATCGAAATTCCTGTTCTGGCGTAGCCTGGACCGCTCCCAAGTTCTCAGTAGCCGTTCGCATAGTCTCCGGGTTGCGGACTGACGGCACCACTACCGCTCGCACTGCCGGTTCCCGAGAAGTAACTCTGGTCGATGCGGAAGATCCAATCGAGCTTTTCACGCTCGTTGCGCGCAGCAAACAGCCACGTGTTGTCGGTCCCATAGACGGCAAAGACGCCTGCTTGTAATCGCTCACTCAGACCACCCAGACCTGGGCCAGCAGAGCTTCCACCCGATCCTGTCCAGATGGATGACACAATTCTGCCAGATGATGTTCTACGATGGCCAGGTCGGAAGTCTCCTGAGACGGAGCCTTCGTCTTCGTCGTCATGTGGGTCCTGGCCGCTGAAGAGCGCCAGTATCTCCGGTTGACTGTCCACTCTCGAGTTGCGCAAACTGACAATGGCCACTTCATCCCCATCTGTGGCACTGTGAATGTGGATGTACGGCCGTCGCAGCTCAACGAAGCGCTTGACCCATTTGCTCGAGTCGTTGTTCGGGACCAGGAGGTATCCACCTTTCAATACCTTTGGGTTCTTGGGTACCCGAACAATTGTCGTGATCAGGGCAGGAGGGGCGCTGGTTTCGGGAGCAACGCCATCCGCTGGGGGTGCAGTGTTTTCAGGGCTCAGAATCTGCATCACTGGATCCGGATAGCTTGACCATAGCTTGAGACATTTCTTGAGAATCAAAGTCTCGTGCTCCCCAAAGTCCGACTTGGGCGCTGGTTCCTCGACTGGCTCTTCCGGTGCTGCATCCTCAGCGGTAGGTTCAGCGGTTGCCTCGTCGGCAGCAGCTGCCTCGTCCATCTCCTCAGCACCCTCACCATCCCCAGTGTCCTTCGGATGCTCAGGTGTCGGCGTAGAGGGACGTGAAGATTGTGGCGTATCATTGAGGAGAGCGTGGATGGAATCGTCATCATTCCCTTTGGGGAGAGGGGAAAACTCGTCTGATTCAGACTGATGTTCGTCTTCCTCTGGTGGATTCTTTGGTTCCGGAAGGCCAATTTTCTTGAGGAAAATCTGGGCCGCACCTATCTCGGCTATACGCCTTCGCTTCTTCTGGGCAGCAATAAAGTCGCCGATAAGTGAAACGCCTCGCGGGCTCCAATTGTTCAGATTCTCTTCGCCTTTGACATATCCATGTTGGCTATTCATTCTCCAGAGGTCACCGACTCTCTTGATAGGCGCGGGACGCATTGTCAATGTGTAGATGGCGCTCGATGAATGAACAATGCGGACTTGCTGCCACAGGGCTGAAAGCATGGAGGCCTGTCGAATAAAAGTCCTTCCAAGGATCTGACAGAAAATGTTGGTTGTGAACTTCATTGGTTCGGCCAGCTTGTCTGAGCTGATATCCCAAGACAGTGACATTTGCACCTTGTACTTGTCGGCTGTTGTTCGATCCAGCAGCAGCGAGCTGTGTAGACTCGAATCCCACTGTCCGCTGATGGTGACGCTTCGGGTGCCGTTAGCGTTCTGGCGAAAGGTTGGCTTGGCACTGAGTCTCAAGGGGATATCCGGGGCTGGCCCGGCCATGTCAGGCACCTTCCCAGCGTGGTCCACCAGCTGGATCTTCCCGACACGGACAGACGTGATATCATCCCACGGCAAAGCATCGCCAGAACTGTGTGTGAGGTTGATGGCTATGCGTCTTTGAAGGCCTTGGTGAAGTTGAAAGGTTCCGATATCGAGCTCATTCGTCTGTGTGACCTCTACTGGTACATAGTCGCCATTTTCGGACAGTTCAAGAATCTGCACTCGAGCAAGAAGATCGTGCTTCTCCTCGGTGAAGAAATGGGACTCATTGATGCGGGCATCGCGCTTCGGTTTATTCTCTGCTCCGGGCACAGCATCTCGCATTTCGTCCCAGCTCAGAAGCATGTCGAGATGCATACTGGAGACCTTTGCGAAAATAGCAACACGCAGGTTGGTGTTCTGAGGTCCGAACAATGGCACGCTCATACTATGAACGCTGTCAAAACGGATGGGTCCTTCGTCGAAGTCCTTGATCATCTGGGTCGTGGTGACACTATCTTCCGAAACGCCAGGAATGAAAAGTTGGGCGTGTACATCGGTGCCCTCGCGCTCGGCGAACCCAACCATGTCGTGCATCACTACGTTGTACTTGAGCGTGCTAGACGGGGCCCGCGCGCTCGAAGGCTCGAGGGACAGTTTGAGCATGCCGATGGCATGAGAGGTGTGGGGCGAGAGCACATCAAGGTTGAAATCCTGTACCCGACTGTCGAAGACGGCCTTCAATGGCACGTCGACCTCACCCACGAGGGAGTATTCCGGCATGCATGTCTCCACAAAGGGGTTGTCGAGTTTGAGGTGCTGGCTATACTCTGGCTGGTCCAAGTACTGATGCATCTGCCTCATTTGCCGGACTCGATCATGAAGTTTCTCGACACTCCAGAGATGGACCACGGTGTGCTTGTAGTCGACGACACGAACGCCGACACATGGTTTGTGTGCTTCTTCTAGGGCAACGTCGTCACCCTCGTTCGACACATCGTTCAGCACCATGTCGTAGGAGGAGCATAGTGCGTGCCCAGCATCCACAACAGTGAATTGGAAAACAACGTTCTCACCAAGCTCTTCGCTCATGATCTGCGCTTCTTTCAAGGTGGCAGCGTGCTGCAGCACTTTCTCGGCCATCTGTACATAGTGGCGGCTCCGCCAATGCGCCAGTGTCTTTCTCGCTCTCTCGATCTCTTCTTTTGAGAGCTTTGGCTTTGCCTTTGGCCGCTTGAGTGGGTCGAGCCTTTCGATCTTGGCTTCGAACTCTTGCTTCTGCGCCTCGAGCTGTTTCTGCATGTCGGCCTTCAGCTGAACAAGCGTCTCCTCCATTCTGACCTTCTCCTTTTTGATCTCCTCGACTTCAACGTTTGACGCTTCGGCATCGTTCAGCTGGTCCTGGTATTCGCTCTTCTGCTTTTCCAATTGCGTCTGCATGACTTCGCGAATTTCCTTCAGTCTGTCATCGGATTCACCAGCTCTTGGAGTAGAAGGTATCGTTAGTGCTGTATCGAGTGATAGATTATCAATCGTTCCCGTCGACATGTACTTCTCCCGTATCGGATACGAAGTCACCGAGTCCATGTCCTCGTCAAGTTCCTTGCCAAAGACACGTTCGGCGCGAGCACGTTGCACGTCTTCGAACAAGGCATTGAGCTCCTCATCGTTCAGCTTTGCCAGATTTTGCTCAGTCTGGCCCAAGATTGCACCAGCCGCTTCGCGCCTCGCGTATGACCAGTCGGAGTCGGTGCCACGGAGACCAGGAGATTCTGGCCGACTGTCGCCAATATCGGATCCCGCCTTGCTGATTGACCGTTCATGGGCCGGCCGAGGCGGGGTAGGTGAGGTACGATCAAGACCAAGCTGTGTTGCTGTCACTGATTGACGTAGAAGGGACTGTCTCGTCTCGTCACGCTCAGCTTTGGCTTCCATGGGATGATTAAATCTGAAGATGTGGAAATCTCCGAGAATGATTCGGTACCCGGAGTGGAGGCGAGTTGGTTCATTGATGCGCTTTCCATTCACCATTACAGCGGCGCCTTCGGTCGGAATAATTGTGACAGTACCTTCTGCAGCGTTCTCGAACGTACAGTGCTCGTGGAGAATACGCGTTCCGTTCAGCCGTATGTTGACTTGATTGTCCGCGTTCGATTCCACGTTACCGACGGTCGTAGTTCCAGGCTTGAGATTGTATACCAGACATTCTGCGAGGAGCGGGTCATCAGACAAGTTGACCAAATGCGGCATCTTCTTAGGCGTGTGCAGTCCGATGAAGCCCTTCTCGATGCTGATGCCGAGCTCTTCCAACGCCGCTTCACGTTCTTTATGAATCTCCTCCGTCTTCAGTAGCTTCTCTTCCCATGTTTGGTTCAGATCCGTCAGCAACTTTTCACTCTGGCTCAGTTGCTCTGCGATTTCGGCCTTCGAAACCTTCTTCACAGTGCCATCTGAAGACGTAATGCTAACGATCTGCTGTTCGAGAGGTGTTCCTTCGGCGTAGACTTCGTCGGGTGGTCCAGCAGATCCACCAATCCCACCAGCACCCTTACCGCCGCCACCACCCAGTTTGCTCCGCAACAAGTCGAGTTCTTCTTTGAGCTCCCGGATCATGCGAGCGTTTGCGTCTTCGTTCACAACTGCATGGTTCTTGATGCGCTTCGCCGAGTCGGCGTATCGGAGGGTACTCAGGGTCTCATCGTAATTGATATCAGCCGGACTGATAGCTGCTATCATGGCAGTCATGCTGTTTCCACCCAAAGAGTCCTTCAAGAGCCACGTCAAGACACTGTCTCGGTACGGAACCTGACCTCCTCCTGCTCCTTTCTTCTTCTTTCCTCCGGTGGATAGGTCAGCCAAGGCCGCAATGACACGACCTAGCGTAGACAAAGATCTGTTGATCTCGGCACCTTCCTTGAGACGAGCTCCCGTGGCGCCTGTAGAAGTCGCACGCTCCGAACCAGCCAGATCCACCAGACTGATCTTGGCTGCCTTCTCCATGGCCATCTTGGTCTCCGTGTCAAACTTTTTCTGAGTGACCATCAAAGTGAAAACGGCGTGACTTCGACTCGATGTTTCGTTCATGTTTGTCGCAGCCACTGTTCTTGCCTTGTTTCCCTCGTCCATCAGGTTCTCGATGTCTTGGAAGCTTGTGACGACCAACTTGGCGAGATCTTCAACATAGGGGCCGGTCGAAGGATGCTCTCGAACTTTGAGGTTGCCCTTGTTTGCCGGGTTTAGCAAGTCGCGCACACGCTCGTTGTAAATTTCGAGATACGAGACTTCGACAGTGCACTTGAGATTCGTGTCTTGTTGCATTTGCCCGATGCGTTCGAACATGTCCTGGCAAATCTTGGGAATGATACCATGTTCTTTTCCATATCCCATCATGGAGTAGGACTTTCCGGAACCAGTCTGACCATAGGCAAAGATACAGTTGTTGTAGCCCTGGAAGGCATTGTCCAGAAGCGGCTTGCCCAAGTCTTCGTGCAGGTGGTGTTGCTCGGCATAGTTGGGATCGCTCTTGTCGAAGGACCAATAGGATCTGTCGAAGGCAAAGGCTTTCTGCGCCGTGTCTTTTGCGCCCTTTCCACCGCCACTTGCAGCGTCTGGTGGTGGTGTCAGGACGGTCTGGTTTCCTTTCATCTCGACGATACATTTTGCCCCCCTCTCCTTTTCTCTGCTGTTGAATGGCCGACATCTCACCACCACCTTGATATTACCACCTGCCATGATTGCGATGGGTGGAGGAAAGCGCCTCCTCGCCTCCTACACTGCTTAAGTTGGGGGTCGAAGCCGAAGCAGCATACGACTGACGGTGCTATGCGTCGTGCGCGCAACGGTAGCAATGTGTTGTCGACCGCCGGCGATTTGGCGTTGCGCAGCGTGGGCGGCACAGAGAGGTGTCGGCTCGGAATTCGCGTTCAGCGCCTAGGTCGATTGGTGGAAGTCAACATCCCCTGGACAACGAGGCCAGGCTGTTGTAGCAGTAGGCACAGCGGCAGTGCACACGAGAAGAGGATCTGGATAGATGTGATATATTGTTCACTCTTGGTAGAGGAGCAAAGATAAGCCCTGCGATGACGGGTCCCGCGGAAGCGCTGTCAAAAGAGCGTCGTGGAGTGCTAGGTTGCGCGAGCCAAAACCTTGTCAAGGATGAAGCTTCGAGAGGTGCAGCCGGGGAACCGGGTCGCTTGAATAAGCTCTGGGCGGGAATGCCTTCTGATCGATATGTCGGCGCGGGAGTCGCTGAAGCTGCTGTTGTGCTCTGTAGATGTCTTGTCGGTAGTATCGTCGTGATCGTCGTGGTGTCAATTACTTTGTAGGTAGGTATTAGGTATCGTGGGCGGCGTCGTCGTTGGTTACCGTTGGTATTTTGTGGTCATGTCAGCTGTCAACAAAAAAATGACGAATGGGCGGTTCGGCCAGCGCCAGTGGTACAAAACAACTCCCACCCACAGCAGCAGATCGACGCGGTCGCGACTTTGGTCCCTCACCCCCCAAAACCAAAACGGCCGCCCCCGATGATTGGCGCTTGACCACAGGGAAATTACAGCTCGGGGCGGATTCCACGTGTGTGCTGACAGGGTCATTCCTGCCCTGCTGACTCGCCTTCAATCCTGCAGGTGCCAAACTGGCTCATCAGTGTGCACCCTCGAGGTCCCTTTTTAGGTAACTTCCCCGCACAGCTTAGCGTCCTAAGGTTAGTTCTGGGGGCCAACCCCGCCTCACACTACATACAGTGAACACTGACAGCTGCGGCATGCTGTATGAAACTCAACTCGACATGATCCCAGCTGCTCCTGACTTGATGCTATGAGGTTAATCTAGAAGATTATACTTGCCGAGATCATAGAATCTTGACTCTCATTTTTAAGCACCAATATAAGACTTTACAAGTGCCAAATCTGCTTATTCATTTTCAACACATCGGCTCAATGATCTATCCTGCCCGCCATATTATTCCCGCTGTTCGATCGAGTATACGGCGTACACCACAACCCACTAACCTAAGTTAGGTCAGTAACTACCAAGTACTTCTTCGTACAGGATATTTGTTGTTTTCCATGAGAAGGAAAATCCGAAACAAAATATTTGACGGAATACGGATGTTCATACAATGTACACCATGAACAGTCATTGTCGATGTGCACTTTGCCATCTGCAGAACCGTTTTACCCACTGACTTCACTGTCATATCATTCTGCAGTCGCTACCGGGGCTCTTATGCAAGGACAACGGTGCCAAGACCTATTACTCCAGGTGGACAAGAGACCGTAAACTGGGACCAATTGATGCACTGCTTTTGAAAAAGTCCGAAAAACACTCGAACAACATTGGTTCGCTCGCTTCTTTGCTCAAATCAAGTTTTCTTTTTCCAGTAAAAGCTCCGCCGATCATGTAACTCGAGATATGCCCCCTCGAACCACCCTGCCAGCGCATATGCAATGGAAATGAGGCTGCGGTCATCAATTTGTATATATCCCGAGCACCCCCGCCGGCATCAGTCGTTCGATCTCGTCAGCTGAAGAGCACTGAGACATTCTTGACCCGACTCAGCAGCTACTCTGTCACACCGGGTGCACAGCATCCAAGCACCAAATGGCTCAGACTGTGGACTTTGCAATCGCGCTGTTGGTCTTGTATTTGACCTATCTTGTTGGACATGCCATCTATCTCCTCAAAGGCCATCCACTGGCCGGCATTCCCGGGCCTTGGACCAATGCCGTCAGCCGCATTCCATATTGGTACAAATTCTTGAAGGGACAAGATGTGTACTGGCAGCACGAGCTCCATGAGAAGTACGGTCCAGTGGTCAGGTTTGGTCCCTACGACGTCAGCTACGCCACGGCCGACGCGTGGAAGGTCATTCACGGCTCCATCAAAGGGGGTTACACCCTGGCGAAGCCACTTGATGCCAACATAAGACCTGTCAATGGCAAGTGAACCGTGCAAACCCGCGGTATTCGGCATCGACATTGCTAACGATTCTTTTGCAGGCGTCGAGAGCATACTGACTGCGGATGCCGTAGATCATGCTCGCGTGCGCAAATTGTTCTCTCCTGCTTTCTCCGAGCGAGCACTTAGAAAGCAAGAATCCATGTTTCAGAAATAGTGAGTATATATCCAGTGTATACCTTTTGGCTGGGTGTGCTTTTTCGGAATCTTTTCTCGCACGGGAGATTCCGACTGGAACGTGGTAGCGACGAACATATACTCACTATTTCTCTTCTAGTGCAGATATCTTCATATCCAAGATACGTGAAATTGGCGACGAAGGTCAAGCTATCGACATGACGGGTCTGTACAACTTCGCGACCTTTGACATAATGGGTGACCTATGTTTCGGCCACCCACTTGGACTTTTGGCCAAGAACGAGTTCAGTCCTTGGGTTCAGTCAGTCTTCGAATCTCTCAAGCTCATCCCAATCATCAATGTAATCCATTACTACCCAGTTCTGCTGGCACTATTCGAGCGATTCCAGCCAAAATCAGTTACAGAGCAGATTCTCGTCCACGCCAAGCACTCGGCAGATCGTGTGGACCAGAGACTGCAAGAGGGGTCGGACAAGCCGGACATCTGGAATCTCGTCATGAGCGCTCAGGATACCGACAAGGGCCTCACGTTGGAGGAGATGCACTCCAATGCGGACCTCTTCATGATGGCAGGCTCAGAAACAACCGGTGAGTGGATTGCGATGAACAAATCTTGAGTAGTGGCCGTTGCAAGACTGAACAAGCGATTATAGCTACTCTCCTTAGTGGTGTGACCTATTACCTTCTGTCAAACCCGGAGAAGATGCAGATCCTTTTGAAGGAAGTCAGGGGATCGTTCAAGAACGCCCGCGATCTAACTCTTGACAGTCTTTCGAACCTCAAGTATCTGAATGCCTGCCTCAAGGAAGCCATGCGAATCTACCCGCCCTTGCCAATCGGTTCACAGCGGATTGTGCCGAAGGGTGGTCTCAACATCCTTGGAAAATGGATGCCCGCAGACACGCGAGTCTTTTGCCACCACTACTCCATGTATCACCTGAGCAGCAACTTTAAAGATCCCGAGAGTTTCGTGCCTGAGCGATGGTTGGGAGCTCCCGAATACAGTGATGATGTACAAGATGCGCATCAACCATTCAGCTAGTAAGTTGTTTCTCACTCCTCGTCTTTTAACACTTTTTCTTGTATTATCGTACGAATATGGACCTTTGCGGGAACCTGTGGTTACACTTAAATTTGCGAGATCTCATGCGCGCCGCTCCTTCATAAGGAAAGAACTTATTAACCTCGAAATCGGTAGCGGACCAAGAAATTGTATAGGACAAACCATGGCAATGCACGAGATGCGACTGTTTCTTGCATCGCTTGTATACAACTTTGATCTGGAGCTCTGCAACGACAAACAGGAGTGGGCAAAGCAACAGACATTTGCATTATGGTTGAAGGCACCGCTGATGTGTCTGGCCAAGCCTGTTGTCGGGTAAGAAAATGACTATAAGAAAACCATGGTCTGGAAGGGCTTCTAAGGATGAGAGTATATTATTACAGTACTCCGTACTGCTAGTGTGGTGGACTTGATCATGGAAGCCTGTATCGACATCCCCACTTATTGCCGGGAAATAGGTAAACTGTCAGATAAAAATAGCTGAAGCAAGGACAAATCCTACCGCACTGGACCCGGCATGCTGGTTTGACAACACAATATTCCCGCCGCTGGCGTCCGCTGGCGTGCAAATATAGTCTCCGACAGCCTACAGGTGATTGATTATGCACATTCTCTGCAGCCGAACCAATCTAAGGTCCAGTTACAGGATCTTCTAGCCTGGATTCGGAATTGCCGCTGCATCCGCTATCGCACTGAATCCGACGTTGCTCTACACAACCAACTGCACGGCGGCAGGCACATTAGTCGTACATATGTTCTGATCCGTTCATGATCATACAAGGTTGACTCGATGCAGCCTCTACAGTTTCTGTCTTTTGATCTGCCCCATGGCGCATTCTTGGCCGCAAATGACGTCGAGGGTTGGGCTGTGAGCAAGATCCGGAGCTTTCTGGTCGCCAATCTTGGTGCTCGAGCTATGAATTGCCCACCGCCGCCCTTGCCTTGCTTATATCAACGACGGCTTATCTCTGCTCCTTGCATCGAAGACATCTTTTGATAGTAACACGCAGCCGGGGCCGGAGCCAGAATAAGGACTCTGCGGCCCTGTAGGAGCACCCAGATGGAGGAGAATTTGCGATATGATCGGCATTGTGTGGGGATCGCGAAGGGTCTTTTGTGCCAGCGGCCGCGACCGTCATTTGCTAGCAGCCTCGAAGGATTTCAGACAACGCATGGATTCTCGCACGCTTTTTTGACCTTTCTTTTTTCTTCTTCAGGGGGATTCGATGCAATTTGACAACGGCCGCCGTCCTGCAACCCAATGCTTGGCTATCATGTAGTGGAAAGCTCATGATCACTGCTGGCAATGCCGGGTCCCTTGGTGAAGAATTCTTCAGGCTGCGTGTGACAACTCCAAGTCAGTTCAGCAATTCTAACAAGAAGTTCATGACTGACTCAGTGGAACTTGAATCAGCTATCCATCAACACTAGAAGGGTCAGGTCTGGAATGGAAAGTTGAACGCTGAGCCTCGACTTCTAGTGCTCCGCAGGCATACCCAATGAAGGAAAACCGTCATAGTGGGCAGTGTCCACTGCCCCAGTGCTCCCAACAGGCGAAAATAGCAAAGCCCGCATGAATTGTAGCCAATAATGGTCATCAGAAGAGCGTGCCCCTGAACTGTTTGGGTCCGCACAATAGTTCGACCTGCAGTCAGCCGGTGATGCGTTTGCTCAAGGAAGAAGGGCAGGGACGTTGTTAGGGTGCGGCACAGATTCACAGACAGACATAGACAGCCTTGTGTCTCTCGAGCTCACCGTTGATTCACTGATTTGTTTCCTTTCCGTCCTCTCTTTTGTTTCAGCTTGGCTGTCTCTTTCCGCATCAAAGACCGTCCTCGTTGCGGCGTTATATGTTCGAGGCGGAGTCGAGCAAGTGGGTTGGTTCACCGAAACTTTGACTGCGAAACAGCCCGTCATGGTTGCTCGTCAAACCTCGAGAGCAATCAACATGCGATTGCCTTTCTGGCTTCTGTTTGGAACGGCCTGTGCCGGGCCGATATCGACATGGTGGTACGACGGACTTTCGGCTCCCCAGGTTGCCATGTACGATAGCACGAGCGGCAATATTTTCTACAGTTTCTGCAATAGCGACACCACGCCCATCTTTCCAGCAAACGAGACTGCCGCGTTTGCTCTCGACTCTAAATACCCGCCATTGAATGGCACGAGCGTGGCAGGTATAGGCTATCAGACATCTGATGCCGTCGACATTGTAAGTTGATTTACCTTGTCCAATCCTACATTTTTGCTTCCTCCACCATTTTGCTATACAATTTGCTCATCAAAACTCCAAGGCCGTCATCATTTATCAAACAGAATCAGGCGCAATCATTCAGTCTCAATGGCAGTGTAACTCGACAACAGGCCGCTATTCTGCCTATGAGACATCGTCAGAGTTCAGCTGGGACATTTCCACAGACTTGGTAGCAGCATATAACAAGACTGGACTCGCAATCATCAACCTAGGGAATTCCGACGACACGCGCTATCGTGTATACTTCAAAGACGATGGGGGACAGACAGTCGGGTTGCGATACGTACCTGATGATACCTGGTACTATGATGGCGTGCTCACGCCAGACGTACAACTCTCTCTCGAATTGTCTGCCGGGCACCAGGGCGAGGATAACATCACCGTCATGTCACCGTCACACAGCGATGCCAACTGGGAAACGATTGAGTTTTGCAACCTCGCGAATCCGGGCACATTTGATATCAGTGAGTTCGAGTCTGTGGGGCCGAGTCAGGGCGACAAGTGCTGAACACAAGACAGACACGTTTCCAGCGAGAAGCATGCTTTACAACAGTAGCGACACCGAAGATGACTGGTGGGGCCAGATAACGAACAACACAGAGACGGCTGGCTGGTTATTTGGGTATGACGAGGATGTCAGCTGGACTTTGGACGCCTTCGATGGCGACGCCGCCAGTGTGGCGGTTTTCGTGAGCAGCAATCTAACAGAGAACGTATTCTACATCGGCACCGACACGTCTCTCCACGGAGTCTCTGGTTACAACACGTCGTGGGACAAGTCCACCACCCAGGATAATGAGAAATGGCCTCTTGCCGACGATGCCAGCGCACCGCTCGCCTTGACTTATGACTCGGCGAGCGATAGGATCTGGATCTACTACATGAGCAACGGCAACCTGACACAGGTATATCGCTCCGATGCTGACACCTGGGAGGACTCGATCACGCTATCAAAGTCAGTCAACGTGACCGAGACGGCCACCTCCGATTCTAGCTCTACGGGACTTTCGACCAGTGGCAAGATTGGTGTTGGGGTCGGTGTCGGAGCAGGAGCCATTGTGTTTGCCGGCATTGCATTCGTGTTCTTCTGGCAGAGGAGAGCGAGGCAGAACCAAGGAGTGGATACAAATACTGCAGACCCGTCTGGCAAGGACCCGTCGAACCCGGCCGCCGGCCCTCTGCTCTCTCCTTTGTCGGTGCCGGGGTCGCCCGCGCCGGCTTATCTGTCAGGATACTGGGTCAACGGCCAGTGGGTTCCTCCCCAGACCGAGCCGCCGTATTCGTACTACAACCACAGCAAGCCCGAGAACCGCATTGCCCACGAGATGTGGGCGCCGCCGCCCGGGGCCCAGCCCATGTACGAGCTGCCGCATGAGGAGCGGACCCACGAGATGCCCATCGACGGGCATCAAGTCGCCGAGATGCCGACGGAAGTGCAGTCTACCTCACCACAAGACCCGGCAGCTCCTGGCGCCGTAGCGCAGCAGAGCAGCGGCAGTCATTTGGCCGCACCCCAGCAGGTACATGAGCCCGACGCCGCGGAGATGCAGCATGCTCGGTTTTCGGCGATCACTCCAGAGCCTACGAGATGAGGCTCGCAATACCGGAGTTGAAAAAGAAAGTGTATATAGAGATCGTCAGTTTTCATTTCGCAGCATCTGCCATGTCATCTGGACTTGGTCAGCTAGCCACATATTTCAGCGAGTAGCGTAACGAATAATACCCCCATTTTGTTGTTTTTATATTTGGCATCTTCACTGCTTGACATATACGAGCAGGACTAGACACCGTGAGGGAGGTCCTGGCCGTCGACTCTCGATAGCAGGCTTGCGGCGACTTCTCCTGTCGTCGCCAACCTCGTTGTATCATGACGCCTTCCCGCGGTTGCCCACCAGGCCAACCTGACCGGGCAACCGCCGTGGCCGACCTCGCCAGCGCGCCCTCCGTCTGCAGTCCTGGCAGAACTCTGGGAGAACTCTGGCAAAACCTCTCTTGGTCCCGGTTTCAGCCTGCGCAGGCCGGTGGAAGGGTTATAGGGGGTTTCAAACCCAGCTTCTTTCAACAAGCAGTCAAGACGAACACCTACGTTCGGTTCGTTGGCATAGTGGTCGCTCCCTATCAACAACTTACTGGACGTACGTGCAGCGGGTTCGATCCCGCTGTTGAGCCGGCTGTCAGGTAAAAAGCGACTTTAAAAAGCGATTTTTCCGGCGTGACTGCAATCAGCCGACGGGTTGGCGGCAGTGCGTTCTTTTTTGTGATTTTTTCAAATCAATTTTTTTTTTTTAAATTGTTGAAATTCCCGAACAGAGATCACTTTTTGTCAATGCAGATGCAAATGATTATGTAAATGATCGCAAGAACCATATGTGTTTTTGCAGTCGCCTGTCGAAATGTTTCGAACGCATCGGCTGTTTACCTGAGTAATATTTCGAGCAGAAAGTGATCGGCAGTCTATAAACATGACGGAGAATAGATCAATCCGTACGGGGCTTGGCGACCCGCATTCGGGACCGAGTCCGATCACCACGGCGCCGACAAGCTCCGGTATGAGAGATGTAATCAACTTTAGCAGGTATGGATGGTGGCTCCTCCATTTGCCCATGGGATGCGAAGAGGATGCATTTCTCAATATGAAATAGACCTTGACCTATTTTGTCAGACAATCAAGCTTTGCGTCTCTTCTGCTCATGATTGCCTGCAGCGCCTAGTCGGCCACTGCGGAAGAGAGCCTTGCCCAAACAAAACGGCATGATTATCAGCCGCAGCATCCACATGCTTACATCAATGTACCTGACTGATGAGCTAGCAATTCTGCTAACTTGGAAACAGATGACAACGAGCACAAATAGTGGCGCAAGGAAGACAAGGGTTGTCGTATGTTATAGTACAACCACGGACATTTCAGCATCGTTTTGTCCGACCGTACTAGTACTGGTTCTCCGAGCCCGTACTTGCCGTGCTCACGTCGCTCTATTATAAGAAAGAGCCTTGGACTTTTGACACTTCCAATTGAGGCACTCGACTTGATCGACATTTTCAAGTATTCCATCCAGTATTGCACAGCGGATAACAGGCGCTCGTTTACAGTATTGCGCGAGCCTGCCAACCTTAGTTATACCTGAACCACCACCGCTGGAGCACATCGTAAGCAGCCACTAATCCGCCGCCGAAAACATCATGTCTCGAGTCGCAGCAACTGCCATGCAACCGCTGCGTCGCGGACGCGCAGTCGCAGCGATTGGCGCAATTGTAGCTACCGGCGTAGGACTCGCGGTATATTCTCGCAACATGAATACGGTATATGCCGACTCGGGCGAGCCCAGGAAGATGTTCACCGGCCCCGTCTTCACCTCCCTGCCGCTAGCAGAGTCTGAGTCTGTCAACCACAACACGAAACGACTTCGCTTTCAATTACCAGAGGGCACCGTCAGCGGGTTTCCGACTACCTGTAAGTGTGAGATGATCTGAAATGACTGTATCAGACTGTTTTGCTGAAAATTTCCATTAGCCGCAGTCCTCACGTTTTCATGGCCCAAGGGCAGCTGGACTCCAGTGGTGAGACCGTACACTCCAATAAATTCGCCAGGTATGTCGGCGCCTTTGCAAAGATGCTGCGACTCGGAGCTCGGCTAATAAGCCATTCTAGATGAGCCAGGAGTCTTGGAACTCATGGTAAAACAATACCCCGGCGGCAAGGCGAGCACACATCTGCACTCTCTGTCGCCGGGCGACTCGCTCTTCTTCGTGACCAGAATTCCAGGCTTCGCATACAAGGCGAATCAATTCCCCCGCGTCACGCTCATCGCAGGAGGCGCGGGCATCACGCCCATCTACCAGCTGGCCTCCAGCATCCTGCGGGACGAAAACGACAAGACGAAAATCGACCTCGTCTTTGGCGTCAACTCGGACGCCGACGTCCTGCTCCGGGACGAGTTCGACAAGTGGGAGAAGCAGTTCCCGGGCCGGTTCAAGGCCAGCTTTGTTGTCAGCAGGCCGTCCGAGGGCTCGCCGTATCCGCAGGCTTACGTGACCAAGGAGCTGCTCGCCAAGGTCGTCGGGCCTGCCCAGGCGGATTCAAAAGTCTTTGTGTGCGGGCCCCCAGCGATGGAGAACTCGTTGGTGGGTTCGTGGAGGCAAAAGGGCGTATTAGAGGAGCTCGGATACAGGAAAGACCAGCTGCACAAGTTTTGATAGACTGTGGTGGCCTCACAGATGTCTGTACAATGCATCAGCGGCGGAGATTTGCGATGGAAAAAAGAAAGCATAGAATGGGATACATGCTCGACATGTAGAATATGCGTAATCAATTAGAGATGTAACACTATAGTCATTATACCCACCAATCACTAGTCTCACCCACCACAAATGCAAAGAGACCCGTCGTGATGCCATGTAACACGTGTCAAAATCTTCAGCAGAATCTGTGACACACAGAAGAGCTTCGAGAATCGATCATTATTTGCTAAACGCTGTGTTACCATCTTTCTTGAAATAATCAGTGGATTGCTGAAGAATCCAGCGAATCCTATTCACGGAGAACCTTAGCCGGCTACATGTGCCGGGATCCTTGCCTCTGGACGATGCAAAGAGACGCAAATGGCACTCAATCATACGTAGGGCTGGCGACAAATGCGCTATTGGCTGATGCATTACAATTATGATGTCCCATCTGCTGAAGATTGTTGCTGCCAGATATACAGAAATACCAACATTGCGAATGGAGTCTCATGCAAGATGATGCAGCGTTTATATTCGGCTCCACTCGGTAGTTCAGCTCTACCCCCATCTCACCGAATGGAATAGCCGGACGTGTGAATGGAACGAGAAAAAGAAATAAAAACTCAGACATTCTTTCAGCTTGGGCGCCGAAAACATCATAATAGTCCACACAGAAATACTTTTCGGGGGCGAAGGACATTGCCGGCACCCGGATCCGTGGACATCGTCCGAATTGCCCCCCACTTCCAGGGGAGCGTTTTCCGGGTTGGGGAGAGTATAAAGAGCACTATACGGACTATACCCATTTCCAGGTGCATGCATGAAGATTTGTCCTCTGTGTCTGCCGTATCTCTCAAGACCTACACACAACTCCTGTTATTTCAGTATAAGTCAAGATGGTAAACATCAAGACCACGTCGGACTACGTGGTCGCCGCACCGGACTTCCAGCCGGGCCCCAAGAACGGCCACTTCTCGGCCAAGGACCCCAACTTCGCCGCGATCGAGGCCGACTTCACAGCGGCCACGGCGCCCATGTGGGATCCCGCCCTGCCCCTGGACGAGTTCAAGGAGGGCTGGCTGTCGGCGCCGCCGGCCATCCCCGACGGCTGCCCCGTCCCGGGCCAGGATGTCTTCCTCTCCAAGATGCAGGTGCCGGTGCGGGACGGCACCGAGGTCGAGATCCAGATCTACCGGCCGCCCGAGCCGCGGACCGACGCCGCGCTCGTGTTCCGCATGCACGGCGGCGGCTGGACCGTCGGCGGCCACGAGATTGACGAGGCCGAGAATCGGTACCTCGGCGCGCTGCCCAATGCCGTGGTCGTGAGTGTCTTGTACAGAATGTGAGATGAATGGATCTCGAATCTTGCGTGCTGCTCGAAACTGATGAGATTTAAGGGCACCAGAGTTCCCCTATCCATACCCTATTGATGACTCGTGGGATGTTCTGAAGTGGGTAGGTCACGATGTTCCCATGGTCCGTCTGGAGTACAACTGACAATTCTTCCAGTGTAAGGCACATGCCAAGTATCTTGGCATCGACCCCGAGAGAATCATCCTGGTTGGAAATAGTGGAGGTGGAAACATGGTATGTACATAGATGCATCTCACCAATATTCCAACATTTCCATACTGACACGGCAGAAAAGGCAGCATGCCTGGCGATCAAGGCCAGAGACGAGGGCCTCACGGGAATCGTAGCACAGAGCCTCGTATTTCCGGTGACATGCCATCCCAAGTTCTTCTCGCAAGTCCCCAACAAGGACAACTACGAGCTCCTGAGCTGGTCCCAAAATCACGACTCCGGCTTGCTCGACAGCTACCGGATGGAGTGGTTCTGGGACCAGTACCTGGGCACCGACCCGAAGCCCGACCCGGGACACTCGCCTCTCCTGCACCAGCTCAAGGACTTGAAGGGACTGCCACCAGCTTGTGAGTAGAAGTTCAAGATGTTCATATCGAAAAGAGTTTGGCTGACAATATCCTAGTTGTGCAAGTTGGAGGACTAGATCCACTGAGAGACGAAGGAATTGCGTACGCAGAAGCACTGAAGGCGGCAGGGAACGAGGTAGAGCAGGCTGCGTATCCCGGTCTGCCGCATTGCTTCTACATGTTTGTCGGGTTCAAGCAGACTGTAGACTACTTTACGCGCGTGGTCGGTTTTGTCAAGAAGCACGCGGATGCAGGACGGCAGGAGAAGAGTGTATTGTAGACAAGCAAGAGTATAACACTTGTTACATGTGTAATAAAACTCATCTCCTTGCTACCTTATTTGCAAGCAGAGGCTCATTCTCACTAATGCCCCCAATCGGTCTGATAAGCGTAAAGTGAGTACTCGCTTTATTGGTTTCTTCTTAAAGGCCCTCTTTCTAGGCCATACCGCGGCATAGCGAGGTCTGCCGCGTTGTACCGCGTAGTACCAAATTCATTTACTGTGCCGTTATAATCATAACCCGCATGCCGTGGCCTACTAAGGCTGCCGAATCGGCTGCAACTTTCGCACTGCATGGTCCGGACGAGCACTTGATTGGTGCCATCACTCCTAGAGAAGGAGTTTTCTCTGTGCGCTACTCGATGGTCACCAGCATGGAGCGTGCGGTAATTGGTTGCTTTAAATCTCACTTATTCTAAAGTCTGTTGGAAGCTTTGCTACCTGGGTTTGCGGCTTGATAAATCTTCCGGGAGCCAAATGAATGACAACGTATAGCCGCTCGAGCAAAATTCGGAGGCGCAAGCTTAATTCACCCAGTTATACCAGCGTTCGGCAAGAGAAAAGGCTTGTCATGTAGTATTGAGACCACAACTGCCTACGCGGTCTTGTCGAGATACTTCTTTGTATATGTTCTCATTTTAATTTGGGGTTGCAAATTCAACTTGGTCATTAATAACGATATCCTGATCGCCATTAGCATGAAGCCTCCCAACGCGACTGCCACGTTCTGAAGAGTAATCTTACGGCCGCCCGTATATTTTCTTCTTCTTCCCAAATCAAGTAGCAGGGAGTTCCGCTTTTCGAACCTTCCTAGTCCCGACTCCCTTCTCGCAGTCGTGAGCATATCGTGGCAGTAGTAGCCACCAATGGCTCAGCTCATCGCAGAAGATGACGGCCAGTATTGCGCATATATATGAACAATTCCGTCCTGCGACTTCTTGTGACTTATCCACCGTGCCAAGAAATCATTCTCTCGTTGACTCGTTCTCGCCTTTTGACAATGCTCACCCAGTGGTTATGGCTTGCTCTGCCAATCCTCGTCTTGGCTCGTCCAAATGCGTCACCAGAGGACTGTGAAGAGCCCGAGGGTTCTAACGGCTTTGGTGCCTCTCCTTTCACCGGCGGCTTTCACGGTCCAAAGTCTTCAAGTCAACACTCTGAAAATGGCTACTCGAATGAAATTCAGCCAGATGGTCCTGGCTATAGCGCCAACAGTCCCAACTATGGCCCCGAAGGTCCTGACTATAGCCCCGAAAGTGCTGGCTATAATAAACCTGGATTCCCGAGTCCCTGGGAGGGTGACAAGGACGAAGGGTTTCCTGGCTTCGACTCACCTTTCGAGCCAGGGCCTGTCGTGCCATCTTTTGAGTCGCCCGAATACTTCCCAAACACTCCTCCACCATGGCCATACAGCGCATTCACCACAACAATCATCGCCACGAGAACGCTTAGTGCGACCTCACAGCCAACTACGACGCCCACCACCACCTCACAGTCGACCACAACTCTGACTTCTTTCCTCTTGTTGGCCTTTGGCTCTGCAGTGGTGCCGGATGGCACGACTCTGTCTGATGAGAACGAAACAGACATTGAAGGAGTGGCCGTCTTCGACAATGGCAACGGCGTGTTCACACTAAATGACGACCAGAACCTCGTCGATGTGGCTACCAGCGAGATTGCCAACATCGTAGCTGCTCCTGGTCCCAATCAGCCACTGCAGTTCAGCCCAGGCGCTGATATCGACGCCGACGGCGACACTGCATGTGCATGCGATATCTCTTCGGACTTGGTCCTCTTCTGCGATTGTGGCAATGGCTATGTATACTTCGTGACCGGCACTCTCCAAGCCGGCGATGCGAATATCCTGATGCTGTCACAAACGCCTGGATCGAATTCCACTGACTCGACGGACTCTTCAGTCACAGTCATTGTGCAGTACCTTTCGTAGGATACACAAGTCCACTCGCGACTACATTTCCAACTGCGATAGACTGCTGCGACATCTAGTTTGGGGAATATGTCGCTCCGGGTGATGGTGACCACGAGGGCAGCAGTAGATGCAGTCCTTGGTATTTGGTCAAGTCCTGCTTAAAATGTTAGCATCACTTATTGGTTGGAAACAGGATAAATCTGGTAATTATGCCAGCCATTGACGCTGCCGATGATGTATTGTCACCACTATACATGACTACATGTTTTTATTCGCCAGTCTATCCAGACATTCCATGACTGTCGCTGTGGTCGGAAGTGCTCAGAGAAACATCGAATGAAGTAGAGTATTTATTGCACGATGCTGCTGTGACCGAGATATCAATCGTCGAGGTCTCTGGCGAGAAGACTTTGGACGAGGAGTTATTCCGCGTCGTACTAGACAAACCCTACGATCTACGTCGTCGAATCGTCATTGAAACCAGTAGCAGCCGGAATAGGGGTAAAACAAGACCTGGCCATGAAAGCTGAAGCGCAAGCTGAAGCACATGCTGCAAGCCATGCCAAGTAAACTTGTCCAACGATGCCAACAAGCGAACCTCTAGTCATCTCCACAGTCTGACTAGCAACGAGTGACGTCAACCCAGCCAACCCGCTCTATGTGCCCACCGCCAAACAGTAACACGAATGACAAGGCACCACGAAGCCCCCTTACGGAGTGCTACGTCGCTCACAGGCGCGCGAGGAGGGCCTGGAAGTTGGCTATTTTGCCTGTCGCCCCTGTTTGCCCTGGACGATCGATCGTCTCTTCTCCGCAGTTTCAACTTTATTTTGGCTCTCCACTGCCTCTCGGGGTGGGTCTCGGTAGCAATAGCATACCAATATTAACTCCGGATGCCCCTCGACTTTCTATCTCCGTAGAGTGGTCGTTCTTTTCAACTTTCAATATTCGAGCTCTGAAATAAATCAAAAATAAAATACACCATGGCCACCCTTGTTGACAAATTGACCGAGTCGGGCGGTACCGAGTCCGCAGGTAAGAGAGGCATCACTACCTACCTAGCATCGTGCATTGGTTCATTCTTCGACAGGCTTCCTCAACGACATCATCGAACAGCTATGGCCCAACATCAACGTCGCGGGCTGCCGAATGATCAAGGAGATTGTTGAGCCCATGTTCGCAACCATGCTGCCGGGCCCTCTGGCTTCGCTCAAGTTTGTCAAGCTCGACCTGGGTAACGTCCCCATTCGGGTGTCTAAAGTGGACGTCCACAAGACGGACAATGCGGGTATCAAGCTCGACATGGACGTGACGTGGGATGGGCAGAGCGACATCGATCTAGACGGCAAGATGGTCCCCAAGCTGGTAAGCACCTACCGCAAGGACTAAGATATTGACTTGGCCGAGACTGAACTGGAATCCAGGGCATCGAACGTATTTCGCTAAAAGGAAGGATGTCCATATTGCTGTGCCCTCTGACAAATGTCATTCCTCTGGTATGATACCCTCACCCATCCTGCCAGTCATGATTGAGACTGACCACGCGGGAAGATTGGTGCTGCTCAAGTGGCTTTCATCAATCCGCCGGAGCTCAAGCTCGACTTTACCAACGCTGCCAATTTCGCCGATTGGGTTGTTGTAAACAAAATGGTCCGCAAGGTCATCCTGGACATCATTGCTTCCATGGCGGTGCTGCCGAATCGCTACCTGGTCAAGATCTCTAACGACAACGACTTTTTCAAGACTTACCTGCCTCACCTCGGTGCACTGCGCCTGACAGTGGAGAGGGCAATCGGTATCAGCGGCCCCAGGAAGAGCGGCGCCAAGAGGCTGCTGGCCAAGATCATCAAAGACGTCCCCGACTGCTACTGCAAGGTGACCGTCGGCGCCGAGGAGGAGTGGCGGACCTCGACCAAGAAGAACGACAAGGACCCGGAGTGGAACGAGACGCACGACTTCCTCGTCGCCGACTTCGACCAGCGGATATTCATCAATGTCCAGGACGACGACGTCGGCGACGATGACGACATGGGCGTCGCCTCGACCACGGTGAAGGATATCCTGCTCAAGGGCGGCTCGCAGGAATTGGCGCTCGTCAACAACGGCGAGCCCGGCGACGCAAAGATCACCGTACGCGCCGAGTTCTACAACTTTGTCGACAACGAGGGTGCGCTCACTGCTACGCAGAGCGAGAGCGAGGGCCAGATAGTCGGTCTCGCCACGATCCTCGTCGCCAGCGCCCTAGGACTACAAGGCCAGCGCGACGAGCTGAATCCCAGCATCAAGGTGTCGTGGGGAGCCAAGGAGTTCCGCACCGCGGCCAAGACGTATACTCCAGGCACTGACATCTTCAACCCGGCGTTTGACCAGTCGTTCCGGATTCCGGTGACGGCGGACCTGCTTGCCGATCCCGCAAGCTTCAAGATCGCGCTGCTGAACAAGACGGATGAGACGGGCGCCGTGGAGATCCCCTTCCAGGACATTCTCCAGTCGCCCGGCCTGGTGAAGGAGGAGAGCTTCGACGTTGGCTCCGGGGCCACGGTGAGGGCGAGCATTTCGCTGCGTGGCTTGCAGTTGTCGCAATAAGATGTGGATAACCCAAGACAAGTAATAAGAGTGCGACGGCTGGCGCTATGGCATCTACGTAACATTTCGAATAAGACAAAAAAAGAAAGAATTATGCTCGAGTCGATGTTCTGCTTTCAAAGCAATTGCTACCAGTGAATTAAGAATCGGGGGGACAAACATGTGTTACATTGGTCTCATTTTTGGCCGTCGGCTTATTAGCGTAAGAGGTAGGTGGATTGTAGTGTTCACCAGTGGGTCGCATGTGTTATTCTGTTGCCTGGAAGCCAGCTGGGGGGGGGGGGGGTCGCTGGTGGCCCCCTGAGTCGTGCTGAACTGAAGAAAGTGGCAGCAACCAAAGTCACACTAAACGGCCTTGGGCTACTTACGCGTATTCGTACCTCCCGACTTGCTCGATCGTCTTCGGATTCGTATTTCGGTCAACCATCTTCTTCCTGGTTTACAAACTTTTTCACATCGCTCGCTTGGATGGTCTTCCCGCCGCGATGGAAACTCCCGGCCGTCGCCAACGACGCTTAGGACATAGGAAATCTCGAAATGGGTGTCTGCAATGCAAAGGGCGCCATATCAAGGTGGGTCACCTTGCGTTCAACGAGTTGGCTGTCCCATCAAAAGCTCAATCCAGAATGAATGACAGTGCGACGAGCTGCGGCCCTGTAGCAAATGTGTGCGACATCAACTGCCTTGCAGTCTGTTGACCGATGGCTCTTCACCAGCCAATGCGTCCCCCAGCACTACCACCCCGGGGCACGAGAACCGAGCAGCATCTGATCAGCATGGTTCCCTTTCTGCGACTGGTGATCAGGCCTCAGATGCAAGTAGACCTCTGAGCAGAGCACTTCCAGACGCCCTAGCAGCTCGGCCAGCCGAAGCCGCGGCATCTTTGGGTCCTGATAGACCATCTGTCCCACGAATTGCTGAAAGGCCGGACATACAATCTGAAGCGGAATGGCTGCAGAGCTTGCGCCTTTGGCATCACTATACTACACAGACATGTTATGTACTGCCTCGGTCGGAGCAGCACGTCCAAGTTTGGAAAGTCGCTGCACTTGAAGCGGCACACTCACATGTATGTCTCATCGTCTTGGCTCTTCTCTTCTCTTGTGCTCAACCAAAGCAGGCATTTCTCATGGACGGAATGTTGGCCATTGCTGCTCTTCACTACGCCTTTGTATACCCGCAGCACCGGCACGAGTATACCGTCATCTCTATGGAGTACCAGAGTCGCGCGATTCAATGGTTTGCCACGCGTCTCGACCATATGAATGATGAGAATTGTGATGCTTATTTCTTTCTTGCTTGCGCCATCTTCATCCTCAGCCTGTGCTCGATAGGGCAATCCGGTACCATGGGGGTCAGCATCACCTGCTCCGACGTTGCCCAGTCTCTGTCGCTCCTCCAAGGAATCACGGGCATACTGCACCACAAACGCATCGAAAGATGGCCCGCTGAGAACACGGAGCTCGCCATTCTGTTCACGAGACCTGGTCCACTAGCAGAGGCGCGCATCGAGTCTCCTTTCGCAGCTCGACTTGACGCAATCAACCCGCTCCTAGATACGCTCCCGCATGGATTGGAGATTATGAATCCTCGTTCTGTATGCCTATTAGCACTGGATTCCTTAAGGACTACGCATCGGGCCTGCAAGAACGCCCAGCCACATATAGCAAACGTTTGGAAGTGGCCGACGACCTTGCCACCGTCGTTTGTTGACATGGTTGCCAATAAGCAACCTGTCGCACTGATCATCCTAGCCCATTTTGCTGCTCTGTTACGTCCCTATGAGCACGAGACTTGGGTCAGCAAGGGCTGGAGTGTGAACGTTATGGCGGCGGTGGAGAAGGCCTTGGATACTGAATGGCAGACCTGGGTAGAGTGGCCCAAATACAGCCTGCGCAACGAGATTGACGTCGATTCTATGGGTTCCCCAACTCCATGATCGACGTCGCGCCAGGAAAAGATGTCGCCGATCAATTTCATCTGCAATTCCGTCGCACATCTTGTAGGGCGATTGCTCCATCCTGGGCATCATACTATGCTTTCCATCCTGCAAGCGGAAAGTCTTGTTTAATAGTGTAAGAATTCACAAGAAACAGATGTACAGATATATAACTAAAGATGGAGAGATTGATAACTTGTTTATAGCTACTAAATACAATCAATATCGATCTCTGGGATCCTACTCCTACATTGAACCTCGGTATCCCCTGCAACCGCCTTGGTATTTGCGACAAAACGAGGTGCCGATCTGCCCTTTTCAGGATTGAAGCGCCACTCATACTTGAGCAGAAGGTGGCAGAGCAGAATCTTAAGCTCATTGATGGCAAAGAAGCGGCCCGGACAAGCATGCTGACCGTGGCCAAAGAGGGTGTGCTCCGAGGACGTGGTGGCCAGCTGCCACGCATTCTCCTGCCCGGACTCTTGGCGCTTCTTGACGAAGCGTTCGGCATCGAACTTCTCTGGCTCGCGGTACACCTCTGGATCCATGAAGTTGGCCGCGACCATCAAGCGAGACCCCTTTGGCAGCACCGTTCCGTCGGACAAGGTTACCTTCTGCTCCATGTAGCGATTCATTGAGGCTGCGGTCAGTGCAAGCACGTGTCAGCCAGCTTCTCCACATGGCAATCAAGACTTGGGGGTTGCGGAGTGATTTTGAGAGGTCTCACTTACTGATAGACAAAGGACGAACTCGTTGCGACTCCTTTATGAAGCTATCCATCAGCGTCAATTTGTACAATGAAGTTTTGCTCCATCCATGTTCGCCTAGGACCTGGATGATTTCGGCCCGCAGCTTCTCGGCAACCTCGGGGTACTCGCAGATATCCAAAAGCGCCGCGGAAGAAGTCTCCGTGGTGGTATGGATGGCAGCCATGGTCAGGGCCAACTGGGCGGCCACGTAATCGGTGCCCTCCTTGGTCCGGACCTGGTACATCCAGCCGAGGGAGTCGGCCACCTTGGGCGGCTTTGAACCGGCGGCCTGTGCCTCGCGAACGTTGTCGATGCGGCGCTGCACCTCGGGGTCGATGAGCGTGTGCGCATCCCGGACCGCTCGGCGGAGTGTGGCGCTCTGGGGGATGAACCAGTACGCGATTGGGCGGGCGAAGCTAGGTATGAGGCGCATCAGATGCGCTACAATAAAGGTATCGATCGTGTAAGCTTTGGAAATATCGAGCCACCGACGGTTCCGGCACAACGGCTGCCCCAAGAACACGCGAGAGGACAGGCGGGCGACGATCTCCATCATATCGTCCTTGAGATTGCGACTGCTCCATTCCGCGTGAGGCCCAATCGTGCAGTTGATCGAGTCGACGGTCTCGTCCACAAGGTCCCCGGTGACCAGCCCGAGACTCTGCGTCAGCTTAATCCTCACAGTATCCTGGATCAACTTGTCGTCGTGAGCCGATTGCTTGTGTCCTTCAAATCCAGGATAATTAATGAAGAAATCCTGCCAATATCATGAGTATTCCTACAGGTCTTATAAGGTGCGAGGGAAACCAACAGGCCTAAAGGCTTTTCCCAAATCCAGCGCGGGGTGGTTCTTGATTTCATCTGCATACCGAGCTGGAAGAACAATTTTAGGTCCGGTGCCCGTCATGATCTGGAACGGGCCCGACGTCTGTTTGTTTGGATTTCGTCAATTATGATCGTTCCAAGAGAGAAAAGGACGGCCAATGTACATACCTGTTGCAGACCTTTTGCCAGAGTCTCCCGGGCATGATGCATCCAGCTCTGCTTTGGGCTTTTGCCGTCGATAGCGATCAAGGGATATGCGGCAAAGGGACGTTCCTGGCTGAACCAGTTGTATATGATACCGACCAAGACAACTCCAGCGATCACTGAGACCCACTCGGGGACACCCTCAAATACTGAGCTGGACAACATTATGGCCGGCTGTTTATTGGAATCGCGATTGTAATGGAAAAATCGAGGAAGATATGTTTCGCGCGACAATTTTCTGGATTTACTGATTTATATGCTGGCTTCACTCAATTCGGACAATTCCTGCGCCACGGTTTGGCGTATCCTCTCTTTACCGGAAACACGGACAACTACCGGGCGGGAGCTAATGCGAGCAGTGCCTCTTTCCTGGCCAATACTTTCGAATGTTGCGGCAGTCGATCTTCATTTCCGGCCGTGTTTGTGTCATGACTTCCGAATACGCCGTATCTGCCGTATCTGCCGGACGGGAGACCTAATACGCCGTATCCGACGACTCGCGCCCCGAATGCGCCTGTCCGCTCAGTCGTTCCCGGCGAACCATGGTGAATATTGGTATTTGATTGGCTTAGTCGTACATCTGCCCCGCAATACGACTCCCGTCACCCCACTATACGATATAAGTGGCGTACTACCTATAATAGAGTACGGTACTTGCTGTCCCATGCCACATCCCCGGCAGTGAGTTGAAAGGTTATTTTTTCGTATGTATGCATAATTCAATGGCCCCTGATTCTGGTATGTCGCGGGAAAGAAAATGGACGAGCTACCACACAATTCCTTGGCCTAGGTTGATCATAGTAATAGTAGCAATAGTCATTCCCCAGACAGACGCCAGCAGAGCGCCACAAACGAGATTATACAACGTATATTCACATCCAATTTGACATGGAATTCTCAGCAATGAAGAAGCATATACACCGCCTGCGCTTGCAACCCCGTGAATAAACCTCACTTCAATTCTCACGGCGTCGGGATGTCGCGAAGACCCCGAGGTCCAAACCAACTGGTCTTTATAAGCGCATACATCGTTCTCTAGGGGTCGTCCCTCCAAGAACCCCAACCTCGAACCCCCAAAATTGCAAACATGCACGACCCCACGACTCAACATCGAGCCTCGAGCGCCGACGGTGGGTTGAACGAACCCAAATATGTATCAACGGAAGAGACGTCTGGACATGAGCCGGGGCAGGAAAGCTACATCGTCTGGTGGGACGGCGACGACGACGCAGCAAACCCTTACAACTGGCCATCCTGGAAGAAGATGGTCAACACCGTACTCATCAGCGTCCTCACGTTCGTGACGCCCCTGGCCTCGTCCATCTTTGCGCCCGGCATCCCAGAGCTCATGGTCGAGTTCAAGTCTTCCAACACGGAGCTCGCGGCGTTCGTCGTCTCCGTCTACGTCCTCGGCTTCGCCTTTGGCCCCCTGTTCCTGGCGCCCCTCTCCGAGATGTACGGCCGCTTGATCGTGTATCACGTGTGCAACATATGCTTTATCGGCTGCACGATCGGCTGCGCCCTGGCGCCGACGCTAAACGCCCTCATCGGGCTGCGCTTCGTGGCGGGCATCTTTGGATCGTGCCCCTTGACCATTGGGGGCGGCAGCATCGCCGACATGATCACCCAGGAGAAGAGGGCGTCCGCCATGGCCGGCTTCAGCATCGGACCGCTCATCGGGCCGATCATCGGCCCCGTCGTGGGCGGCGTGATCCAGAGCAGGCTGGGCTGGCGCTGGGTGTTCTGGGTGCTGACCATCGTCGCCGGGGTCGTGGCCGTCTCCATGGCGGCCCTTGCTCGCGAGACGTTCGCGCCGGTGCTGCTGCAGCGCAGGACGGAGGCGCTGCGGAGGCAGACGGGCGACGGGAGGTGGCGCTCCAAGCTGGACGGCGGGCTGCCGCACAGGGAGCTGCTCAAGAGATCGCTCCTGCGGCCGCTCAAGATGCTCCTGTTCTCGCCGATATGTACCATCTTCGCGCTCTACATGGTCATGGTGTGCGGGTACCTGTATCTGCTCTTCACGTCCATCTCGTACGTCTTCCAGCAGCAGTACGGCTTCGGCACGACCACCGTCGGGCTCGTCTATCTCGGGCTGGGCGTCGGCTCCTTCATCGGGCTGGCGGCGTACACGGTCGACAGCAACAAGATGGTCAAGGCGCAGGCGGCTTCGCAGGGTGCGGCCAAGCCGGAAATTCGGCTGCGCCTGTTGCCCGTGGGTGCGTTCATCATGCCCTGCGGTTTCTTCATTTATGGCTGGACGGCGTAATACAAAGCGCACTGGATCGCTCCCATCATAGGGCTTGGAGTTATTGGCGTCGGTAAGAATCTTTGTTGCCCACTACTATGACATACCTGAATGATGGCTAATTATCTGTATAGGCAACTTGATTTCTTTCATGGCCGTGAGCATATATCTGGTTGATGCTTACACGACGTATGCGGCTTCTGCTCTGGCGGCCAACACTGTGATGCGGTCGATTGCCGGTGCGGTTTTGCCATTGTGCGGCCTGAAGATGTACAATCAGCTTGGGTTGGGATGGGGAAATTCGTTGCTTGGGTTTATTGCGATTGCCATGCTTCCGATTCCGATTCTTATTCTGCGGTTTGGTGAGAGGCTTCGGCTCAAGACGAAGATGGATGCCTTGTAGTAAGATACCATAAATGATGGATAAAAGTCACGATATAATACCATAGACGTTGGGTGTATGAGCAACCGTGTTACATGATGTTTGCTCGAATAGAGATCATCTCGAGGTGACCAACGGTTAGGCTGTAATATTCGACAATCGACCTATTCATTAGAGAATCGAAAATATAGATTAATTGATCGTATTCGACGAAAACTCTCATGTTGACGTTCCTCGTGATCAGTACAGCACTCACGGCGCATGCTGTTGGTTCTCCTGCTTCTCATTAACTGTTGCAGTGTGCGTATTGCACTAACAAGACAAGAAAAGAAGAACCGTCCACAAGGGGAATCGAATCCATGACAATACCAATTGTGCATCAATGGATATACATGTAGCGAGGGATCATCTTGAATTATTGTTATTCCCTACTTAGGTGGACAAATGCAACTGTAAGACTGGAAATCGCCCAAGATCGACCTCCGACGTAGGAGCTTGAAGATCACAATTGCAGCTGGCCATCAGCTGGCTTCACGCACCAAAGAGCTCCAAAGAAAGCCATGACGCGCCACGCTACGGGTACGCTAGGTACGGCTGGCTGCTGTAGTTTTGGCGGGAAGAGCTCCAATCTTTTTCCACCGCAAGCTTCAAGATCTCCTGCTGAGAGCCAGGCCCGTCTCCGAGTATCAAGCTTCGGTCGCAAGCTCAATCCCGGAATACAGCCATGCTCAGGCAAGTCGACAGCCATGGTCACCCACTTGCAGCTTCAGTATCGCTAACATACAAGAGCAAAAGTAGCATCCGTCCATAGCTTTTCCACCCACTATGCGGTCGCAATTGACCCGCCATGTCTTGCGACGCTTGCGTGCCCACCAGGGCATCCCTCCGTGTCCGACGACGAGGCCATCTCTCCGCCGATATCCCGCCACTGCCCTGGTCGCGAGACCAATCCAACGGAGGACGTTTCTGGGTTTCCTCAAAAAGGCACCCCGGATACTGAAAGAGCCCGAGGTCGAGCCCGGCTTCGAGTCGCTGCTCAAGTATGGCGCCTACAAGAATGAGAATCTCCGACCTCCGCCGAGGGAAGAGCTGGTCAAGGGCTTCAGGGACTTTTTCAAGTACAAAAAGGTCAACAACCGCCCGGTCAATGCCATGCAAGCACGAGTGGCGCACCACGTCCTGAACCACCTTAGCGAACCCGGCGAGCGCCAAGCTGAGTTTGCATTGACTCTGGCCGACCTGAGGACAGCACAGCTTGCATTGCAAAGGAAACCTCGCGACGACCCTACCGAGCTTGTTGAGCTTGCGAGAGCCTTGTTCCTGCAGATCCGCGACCTGGCGAAGCAGAAGGCCCGGACTCCCCGGTACTCCAGGGACGGCGAGAGCAAAAGTTCCGTTGTCGAGCGGTCCCCAGATATCGCCGCGCTCCTCAGAATATTGACGCAGCACGGAAAGTCGCTCGAGGCGAGGCATCACTTGTTGACGTCGTGGCCGTCCTTGCAAAGCGACCCGAATTTGGGATATGGCCGCTCAAAAGGTCTATGGATACCGGTGCTCCGTGGGCTCGCGCAGGAGGGCAAGGAGGAAGAGCTGTTGGACTTCCTTGCGACGATGCAAACTCGATCCGGTCTCGAATTCGGCCGTTCCGTACACGAGATCATGACGACATTCTATGCTAAGAAGAACGATCTCGGGAAGATGAAGGAATGGTACTACAAGCCAATCGAGCCCGCATCATCAGAGGATCGTATCACCGAGGCAGGCCCTGCGCCAATGCCATCCCAGCAGACCTATCAGGAAGTCTTCCGATGTGCCATCCGGAACAACGATACCGAATGGGCCATAACGGAATACCAAGCGTTGGCAGATTCTCTCCATAAATACGCAGAGACACATTATGCCGAAGAAGCAATTCTTCTTATACATCGATTCGCAGTCGTGCTCCTCGGAAAGGGCCCGGAACATGTCGAGCACATGATCAGGAGCAATCCAGACCCCGAGTTCCAGCCCAGCATCTCTGTTGTCAATGCGGTCATCGAGGCGGCTATGGAAAAAGAAGATCCATACATGGCTGAGAGACTAGCGGCCTTGGTCCCCAAGTTTGATCTCGAGCCGGACAGAAAACATTACAGTCTGATGCTGGACTACAGAATGCGGGCGGGCGATCTTGATGGGGCGTTCACCGCTTACCGCTCTCTTCAGAACTACGACAATGATGAGGATGATTGGCCACTTCTCAACAAGCTCATCCGTGGGCTTTGCAGCTCGCCGACTCCGAAACACGACAAGATCTTGGATGTCACGAGCTACTTGGAGCAATTAGCTGCCACTCTGGAGCCTGAAACCGTGGTCGCAGTGTGTATGACATTCATGAAGAATGACGAGCAGTACGAGGTAATCGACACGCTCTCCCTCCATACAGTACATTACAGTTGGACTGAGAGAGCCCTCATCTCGAAAGCCTTTACGCAGTTCTGTTTGGACTCGGCGAACAGTACGGCTCGAGTGTGGGATGCATATGCACTACTGCGACAATTCTTCCCCGACACAGCCCTCGAGGACAGAGCCAAGATCATGGATGCTTTCTTCGATCGGAAACGCGCCGACATGGCTTGCCACGTGTTTGGTCACATGCGACAACACAGCAACCCGAAATACCGGCCGACAACGGAGACGTATATCCGATGTTTTGAGGGCATTGGCCGGAGTCCTGACTTGGAGGGACTGAAGCTGGTGCACAACATGCTCAAAATGGACACCACGATACAGCCTACTACCCAGCTGTACAATGCGTTGATGATCGCCTACACGGCTTGCGAGGAGCCGTCGCAAGCACTGGATTTCTGGAAGGATATCGACCACTCTGCCGAGGGTCCTTCCTACAACTCACTAGAGATCATCTTTAGGACTTATGAAATCACACCCTTTGGCGATGGTCCGGCGAAACAGCTTTGGGAGAAACTTCACAGAATGGAGATTGAGATCCCTGTCAACGTAATGGCAGCTTACGCAGCAGTCTTGGCTAGCAACAGCAGTATGGAAGAAGTCAAGAAGCTCATCGAGGACATGGAGGCCAACCTTGGACAAAGGCCTGACGTCATGACGTAAGTAAATCCACATCCTCTACTCATTCATATGTCTCGCATTGGTGCTGATGCAATTATAGTCTCGGTGTGGTCTACAATGCTCTGCCGAACGATGACTTCAAGGACGAATTTGAAGCATGGGCAAAAGAGTGGTTTCCACACGTATGGGCCGAGTTGGAAAAGAAGCGGAGGAGACGAGACAAGGAAGGCTTCCGGACGTTCCAGATCACGCGACACTGGAAAGCCTAAGATGATATCGCGATGTAAAATGTACAAAGACTTGAAGTTACCCATACACGATGCGTGTGTATCTACTGTACAAAAGCGAATGCGAATGAATCTGTTGTACAATTTATCGTTCAGGGGTTGGTCCTTTCGGCCGGCCTTGCCTGACATTAAATATAGCTGCCCATCTTGCCTGTTGCCCTGGTCTGAGGAGTGTTTACACGTCGCTCTCTCTTCAAGAGCTCGGGGTGCTTGTGTACACTAGGGTGAAGTCCAAGACCGATGGCTCTCCGGATGGCCTTTGCAACCTTGCGTTGGTTGACTGGCCTCAAGCCGGTGTGCTGAGACTTCTTTATGCGGCCGTGTGGCGTGGTGAATTCTGAAATGAAGGAAAAGTTCTGTTTTTCAGGTCAGCAGGTGATCGGTCTTGCTTTGACTTTGCTTCAAGTGGTCGATTCCAAATCCATTGGACTCTGCCCATGCCTTTGGCGCCTTTCACTTGACATGATGTCCCGCCTCACATCTCCCTGAAACTTACCCGGTACATGTCCAGGGGCTGCAGGCCCATCAGGTCGACCAGGTCCCTCTCGACGTTGGAGATGCTCCCCCACTTGCGCATCTCGGAGGACGACAGGTCGCGCGGCGCGTAGACGTCGCCGATCTTCCACCGCCGGGGCATCTGGCGCATGTAGTCCTCGGCCACGTTCTTGCCGCGCAGCTCGCCCTCGACCCTGCGCTCGCCCGCGGGCGCCTCGTTGGGCGTGTGCGAGTCCCGGATTCTCTCGAAGATGGACCTGGCGGCGGCGTTGCGGTCCCGCGGCGCCGGCCTCGACGACGACGACGGCGACCGCGAGGGCGAGGGCTGGTCGAGGTTCAGAATCGACGAGAGGGCGTTGGGCTGGTTCACGTCGCGGACTGTCGTCGGGAAGGAGAAACCCCCAGTGTTAGCCTTTTTTGATACTCGGGCATTTGCAGAGTCTCGCGTTATACTTACGGCCCTGGGCCTTGGCCGACTTGGAGAATTGGCAGACCTGCGACTTCAGGTAGGTCTGAGCCGGCCTGATGGCGCTCAAAAGCGGTATCCTGGGCGGCATGTTGGGCAGGTTGCTGTGTATGTGATTGAAGGCAGCAGGTCAGGAGCTGAAGCTATCCCCAATAGTCAATTGAGACCTTGCCGAAGTTCGCGGCGACTCCCAGATATTTTTGGCGCCGTTTGAATTGAACGTTGTAGATGTAACATGCTTGTTAGGTGCATATCTTATCTGTCTTATCGATAAAGTGGGACGGAAGGTGGGCAGCTCCAGGGTCCATAAGAAATTTAGAGACGATCGCAAAGCCCAGGACCATTTCGAGCCTCAGTTTTGCTAGTTACACCCAGCAAAGCTCGCGACCGCATCGAAACCGCAAACATGGTGCGCAAACTCAAGCATCATGAGCAGAAGCTCCTGCGAAAGGTCGACTTTGTCACCTACAAGCAGGACAATAACCACAGAGATGCTGCAGTCGTACGTTCAGCCCACTTGGCTGCCCTCGCCCAAATGCGCCTACTGACATTGTTGCCCAGATCCGTCGTTACATGATCCAGAAGCCCGAGGACTACCACCGTATGTGACTGCACTACTTACAGATCCAGAAGAAACCCAAGTCCGCGAACTCGAACTGATCATTTGCGACCACAGGCTACAACCGCCTCTGCGGCTCGGTCCGGAAACTCGCCCACCGGCTGACGCTCCTGCCGCCGGACAGCGCGGTGCGGCGCAAGCACGAGGACCTGCTCCTCGAGAAGCTGCACGACATGGGCGTCATCTCGTCGACGTCCAAGCTGAGCGCGGTGGAGCACGACGTGACGGTGTCGGCGTTCGCGCGGCGGCGGCTGCCCGTCGTCATGACGCGGCTCAAGATGGCCGAGACCGTCCAGGCCGCCACCAAGATGATCGAGCAGGGCCACGTCCGCGTCGGCACCGACACCGTCACCGACCCCGCCTACCTCGTCACCCGCAACATGGAGGACTTTGTCACCTGGGCCGTCGGCAGCAAGATCAAGAGGAACATTATGAAGTACAGGGACAAGCTGGACGATTTCGAGCTGCTGTAGACGATATGTGCGGAAGAATTGTCTGCAGAGAGGGGTGGAAAATGATCAAAAGGATATTGGCATCGGCGAGATACCCTGGAAAGGTGATCTCGTTGGGATTAGGTGCATTGCATTGCAGGGCGTTATGGTGTTATTCCCCAAGTCACAAGTCTTGGGTTTATACCTGGATCTAAGAGCTATTCTAGCTCTTGAATTCTATGATATTTAGTGGACAGTGGAAGGCATTTTCTGATCATCGGAATTCAAGCGAGCTTCCGTGATCAACGATTCTCTCTAAACTGACTGACCACATGAGAGACCGACGTATTGCAAGAATTGTGACTTGAATTTTTTTGCATCAAAATATTTATTTTCTTGCATTTCTGCGAAGACAAAACTTGTCTCTTGTTGCCTCTTTGACGGTATTCCACGAACAAAGCGTATCACGTGACAGCGTGCGTGAATGCCTAAATGTTAGGTGACTAAGGTGAGAACTGACGCGTTTGGAGCTCGCATCACACCCTTATGTGGTGACAAAAAGCCAAATCTCGACAACCCCATGGACCAACACGTTTCCAGTTGCAAAAACTGGCGTGGCTGGTTGAATTGTCGCGATGGCGCCCAAATCAGCCGTCATCTCCATTTCAGATGACGGCGCCACCGATTCTGGAGATGAAGCCGTGATACCGGCGACCCCACCACCAAATCAAGACAACAAAGCAAAGAAGCGCAAGATTCCCTCACAAGTGCCAGAAGACATCGAGTGGACAGACGACTCAGAAGATGGGCTGTCCTACGAGGTCTGGAAGAAGCGCAAAATTGGCGCAAAAACAGCCAAGGGCAAGGGTAAAGCTGGAGGGAAATCAGCATCGAAGGCCGCGAAAGGCAAGGATGGAAAAGCCCGGCCGCGCGCAAAGGTGGAAGACGAAGATGAAGCCTCAGAGGACGACCTGCCAGACTACCTTAGGGAGCGTCGCAGTGCCTTTGACAAAGATCGCCAGCGGCTACAGCAGGCCGGATTGAAATTGCCCCCTACGTATGAAGACGTCCACTTCTCAGACGATGAAGACTATGAAAGCCTCGAAGTGAGACCCAAATTTGACGAGAAGAGTGGCATCAAGCCGAGCCGCGATTACAAAGACATTGTCCTTCCACAGTCTGCTGGGCTCATACCCGCCCCGATCGCGCGATACCTCCGCGATTATCAAGTCGATGGCGTCAAGTTCCTTCATGAACTGTTCGTCTACCAACGAGGAGGTATCCTCGGAGATGACATGGGCCTGGGAAAGACAGTACAAGTGGCGGCTTTCCTGACTGCCTTGTTTGGCAAGACCGGAGATCAGCGAGACGGGAAGAGGATGCGAAAATTCAAATGGGCCAATGATCGCTGGTATCCGAAAGTGCTCATCGTATGTCCAGGCTCACTCACTCAGAACTGGTGGCAAGAGCTGGACCGGTGGGGATGGTGGTCCATTGACCTTTACCATGGATCTGGAAAGGACGACGTTCTGGCCTCTGCCCGGGCTGGCAGTCTCGAGGTCATGATCACGACCTATACGACATACAAGAACAACAAGGACGCGGTAAATCGAGTCTCGTGGGATCTTGTGGTCGCCGACGAATGTCACTGTCTGAAAGACCCCTTCTCCGAAGTGACCAAGGCCATGAACGACGTGAATGCGCTCTGCCGGATCGGTCTCACCGGTACAGCCATACAGAACAAGTACGAAGAGTTGTGGTGCATCCTCAATTGGACAAATCCTGGTCTCTTCGGAACTCTCTCTGAGTGGAAGAATACCATCAGCAAACCTCTCACGATAGGCCAGTCCCACGATGCTACCATTCAGCAATTGAGCAAGGCTAGAAAGACGGCGAAGAAGTTGGTCGAGAATCTCCTGCCGCAATTCTTCTTGCGTCGCATGAAGAGTTTGATTGCTCATCAGCTGCCCAAGAAGAGCGATCGGGTCGTGTTCTGCCCATTGTCGGAGATACAAAGAGAGGCTTATCAAAACTTCACGGACAGCCCTCTCGTTCAGTTTGTGAAGAGTGCTTACGATGACTGCGACTGTGGCTCTCCTCTCAAGAGAGGCTTCTGTTGCTACGACAAGACCGAAGAAGGTGAATCATGGAGAGCCTTGGTATTCCCGTGCGTCATGTCTTTGCAAAAGCTATCCAGCCATCTGACGCTATTGATCCCCTCTCATTCAGAGATCAAAGAGAAACACGATAGGGATATGAGGTATCTCCAAGCTGCGGTGCCGGACAATTGGAAAAAATTGTACAGCCAACGAGATTCGCTTCTCAATCTTGCCAATCCCGACTTCTGTGGCAAGTGGGGAGTTCTCAAAAAGCTGCTGGCGTATTGGCATTCCAACGGAGACAAGGTGCTGGTCTTTTCGCACAGCGTAAGGCTACTAAGAATCCTTCAGCACTTGTTCAACAACACTAGCTACAACGTCAGCTATCTTGATGGATCTTTGTCGTATGAAGATCGCCAGAAGACCGTCGACGATTTCAACTCGGATTCTAACCAATTCGTTTTCCTCATATCCACAAAAGCTGGCGGCGTCGGTCTCAACATTACGTCTGCAAACAAGGTCGTCATCATGGATCCGCACTGGAATCCTGCCTATGACTTGCAGGCACAGGATCGTGCGTACCGTATTGGCCAGGTGCGGAATGTCGAGGTGTACCGTCTCATCTCTGCAGGCACTATTGAGGAGATCACATATGCGAGGCAGATTTACAAGCAGCAACAGGCCAATATCGGTTATACTGCCTCCAACGAGCGCCGCTATTTCAAAGGCGTGCAGCACCAGCCCGATCGCAAAGGCGAGATCTTCGGTATCGACAACCTGCTGTCTTACCGACCCGACGAAGTCAAGCTCAGGGACATCGTAAACAAGACAAACATCGCCGAAGCAAAAGCTGGCGTCAGCCTCATGGACGTTGACATGGAACAAGCTGTGGAAGATGCATCGCAAGAAGGTCTGATCAAGAAGGAAGAAGACGCGAACAGCGGAGATGGCGGGCTCGGCCACCTGGCGTCTGTCCTGACCAAGGACGAGAAGGCTGGCGCTAGCAAGAAGAAGGCCAAGACGCGGAAGAGCGATGTCGTACAAGCCATTCTCGTTTCCGCTGGCGTGGAATACACGCACGAGAACTCGGAAGTCATCGGTTCTTCCAAGGTGGAGGCCAGGATCTCGCGGCGCGCTGAGCTCGAGGCAAGCCAAGACCAGAGCGCGACCGCCAGGGCCATCTTCGACAGCCAGGATCCCGAGGCCGCAGATGACGATAACATTGACACGCGCAACCTCAGCTTTCATTACAACCCACCGGATGATGTCAAGCAGCGGCAGTTCTGCACCATGGCGAAAACATTTGGGTTTCCCAACGCGACGGAATTTGCGCTGGCGGTCGAGAGTATGACGCAGGAACAGCGCAGGAATACCCTAGAGTCGTTTTATACCAAGCGGCTTGAGCGCTTGAAGGACCTTGGGATGGTCAAGTCCGAAAACGAGGACAAGCCGCTTGTCCATGCAAAGGATGAAGTCAAGGACGAGATCAAGCAAGAGGTCAAGCAAGAGGTCAAAGAAGAGTCGAAGTCCAGCATTAAGCGCGAAGCGGAAAACTCTACGTCAGATCCTGCGGAAGATGAGAAGAAGCTTGAGACCGTGGACATTATCAGCGTCAAGAGTGAAAAGTCGGAAAGTTCCCCAGAGGCCAAGCAACCCATCAAGCTGGAGTCGAGCAAGAGCACATCGGCCGGTGCGGGTCCAGCGATAAAGCACGAGGAGTCGTCAAAAGTGGTGATTTGGACTGTAGACGACGATGATGACGACGACGAGTTATAAATGTGTGACATGGTCTACACGTCTATATCCACACTGATAGCCTAGCTACCAGGGTGGAGCTTCACTTTTGGCCCTGCTGGCGCAGTGGTAGACGTGATAAAATGCATTTGATAGATAGCTGCGCTGAGTAGTTCATATGATACCCCATTATAACTTTTATTCACGAATCCGGTCGGAATACTCTTATGCAAATTTAGCTCTTTGCTTCCGCACTTCGCTGAGAACAAAAAGCGACAATGTCCTTTCAGCAGAGATTCTCACGCCTACAAGACGGAGCGTCAATTTGGTGCCTGTTATATGTTCTCAAATGCCTGATGTATCTTTCGGTGGATGAAGAAAACGACGTTTATGTCAAACTTAGGTAGACTCTGCCACAATCATGTCGATCTTGCTGATCAATGTCTCGACCACCTCCGAAAGAGTCGGCGGAGGGGCCCGTTTATGCCAGGACGATGTCTGGTTTTCTCCGGACTCGCGGACCGAGCTGTCCTCCCAGATGACTCCGACCTCCTCCGCTGCCCGGACTTGTTCTGGGCTCATTTTGGCCGCTTCCAAATGTCTCAAGACCACCTTCATACGACTAACCCAATAGCCAGTCAGGAACCTTTCAAGCGTGTCTCCAGAAAATTCGAGCTCTTCCACGAACTCTTCAACCAACTCCTCCATAGTATTCAGCAATTCGCGGTCCTCTTCTTGCATTTCCTTTATCACTTCATCCGAGTAATGTCTACACGGAAAGCCTCTTCCCTTCCACAGCCCACAGTGGCATGTATGCCTGATACCGAGAGCTTGGAAGGTGAAGAATCTTAAGGCAGAGGAGCTGACAAGACTCCATTGTGCAAAGTCAAGCTGCAGCGCTCGCAGAAATCTTGACAGGCGATGGGTGCATTCCCTCAACCACGAATGGTATCCCTCATTGTCGCAGTTGGTTTGTGGGATCTCTTCAGCGTCCAGGTCCTCTGCAGAAAACTCATTCCTCGTGTTGATGTCATCCAGCTCTTCCGTCACCCAAGAGTCGTCTCCATGTTCTGAAATTGATGTCAATTCCAACAAAGACTCCACGGCCACACTATCCCTGTCATGGAACGAGTCAAACAAAGAGTGCCTTTTCATCACAAATAATTCTTCCCATAGCCAACGAAAGAGGCTTGTGGTAGTCGTCAGCCTGCCTCAACACACCCGCAAAAGCATTCATCGTAGACTTGTAGAGGCGCAATATTGCGGATGACTTTAGCAATATTAGGAAGCTCAGATTGGAAAATTATGCTTGAGCGGCCGAGGTCCAAGATCTGGTGCGCAATTTTCAAGTTGCGCACAGGCCTTTCATGTCTTGATTCCACCGGCAAGGTCCTCGAAGCATCGGCACCGTGTTGGAGGAACCAAAGGGTAAGCTCCAAATATCCGAACGAATCTTGGCGGCGGAATGAACGGTAGAGAGGCGTTTTGCCGTCCACGTTTTCATGGTCGACGTCCGTAAAACCGTTGCAGTAAAGCAATTCCGCTAAATCAACTTCTTCATCAATTGTGGAGAGTCTTTGATCACATAAGTTGTGATAAACGGTGTTCCCAGCAATAAAATCTTTATTCTGCAGCAGAGTTTTGTAACCCTGGGGCAGATCAACATCCATTTTGATTAGCCTTTCCACGACGTTATACGCCTGGCCGTCGAGAATCTCTGGACTGTCTATTTGAAAACGTTGACGTTCGTATGCACTCAGGTAAGGGCGTGCCATTGCTCGAAGCTCTTCCCTGCGTCGTTTGATTGTTGATAGAAAGCTGGGCTGAATCATATCACAAGCCTTGGATAGCAGCTTGCAGGGAAGGAAGATCTCTACAGCCGATGGTTGCCAGCCAGCGGACTGCAACATGTCGAAGGAGATTCGGGGTGGACATGTCGCATGTTGAACGTTGTGACACTGGCAGCGATCACTGCTTGAGAGCACGAGAGTGTCTAACGCGTGTCGTCCAAGCACATCTGGAGTATCAAACTGTGTTGCGAAACCCCGAGCAGCCTTGATTAGAACCTTCAAAACCTCAGGATTGCATGTTTCTGCGGCAAGATGAAATGGTGTCTGCAACGCATAATTTATCTCGAACAATAGTCTCGGATCCTTTTCGAGGAAGCTACGCATCGCTTTTGTGTCTCGACTGACGATAGACCAACTCAATGGGCCGAAGGAGAGTACTAGGAGATTAATTGTTACCATCATTATAAAATGGCACTGTTCCGCTTGGGATGGAAAACATACTCTCCCTCGTAATCTGAGATTTTTCAAACATCGGTATTAAATCCGAAGAATGGATTGTAAAATAAAAATGACGTTTTCGGATGTCATGGTGTGTCTGCGCAAGGAGCTCATTATCGTACGAGTAAAGTACTTCCAAATCTCCTGCACAACCAGGAAATTCATTTACTCCAACATGATTAATTAAATTCACCATCGGTGAGCTATAAAGCAACTGTAAGTCATTTCACGGAACGGCTGCGGATAATCAACTTCCATAGGACTTACACGCCATTATAATTGGATAAAGAGCCCCTTGATCCTTTTGGTATCAGTTGTCGGACCGAAAGCCCTGCGGCGATCCGGAGCTGGGGTACTTTGCGCGATCCGCTTTCGAAGATCATCCACCGGTATACCCGGCTCAAGAGCTAGCAAACGTCAGCACTGGGTAGCTTGGTTATTGTTAACATAAAAAGATACTTCCACCTGGAAAAGAAAGAAAAAAGAAAAAAGAAAACCATAGATACCTACATTTATCCACTTGAAGAGCACAGACTCCCCATGTTGATTAACATCATAGAATGAGCATCTGCTGCCTCGATAGGTTCTTAGAATTGCTCGAACCGAGTGATCTAGAATTTGATCAAAAAAGCTGATCATGTTTATCCCTTTGGTGTAAGAACTGTAAACGTGGGAATGGGATTCGACACAGTCGGACACAAGATTGATGATACGGAATGCCGGAGACCGCGTTTCGTCTACCATCGGTCGCAAAGTAATGTTTGGACTGATACTGGAGCCGCCAGCTCCTGATGTCCACGACATGGACAACTCTACTGAGCGAGACAGTATCCATCGGAGGCCCGTGTATGCGATTGTCCGGACGTGAGCAGTAGAACCGTATTCACCTGCCTCAAATTCGCAGCCAGGGAGATGCTCTCGTTGAATGGTCCCCTTCTTGATTGAAAAAAAGTCACCAAACTTCTTGGCCTCATGATATTTGACTGGCTCCGTATGGCAGTCACAGCTCCGGTGCATCTTCTGGAATGAACGAACGGGCCGAGGAGTGTGGGTCACTGAAGCTGAAGTCAAGTCACACGCATCCTTGAGATCACGAGGTTTTGACAATAATCTTCCCATGACAAGCTGCCCTTGATTGATATTTGTCGGGGCGTTGGACTCGGTTGAGAGACGCGACATCATCTCGGCCAATTTCCGATCCACGAGTTCTGCCAGGATTGTGGCAGTCGACTTCGGGACGGTTCTCAACGCTTGGTGCATTTCCTCAGACACGTGTCCCACATTGGCATCCAAAGATCGAAGTTTCATCTCCAGAGACTCGTTCGTCATGAGCGAGTCGAGCTTCCCTTCAATCGATCCAATTGATGCTTGAGTTGGAGCAAGGGAGAGTGCCATGGACGACACCGAACTCTCCAAAGATCGGATGCTGGACCCAGTGTCCATCAGTATCGCTTGCGAGTTGCCGACAGTAGTATGAACACCAGACATGGTTGTACTCATCGAAGTCGTAATCATGCTTTGGTGTTTTTGGATTAGCCACGCTTATCACCTTTGGTGGAATTTGAAGCGGATTAGATGACGGTGCTCTACTTACAGATCAACCACCTGCAGACTGGTTTGTAGTGCATTGTTGGCAGACTCAAGCTTCTTCTGCAGCTTTTCCAGAGTCGGTCGATGGAACGGGAAGGTGAACTTCTTCTTCTGCTGTTTCATTGTCGTTGTGAATTCCAGAGTCTGATCTGGTACTTTTTGCTCTTGTAGCGTGCCCAAGAACAGTTTTAGAGCCCAGAGTTCTTCTTCTACCGTCTTGAGCGCTGGCACTAGTGGCGATTCATTATTTGACAACGCGGCATCGATTCGAGGCACTGCATCTTGCAATGCATTGACAGTGGTTTGCAAGGTGTTAGCTTGTCTGGTCACAGCAGAAAGCTCTGTCTTGCGATCTTTGATCCCTTCGACATAGGAGCTGATACCGGTATAGACCTGCAGTCCAAGGGACACGATGCCCGCGGCCGACGCTGCCAGCCCGAACGCGTCCGCCATGTCGGAAGCACGCAGGCAATCGGTGCGCTATACTTGAGAAGCCATTTGGACATGAAGAGAGTTGAAACGGAAGGAATGAGGGGCAAAGTTGCTGGAAACTGGAGCGTCGCCTTTTGATGATCAGGCTCCGAGATGAGGGGAAATGCCTCGAGCGCAGCCACCATGCAGTGTGACAACGCATCCCGTTTATTGGACCAAATAGCACCTTTTCGTCAGCTAAAGAGGCAATAATCATCCGAGAGACCAGTTTCAATTGGTGTTGAGCTGCACAGCCTTATTCCACTTGGCCGGCCCATGCATGTAAAGCTTTCAAAACGGAATGACTGGTGTATAAGCCATTCTCATGAAGTTGGAGTCGAGCAACGGCACATCGGCGAGCGCGGGTCCAGCGATAAAGCAAATAAATCGTCAAAAATTAGTAACTTGGACTGTAGATGACAACGAAGACGATGACTGACTAGCTGTGACTGCATTTGATATGTAGACGGCCAAAATCTGATCGATCTCATCATAGTCGGACTTCGGACTTGTAGGACTCAAATAGTTAAGGAGACAGCTGTGGCTAATGGGACTAATCCGAATGCCGAATCACTCTGTATTGTGGGGAACGGCCTTTAACAATCGAGGTTGCCTGGCGGCAGATTGATCTATCTATATAAGGTATCGTTTTCTTTGCATCAATGAATCGAAGGTGGGCTGGTCGTATATCCATTCGCTAAGCTATCCACCATGGCGACATCAAACAGCATCATATCCCTGCGCCGCCATGACCTGGACAATCTCCGCACCTTTCTCACGGGCCTAGTCACTGTACACCATACATCTATCGCATACAGTGGCACTGGAGGATGGCCTTTCAAATCCGCTGCATTCACCGGCGCATCACCCTTGATCCTAGGGTTCAACATGTTCAATCAGTCTTTCTTTATGGGTATTTTCTTCTGGATCTCCGGGCGCGTTTCGGCACAGTCATTGCAGAAGAGAACAAATTTGTCGGAGTTCTTGAAGAACAAGACTTTGAGGCTTGCTGTCCCGGCCTTGGCTTACACATTGATTTTGAATCCAATCATGCATGCCATGATCAGGTCAGACTTGGTTTGGAAATCAGCACTTGGTGTCATGCGAGACTATTTTTCCAATCTTAGGGGCGTGAGGGGACCGGTGTGGTATACAGCCACGCTACTATGCTTCGATGTTATCGCGGGGCTCATTTCCACCACCGGTGGTCAATACAGCCGTGGAGAGAAAGGACTCAAACTGTACGAACAATTGCGAAAGCAGGGTTGGCTGGTGGTAGCTGGCCTGAGCTTCCTGGCCAAGACGCGGTATCCCGTGGGGAGGTCGCTGCCCGTTATCAATTTGCAACCAGCATATATGTTCCAGTACATCTATGCATACTCACTCGGATACCTAGGCTACTACCACGGAGAACAGATCATGAGAGGCCCGTTTGACATTGCCTCTCTGGACGACCATGAGAAAGGGAGCAAAGTAACTGGCATAAAAGTCACAGATGTTACAGTCTTGAGGAACGCTTTCATGATCTCTCTGCTATCCATGAGCGTCATCGCCATCCCTAGATACTTGGACTCAACCGACTCGCTGAACAAGACCACTGCGCAGCTTTTTGGAGGCTGGAACCTGCCTTCGCTTCTCTACGCCGTTTGGAACGAATTCTCGTTCAACGTTTTTGCGCCCTCGCTCATGGAATATTTTCAGACGCGATACAGTCAACGTGCATCCCGTCCAATTTGGAATGGCAGATACTCGTACGCGACTTTCCTCGTTCATACGCCTGTCACTATTACTCTGCAGATTATAGCAGAAAACATCATAATGTCGGATAATGTCAAGGCATTATGGACTGGGAGTCGTTCATGGGAGGTTCTTGGGCCAGTCATAATGACGTCTGGTATAGGAATGGCAAGTGTTTGGGCCTCGTCTCTTGTCGCAAGCAGCTTGCTTGAATGGGTGCCGATCTTGAAAAAGTTTCTCTAGCCCAGACCTATGTATTCATCCTATGTCTTGGTATGCATGGAGCCAAAAGGGGGCCAAGGCCAGCTATCCCAGTTGCTTTTCTCCTCTCTCGTTTCACCCATTTGAAGTAAAATCACATAATTTACCCAATGCGACCCGTTTGAGATTGCCCGGACAAAGTAACTCACCGAGCCTTTGCAAACTTGTTCCATAGCGGTTCATGCAGCAGCTTGTTCAGACAATTCTGCTCCACGCCGACCAAAACCTCGAGGCCACCATCCGGAAGCACGGGGAAAATGACCTGCAACCCGTTGATGACGCCGAGGCTGGGCGAGCGCACGGCCTGGATCTTGCCGAGCTGGCCCCAGTCGAGCTCGTACAGGGCGAAGCCGGCCCACGACGACTGCACGCAGTTGAACCCGGGCACGTCCAGGAACGCCGTGGCGACCAGGCGGTCGACGTCGGAGACACGATCGATGAGCGCCGCGACGTCTTCCGTGAAGCCCGGCCGGGCGCTGAGCACCGCCTGCCGGACCCGCAGCGCGATGTCCGCCAGGCTGTACTCGGACAGCATGGCGCGGATGGGCAGCACGGCCGACACGTAGGCCAGGAAGCAGCCCAGCGTCTGCGGGTGGACGGGTGGGTTGGTGCGCAGACGGGCGTCGATGGCGATGTTGAAGACGGACTGCGGGTCGCCGTCCGCGGGCAGCGATTCGACGGGGTTCTGTACCGCCATGACTGTCCGCCAGAGGAGCGCCGATAGCGCGTCGTTGGTGGAGATCCAGGCCTGCTCGGAAGGCTGCGTCGCCTTGCTCGGCGACGCCTCCTCCTTGAGCGCCTGGAGCGCCTCGCGCGAGAAGTAGAAGACCTGCCCGCGGTGGTCCGTGGACAGCATCTTGGGAGGCGCACCCGGTGGTGTGAAGGGAAGCAGCGTATACTCGGGATGGTCCTCGAAGGCGCCGGCGTGGTCGCCAGAGGGACTCATCAGCCTCTCCCGATCCGTGAAGATGGCGCTTGGGAGGTCGAGGGGCTTAGGGGACGACAGATTTTGCGCGCGCCGACATTCCTCGGCCCATACCTGGGTCCAGACGAAGAAGGTCGTGCCGTCGCCTAACATGTGGAATATGGACCACCCCAGAATCAAACCTCCCTCAATGAAATTGGCCTGGATCTGAGAGACCCGGAGTCGCTCCCCCGGAGAAGCCCAGACGTGGCGCCGCATGAGGACGTCAGTGTCAAATGCAGATACAGGGAACGACTTTTCTTTCAATTCAGAAAAAGATGGCACCAGCCCCGATTTGCGTAGGTCCTTGGACACGATGGCCTCCACCTCGCTGTCATCAATGTGCTGAAGCTTCATGACCCCGGCCTGCTTGGCCGTCGGGTCCGGAACTGCTTCGCAAGCAAGCACGGGGAGCCGCTGGCTCGCGGCTTTGTATCCCGTCTTGAGAATGGACGTGATTTGTTCCGGGTCATAACCTTCAGGGAGTTTAAATGGGAAGACATATTGTAGGAAGCCTTTGGGGCCGATACGCTCCAATGGTGTCAAGGCTGGTATTTCGGGAGCAGAGATTGAACCCATGGTGTATTGTCAAGAACTTAGTACTTGTGGGTGGAATGATGAAGAAGATCTCAAATGCAAGAGTACAAGGTATCCTACCGTATTTAGTCCAAGTAATAGACACCATCTCATGAAAAGCACCACACCCACAGGGCTTTCACCACGGCTGGCCATTGGAGATGAATGTGTCCCGGGGCGATTAATTCCTGTTGTAGCAATCGAATATTATATGCAGCAGGGTTTCTGGACGTCATGGTTATGCACGATACTGGGATCCAGATTGAAAGTCTTTACCGTATCCCATCACCTTTGCAGCTTGACGTGACAGTATTGAGAACCTTTTGATTAAATGAACTGCATCAAAGTGGACCACAACGGCTCGGTTGGACCCCCCAGTCCAACGGTCACGCAGGATCACGGCCCTTCCCCGGGATGACACCCAAGCTGCCGGGTCGAATTTTGCTTGACAACTGGGCCTTGGCTGTGCAAAACCCCTCAAACACGACGATCATGTCAGAATCGCCTGATGATTGACCCAGCCTATCCCCGGAACTAGAACTGCGGGCCGGGCCCCCCTTGACGAACGTCGCTTCGTCTCCCCATTACTGCATACAAGCCACTTTATGGTGCTGTGCCGCAGGTGGTCGAACTTCTCCGTAGTTCGAGCAATCCCAACCGGCGGCCCTGCCGGCAAGTCTCTGCAGAATAGATAGAGCATGTCGAAGAGACATGATCAAAGACTGGGCGAAGAAAATCTGCAAATCCGTACGTTTTCAATGGTTCGTCCGTCAGTTGGAAAGAGATACAAAGGATTATTCACATGATTGCTAGTCCACAGAGTGCGAGTAGCAATGCTTGACCATTATGGGCGGGTATCTGCTTGCAAAATAATTTCGCGTGTTTGATTCGGGGTTCTGTTTTTCGTGTCAGCAAGAGGGACTAGGGGGCCTTGTTGTCGACAACAGCTCCTTACTAGGAATCAAACGAGCCAGATTTTGACGCAACTGACCTTTTCTCTTTGGCAAACATTTTGGACAATCCATTGGTGTACTGAAGCCAATCACGGAGGGAAAGAAAAGGTGCAGGCAGCTTGCGATGACTGAAGAGATCCCCATAACAGCCATCTTCGGTCCCGCTCCGAGCGACCTCGACCTCAGTGAGGACCAAAGACTCGGGCACAATGTCAGTGTTGCCGCTCTGTTGATCATTGCGACCATTGGGGTTGCACTGCGAATTGCAGCAAGAGTCGTCCAAAAGTCCGGCCTCAAGGCCGATGACTATGCCATCGTCGTAGCTTTGGTCAGTATTTCTGAGCACCATACCTTTCTCCGCCAGAGACTGACAAGAACTCCAGTTGTTCGGATACGCAACAGGTGGTTTGAGTATTGCTGGTAGGTCCTCCATGGCCTTGTCTAACCCTCTGCAAAGATCTGACCATCTCCAATAGGAGGAAACTACGGCGCCGGTCGCCATGTCTGGGCCTTGGACGTCGCGGATTTGGTGACGATGTACAAGGTACGTCCTTTTGATACAAACGTCTTGATGACCGAACACTAATCAGACTCATACGGCGGTAGATACTCTACGTGTATACCTACATCTACGCTGCCGCTGTTGCCACGACGAAATTATCGATCCTGCTGTTCTACGGTCGCATATTCAAATACGACGGCCGCTGGTGGCGCATCGCCCTGGCCCTCAGCTTCTTCCTGACCCTCAGCATCCCCTTGATCATATGGATCACTATGGCGAACGTCTGCAAGCCTGTTTCCTTCTTTTGGAACCAGTTTATTGGCGCCGAGGGAATGTGCATCGATGTGAATGGATTCTTCCTGGCCCTTGGTATTATGAACATGCTCGTCGATGTCGTGGTCCTGGCTGTCCCCATACCGCAAATAGTTGCGCTCAATATGACGCCGCGCAAGAAGTGGGCAGTCTCTGGTATTCTCCTGCTCGGTGGATTGTAAGTCTTTGATTTCGACTCTCGACAATCCCTCCTTGAGTGCGATAACTGATTCCTTGGCTGCATTCTATAGTGTTTGCGTTGCGAGTATTGTACGAATCAGCGAACTGGCCGCCTTTTCAAAAGCCGTCGACGTCACCTGGCACATGGGGCCGGTGTTCATCTGGTCGTCCGTAGAACCATCAATTGGCATTCTGTCGGCCTGTCTTCCGAACCTGCGCCCGCTGTGGATGCTGTTCCGCGACAAGGTCTCGAGTCATCGAACAACCACATCGCCCAACGAGCAATCATACGATCCGAACCAGCCGAGGAGTGGGAAATATGTATCCGAGCAAAAGGGCTCCAAAGGTCACAAGTTGAGGCGAGACGAGGATGAGATCAGTCTGACCACCATGGCATTTGGAGAACAGGACTCGTCTGATGTTGTCCACCGTGGAATTGTCGTTCGCAGCGAGTTTCACCAGAAAAGCGATCCCAGGGTGCGAGATATATAACATCACAGCTGGTAGAATCTGGTCGGTATTTTATACTGTTTTTCTAGATCAATCCGTAGAACTAAAGCTTGCAAAAGAAGTAACCCATACGATACCAGATGTCGAGATGCAAATTACCGACTGGAGCCGAGAAGCAGCCAGTTTATTACGATTCAGATGCACTTCTCTGCGCGAGGTATTTCCTGATCTGGTAGAAACCAAGTCCCAATGCCCAAACGACAATCAAAACCAACGCCAACATGGGAGCAAAAATGGCTCCGCGGACGACGACGAAGCCGCTGACAGCTGCAAAGACCAGGGGAACCAGCAGGAAAGGCTTGTAAGGACGCTTCAGATCCGGCTCGCGGAAGCGCAGGATGACCGCTCCGAGCACAGTCAAGAAGAAGAACGAGTACTCGCCCAGTCCATTGAAGGTAACCAGGGCGCGGAAGTTGCCGAGCAGGATGTACAACGCCGAGAGAATGGTCGATAGGATAATGGCATTCAGGGGTGCATCTGAACCCGACTGCTCAGCTGAGTCGGTGTTGTCATCAGTCTCGTCGGGGACGGCTTCTGAACGAGGCTTGAGGCCGACGCGACCGACATAGGCAAAGAAGCGCGGCACCCAGTCCTTGTTGGCAGCAGCAACGGCCATGCGCCCAGCGACGAAAGAGTTGCCCAAGAGCGATCCTGCAACGACCAAGCAGATGAGAATAGCAGCAATAATTCCGACTACGGGTCCAAGCAGCCGAGTAATGGCAGTCTGACGAGGAATGTCAGCATCACAAGTAATGTGTATTCTTTCAGGATGATTGAACTTACCACTGCCACACTATCAGTGGTAGAGACAACGGTCCATGGTAGCAAGATGTAGTAGCCGGCATTAGCGGCGAGGAAGCAGACCACGATGACCGGAACAGCAGTGTTGATGGCCAGTGGCAGTTGGCGAGCGGGCTGGGACAGCTCAGCAGAGATGTAAATTGCCTGTGACCGATATTAGTCATGCGATTGTACCACAAGAAGACCCGGCATTACCTTGTCCCAACCAGAGTAGGCCCATAGTGCCCCGTATAGCGCCGCAGAGTAATGTCCCAATAGCTCCCACTGGGATATCTCTGTCCAGTCCGTTTCGCTACCGTCTGGGTTGACAGTCGTCCGGTACCCGAACCAGGACTTGTTGAACCAGTCGCGCCCACCGATGTCACAGTCCGGATCCGCGACTTGAAGTGCGACAACTACGATACCAGCGATGACCACGCCTGCGATACTGAAGAACTTGGTAAAGACAAAGAAGTTGTTCAGCCGAGTACTGGCCTTGGTACTGATGGAGTTGGCCACGTTCATGACAAGCAGGATGAGTATAGATAGCAGTTTGTGCTCAACAGAGTCGGCCTGGTCAGTGACACCTAGGGCCGAGAATATGCTCTCGACAAAAACGATGCTCAGAATGGCCAGGGTGGCGGGCATGACAGCGACAATCCATGTCCAGGCTGCCAGGAAGCCAAACGCGTCACCAAAAATGTACTGCAGATAAGGCTGTACACCACCTGGAAGATGCATCAGTATGAGCACTCAACAGGCATGTGGTGTAAGAGTAATACCTTCACCGGGGATGGCAGTGCCAAGCTCGGCCATGGTGCTGGCGCCCGTCCAGGCCAGCACACCACCGACGAGCCATATGACAAGCGCAATGCCCGGTGAGGGCACATTGGTGTCGATGGAACCCGGGGACGTGAAGATGCCACTGCCGATCACGATGCTGATGACGATGGCGAAAGCCTCCTTGGCGCCGAGGTTGCGCGAGAATGTGCCCGCGGCCTCCACGTCGGTCGCAGGCGTAGCATCGCTGTTGGTCTGCGCGTCTGGCTGGGCGAGCAGCGGCTGCTGCTCGCCGTTCTCGCGGTCTTCTGAAGGAGACATGTCGTAGTTGCGACCGTTGGTTATGACAGGCCTTGTCGCGATGAGTGGATGAACGGAAGCATGTCTGAGTCGGCGAGGTTGGTTCGTGACGCCGGGAGTGGATCGCGCCACCGGCACGGGTCGCACGTAACCGCTTTTAGGCTCATTTCCATACACCTGGATTCCAGGTCACCGCAACGGTGCTCACATCACGAACGGATAGGTGCTGATGACATGAAAAAGGACAGGAAAATCTGACGGAAACATTGAAAACCCAATTCCAAGTCTGAGAGCTTTATCTCCAACTTTACCCAAGCAAATGACCGACCGATATATTGATGACTTGCTTGTCAGAGAGCTGTTCAATGCGGGGCAAATGTTGGATGTCCGATGAAGCGTCTTTAAAGTCCAAGATACCTACCGAGTCCGACTTTGTTCACCATGTCAAAACATGTATCTTTTCTTTACCTTCACTTTCGAAAATAATTTCGTTACAGGAAGAGCATACTCAGATTTGTATCAGTGTAAAACATCACTTACGGCCTGATGCTCAGCGCTGCAGTGACTCTTTTGCAGCGTGTATGCCATGTCATACAAGGGTCAACCTGGCTGCTTGCATTATCACAAACGAACGGGGTCAAACACTTATCTTATGACTTGGTGCTCCTCTATTTAACAGACGCTTCGTCCTGTGCACAAGAATTGAATCTAAAACTTAGTTCATCCTTCTTCCACACCATCTGTTCAACAGAGAGAACTTCAAGCAAATATCAAGGAACTATACAGTTTACAAAATCCCACATCAGGTAGGCAATAGCGTGTGATCTGCCCCGGAAGCACCACTGACACGCCTAACTTTAAGCAGCACACCATCTCCACAATGCCTCAGAACAACAGCAACAACTCCAAGGGCAGCTCGGGCCAGGGCCAATCCTCCAATACCTCGAGCGACTACCGAGTCGCCAGAGATGCTGGATTCAAAGACACTCGTGACTTCATGCTGTCGCACGGTCTACATATCCATGACCCGGATCAGCTCGAGGAGGGAAAGGCGATCCTGCAGGCATATAGAGATGCCGATGCTCGGGAGCAGCAGCAGTCCCGCGGTTCTTCTGGAGGACGCAAGTGATCTCTTAAGGGCCCCAGAAAGGCGTTGAATAGCTATGAGACAAGGAATGGTATGAGGGTGATTGTTGGGACGAAATTTCCTTCCCGTATCAATTGAGCTATGTCTTGAGAGAATCAATTCTGAAATCTGGTCTTCGCCGGTTTCTACGCTATGAAATCGCGATGTGAAAACGGTTGCTGCTGCCAAATGGATTTGACCGGAGTTCGAGTCAGACCGAATATATGAAAAATCTTATCAACCATGACCTCCTCGCCATGTAAGCCTATGTCGCGACTCGCGACTTACACGATCGTTGGCGAATGCTCGTCTCGGGATCAATACCACCAATGAATATTTTAGACTTGATGGTAATCGCATCAGTATTCAAGTTATATGCAAATACCCAATAAAGATATGACTTGCTGACTTTTCTACTTTTTGTTACTGCCAAGATCCAAATGAAACTCCCTGTACTGCCATACCAGCTTTCACCCGCTCAGAGCAATTGTGGAAAGACACGAACCGATTCCCCAAACACGATACTGCAAGAATGCTCGCTTCGAAATCCAATGCATTCAAAGCCATCCAATTGCCACATCAAATAATCATTAACAACTATCTCCAATCTCCAAAAACAGCCCAGCGTCCTCGTCCTGCTCGAAAGAGACCCAATTCGCCTCGGTCCCCTGATCCATAAGCTCCAGCTGATAATCCATGACGCGGTCGCACTCGAACGTGCCAACCACCGTAAACGTGGGCGCGTTGGGCGCGCTGACGAACCGGAGCACGCCGACGACGGCGCCGTCGTCGGCCCCGCTCGCCGCCACCACGTTGACCAGGTCGTCGCCCGACGACGCGATCGGGTAGTTGGCCGGGAACTTGGCCACGAGCGTGCAGGGGCCGCCGCGCCGGAGGCGGTCCCGCGGCACGTCGAAATACAGCGCCGGCGAGTACACGATGGTCACGTTGAGGTCGAAGCGGCCCGACTGCGGCGCCCGCTCGTAGCACGACCGCCGCGGCGGCTTCTTGCCGAGGACCGTCTGCGCGGCGGTCGCGGAGGCGGAGGCGGCTGTTAGGGCGTTGAGCAGGATGGATGTGAGATGCATTTTTGTAGGCCTCTCAGTTGGTACCAAGACCTAGCTTCCTCGAGTGTGTATATCAGGACAGTACCTGATGAAATATGTAATATTTTCCTATATGGAGGACGAAGTTCATAGTCAAGCTGCTGGTCTGATGGTTTCTGGTAAAAGGTCGTTTCGTTTCATTTACTCCAAAATTTATCCTTCTCCAGACGTCATGGTATGGCTTAGATGCCGAGATATGATTCCTCACGAAGTAAAGTGTCTAGGCAGATTGAAAGGTAAACTCCATGGCATGTGCTTTCGGTGGGAAATCGCTACAGTAACGCAAGCTAACGGTACATCCCGAACACCAGATGCATACTACTCCAACGACGCTGCATTTCTGATGGGCTCCCGCTCTGAAAGGCTAGCGATTGAGTTTGATGAGTAACGTTGTGCTGGAGCTTGGTCGAGTTGGATGTGAACACGGTCCGCCACCCTACCAGTTCGGCTATACTCGTGCCTCATAGCTCACGCCTCATTGGGCGCTTCCGGAAAACTCTTTGTTCCCAAGCTCTCAGTTTGTCGTAGTGGTAGTTGATGTGACACCAAAGTCCATATCCTGGGGGCGGTACTTGATGCGCATCTCGAGGAACGGGTCGCCCGCCAACGAGAATCCGTGCTCGAAGATCCGAGGACTCGACCCTTCCGGCAAGTCCCAATCGTACCGCATAATGATCATAATGAGCAGGATCTTGAGCTCGTTCGCGGCAAAGAACCGGCCCGGACAGGCGTGCATCCCGTGGCCGAACGCCAGATGGTCGGGGCTCGTGGAGACGAGCTGGGCGACGTTCTGTTTTCCTGGCTCTTCGCGCATCTTATAGAACCGATAGCCATCCCATTGCTCTGGGTTTGCATGGACTTTCTCATCCCACATTCGGTGGGACGAAACGGCCAGGCCGCTGTTGGCGGGAATCACGGTGCCGTCGGAGAGTTTGATCTCCTCGAGAGCGAGCCGGGTCATGGAAACTACAGTCAAAATCTTCATTAGTAGGTGTTATTATCGATGTAAGTACGAGTACCTACCTATCTCTGTAGGCTTCAATCGCTGGCTTTCCTTGATCACACTGTCAAGCAGCTTCATGTTGTACAGGGAACTTTTCTGCCATCCGTTCTCCCGGAGACTGGACGTGATTTCATCCCGTAGAGGGGCGAGGATATCTGGTTTCTGGGCAATCCTCGTCAGAGTCTGGCAAAGCAGGTCGGTAGTCGTGTGAATGGCCGCGAGCGACAGCGCCAGCTGGAGCGCAGTCGCATCGTAGGAGACACCCTTGGCGGCGGCCGCCTGGTCAATCCACTCAATGGCATCGTCGAAGCGGGGCATCTCCTTCCCCAGGGCCCTGTGCTGCGCCTTGAGCTCCTGTCGCTGCTTCAGGGTGGCGTCGATGATCTGGCGGGCCTCCCTGACCTGCACTCTGAGCTTGCGGCACGTGGGCAGGAACCAGACGACCAGGTATTTCAGCCACGACGGCCACATGCGCAGCTGCTCGGCGGCTTCGAAGCTGTTGATCGTGTATTCGCGCGTGATGCGGAGCCAGCCCTCGTTGCGGCAGAGGTCGGTGCCGAGAAAGGCTCGCGATGAGACCTGGGCCACGATACGGAGCACCACTTCTTTCATCGGGACGGTATGCCACTCTGTCGATGGTTAGCATATTGTTTAGTCGTAGATCCTGCACCACTTGCCTGTCTCTTTGGTAAGGTACTTATCTAGAGACAAAACTGTCTCTTCTGCCAGAGGCTCGGTTATCTTGTCTACCAATTGTCAGTCATGGCGCTCCGGTGCAAAGTATAAGAGTTTGTACTCAATAGTTTTGTGAAGTCTTTCTGAATGACGGCTTGAACCAGGTTCTTTCCTCCTGTACCTTCACGGAAGCAATCGAATCCAGGCAAATGTGCTTGGAATGTCTGGGTAAAAGTGAGCTGCTGATCATCCGGCCATTTTCACTTTCGACACACCTTGTAAGTCCATTTCGAAAAGTCAAGACGCTTATCGTTGCGGATTTCTTGAGCCAGATGGGGAGGCAATACGGTGACATTGCCGACATCTCCGATCAGGCGGGCATGTTTATCCGGATTTGCTTTGAACCAAGAGCCGACGAGTTGGCGTGCGTTTCTAACGAACTCGGTCTTGACTCGTTTGTCTGACACCTCAAAGGTCGTCTTTGGATTGAGCAACCGAATGCTGGACGTGTCGATTTGGTGGAAGAGGAACACGGCCAGAACGGAGGCAATGATGCACAAGACTGAAGCCGCCTTCGCTGTGAAGCCCACGTCCCCTGCGACATGTTCAATGTATTCCATCGTTCTTTCGGGCTTGTGATGATATGGAAGCTCTGGTGTTGTGTGAAGATGCTCTGAACATGATCTGACCAAGTTGCTCGAGATTTGCCCGGCTTAAATGCATTCTCGAGTCTCTATGAGACTGTTGCCAGGAGAGCAAATTTGGTTGATTCAGTGTATACTGTCGATCACTTCTTCCTCGCCGTCAATACCGCCGTGATGATCGACATTGGGCCTGCCGGGCCTTGGCGCGGACCGCGGAACGCGCGGGCGGTTTTGAGAAGGGCTCCGCTTCGCTGAACAGTGAATACGAGGCGAGCAACAGATCAAAGCCCTCTGCATATATCGAAACTCGAATTTTATGCAGAGCCATTAGGCACCGAGAATATGTTTTGCAACTGAGATGAATGGAAGGAGAGAACAGTAGGACAAGCTTTGCCCCTCGGCTATAGCGATAACATTCCATGGGCTATAGCACAATCGGTCAATACTTCCGTCAAAAGCTCATGCAAAGAATTGCGCATTGTATCAGCAGTTGTTATGACTACGACGCTTATCTTCTACGGAGGCCTTCTGATGAGTCAGGCCGGAGTCTCGGGGTCTAGCTAAACTCGCAAGATCGAAGCCCCATAAGCCCGATTGCAGCAACCAAAACTTCTTTCTAGAATCATCGCTCACCTCTACCTTTGCATCTACACCAAACGAGGTAAAGCGAATAGTGTGGTTGAATATGTCCATCGCAGAAACCCCGTATACGATTGCAATAGGCCTACTGATGATCAGACAAAACAGCTTACATGTTCGGCAGCCAGTTGGGATCTAAGAAATCCCAATTATTCGGTATCGAGTCTTGGAAAGCAAGGAGATTCGCGTACGACGAAATGACTCCTCCCTGCTCAGACATCGAGGCGAAATCCTTGGTGTATGCTTCGGCGATGCGGTGTAGTGCTTTGAAGAGATCGTATTGCTTCCCGGCGAACGGAGAGACGGATCCGATATGCGCCAGAGTATCCAACACAGTCTTGAGCAGTTCGAGGTCGCTTTGGTCGGAATATCCAATACAATGCGAAAAGGTTATGATATACGGCGTGAAAGATGAAAAGAGTAATATCCTGATGTAGGTTAGGTGACCTTGGCTATAAACACACGGAGGGGTATTATCTACGAACCAAGAAGAATAAAACGATATAGCCATTGTCCCGGCAGACACAAATTCTTGGTAGCAGGCCAGATGAGCTTGTAAGCCGGAGCGGGCAGCCTCAAAACATGCTTGCGTTATGTCCGAGGCTGAATTGGACGCAGTAGCTCCGCGATGCAGCAAGGTGAGAACTGAATGATAGATGACATTCACGGGCAAGAAGGTTATATCAAACACCTCCTTGCGCGAAGCCTCTGAGGAATCAATTTGGCACCAGCCGTCGTACCACGTAGTCAGCTTTGCTGCAAGTTGGGATACTATATCTTGTCGCTCGCTGGGTTCCAGATTACTGGCAGAGGGTGAGTATAGCGATTGATAGATTCTCGCTTGGAGACTCGAGAGCTCTATCATGTAGGTGGTTGTCTCCTCCCACGGCCGCAGGCCACGAGTCTCGGAAGGCACTGGGCGTCTGGTATCGATATCAAAGTCTTGTATCACCGGTGCTGTACCTAGTCGCAAGGACCGGTTCTTGTCGAAGATGTAGATTTGCCAAAAGAGATGTCGCGCCCTTTCGGCATCCTTCGGGGGCATTCGTGTGATCTTGTGCTCACGATGGTAGCCAAGGGCCAGACAATGCTGTGCAGCAGCTGAGACCATTCTTGCATATAGAACTTCATCCCCTTCCAGCTGCACATTGACCGTCTATACATGATTAGTCCTTGTTTGTTCAGGGCATATATTGTGGGCTCAACCTACCGCGATGGACAGAGCCAAGATGTGCGCATAACTCGGTGACAACATTACTTCGTAAGATCGCACCCCTTCCTCAAAATTAGCACGGCAAAGCGCATAGTACTTTGCTGCCTCTTCATTGGTTAGTTCGCCCTGGGGTTGAGATATCATATCCCTTAGAAGGACCATTATGAATCCATTGAATAGTGTAATCTCGCCTGCCGCCAAGGTCTCGAACGGGAAATAGATGCGCTTGCATAGCTCTTCCACTTGCGAGATATCCTCGACGGGATGACACAGTGTCAATATCGGTTGTCTTGCTGCTACATTTCAGAAACTATGTGAGGTGTAATGGCGGGGAGGGAGGGGACTGACTCGCAAAAGTCCGCAGTAGACGAATGACGAACTCAGAGGGAGGAAGCTCCACTTGAGAACCGCTATCTTTATGATGACGGGCAGAAGGCTGGCGACGGATGTCGGTAGACCCCTCCCGGTCTCGTAATATACTCCGAAGTGCCGCAAGCTCGCCCGTCACATTTGGTGCTCGGGCAGCGTCGATGGAGACAAGTTCCGAGGCTTGACTTGCGCGTTTCGTCTGCTCTTCAATTGACAAGACGCTTTCGGCAGGACTGTCATGATGCTGATCCGAGGTTTGTGGGCTTCGAACATTGTTCCGGATAGTTGGTCTTGCTTGTTGCAATTGACCTTGGTGCGAAGACTGAGCTGTCGGGATACGCCGCAAAGTCTCTTCTACTGCGCTTAGTCTTCCGTCTAGATTGCGAAGCAGTTCGTCGCTGGTTATAAAGAAAGTCAAAACAGACACTAGAATACTAGTTCTGGATATGCTTACTGGTCGGACTGATCCGCTGGTGCAGCAGCAGATCTCGTCCTAGACGAACAAGCAAGTCGCGACGAGATGCAGTTGGAACAAGGCGATCTACGATCGCATCGTACCTATAGGATCTGGTCAATTCCGAATCCCGCGCGTCCGTAGCGTAAAGATTACCTTTCGGAGACGGCAGTTGTTGCACTTGCATGGTTAGCACAGGCGGGCCAGCAACGAATACATGGGCCCTTACTGCTCGTGGAACGATATTCATGGCGTTGACTACAGCTTTTGCTCCAGCTTGTGTATCGCCTGGGCAAAATTGGTGGTCTTTCGTACCAAGGGGTCAGGGGCGGCTCAATCGCGGGTCTTTATAGAGGCCGCGGAAGCCGTGGAGGCCGCGGAGTCTAAGCGGGTCTTCCAAATGATCCCACATGCGCCCCATCCAGCTAGTAATGTGCAGACTCCAGAGCAGTGTCTGACATGAGTAAAGTAAGTCGAGTAGGGACCCTACCACTCACTTACTTGCCAAGACCGAGTAAAGTAGGAATTTCCTACTTACTTGCAAGCATCACTCGCGAGTAGTAAGGTGACCGTAATATGGGGGTTTACTGGGTCCGGTACGTACTATTCAGTGATATTTTGGCATGCGATAAGGTGTTATCTGCTATTCGAGTAACTCGAGTAGAATCTCCCGCGGTCACTTACTTGCGAGTAGCCGCAGAATCCGTGACTTACTTACTCGCAGCGCTAAGTAGTGAGTTACTCGCGAGTATGCTTTGCTCATGTCAGACACTGCTCCAGAGTATGTTGAGGTCGGTAGGCTTCTCAGTCCGCCTCACTCTCAGAGTATACCAAACATCAAAATTCCAGCCTCTCAGGCATGTCTGGACGCGCCACCACAGTCGTAGGCCTAGGTATTCATAACGAATCGGTCCCCTTTAGCATGAATGATCTGCGGCCGCTTCGGTAGGTCCCGCCACGGCACTTGAGTCCATCGTAGCGGGACTTTTCTAGGTAGCCACGGTGTTTAACAAGAGCCCGCACCCCGCTCCCCTTCTGCGTTTCGTGGCAGTACAAAAAGCGGCAACTTTGCAGGCTCGTCGATTAGAAATGAAGGCACACAAGTACTCGATCAAAAACTGACGAAGATGGAAGCTCCTCGTTGGCCAGATCTTTCCACACCTGATCCAGAATTCCAATCTGTACGTCTGTATTTGGCATGTTCAGCGCAATTCCCAAGCTCATTCATGTAATAGATATACGATGAAATCGGTCCACTTCCTAGTCTTGGGGATCTCGCTATCCCCATATCCGTAGTCAGATCCATGCGGCCGAAGCCTGAGGGGCCAAACAGCTTCCCAGGTGTCAATGTCGTTGAATCTCTGGCTGGTGTCAGAAAGGCGCACATTGACATACCTGTGAGAGGTGGCGTGAAGATTTCTGCCGCTTGTACCAGCCAGAGTCGCCCCAAGAAGCAGGCGCCCCCTTGGTTGTCTTTTATCACGGCGGAGGTTGGTGCTTGGGCGTACCTGAACAAGAGGAAGTCATCTGGTAATGCACCACACATTGCTATGTCCATTCATATATCAAATACTGACTAAGGAATCCAAGTGCGAATGCCGTGCGCCGTTTCAGCGCCGTGTGCGTGAGCGTCGGATATAGGCTTGCCCCTGAACACCCATTCCCAACACCTATCCACGACTGTTGGGACTCCCTCCAATGGGTAGGTCAAACCACCCTGGGCTCTTGAAGTTATGCTCTTTGACACTGTTCTAGGTGGCCGCCAATGCAAGACAAATAGGAGTTGATCCCACTCGAGGGTTTCTGATTCATGGCGAATCTGCTGGGGCTAACCTAGCAGTCGTTTGCGCTCTCCTCGCACGCGACGAGAAAATGAACCCGCCAATCACCGGTCTATCCGCCTCGATACCTGCCGTGATGTCGCCAGATGCAGTACCAGACAAGTATCAAGCTCGTTATACCAGCCACGTACAGAATGAATTGGTGCCAGGACTCGATGAAAAAGCCATGAAGTACCTCATTGGTAAAGCGTCCCAAGTCCACCCTTCAGCTCATTGCTTACCAACCAATCGAATCAAGGAAACTACCTGCCTGATAAAACGTCGCCACTTTTCAATTGCTTCAACTGGCCGACAGGACATGCCGGACTGCCGCCGGTGCATATTCAAGTCTGCGGTAAGCGAAATCAAACTTTTAGTGACTCAACCTAGCCTCCGTTACTTCTGGTTTTATTAAACATCTGCTTTGTTTTCCTCAGACATCGTCACTGTGCTAAGCATTTGTAGGCCTCGACCCTCTCCGAGACGAGGGTCTGTTGTACGAGGAAGTCTTGAGAACAGAGTATGCAGTCCGTACCAAGCTAACTATATACCCTGGCTTACCTCACGCTTTCTGGACAATGTTTCCCATGCTCAAATCATCAAGGAAGGCCGTTGAAAACACTGCGACGGGGCTCGGGTGGCTGCTTGGCAATAACTCATCGACGACGTCTTCGGAGAGTGGCCAGGCACCTCACTCACTCTCTTCAGCTACCAAAATATGATTGTTTGCGTTTTTCGTCTACAATTTTCACTATGTATGTATTCCACAGAGCGTGCGAAAAGAGAAAAAGCTTTCTATATTGCGAGTATCAAACATTTAGGATCGGTCGTGTGTTCAAGCTGGAGCGAGGTTCCGAGGAAAGCCGAGGCACCTCCGAGTATATGCCACTGACTTGACCTCGGCCCGTACCTAGGTATATGACAAATAGTAAGGCTCCCACAAATGGTTTTGCCGAACGGGCTCGGACTCTGTGCATGAAGACCGGGAATCAAGTCGGATTCCCGTTGGGAGAGTAGTCATGGCATGTCAACCTGAACTTTTCTTTCCCGGAAAAGTATTGCTTTCACCGGGCTGTCTCTGCTTATACGAGGGCTAATCATCATTCTGTCAGATTGATTCCTTATCTTTCGCAATATTAAGACTTTACCGTGTCCTGACTGGGGCGCTTCGACATGAGTTGAGATAACCATCAGAGTCGTCTTCAGGAAAGACAGCGTCAGCGTAGCGTTACATGGCTAGCCCACTCATGGCAGGTTTCGATAGGCGGAAATTCAGTCTATCTTATACTAGCAGCACGGTGTTGTGGATTTCCACGATTAGATCATCCTCACCTAATCGCCAGCAAGCCCTGGGACGGCATGGCAGGTTGCAGCCGCCACTGGCTTGAAACATGTCCTGACCATGTGCGCTTTTGGTACCTGCCAAGGCTGAAATGGAATTTGCCAATTGCGCCTCTTATAACTTATCAATAAAAAAAAAACTGTCGCTGTCACGATGTTTATCACCAAATCAAGAATTTCCTGTAAGCGAGCTCGACGGGCCAATGAGCATCCAGATCAAACAAAGCTATACCCTTTGTAATACTCCGGAACCAAGCCCCGTTCCGGCTTCCCGTACAAACACAGACCCCGTGATCAACTCCCATGTCCTGTCCCCTGCCCGGTATTTCGATTTCTTGGGGTATGGGGTGCATACGGCACTTCAGCCCCAAACGGAAATGACTAAAGAACAAATACCACCAATCATTCACTAAGACATTACTTAATCCATGGACATTCCCATTTCTTGGCGGCTCTTCTGGTGTACTGTTACACGGAAGCTCTAGAACACATGCGTAGATCGTGGAAAACGACATATGAAAAGAGTCTTCAGAAATTTGCAAATAAATCTATAAAATGACTGCATTTAGCACAAGTTCACTCAACATGCCGATCATTCCCAAACCAGCTTGACAGTCTTTCTCTTACTTTGAAATCCCGTCTTTTTCAGAAGACACTGCCATGATTTCGAGAAATTTCCTCGCAGCCGCACTGGCGGCCTTGGTCAGCCAGGTCAGCGGAGCCGGTGTTACTGGCTCGGCCGAGGGCTTCGCCAAGGGCGTCACAGGTGGTGGTTCGGCCACTGCCGTGTATCCCACGACGAATGCTGAGCTCGTTTCTTACCTCGGAGACAGCTCTGCCCGGGTCATTATTCTTACCAAGACCTTTGACTTCACGGGCACTGAGGGCACTTCTACTGAGACCGGCTGTGCTCCGTGGGGAACTGGCTCGGCCTGCCAGACTGCCATTAACCAAAACTCGTGGTGTGACAACTACGAGGCCAGTGCCCCAGACGTCACTGTATCCTACGACAAGGCTGGTGTTCTCGGTATCACTGTCGGATCAAACAAGTCGCTTGTCGGACAGGGCTCAGCCGGAGTCATCAAGGTAAGAATCTTGTCGGCCACCAAGATGACACGGGAGCTAATACATACTTTTAGGGCAAAGGTCTTCGCATCATCAGCGCATCCAATGTCATCATCCAAAATATCAAGATCACGGATCTGAACCCGCAATATGTCTGGGGCGGTGATGCTATCACGCTGGACAACACTGATCTTGGTAAGTACCATGCTTTCAATACTTGTGTCTGACACAGCTCTGCCATTGTGCCAGCCTCAAGGGATCGAAGTTTCTAGTTCACGAAAGATTTCTAACGATTGTGACTGTAGTCTGGATCGACCACGTTTCCACATCCCTCATCGGACGCCAGCACATCGTCTTGGGCACCGACGCCAGCGGTCGCGTGACCATCTCCAACTGCAATATTGACGGAACGACTTCGTGGTCGCCCAACTGCGACAGCTACCACTACTGGAACGTGCTCTTCCTTGGCTCCCAGGACCTGGTCACCTTCAAGAACAACTACATCCACCACTTCTCTGGCCGCGCGCCCAAGGTCGGCGGCAACACTCTCCTCCACGCCGTCAACAACTACTTTGTGAGTACTCATATGATCTTTCGTTCCTGAACCACGGCAGCAGCCGCGCTAACATATAATTCCCCCCAATTAGTACCAGACCGACAGCGCTGGACACGCCTTTGAGATCGACTCGGGCGGCATGGTGCTGGCCGAGGGCAACGTGTTCCAGAACGTGGTGACCGTCGTGACCGACGACGTCGAGGGCCAGGCCTTCACCAGCCCGAGCACCACGGCCAACACGGCGTGCGACACGTACCTGGGGCGCGACTGCGTGCTCAACGCGTTCGGCAGCTCCGGCACCTTCAACATCGTCGACACGGGCTTCCTGTCCAACTTTGCCGGCAAGAACATTGCCTCGGCCACGAGCGCCGACACGGCCAAGTCGGTTACTTCGTCGGCCGGAAACACGCTCTCCTGAGCAAGAGCGTAAGGAAATGGATATTACTGTGGTTGGATGTAGCGGTGTGGATCTGTATGTCGTGTTGGCTATTAAGACAACACGAGATGGTGCCAAACATCTCTCTGTAAATACTTTTATAGCATTCGAAATTGTATATACGCATTCGCCATTTGTCTTCTCAAAAAGAAAGTTGGTTTTCGTTACTGCCAATCAGATTTCTGATGCATGGATATGTTCACCAGCATTGATCTTCAACAGTTGATAAGCATGCTTCGATCACCAAAAAAGGAAAAAAAAAAAATTAGAAAGAGAGAGATTGAGCATCGCGACTCCCAGTAGAACGAGAGACCAAAAGAAGCTAATATTCTGATAAAGTATCAAGGCATTTAGTACATATCCCAAGATCGAAATGAAAATAGGCGGCAGTCAATTCATCTCTCTTAGCCGATATGATCAACTAAGATAGAACAAACGCACGATTGAGAGGCGAGAACAGCACCTATCACTGTAAATTTCTGAACTGTGTGGGTGACTGATGATTCGTCTTATGTCCGAGCTCGCAGAGCGGACTCTCACCAATCTGTGAATGGGAAGCTCACATGGTCTTAAGCAGTTGTGTAAGGTAAGAATGCTGTCTGAAATCCGCGTGCAGAGATATGCGGTGCAAGTATCTGAGACAAGCAGGACAATAGAGCTGAAGTCCAGGAATGTGCCTGTATTCGACACATTCTAGCGACAACATGCGCACTGTCGGGCCTGGCCAAACATGACTGGGGCAGCGCTGGACCCTGAGTCCAGGGCGCCCGCAGCGCTAAAAATACATTCAGGCACCGCAGCCCAATTGTCCCTCGGCGGGCTCGCGCTAGTCGCCCGTCTACCTTATCTTATCGCCCTCTAGCGTAGAACTAGGTAGGTGGAAAAGAATCAGCTACAACAAGGGGCTGCCACCTAGGCATGGAGATCCACTGGCTATCATAAAATCCCATTCCCATCATCATTCCTCCATCGGTTCTCCATCTAGGTTGAATGTTTCTTTCTCCCATCAGACGCAGGCCTTTGTCCATTTTCCAGGCGACACTCACAGTTACAATGGCTGATCAGCGTAGAGGAGGAGGCAGGCCCAACAACCGCCGACGTGGTGGCGGTCGGCCCGCCGCCACTGGCCCTGGAGCTGCCACTCGGGCTCCTGGCAACGGCAGACCCAGGTTCGAAGCCCCGGCCCAGGAGAATGCGGTTCCTGGATCTCAGAGGCCCTTTGCGACCGTGGCCCAGCCGTCGTTGACCATCTCGGTCCCGGCTGATACTCCCAAGTTCGCCGACCTGGCCCAGGAAAAGCTCATCGATCCCGTTCTCCTTCAGACCATTACCGAGGACATGAAGTTTGATCACATGACTCCTGTCCAAGCCGCCACCATTCATGACTTGCTCAAGGGTCGAAGCGACATGTTGGCTCAGGCCAAGACCGGAACGGGCAAGACCATGGCCTTCCTGCTTCCTGCCATCCAGACTCTGATCAACAAGAACAAGAAGCCTGGAATGACGATATCGGCCTTGATCATTTCGCCTACCCGTGAGTTGGCCATGCAGATTGCCAACGAGGCCACAACCCTGCTTCAGCGTCGTCCCGAGTACAAGGTCTGCATCGCCATTGGCGGCACCAACAAGAACTCGGAGACCTCTCGCATTTCCAAGGGATGCGACATTCTCATCGGCACACCGGGACGTATCCTTGACCACATTCAACCCGATGAGGGCGACTACAGTATGGTCCTTGAGAGGCTCCAACACCTGGACACTCTGGTTCTCGATGAAGCCGACAGAATGCTCGACATTGGCTTTCTCCCTGACCTGAAGAAGATTATCAGTTTCCTTCCCGACAAGGAGGCTAGCCAGAGACAAGGAATGCTGTTTTCTGCCACTATTGCAGACCATGTGCAGAAGGTTGCCCACCTTGCCCTGTCCAAGGATTACAAGTTCATCTCCACCATCCCCAAGGGCGAGGCTGGCACTCACGAGCGTGTCCCCCAGCGACTCATTGTTACTCCGACATTCTCTGACCTCACGGCCGCCCTGGCCGGAGCCCTGCGCCACGAGATTGACCAGGTTGGCCCCGAGAACTTCAAGGCCATCGTTTTTGCACCGACTGCTGCCCTTGTCGACTTCTACGCAGACGTGCTGGCCAAGATTCCCAACCTTCCGTCGATAATCGCTCTGCATTCGCGCATGTCACAATCCAAGCGAACCAAGACGACTGATGAGTACCGCAAAGCCTCAAACGGTATTCTCTTCGCCACAGACGTCATCGCCAGAGGAATGGACTTCCCCTCGGTGACCAACGTTTTCCAGGTCGGAATTCCCTCTGACCGAGAGTCGTACATTCATCGTCTTGGCAGAACTGCTCGTGCAGGCGCAGAGGGCCGCGGTACTTTTATTGTGGCAGAGGACGAGCGATACTTTCCCGAGCACAAGCTCAAGGACATTCCTTTTGAGACTTTGCAGCCGGATCTCAGCGCCAAGGAGCTGGTGGCCCAGATCGCCGTTAAGCTGGAGCCCGAGGTGCAGACCAAGGCATACCAGTCTTGGTTGGGCTACTACAAGGGCCCGCTGAAGCAGCTGCGCTGGACACCGGAGCAGCTCGTGAAGGAGGCCAATAAGCTTGCCCTCGAGGGACTGGGCGCTCCCGAAGTGCCGGCCCTCTACAGAACCACTGTCGGCAAGATGGGCTTGAAGGGCGTCAAGGGACTGACGGTTGTTCCCGACCCGCCCAAGGAGGCTCGCGGTGGCGGCGGAGGAGGCCGTGGCCGGGCCAATGCTTCTTCGGACGCTCCCAAGAACACATTCAATGCGAAGCGTCAAAAGCGATAGAGAGAGATAGAAGAGGGATAGAAGGTTTTGTGTGTCGATTTCTTGATCAGAGTCATGGCATTGCATTATTTGGCGTTGGACAGGATCGTTATAGTATGAAGGGCACGAGCTATAGATGATGTTTTGTTTGTTCACAGATGGATACCCTCGACAAGCTCAAGCATAAGAATCGGCTGTATAGAGTCTCCGTTTGAGTCACCGGGTAGAAGGCGAATAGTTGTATTCCAGAAATATAGAGGTTATGTTCGTCGGGTACTATAAGTCCAGGCCCTTCTGCGCATGTGATCGGCGTATATAAATTACACCCAGGCGATGTGATATACGGCTCGGGTGTGGCTTCGGATAGGATGACCATCAAGAGCCGGTCCGTCAAGCTTCCACACCGAGTTGTTTCGACACCGTGACATGCTCGCGGCGTATACAATGTATAATGTACAGGTTCACACATGAATACTTGACGCATGGGCGTTACCCGATAGGCTTGTGGGGCACATTGTCCAGAGACTCGGGAGACTGGATCATGATGTGTAGATCTGCGATGCGACCATAACTATTATATATCGAGTGTGGTAGCAGGGGCCTACCATTTACTCGTAGTATTTTCAGACTGAACATCTACAAACAAAAAGATGAACCAAAACATTCAGCAACCTGAAAAGACAATTGATCACTGAGAATACAAGAAAAAGGAGGCCTTCCGCAGTACCCGAAATATATCACAGACCTGGACGCCACGACATGTCTTTTGTGCGGGGGAGATCAAGCTTAAAAAGAATCGGGGGTTTAACTCCAACAGCGGGCCATGGGCCCTGGCATCTGCGGAGAAGCGCTGCTGGAGCTCATCTAACTCCGCCCAAGGTCCGCCATCCCACTAATTTACCCCAGCATATAATCCAGCCTGGCTGCTTGTATGCACCGCGTTACATACCGAATTGACATCGGGGACAGTCTTTACAGGGCAGAGAGCATGGTATCTGATCGTGTGTTTTTGTCCAACGGCGTGCCAAGCCGTCGGGACTCCCAGCTCCAAGGTCAATTACACCGCGAGAAGCGCCGCCCGCCTAGGTCGTACGTATGTAACATGCCGAACCATGATATACCACGACGTGCTCGCTTCGCGGGGCCGACAGCCACGGCCATGGATACCGCAAAAGAAGAGCAGATCGCGGCTTGCCGAAGCCGAAAAAGACTCTGTAAACGAACAGAGCGCGAGCTGGCCATGGTCCTTTCGTGGCCCCGAAGCAGGGCCGAATTACTTTGTACCCTGGAATTACTCCAGGTGATGTGCAGTCTTGGCACCTTCCCCCGGATCCCTAGGCTGGTGGAGCAGAGGGGACGCCTAAAGAATGGAGTCAATGATGCACATGGTTGGCCTATTTCGAAAACAACGAGAATTTCAACGAGCACTTGGGTCGTCGATTCATGACCAATATGCAGGCGGGACCTCGCATGGTGTAGGGAGACAAATTTGTTTATTCCGTCCCATGTGTAATGATTTCTATCACATGATGTCCTGCGGTCCCGAACTCCTCAAGAGGCAAGGATCTCATATAACTTATAAGTACGGTCAACAGCCGCCAAACATTTACAGCGTGCTCCCCAGAACTGCATCTTGGGTTCCCGGTCCCGGTCAAACAATCTTCAATAGCCTCGTCCCAGAGCAAGCCCACTCTTCTGTTCCTCTCCTCTACCACCAGAGAAGAGGCAACGCAATGGCGAGCCTGCTCGTCTTTGCTGCGACTGCTGCCGCGGCGGCCGTTCTTAGGAGGGACTATCCCAGCGATGTACCCCTCGCGGCTTGTCCGGGATACAAGGCCTCCAACGTGCAGACGACCGCTTCTGGTTTGACTGCAGATCTCACATTGGCTGGCGAGGCATGCAATGTTTACGGCACCGACCTGACTGATCTGATCCTCGAGGTCTCTTATGACACGGGTATGTTGGCTATGAAACATGGAGATTCGATAAATTCACATTACTCTCCATGGCTCAGAAAACCACGGCGCTGACTTGTGACTAGAAACCCGTCTGCATGTGAAGATCCAAGACGCCGCCAATGACGTTTACCAGGTCCCCGAATCGGTCTTTCCCAGGCCGGCCATTGCAGGAGAATATCCTACAGGGGAATCTGCTCTCACCTTCAACTACACCGAAGAGCCATTCTCCTTTACCGTCTCTCGGACTGAAACCGGAGAGGTCCTGTTTGATACTTCTGCCGCCAGCCTGGTCTTTGAGTCGCAGTACCTCCGGCTCAGAACCAAGCTCCCGGAGGACCCTTACCTATACGGTCTTGGTGAGCATTCGGATCCCTTCCGGCTGAACACGACAGATTACATCCGTACGATATGGTCGCAGGATGCCTACTCTGTTCCCGAGGGTTCCAATCTGTACGGTAACCACCCGGTCTACTTTGAACACCGCGAAAACGGCACTCACGGCGTTCTCTTCCTAAACTCCAATGGACTTGACGTGTTTATCAATAACACGGAAGAGTCTGGCCAGTACCTCGAGTACAACTCGCTGGGAGGCGTTCTGGATTTCTACTTTGTCGCTGGTCCCTCTCCCGTCGAGGTTGCTCAACAGTATGCCGGCGTCGTGGGTCTTCCAGCAATGCAACCGTACTGGTCGCTCGGCTTCCACCAGTGCCGCTACGGATATCAGGACGCCTTTGACGTTGCCGAAGTCGTCTACAACTACAGCCAGGCTGGTATTCCGCTCGAGACAATGTGGACGGACATCGACTACATGTATCGCCGCCGAGTCTTCTCCCTGGATCCCGACAGATTTCCCTTGACCATGATGAGGGAGCTGGTCGACCACTTGCACGCAAACGACCAGCACTACATTGTCATGGTGGATCCTGCAGTAGCCTACCAAGACTTTCCAGGCACTCTCCAGCGTGGTATCGACGACAATGTCTTCTTGTTGCGCGAGAACGGATCAGTGTGGAAGGGTGTCGTGTGGCCCGGTGTCACGGCCTTCCCTGACTGGTTTTCGGCCAACGTCACGTCTTTCTGGAATGGCGAGTTTGCTGATTTCTTCTCGCCCGAGACTGGCGTCGATATCTCCGGCCTATGGATCGACATGAATGAACCGTCCAACTTCCCTTGTTATTTCCCCTGCTCTGATCCGGACGCCGCTGCCGTTGGCTATCCTCCGGAGCCCCCAGCTGTGCGTTCGCCACCGCGGGCCCTGCCCGGCTGGCCGTGTGATTTCCAGCCCGAGGGTACAGATTGCGAGCAGTCCAACGTGACTACTCGTGATGTCGACTTTATCGAGCCCAGAGAGGGGTTCACGGGGTCGGAAGAGCACACCTGGGTTTCCAAGCGCCAGTCGGGTCAACAGCTCGGTCTTCCCGACAGAGATCTACTGTATCCCAAATATCCCATTCACAACAAGGCGGCCTACCAAGATGACTGTAAGTACAAGGCTTATCTCCCCCGTGAAAGCCACTTGTTGACATTCTCTAGGGAATGCCGACAAGGGTGGTATCTCCAACAAGACTGTCAACACCGATCTCATCCATCAAAATGGACTCGCCATGTACGATGTAAGCCAGGGTTCAGCCTTCTCCCTTCTTTTTCCCGATGAAAATTGTACACTAACATTCCATTCTAGACCCACAATATTTACGGATCGATGATGAGTGTTGCATCTCGTGAAGCAATGTTGGCTCGCAAACCAACCCTGCGACCTCTTATCATTACCCGCTCGACGTTCGTGGGTGCCGGTGCCAAAGTCGGCCACTGGCTGGGTGATAACTTGTCGTCGTGGTGGCACTACCGTCTCATCATTCGTTCCATGTTCTCCTTTACCGCCATCTACCAGATTCCCATGGTCGGTGCCGATGTCTGCGGTTTCGGATCTAACACGACGGAGCAGCTCTGCGGCAGATGGGCTGCGCTGGGTGCTCTGGCCCCCTTTTACCGCAACCACAACGATATTGCCGCCATCCCGCAAGAGTTCTACCGTTGGGACTCCGTGGCAGAGGTTGCCAAGAAGTTCATCGGCATCCGCTACCAGCTCCTCGACTACCTGTACACGGCGCTCTACCGCCAGACGACGGATGGCACGCCCAACGTGCAGCCCCTCTTCTACGTCTACCCAGAGGACAAGACGACCTGGGACCTGGAGCTGCAGTACTTCCTCGGGCCCGGCCTCCTGGTCGCCCCCGTGACCGAGGAGAACGCGACCAGCGTCGACGTCTACCTGCCCAAGGACACCTTTTACGACTTTTACACGCACGAAAAGGTCGAGGGCCAGGGCGCCTACGTCACCCGCGAGGACCAGGGCGTCTCGGACCTGCCCCTGTACTACCGCGGGGGCGTCATCGTGCCGCTGCGCGCCGGCAACGCGTCCATGACGACGACGGACCTGCGCCAGCAGGACTTTGAGGTGGTCGTCCCCGTCGGCACCGACGGGACCGCCAGGGGAGAGCTCTACCTCGACGACGGCGAGAGCCTCGAGCAGGCCGGCGTCACGTCTATCACCCTCGCCTTTGACGGCACGTACCTGACGGCCGAGGGCGTCTTTGAGTATGAGACGGATCTCAAGATTTCCAAAGTCACGGTGCTGGGCTCTCCGTCGTCCAAGAAGTGCAAGCGCAGCGTCAGCGTCGATGTGGACCAGCCGCTCACTGGGGCTTTCAAGATCCAGGTTGCTTAGAAGCAGCCCTCGATCGAAAGTCCTTCTCATGATGAGCTCTGAGGCATGATGGCCCTTTTTATATGCAGAGTTATTCACTAGTTCTTAGCAGGTATATTTTAATTTAGTAATATCTCGTCGAGAGACGTTTATCACTCGTCATTGGAAAAGTGGTGAGGAGGGGACAATGTGAAGTTCGTTGATTCATATTTCCGTGTGTTCACTCCAGTACATGTCGAAGATTTTGTAGACAGAAAGATTGTTTGCCTGGCCAACTCATCCCATCCATACAAGCCTCTCAACTCACCGGCACCATGATCCGATCGACATCAGGCCCGTACGTCCCGTCGCCCACGCCCGCAATGACGACCGTGTTGCCGCTCCCGCTCGCCAGCTGCGCGTGCACGACGCTGCTGGCCGGCGAGTTGCCGTCTTCACTCGGCAGGAACGCGACCGTCTGCGCGACGCCGTTGACCGTGACCTTGGCAAACCGCTGGCCCGTGTTGCCGTTCTCGAACTTGACGCGGATCGTCGTCTTGGTCGCGGTATTGCTCGCGACGCCCGAGAACGTGACGCTGCCGCCCGACGCGCCCCCGATGTAGCCCGCCGCCTGGGCGCCCGAGCACTCCGAGCACGACACGGCGGTGGCGCCGCCGGCGAGCGTGGCGGACTCGCCCTCGGGCGTCGACTCGGAGGGGCCGGCCGCCCAGGTCCCCGCCGATACGTCGGGGATCCAGTTCACCCGGTCGGCCATGGTGATGGACGTGCCCGAGATGGTCAGCGGCAGCCACACGTACGTGCTGCGCATCAGGTTGGTGGATACCCAGCGGTCGCCCATGTAGATGGCGGACGAGGAGCCGAGGGGGAGGATGTAGTTGGTCTGCGAGGTGTACGTGTTGGAGCCGGCTGTGGCGAAGGTGGCCCAGGAGGACCAGGGGCCTGAGAGAGAGGTCGCGTACGAGTAGACCTGTTGAGATGGCGGGGATTAGATTAGTGTTTGCTTTTTTCAAGTTCCTTGAGCAGGGTTTCTGGACTGGTTTAAGAGCCTAGGAGAGGGTATCTTACATTGTCGTTGGGACTCCAGCCGGTCAGATGGCTACCAAACATAAAGTAGTACCCGTTCTGCTTCAGGATCGCCGGCGCCTCGATCGAGTCGCTCCAGAGGTACGTCGCGCTCGAGACGTTGAGGTAGTCTGAGGTCAAGGCGTCGATGCGCAGACCATTGGCACGCTATGGGTTTGCCCCGTCAGTCACAGTCCCAAATATCAAAGTGTTTTTCCAAAGAAACCTCACATCCTCAGTCAACAAGTACCCCTTGCCGTCGTCGTCCTGGAACAGCCCCAGGTCCCGGCTCTGGAACCCGAGCGGCCGCCAGCTGCCGATGTAGCTATACGCCCCGCAGACCGAGTCCGAGGTGGCGACGCCGACCTTGGCCTCGGCGTAGCTGCTGTCGTCAATGTGCATGTACATGACGTACTTCTTCGTGCTCGAGTTGTAGATGACCTTGGGCCGCTCGACGACGCGGCTCGGGCCCAGGTCGCCGGCCGCCGAGGTGCGCGACAGCAGCGCGCCCACGAGCGTCCACTCGACCAGGTTCGTCGACGAGTAGCAGTTGATGTTCTGGAACGCGCTGCCGTCCGTCTTGTCCTCGCCGATCAGGTAGTACGTCGAGCCGACCTTGATCACGCCGGCCCCGTGGGCCTGGACGTGCTTGCCCGTGTTGGTCTGTTCGTGGATGTTGGTCAGTATAGCCGGCCGGGATCATTCCGATATCTTTGGGTCTTGGAGATGTAGGAAACAGATAGAGATGACAACTTACCGCGGTCCATGTCGCCCCCGGAACGATCTGCAGCGAAGCACGAACTACAGTCGCCGCCAACAGGAACAATCCAGTCTGAAGAAACCTCATCGTGACGTATTCTTATTGGATCAGTAGTGAGCTCGTTGAAGGAGTGGCACTTCTAGGCGCTCGCCCTTCCAAGAAAATCACGAGTCCCCTCTCCATTATATACGACAACACCGATACCTAACCATCTAATGGGAGATTCCCAAATGGTATGGTGACCATGCTTGGTGACATCGAACCCGTCCTTTTCCCTGCACACAACAAAGGGCACCTCGATCCGCGCCGGGCCGATGGGCATATTGCTGCAGATCTGTCCCCTCATGCGTTCGCTGCAGTTATTCGTGGACAAACGCCCCCGCACGAGTTGGCGGGCCCCATCTGGCATCTCGTGTCCGCTCCTCTCACGTGGTATCCTTTTCTTCTTTCGCTGCAACCGTAGATATGCGCTCGTAACCAAGGTCGAGAGCACGGAAAGAAAAACAATAGTTCAGGATTAGTGTTGCATCTGGCTGGAGCGCCTAAAAGCAAAGGAACCGGCTGCCCCGTACCTGGCATCGTATTTTGTGGGGTGCAGATACTATAGGCAGGGGCCTTGTTCCCGATGTGGCTGAACATGTGCCGAGACAGATCGTTTAGGTTACTTTCTGGTCCTCGGCCATGGGCTTTCAGCATCGTGAGGCCCCCGTGTGAACTGGATTCTGCTTGTGATCGCCTGCAAGGCTTGTCAGGTCCGTTTATCACCCCAAGATGCATGTGAAGGATGCCGCCGCGAGTAAATTGGTTGTTCTGCTGTACTATATCTTTTCTGTATAGTGTCTTTCAGAGTATTGCTTCTGTCGTGTGAGACGATAGCGGTGTATACTCTTGCACAGGGCACTGAGCCAATTTGCGACAAAAGAAATAGATTTCATGTCGCGTCCATCATAGCAGTGGTCATAAATATCGCTCGCCCATTCGTTTCCATGTTCTTGCGCCGTGCAAAGTCATTCGATCCGACCGTTCCGGTTCGTTCTGTTGTTCAAGTCCCAATTCGATTTGTTCCTAATCCGCTATATCACACAATTCCGATTCCAAAATAATTTCGTCTCGAGTGCACGATGCGTGCGCTCAGAAGCCATGTCCATACATCATCATCCGGAGTTCAGTCTGTCGGTATCGTTCACAACCGCACCAGTCGTAGCCTTGTCCGAGACATCGCCCGGAGACCGACATATTGGGGCTGCTCACGGCTGACTCGGCTGTAGAGGTGCAGGACCCGGTGGGCTCGGCGTCCAAGGGGGTTGATGTACCAACTAAAGGCTTTCCACATGTCATCCGTCCACATCCATCTTGTCCTCTGCCAACGTGCTGGTAGCAACTATGGTATCCTCTTCCGAATTTCGGGAATTGGCGTCCGAATGATTGCCAGCACCATTGTTTTTATGATTGGACTCCTTTTCGCCCGACCCGGGTCCGCTGCAGAGTCGATACTCGCCGTCTTCTTTTCGTTCGATGACGGCCTCGTCCAACGCCCACTTGGCCAGGAGACGATCGACGCCGAGCCGTCCGGCTTCGCCCTTCTCCATGTGTCTTCCTACGTGCTCGGTCCATTCATCCCAGGATGTAGGCCCTTCAAAGACACTGGCACAATCGGGCTTGGGACAGGCAGATCTTTGTGGAGGCTGCCTTCGCGTGATCAAACATGATGTCTGCATCTCCTTGACGTGCGTTTCCCATTCCACTTGCAGCTTGCTGTCACCTTTGGCGATGGCCTTTTTGATGGCAAAAGGGGCATGCATCCGCCTCAAATGTTGAGTAAACAGGTCCTTTCGGTTGAATTCATTTCCTTTGCCCTCAATGCTGCTCTGTGGACAACTGGAGCATCGATAGTAAGTTAGACAGAGATGCTGCGAAGCGATGTGCCGTTTCCATTCGTTCTTGGAACCAAATGTGCTCGGGCAGCCGGCAAAGGCAAAAGCACAGGGGAACGGCCGGGTGTGTGCCGCTGCAATGTGTTTCCGTAGTGATGATGAATCTTTGAATGGTGCGTGGCTGCATAGATCACAACGCGTCTCCTGCTTTGGCGTAACCTTTGCGAGAGACCGACGCGGTTTCGGTTTTGCAGATGGCGTGGTGTGTTGTGCTTCGTCAAAGCCGGCCTCATGTATTCCCGACGAGGAGCTTTCGTGTTTGATATCCGGCGTAAGCTCCATGAGTGAGGAGTTAGCCTGCGCCGAAGATCCGTCCGAACTCCGGTGCCGGACATGGCTGAGGGCTTTTAGTTGCTCCGCTGCTTCTTGCATCTCTGCCGAATCTTCTCCATCATCCTGCTCTTTAACGACGATCACGGGCGTCGAGTTGGCGAAGGTGTTGCTGCCAGGTGGGTGACTTAAACTGCTGGGATCAATGCGACCAGCGCCCTCGGGACGTGTTGGCGTCTCAGGAAGCCTTGTGGTGTGACCTCCATCCATGTGGCCATGCTCATGCCTTTGACCGACGGCAGAGGCCGAGGCAGAAGCAGCCTCGCGTGCTTCCAACAGTATACGGCCATCTTCTGCTGTGACCTTGGCAGAAGAGACGGACCCGACAAGTCGCGTGTATATATGCGTTAAATTCCTAGAGGTTATGTATCCCAAGAAGCAGCACACCTTGTCGTGCTGCACGACACTCCAAACGGAGCCGGGCATTGATATTAGGAGCATTGTGGGTGGTCCGAGAAACATTCCCTCGACGACAATCTTTGAAACCGCTCCAGGGGAGGTATGCAGCCACTGATTGAAAGACGACATGTCTGGGCTTGCTTCTCCGACAAACGTAGTACAGACCAGAACTCGTGCCTCATCAAATGTCAGTTCGGCCACTGACTGAGGCGGTATGGTCTGGTCATGGGAGACTCCCGACGTATGTGTTTCGCCATCGACCTGGGAGCGAGAGTCTGGTCGAGCTGGCAGGGGGCCTATCGTGATGGACTGGTTCTTGCCCCGATTTAATATTTGTGAAATGGGCAACTTCTCGGCCAAGGAAACACCTTTTAGAGCACCATTGGTCAAGCTGGAGTTTTGTATGAGTTCCTGCTGGCGATTCCATGCGACCTCGTGCCATAGGTGGTCCGCGGTGAAGGGCCTCCCCGTGCTCAGCCTGTTGAATGCTTCCGTGAGAAGTACGGTAAAGGAGCGGCCGGGAAATTCCTGGGCGGATTTCTCAGGGCCGTGTGCCGCAATGACGTGCCTTAAACTCGCGCCCTCGCCCGGCGATGCCACGTCTCTCGTGGTGCACGAGTCCAGGAGGAACAAGGTATCCGAGGGTGATTCGTCAAACAGGCAGCGAAAGCCGTCCCACCTCAACTTGACGGCGCTCTCGGTCGAATTGCTACGACAATCTGGTCAGAGAAACGGTATGATCCCAGGTCAAGCTTCGGGAGCCTCACCTTGCCCAAAAGAGCTGGTTGTCCATGCCCGTGTAAGCATGGCCAGCATAATATACGATCAGCAGATGGTCTGGCGCCTGCCTCTCGAGAAAGCTCTGCACACGGATGCCCAGTTTGATGCTGGCGCCGGCGGCCGCCGGTATATCCCATTTCTCGAGGCGAAAGTTATACCTGTCCCGGAGAAGCTGCTCGAATGTGGCCAGCTCGGCGTGAGCGGCGGCGCGCTGCTGTTCCAAGTCCTCCTTGTCCTCGTCCTCGACCACCTCGTCCTCCCATTTCAAAATCAAGACCGAGACATTTGTATAAGGCGACTTTTGCGATTGCCGGTGGATCAGCATGGCGGCATCTTGCAGGTGTCTCGCAAAGGACTCGAACTCGTGTCTCTCGGGGGGCGGTGGGGCGGCCTGAGCGGCCTCCTGAACTGGGTAATGTTGCTGCTGCTGCTGGGGCGGGGCCTGCTGTGGTGGTCAGCGAGGGGCCAACAAAGGTAGGTCTACCTGCGATCTCGCGACCCTCGTCCCTCTCGACGGATCAACGTACGGCTTCATGAGGAGGATAGGCAGGCTGCGGCTGCGGCGGTTCTTTGGGAGCGAGGCGCCTCTTCTTAGCCGCTGGAGGGTCCATCGCTGGCAGAGGCGGTCGCTTTGCTGGCGTCAACGGTCAATTGGGAGGGTCGCGACGCAGCTGGGAGGGTAAAAGAAGGGGAATTGAACAGATGAGAGGAAATTCCAGAATGGCTCAGAGGCCCGGAACTGCAGAATTGCAATTCATTCGAAAAAAGACAAAAATAATAGGAAAAAAACGACGGCGTTCGAGTAAACCCAGTATCGACGAGGGACAACTCAGCAGCCTTACGACTTGGGCTGCCGACGAGGCTGTGTCGAATTGTCCACTTTTGTCTAGGATAATTCAGGCGGTGTCAACGTTAGGGATCTGCTGACGATTCCTGACAATAAACCGATAACCGGGGTTAGTTCTGGCTACTGGCCGGCGCCGGTGCTGTTAGGGGAGGAGCTGAAGCCTGTGCAGATTTGGCCGCTGAGGCCAGGTAGCGGCTAACAAGCGCGGAGTAGCGCTGGCCTTAATGGGAGCCTAGATATCCCCGCTGCCTGCAAGCATTCTGGCCAAGTACATGTTATTCATCAAACCGAGCACGGCGCCTTGACAGCATGGGTGATGCATCTGTGGCATCGCGTCTCTGGCGCTACACCTGGACACGAATCTCGTCTGTGGAGATGAGATGCGTTGTCAGCTCAGTCGAGTTCATGATCCGGCATAATACATTGAAAGTCAACTGAGCCGCCAGATCCTCTACTCTATGCACCATTTTGTATGTTCTCCCCGCAGGGAAGACGCTCCAGATATAGGTAGTTTTCGACAACAGACCTGCTTCCATCGCATTGGGACGAAATTGACGAAATATACACGGCTAGCTCCGTTTCTACAGAAGTGATGCGGACTTGTGAGACGGACTAACGACCAATGTTATACGCGCGTCAAGTGGCAGGCATATCCTTCCTAAACAGTCAGTCATCAAAACCTCACATTATCACATTGATTTCACCGATTGTACAGGTTCTGCAGGTACGGTATTGTTGCGATTTCAAAATCTGACTCTCCACTGGGTATAATGTCTTGAAAAGCAAGTACTACAACAATAGCTTATGATCATCAGCCAATATAAACGGTTTCCGCAATCCAGGACATCCAATTGACGTCTCTGACAGGATCGTTAACCAGAGTCCGCAGTGCACATTTTGGCATTTGCGGCAAGTTCAAGACATCAAGACTGCCTTTCCTCCATAATCATGTCTTCCGAAGTTTGAGACGAGCTAGGCCGCCACTCACAATCTCAGACCTACTAGATAGCATCGTGGCTATCCTTGTGCTCAACGTCGACAGCAAGCTTCTCCTCCGGAGTGACGAGGTTGCGCTCCTCCCGGATGATGCTGCGGTCATTGTGGGTCTTCCAAGCAGGAGTACCAATGAGCTTGATGGATCCTGGCTTGCTGTAGTCGAAAATGGCCTCGACCTCCTCGAGAGGCTTGTTGGCGGTTTCCGGGAAGAGGAAGAAGGTGTGCAGGAACATGGCGACAAGGAAGACGGCAAAGAGAACGTAAACCTTCCAGGTGATGTTGGCAAACGCAGGAGGCACGAACCAGGCCAGAGCAAAGTTGAACGCCCAGTTGGCAGATGTCGCGAGGGCAACAGCCTTTCCGCGGACGCGCAGAGGGTACAACTCCGGAGGGTAAGTCCAGCTGACGGGTCCCCAGGTTGGCGCATACGATGCGACGAACAGGTAGGTAGAGGCGATGACAGCCTTGGCAGGGGCGCCAGAGATGGCCATGGACTCCGAGTCGGAAGTGAAGTCATCCGAGGCGACAGGGGGCCGCGAGTAGACTGCAAAGAGACCGGCGTTGATGGACATCCACAGGCACATGAAGAAGGCGCCAACAAGAAGCGGCGTTCTGCGACCCCAGGCGTCCATCCAGATCAGGGCCGGGACAGTCAACACGACGTTGATGATGAACTGAATGCTGCTGGGAAGTAGCACATCTGCTCCCAGGCCTGCCATGGTAAAGACATAGGTAATGTAGTACATCATGACGTTCATACCGGTAAGTTGTGACCAAATTTGGGTAAAGATGCCTGTTTGAATAGTCAGCATGTGTTCCATGTGCTGAAGCGCAGTATTGTGAAAACTTACCAATGTGAGTTCTGTTGATCATTTCGGGCTTGAAGAGCTCGAACCAGCTGACATCAGCGTTTCGGCGCTCAAAGTCGACCACCTCCCGAATCTCGGCCAGTTCTTTCGTAACGAAGGGAGAGTTGGGATCGCCCTTGCCATGCACCAAATCGAGAACCGCCTTGGTCTCCTCCCAGCGGTCTTTCTTGGCGAGCCAACGAGGCGACTCGGGCATGAACAAGAGACCAAGGAAGAGCAAGACAGCCGGGACCATCTGGAGACCCCATGGAATTCGGAAGGAGGCAGCGCCGTTGATCTTGCTGCAACCGTAGCAGATGAAGAACATGATCATGATACCCCATGTGATGGCCCACTGTTGCATACCGACCAATCTTCCACGCTTGGATGGCGGCGCCAACTCGGTGATGTAGACGGGGACCTGCGCGGAGCAGATGCCTACACTGAGACCGTTGATGACACGTCCGGCGATGAGCATGGGGATGTTTATAGAGGCGCAACTAATAATGGAACCGATGATCCTAGGAGACAGTCAGTACGCCCGCAATTCACGCAAACTCGCTGCCACCAACTCACCAGATGACAGAGCCGACCTGGATAGCAGTCTTTCGCCCGAGGATATCAGAGACGTAGCCGGATATGAGTGCACCGGCCCACGAACCAGCAGGCATGGACGCAGTGATTCCACCTTGCAGACCGGATGATGGACCCAAGCAGAGATTATTCGCTGGGTCGATTCCTCGTTCGTTGAATTGGCAAAGATAGGGCTGTGTAGAGATGATAGCACTCATAGACGAAATATCGAAGCCAAACAGGCCACCACCTATTGTTGGATCACATGTTAGAACCGCGACTTCGACTCCAGCAGACAATGTGTATAGAGGACAGACGTACCGATGACGGCGATGGCCGAGATGAAGTAGATGTTTCCAATCTTAAACATGTTTATCCACGACCGTTGTGGCCCAGATGTTCCTAGGTGTTCGATTTGGTCTTCTCCAAGGGAGGATACTCAAAGGGAAGAATGTCTCGTAGGCACAACGGAGGGGGGGCTGTCGATCTTATAGGAGAATGCGAGGTGGGTTGAAAGCTTAGTTGTTATACATATTAACTTTAGGTACAAATATCTCGCAGGTGGGCATGTACACGATGTAACAAGTGAAGAGGGATACAAGGTCAAGTTTGGCGGCTCCAAAGTGCCGGGCCACTTGCTTTGGCGTCGAGGTCAAGCTTTTGGCTACTCGGCGTCAAGGTACCTGCCCTCGAAGGAGTGACTGGTGACATACTTACAGCTGATGGAAAAGGGTAAGCACAATCCTTGTAAGCCATCCCGGTCCGCATTGGCTTGCTTGCAAGTTCAACTGACGGGAAAGCGACGTGGTGAGCATGGATGGTTTGTTAGTCCTCCCAGGTCGTCCGGTTGGCAGATCGCAACTTACGCGAGGCCGTTTGCGGAATCCGGCGAAGGGGTTGACCGTCGCATGCCTGCCTACATACGTAGCGCCCAGTTGGAAAGCAAGCCACTGCCACTCTCCGGCAGGGACTTTTTAGATCGGGGAGACGATGGAAAAAAGTTCACCACATGCCTTATTTTTTACTAGGTGGTGTATGTATGTACTGTATGTAGGTTCACCGAGGCCAGAAGTCGGTCTTGGCATCTCCCGATCCATTGACTCCATTCTTTTTTCCTTGCTGAGAACAAATGAGACGAGTTCGTGTTCATAAGAATAAATGCCCATGTCGATACAAAGTCCCACTTGGATTTCATGGTCACACGCCGCGGGATTAACAAGGGGAAGGATGTGCAAAAGCAGCAAACAGGATTCGGAACATGCCAAACGCCCACGCGAAGACTGGGTTGCCGGTCTTGCTAGGGGGGCGGTCGACCATCCGTATGGTGGGTAATGCATTGGAGACCCCAGTTCCGACTTTGCAGCTCTCCAGTTCTCCCCCAATCCCCATCTCCCCCATGGAGAAATGAGTCGAAGGATGGCTTGATACGCCGTAGTAGGGCCGGTCGTGCGTTGGATTTGCTGATCCCCAGATGGGCTCGTCTAAGACTGTCTCGCGATGCCTTACCAATGCTCACCAGAGGCCTTGTCTGCCTCGACGGGTTCGACGTGTGTACATTAGCTCTCATGGCTACTGCATGTGTTGGACAAGTCACGGGGCAGCGATTCAACCTCGGCGCGCCGAGGGCTCGTCTTCGTACGGCAACGAACGGCCCATAATCATGATCCTTGGTGCCAACTGCAAGCGTGCTCGTGGCCACAGAAGAAAACACTTTGGCAGTCAAGCGCCCAAGGTTCCGCCATTTGTCCACTAAACTCCTGTCAGATATCTGGGGAAAGCCACCAGGCGAGCTTATTTGCTGAAATATGCTTTGCATGCTGGTGATCGCTCGGGGCAGGCTCTAAAATACAGACACTACCAAAATCAGTCTGCCAGACTCTTTCTTTGCTTTCGGCTGTCTTTTACGCGACCGCACCGATCTGATATCATTCGAGCCTCACGATGTTTCATGCAAAAAACGTACGTCAGCGGCGCCTGGTGCCCGCCTCGGCAAGCTAGAGAGGAACAAGGGCCAGGACCAGGACTGAGGATGTATTTTATTCCCCCCATCGCTGTCACTGTCGTGCTCGTCCATTTCGAAAAGAGTTCATTCCGTTGTGGATAGATGGGGGGAAATGAGGGGAATGGTACCGCATCTGGACTAGCCTCCGGGGATTACTGGAGCCAGACACGGAGAACTCTCCCCAGATTGTCTGGTGAGTCTGGCCCAAAATGAAGACTCCCCCAAATTTCTCCCCTTCCTTCTCCAAAGTTCTAAACCGATCGTCTCCACACATCAACGCTCGCGAACTTGATAGGCCGAGGGGGCCGAATAGGGAATGGGATGGGGGAACCACTAAAAGTTCAAGGAGGGAAGGAGAGGAAAAATTTCCGTAATAAAGCTTGTTCGCGTCTGTTCAATTTTTTTTTTTTCTCTTGGTGGACTCCTACCACGTTACAGCGGTGGATCGCTGACTCGCACTATATCTCGGCGGTCTGAACGAACTGCTTATCCTGTTAATAAGTTGTAACCGGCCGAGGCAGAAAAAACAGGTTGACCGCCTTGCGATAGTTTCCGGCTCGCGTTACAGCTTACTCAAGGCTCTGGTCACGATGTACAAAGTTATGCGGCTAGAGATGCGGTTTGCTGACGCTGGATCTCTGAACCTGTCCCGGCTCCATGGAAGCTCAAGGTCGAGGTCGACGGCTTGCTGCAAGGACTCTGCCATATCATCGCGAATGCATCGGTATCATTGGTCACGGGGCGGACAGGACTTGCCGATCCGTGCACCGAGTATGCTTCTTTCGACTTCCAGGCTGAGCCCTTGTGCAATCGGAGCACGTCAGGGCATCACACAAGATCCTCAGGGAAATGCACATGTGTAGCGGACTAGAAAGGGGTGACTTGTACAACTTGCAGTGCAAATACGTAGCAAAAGGGCCATTGCGTTGACAGTAGGTGACTCTTGGTACGGGTGGTCGAGACCAATTCGATCACGATGCAGAGGACTTGTTCTCGCAGATCTTGAATTTCATACCACACTGAGCCGCAGCCGAGAACTGCAAGGATGCCAATTCATTTGGAGAATCTACCTGTCATGAAAATATGCCCCTCAGTGTCTCGGGTCCAGACAATCGATTAAGTTCATGCAGGCCCAAGATGGTGGAATCGTATTTATTTATAGCGGTTCGAAGCATCCCTCGACGGGCGAGTCTTGTGATTCGTCTTTCGAGCCCCTAACAACAAATCTTAAGTTTATGTTCAAGCTGCAACTGCACGAATCACGCTTGATCTGGGTCTTGTGACCAAATGGAGTCGCCGGACCGGTTGGCAGTGCTGTAAGTCGAACCTTTGACGAACTCAAGTGCTGCGTTGCGTTCGTTCTCGCTCAGCCTCTTTCCAGATTCTGATTTAGATGACGAGAACGTAACCGTGCCTGGAACGTTATACTCGGCGTTGACGAGAATTGCGGATGGTTCGGCTTCATGCGTCTGTTGTCTGCAATGGTCCAAACTGAAAACTGGGAATGCGCAGGGGCACCAATTGCATCTCGCGGCAACGGAGCGATGGTCTCCTTTGCACCGCTGTCCTGGGTCCACGATTCCGTGGATCGCATGGCATCTACAATATGTCTTTACTCATCAGCAAAGTTCAGATTTGGCCAGAACGTATTGATGACAAAAATGTCTGCATAGCGTCTGCGACTTCTACATATTAGCGATACCGACTTCTTGATACGCTCAGTGCCCAACCAAAGTGTGAACGCGGATGAGCGCTGGCTTTGGCTAAGCTGCTGTTCAAGACTCGCCTGCGAGATCTTCTGTGAGTCATCGGGAGATACTCCCAATTAGGGATCTACTACATTGTCTCCTTGCGTTGCGATTCTTAGGACAGTGAATCAGTAGAGGGTCGGCTTCAATCTTGGCAGAGTACCATATCTATGTGTGATAGAAGACCAAAACTGTCTGAGTAATCGCCGTTTCAGACTGGGGAACCCCGCGAGTGAGCAACTGGAATATTCTCGACAATACCACAGCGAGGTGGTTTCTACAGTAGGTAGACCAGAGTCGATGATACTACATTTATGATATCTGTGAAAATCAGAGGAGCATTCGTTGACTGTGTGAGATTCATGGTCTAGAAGAATGTGGTGATACGGGATCCTCAGGTAGTCCAAAGTACAAATTATTTTGTGTCTTACCCTTAAGTCTACAAAATAAAGATATGAGAGCATTCATCCCGTTATATACAACTCCCCCGCCAGAGAGCGTAGGATGTGATCCGACGCTCTACATCCGACTGCCACAATATCGAACCCTCAAGCATAAGCAACATCAATGTCTACACCTCTCACGACCATCAGGAAAAGAACACAATGGGATAGTCATGTGATTGACTATATTGACTGAATTTGAAAAATGAAAAACTCAAGGGCTACGGAGTTTGCCGTAGGAACTTAGTGGGCATTCCTGGCCGCAAGAGCAAGTTCCCCGGAACGTACATTTGTAAGAGCCCAGAGAAGCAATTCGAATGATTGACAAGTGGGAATCGAGAAAGTGAGAGCATAACATCAGAGTAGATTATCTCGAGGTGCTCATTAGCCCAACCTGGATTGTATTTTTCATGAAACCCAATTTCAATAGGTCGGTACGATTTTCCTTCGCCCTTCGCTTTTCAAGTGTCTCCGTTTTTTATACTGAGCGAGGAAATTCTTGAAAATGGACATTTGATGGTCTTATTTCATTGGCAGTAGCTGTGATGAAGTCCGATGCTATTTATAACCCAAAGATCGTATAGTCTAGCTCGGTGGACTTAAGCCAACGCGTTTGGGTGCACGTCCATGCTGCGGGAACATGTGTTCGCGGCTTGTATGAGAACATCGGATGCATACCTATACAAGCTGTGGGAGTGTCTTGATACTTGACATATGAGCTCAGAGCATATCTTATTCTAGAATACTCCTGGTTAAACCCACCTTTACAACAAAAGTAAAATCGAAGAGCATTTTGTTTGCTTTGTCCCTCAGCAGCATGGCTCGCTATTAAATTTGAAATGAATTCTTCAAGAATAGTTGGCCCCAAATTGCCCACAGAGAAAAAGACTACCGTCACCTGAAAGTGACTACCAAAATCACCGGGAAGCAAGTTTCGAATCCAAACTCGTTGACGGGACTCTCGCAAACCTGCGCCTCGCGTTCAAGTAAAGTCCGGCGTGGTCAAAAAAGGTCATCACGTGGCAGTCGTATATATCCACAAATTCGAGGCAGCCCGAGATCTGAGTGAGATCACGATTTGGAGCCGTATGATTGGGTCGCGATACGAATTGCCAAGAATCGCCAGTCTTCGAGCGCTAGAAGTTTGTGGCGACACCACTAGAGAGCACCGCCACACGGAACCGAGCGACTTTTCCAAGTCTTCAATTGGCGCCCGTGGAAGAGCCGCCAGCGCCCAATCACATGGCAGGCCGGCGCTCGCTCTTGGGCATCTATTGCCCAACAAAGACTCTTGATTCCTTGGTTGCTTGCTTGGATCTTCACGGTCCGACGTTGGGGGATCTGCTGAGCATGGCATCCCAGGCAAGTCAGGAACGAGCAGAACCTGACATCCGGCAGGCCTCCTCGGGGCGACGCTTTTCTTTCTCGATGTTTTCTCTGTTGGGCAATGGATCTTTCTTTCACCTGCTGGTGGACCCGCAGATTTTCAATAGTAGCAGCACTCGGACGCCATTGGCCATCCACCGCCTTGGAGACATCTGACGTAGGTCGACTCTCGGTAATCAATGTCAATCAGTCAAGACTCAGATACTGGAATACCACCTGCCTTTGCCTGCCCAGAATGCCAAAGTTGAATTCGTCTGCAGCAGAAACGCGCAGCGTGAACATAGCCTACCGCGTACCGACATTTGACAGTCAGGATGGCAACCTGAACTAATGTAGCAGCCATCTAGGTGCCGTCTTGCCGAGCCACTTGCGATACAAGTTTTTGATCGTGAACGCGCTGCGATTCGTGCCTTTACTTCCTACAGGCTGCAGGGTATTCACAGCCACCCTAGAGCAGCTGCCAGTGATGCAGGCACGCCCCGCTATTCGCTGATCCGAGCGAGTCCCGTCCTTCTTAAGCTTAACGGACAGCGGACTGGCTGCTGGATGTGTGCCGTGTGTGGTGTAAGAGGCCGTCTGGTGAGAAACTCCTCCATCACAAAGGCTATTGTGCGACTAGAGGTAATGTAGGTGAGAACCACTGAGGGGTCCATTCAGTTCAGTATAGGCTATCGGCCGTGCCGTAAGAGCCCAGTCTTCTTTTTCCCACAACAAAGTCATCAATCAAACGGCGACACGGGAATCATGTTTCTGACAGGCTGCCGATAGTAGATCTGGCAAAAGGTTCATCGCTTCTGCCACCCCGGCTGTTCTCTTCTCATCGTGGCGCATCCCTGCTCACTGAGTCCACTCTTGCGTAATACCCAGGTCTATCGGGCTGGGTAACTGAAGTAAATACCTGCGCCAAAACCACACTAGGGCGACCGTCCCGCGACGCCTACACCAAGGACTACGGCGGAGTCATTCGTCCCAACAGGCCCGTCATTTAGGTACCTACATCACCTACCTTTACCTAGCAGACCTGACTTGGTTGTTGCTCTCAATTACTACTGAATATCTGCCACCCGATTGCGCCGAGCCCAGATTCAGGCAGGCTCACAACTTTAACCTTCTTTCACTCCCTCCTCTACATACCACAAGCAACCACAAGCTGCTTGCCACTTCGAACAAAATAACCACCATGGATGACGACGGAAGGCTGAAGAGAAGGGATACCACCAAAGGTCCTCCCTTGAGGATATTATCTCTCGGTAAGTAGCAGAATCCTGGATCTCCCGCTCCCCGCAAAACGCGCGAGGTCTCAAACACACATGGTCGCGAAAAATGACTGACGTCTCATTGCGGGGCAACAACAGACGGTGGAGGTGTTCGCGGCTACTCCATGATCATTATTCTTCAGGAGCTCATGCACAGGACGTACGTCGAGATTGAGGGCAGAGCACCGCGACGCGACCAGATCCCGAAACCATGCGATCATTTCGACCTCATTGTCGGCACCGGCACCGGCGGCCTGATCGCCATCATGCTCGGTCGCCTCAGACTTGATCTGGAGACGTGCAAGGAGCTCTACGTGCGCATGACGCGCATGGTCTTTGAGACGGACAAGACGATCGTGGGAATACCCTACCGCTCCACCCTTTTCAAGGCCTCCATGCTTGAGCAGGCCATCAAGGAGGCCGTCAGGGAGCACACGGCGTCCGAGGCTGAGGGCAACGACGGCACCAACTCCACGGGCTCCGGCTATCCGCTCTCTGCCGGGTCGAGATCGAGCGTCTCGAGCAACCCCAGGAGGCATGCCAGCAACGCCAGCGTCGTGAGCTTCAGCGCTCGCAGTCCCACTGCACAGATGGCCAGGCCTGCGCATCGCGGGGCTTACGGAGACCCCAACGCCAAGCTCTATGACGAACGTGAATACAGGACTAAAACGTAAGCAGAAATTCTTGACTCGGATCGCAGAATCTTCTGGCTGACACATTTACAGCGCCGTCACTGCATACTACAAGGCTACGCCCAAGGGTGGAGAACCCGCTCTGCTCCGCTCCTACGACTCGAGAAAGGAACCCGCCCCGGAGTACGACTGCAAAGTCTGGGAGGCCGGACGCGCGACTTCTGCTATTGGCCTCGCCTTCAAGCCGATAAGGATAGGACAGTCGCTGTTCCATGACGACGGAAGTGGTTCCTTCAACCCATCGCCCACTGCGCTCGACGAGGCAACAGTAAACGAATGGCCCGGCCGAGAAGTCGGAGTGTTTGTCAGTATCGGTACTGGGCGCAGACCAAAAGGCACCGAACAAAACTCGCATTCTTGGTACGAGGGCTTCATGGGCGATTATGCCGAGGCCAGGAAGAAGCTCATCGCCAAGATTGAGAACTGCGAAGTCATTCACGAGCACATGAAGAAGGAACTCTTGATCAAGCGCGGAGTTAATGCCGAGAACTACTACCGCCTAAATGTGGAGGTGGGCGTCGGCGAGTTCGGCATGAACGAGTGGCATCGACTCTCCGACATCAGCACGAGTACGAGGAGATATCTCTCGAGGCACGACGAGCAGAGAATGATTCAGGGATCGTCGACCAAGCTGGCCAAGATCCACCGCGCCAAGGAGAGATGGACCAGGATGAGCAACGTGCCCGAGATCGTGTCTCCGTCTCTCAAGAGCGACTCGATGCAGTACCCTCTGGCCGTCGAGCTGCCTGGAGATTTCCCGCCTCCCAGGCCCGTACAGACTCCTTCTAGCAGAGAATCTTTCGATTCGGGAATCGATCGCCTGTCCCTTCCCGGTTCTCTACCGACGTTCACGCCATCTCCCAGGAGCTCACAAGAGAAGGTCCGACCGCTCACGAGCCATTCATCCCCACCTCAACAGGCTGCCAGACTGCATCAGCCAGCATCTGCGAGCCCGCTCGTGTCCGCAACGAAGCCTCCGGCTGACGATCCTGACCGGCTGGTCGTCACTGCTCCGACTCCTGCACAGTACCGTAACGGTTCAGGAACCGACAAGATTGTGATCATGAGCCCAGACGAGCATCCCCGGAGGCATCACACCATGCCAGTGAGCCAAGAAGGGCCCCCGAGACCGCCAAAGACGCCGCTGCCGGAAGAGATCAAGGAAATGGGAGGCCGGCGGCCTTCGAGTCTACCCTACCCTGATGATGACGAGCCTCCACCAACAGTCAATATGGCCAAGAAGCCTAATTACCGGGTACGGGAATATTGATCGGGGTGTGTTGGAGGGGGATAACCCTAGTGTAACATCTGATGGCGAGACGATTAGGGACTTGCTTTTGCAGTTTTTCTGAGACAATGATACCAATGCACATGAGATTGTGCCAGGGCAGAGGCGTTTTGAGGGACAAACTTGTCGATTTTAGGATACCATTCACGCATATGATTTAAATGAATTTCTCTTTTCCTCACTTGATACTCTTAAGAAGACGTAACGGGTGCATGGCTGCGACAGAGGTCGTCTTGCAGTGAGCAGGACCATATTTCAAGAAAGCACCCTATGGTTGGGCTTGACTCTAGTAGGAAACGAAAACTACTCGCAATAATTATTTGACGCCTCCTCGCTTGAAACATTAAATAGATCGACAACATTTCGAAAGATCGTCAGGAGCCGGTCCGCAACTGATTCATACGGATGGGTTCGGCCCAGCCAACAACGTGACATTAACGCAACCCATTCCAACGGTCGGCAGATGTCGAAGTATAAATATGTTAAGCGGCTTTGGGCCAAAAGAGATAGAGGCTGACACTTGTAGAGACTTTCGCCGAACATTGCAAACATATATACCCAACACGTGAAACTGATATATCAACTGGTATTCTCTCGTCTAGGTGCCCCCGTTGGACAAAGGAAGTCGAGCGCAACTGGAGCGGACAAGTTTTAAAGTTCATCTCGGTCCCCCTCCATCAGGCGCCAGGACTTGCCTATCTATCGGTCTAGTAGGGGGACTCGAGGCAGGTTCAATTCATTAGGCCAAGGCATGTTACTCAGGCATCTGTCATACAATACCTACCCAACCATCTACGAGGTAGGAAGGAAGGAAGAATGGAGTAAGTAGACTGCCTGCCCCGAGAATACTGTGAGCAAGGTGCACCACGTGGCGTTTGTCCTTCTCGACTTCTCTCTCAATTTCTCTTCGTACTCTCCATCGTCTGAGGATCTTCTTTTTCGTGCTTCATCCTGGTGATATGATATCGACCTGACACTTAGGTGGTTGCCCCAGTTAACCTTATCAAGACCGTTGATTCCCGAGGCCAGATGCAGCACCGGAATCAAAAGCCACAACGTTTCCCAATATGAGCCAAGTTGCCGGGTCGATAGATTCGCCACCTTCACTTGCCGCGACCAGAGGCCGCGAGTGGCGCGTCAAAAGCTTCTTCATTGTAAGGCTTCACTTAAGGTTCCTTGGACCCCGGGAGTATAACGTAGTCTCTCAATCATCTTCTAATCAAGACCCGGCCAGCCCTTCAAGGCGACCAACCCTATTGGCAAATCTTGTCCGGAATGGAGGCACTAGCCATCGACCCTGGCAAGACTTGTAGATCCTCCAGACGTTCTATGAAACCAGAAGACACGAGAATTATATAATCACACAACGGATGACTTCACTTGCCACTCATATCTTTCGATGCGACGGCCATGTGCTGACGGTCATACTTGCGGCTAGTTCCGCCGCCCTATCGCGTCTCTATGATGCCTGTCACGTTGCAAACCAGCATTGTCCAAAGTTTTCACGGCGTTTCTCAATCCCAGCTTGGCTCCAATATGGGTCCAACGGTGCAATACAAGCCTGGGACCAGGCCGTTTGGTATCAAGACCGGACCGAGAAAATTGCATTGAACTTTCACTGCACTGCATAGGGGCAGAGAAGCTCGTTACGGAGGCGTGCAATGTTCAAATGACCCGGACGGATGCACTAGCAGCAGTAGTAACTCTATGAGTTGACAAGATCTCATATTACAATACCACGATGGAAGATACCGTGGCAAATCTTATCAAGAACACCAATCCGTACATCTCCATGTCGCAAAATTACCCATCCCTGATATGTCTATCACGCAGCCGCGGAATGCGAAGACACCGCGCGCGGAGAGAGCCACGACAAGCTGTTCCGAGTGTCGTCGCAGAAAGCAAAAGGCACGTATCCTATATGACCAGCCGCAGTAGATGGGCTATCCAGCCAGCTACATGCATGGTTACGCGGTTCGGCGACCTGATCAACGTCGAGTTCTCGACGTGGGCGAAAAGCAACAATTCGGAATCGTCTCCATGCAATGTGGCTTAGGATTATACACGACAAGCGCCTTCCTACTTCTTACCATCACTGATACCAAATAGTGCAATCAGGAGCAGCCGTGCAGTAACTGTGCCCGCCGATACCCTCAGCCGGACTGCGAGTACAAGGAAAATAGGTTTGTATACTCCTTGGTAGCCCAGGAGCAACCACTCCTACTAAAGACGTCCGGTATAGAAGTAGACACGCGTCACTATCGACTACAACAGCTTTCGCTGTCGCAAAACCTCACGATACAGAAAGCCGCGGAACCCTGTCAGATCCATCTCTGCTGCTGCCTCCACAAACCAGTGGCGCAAGAACAACACAGCATGGAGCCCAACCCGGGACTCTGCTGCAACTAGGGAGCATACTGGTACAGTCCGGTAGCTCGACCGTTCCAGAGAGCTCCAGCACCACTCTATATGGGCTAACCTTGACCACTATGACTGACTGCAAACCGGACTGCACCGAACATACAGATATATTCCATGACGCATCTAGACTGTTGCAACACACGTACGCAGTGGCTGACCAGATATTTCAATCAACCAATCATGATCCAGGAGAGATCCATGCTCAAGACGAAATAGTAGGTCTGGGCGGCAGTAGATACACGTTATCGACTCCTGTTGGACTACTACATAACCTGCCATATACTCCGACGGCGCTCAACACGCGGCTTCTCGAGATATGTAAGTTGCCTATTGGTATTCATCTTGTATGTGCAGATTTTTGATGACTATTTCGCAGTTTTGAAGTTATTTGCTCGATTCAAGACTTCCATGGACGGGAACCCCGACCTGCAAAGTCCATATCACAAGCTCTATATGCCCTTCTGCATCCACAACCCCCTACTTGTCCAGATCTCCATCTTCTCCGTGGCATGCTTCTTGACCGAGACGAGGCAGCTCGATGAGCAACAGTCGATACTCATCAAGGGCCAGACAATCCGCATGCTGAACGAGCGGTTACGGTCTTCCGAAGATGCCGTCAGTGATGCTGCTATTGCTGGGGTGTGTCAATTGATCGTCAACGAATGTAAGTTGGAATCTTGAATTAGTGGTGTCTGGTAGGCCCTTCTTGCCAACGAAGGTGTTTTACCAAATCAAAGACCAAAAGCTGGCTGATCGCTGTCGAGGGAAATGCTAATGTTGCTTTACTAGGGTACTGGGGCGACATGGAAGAATTGCGTGCCCATCTCAAGGGCATGCGCCATATGATCCAACTTCGTGGCGGCTACCAGAACCTCGGTCTTGAAGGTCTACTCAGTAAGATGGTCATTGTGTATTGTTCCTACTCCGGTAATCTACTAGATAGTGACTCTTGCGCTGACGAGGATGTAGTGCCGACTTCGGCATCGCGATGACCTTTGAGGTCCCCCCGTATCTGCAAGAAGGGAAGGAGTTCCAGTTCGAGCACGGAAAGCCCGTGGAGCACAAGGTCTCTCACCAGTCTCCCCTGGCCGCGTCGGACTCGACTTTCGCAAGCTGTGCCCAAGTCATCGGGCTGCATCCGACAACCGCGTCGATCCTCGACGACATCCGGTTCCTGATAGCACTGGCGATATCCACGCCCGTCACCCCCGACGCCCAGCAGACGCAGAAACTAAAGTGGACGGCGGACTGGATACAGAACCGCATCGAGGCGCTCCCAAGCAGCTCGCCCGCATCGGAGGTGCAGACGACAACTTCTACAAGCGGTGCGCCGCAGCAGCCTAACAAGGGGGAACAAGCCCAGTCCTCGGCAACCTTGACGAGCACGCGGCAGCCAGGGTCTGACGAGAGCCCCGACTACCTCTACCAGTCGATCCGCCAGGCGGCCCTCGTCTACACGCGGGCCATCGCGGCCGGCAGACCGTTCAGCCGGGCGTGCGCGCCCGACGACTTCTACCGGCTGTGGGTCACGATCTGGCGGGTGCCGCTCGGCGCGTGGAAGTCCCTGGTGGGCGTCTTCCTCTGGATCGAGGCGGCCCTCCTCGCCGCCGCCCGGGACACCCCGCACGGCCGCTTCGTCAAGAGCATGTTCAACATCGCGGCGCTGACCCTGGCCGTCGAGGACTGGGAGACGGGCGTCGCTGCGCTCCGGGGCGCGCTCGCGCTGCAGGCTCGGCTCGGTGGGAGGGAAGACGAGGCGAGTGCGTAGAAGAGTCGCCAGTGGAGATGGGGTTCTTAGTTGCTCGCGAAGCTTTGTTGCTTGATGGAGATGCACGATACCGGCCAGGCGTTTGGAGGCTGTAGGAATACACGATAGTTGAATTCGAGTTTTGATCATGTATTCACAATAAATGTCACAGGTTTTCTCAGTTCAGCTTGGTATCAGACGGTTTTGGTAAACTTGTTTGAAAATGATCAATTATGGGATATCTTTGCTCCAAAATGACTTGTGTGTGTGTGATCCACCATTCGCTAGACCGGCACTCTTCCCCCTTTTGATATCGAGAAGGTCCTGTATAGGGTATCTGGGTCTTCTTAATGTACAATAAAAATCATTGTTGTTTGCGGCTCTACCGCTTTCCAAAGTCGTAGCACGTTACTAGATGCTTCGTGAATACATTCCCGTATCTTGTGTTGTTTTTTTGTCTCTTTCTATACCCTCTAGAGTCTGTGTAGATGGATAAGATGTATTTTTGCTTTTTTCTTTCTTTCTTGTTGTCGAGTTCGAGCCGAGAAGAGAGGGCCGCTTAGACCATCTCCTTCTCAATGTGCTCGTGCTCGGCCTTGTTGGCCAGGCCCATCTGGTCGGCAAAGGTCGAGTGCGGCACCCACTTGGCCGAGTTGCGGGGGATGGTCTCCTCGAGCATGGTGTCGACCTGCTCGAGGGTCAGGCCCTTGGTCTCGGGGATCAGGAAGTAGGCGTAGACGAGGGCGCACGTGCAGAGCGAGCCCCAGACGAAGAAGACCTTGGCGCCCATGTTGCCCTTGTCGGCGTCGACCATGTAGGGACTGTAAGGTTATGTTAGTGAGACTGTGGCAGCTGTGAAAGTAGAGAGAATGGTAAAGACTTACGTGATGATGGCAATGATGCAGTTCCACAGCCAGTTGGAGGCTGTAGACAGACCGACACCGCGGGAGCGGATCTGCAGGGGGAAGATCTCGCCGATGACGACCCAGGCGCCGGGGCCCCAGGTGGAGGCGAAGAAGAATAGGTAGATGCAGATGAAGGCGATCATCGCGGTGACGGCCCGGGTGTCGTTGGGCAGGATGGTGCCGACGATGGCGACGATGAACTGGCAGACAACCATGCCGAGGGCGCCCCAGATGAGGATGGAGCGGCGGCCGAAGCGCTCAATGGTCCAGAAAGAGACGGGCGTCGAGCACATGTTGACCAGGTTGGTGATGAGCGAGATGAGGAACGAGTTCTGGATCGTGCCGAGCGACTTGAAGAAGCTGGTGCCAAAGTAGAAGATGAAGTTGACACCGGTCCACTGCTGCATCATCTGCAGCGAGGTGCCCAGGATGGTGCGGCGCAGGTTGCTGCTCTGCTTGAACAGGGAGCCCTTGAAGCAGTTGAGCCACGAGTCGAAGTAGCCGCCCTGGGGGATGACGGACAGCTCGTACTCATGGTTGGCGATGATCTCGGCAAGCTCGTCCTGGATGAAGTCGGACTCGATGGGCTGGTCGCGGAGGCGGGCCAGGGCGGTGGCGGCGAGGTCGAGCTTGCCCTTCTTGACAAAGTAGCGGGGCGAGTCGGGCAGGAAGAGCAAGCCAACACCGAGAATCAGGGCCCAGAGGATCTGGATGGCGATCGGAATGCGGTACGAGCCGCTGTCGTTGCGGTTCTGCGTGGCGTAGTCGATGGCCGAGGCGAGCAGGAGACCAATGGTCACGCAGAACTGGTATCCGGAGACGATGGTGCCGCGGACCTTGCGGGGGGAGATCTCGGACATGTACCTGAAAGGGAGAAGAAGAATTAGAATCGGAATCTTGCATAGTCGAGGGCAGTGGAACTGTATACTCACAGGATCAGAACGGCAGAGACGAAACCAACACCGAATCCGGCAATCAGACGGCCGGCGACCATGAGGCCGAGGCCGGCAGAGGCGACCTGCAGGACGACACCGATGAGGAAGATGAGGCAGCCAGAGATGATGGTCCACTTGCGGCCTATCCACTCGGCAATGTCACCGGCGATGATGGCACCGAAGAAGGTACCGGCGGACAGGATAGAGACGATCAGAGACTTCTTCCACGTAGTGAGCTCGGTGGCGTCGGGGCCGTCGATCACGTGGATGAAGAACTCCATGGCGTTGACACCCGAGATGTAACCCGAGTCGTATCCGAAGAAGAGACCACCGCAGGCGGCGAACACGCACATGAGGTAAGTCTTCCAGGTGACTGGAGCCTCCACGCGGTTCACGTCCGCCGTGGCGTGGGTAGTGGGAGCAGCACCACCAGGCATCTTGTCGGTGTTGCTGTGGTTGTTGATGTTGGTGTGTATGGCGAATAAGTCCTCGAGAGTATAAAAGTGGGGACTTGTTGGCTATAGGAAACCAAGAGGCCGCGGAGGGTCTTTGTATTGACTGGTGAAGAGAGGGATGAGAGAGATAGGAACAGAAGAAACAAACTCTACGGGATATCGCGAGCTTCTTTATACTACCTTGACCAAGGCCGGTCGGCTACATGACCAAGCCTGTATGGAAAACCTTCCCTCGGCCAGCGGCAGCCAGCCAGCCAGGCCAAGCCAGACCAAGACCAGGCTCTGGGTGCTGCTCTCTCAGCCATCAGGCCAGCCGGTTCTAGGTACATTACCAAAGGGTAGGTTCCGACATTCTACGGTCCGTCGGTTTTGCTCAAGTCTGGCTCCACATCCACGCTCCGGGGCACCACGCACATGCTTGCTCCAGATCATCTCAAACCTCGCTGATGGGGGTGGAGACTAGGAGCGCTCTCACCCACAAAGGTAAAATCCCCACGAAATGATACCTCGAGACGAGCAGGCCGAGCTTCTGGAAACCCACCGCCCGGGATGCCTCCAGAACCCAGAGGAGGGTCCGTTCCAGGTCTCTGGTCTGGTCAGGTTTCTGCTGCGAACCAGTAGCATGGGTGCCCCACGGACTGGACGGCTGACGGCCAGAAGCAGTCGAGCGCAGTCGTAATGGACTCGGGGCGCGTTCGGCCTCATTGTGGGCTAGCTGTGGGAACTTCGGCCAGACTGTCGGTGGTTTTCTTTGCAATCAACTGAGAGGAATGGCGCCGTGGGTCTCCCCGCCGTCCGGGGCCCCTAAACGGTGATGGCCGTCGCCTCGGCTGCTGATTGGCCTCGTCCAGGGGTCATTACCAGAAGGGGCAACTAGCGATGGATACTCTTTTACTCTTGGGGACGAATTCTTTTCTTTTTTTTCCTACCTATTATTATTTTCCCCATTGATTCCATCAAGAAAAGTAGTAATTCGACTTGTCCCGGACATCAAGCGACAAGCAGGGACGCGCTACCCGAGAATCTGCCTCGAGTCTCCGGCAAGGGATCCGCCAGTGCTGGGTTGCGTCGGGTTCAATATTCTTCCTAGGTCAGCAGGCATCGGAATGCTTGCGGATGTTACTGGCACCGCGTAGAAAGACATCACCCTTTCTCCAATGGACGAGAATCGCGTCGATGTCTCACGACACAAGATGATCGATCGTACAGAGTAATTGTGACCTCGCAAGTGCCCTCCGCTCATCCATCATTTTTGACTCTGGCTTGTTCCGCTACTACTGCATACACACTACAATCGGGTAAAACGGTTGTCGTCCGCCGTCGTCCCACAGCATGAGACTGCTTCGAGAGAAGACCCCCGACTCTATCGATATCCGGGTAACGCTCTGTGGGGATTGAGCGATGATCACGTTCTAATGCGAAACTTTTTTCTTCTCGGGCACAGACTACAGCCAACGACTGAACCCTTTTTTGACATCCAACGGGCCCCTCCCCGGATTCGTCCATTGGGCCCAACGTGGCACCGAAACGCGGTAACGTTGTTGCTTACGGACTTTCTTGTCATCAAGTCTATCAAGTCACCCCATCGGCTAGTGTAAGCTGTACGCATTGTATACACAGTACACGTATATAATCAATGGAGTCGGACGAAAATGTCCCGTGACCGCTCTGACATCGTATGAGCGCGACCGCTGATACGATATTTCTTCACGCCTGGTCGGCCGGCCACATACTATCCCAAGAATAAAATAAACTATTGGAGAAGCATGCGTGTCTCAACTGTTCCTGGTAGGCTGACTCCCAGCAGCATGGGTGCATCTTTTATTGGTCATGACTCTAGTAGGTGTGCTCGGTTATAGTAGCACATAAGCGTGTACGTGGGTACACTCTCCCGATGAAAGGAGATTTTGAATTGAGAAAAAGTGATGACGGAAAAAACGAGAATCATGTTGCCAGAACACGAATGACACGACAGGGGTGTCGCTCGGAGATAATCGGCGTAATATGGGTCAAATGTCCAAGGTCAGGGCACATTCCTCCTCCTCCTCCTCCTCCTTCTTACTCAGAAGCTTAAAAACAACATTTGGCTGGAAAGATGCCACGCGAGAAAAAGAAAAGCAGGATGGCTAGTATTTCCCCTCGTCCCCTCCTCCCCCAAATCTGGGCAATCTGGGGGATCTTTTGGCACCGTCGAAAAAGTATGACCGAGTATCCCCCAGCGCATCCCCCAACATTTCAAATCCCCAGCTTCATCTTGAGCCATGTCGCCATGCAAGCGTGCAGAAAGGGCCGATAGCAAGTCTGGAGGATTCTCCATTTCCTTCTTGTCTGATACGGGCGGGTTACGCGCGGGGAAAGTCAAAAGTGCAGGACCATGTACTCGGTCGGTCATCGGTACAGACATTCATTCGGATGCCCGGTAAGGCAGTTTCAACTTGTCTCTCTCGATTCGACCGCGATAGCATTGCATATAGTGTGGCTGCGACCCAATTCGGTCAAATGTACATCGTAGGTAGGGTGACATGAGCCTCTCTCTCGGCCCTGGCGCCAAGCAGCAGTTGCCAATCGGGCCATCCGCGTCTTCGGCTCGTCGCCCAGCGATCACGATGCAACAATAAAGAGCCTCTACGGGGCATTATAGGTATGTATTATGATTGATTTTCGTTGCATTGAGCGAGCAGGAATGCAGAGAGCAATCTCGAAATTCGCTTTGCGCATCTCGTAAAATCATTGCCCCGAACAAGATGCCCAATCGGTCAGTAGAGATAAATCAAGCGCCGAAACTGCGCTGGACCATTTTTTCCCTTCCCGCACGCGGCAGGCAAAACCGGAATGAATCAGCTGAGTAGCCCATCCCTCATCCTGGGTCCTCATTTCGGTGACGATCGGAACGCCCGGTGTTCCATGCGACGACTACGTACATACATCCATTACTTCCCTGACGTGCCCAGGGTGCGGCCACCACCGAATCGAATCACTGCCAACTAATGAAAAATGCCCAAGAGGCATTGATCCCATAGCGACCACGCGACGGCCATAGTAGTTCGATGTCTTACCTAATGGTGAGCTGCGGCGTGTACCGACTCAGCCGACGATGGAAATTCCGGCCTTCCAGATGGAAAGGGGACGAGTCCCAAATGGTGGAAGTTCTGGCCAAAAACGGTCAGACTAGTGGAAATAGCAGCAACCAGCACTACCGAAGATTTTTTCAAGCCACGCGTGTCCCTTGTCAATGCGTACGACAAGCGATGGGTGGTTAATGTAGATGATTTGCTACCGACTTGATGTTCTTTGAGAGAACGAAAGTTGGAGAAATAGATCAAAACACACCATCTACCCTTTACAATCCCAGGTCTGTTTCTGCCGCCTCGTATTGTCCATAACTGATTCGATGAAACCGCTTACTGGCGCCAAACTCCGCATTCTACTCGACAGAAAAGGGCCGATGGTGTCTGCCTATACTCAGGTGCCGTGAATTAGCAGCAGCAACGCCGAGTTGGGATCTAGTGTGTCGTGAAAGTAGTCAGGCCCTGGACGGTGGCCGCAAGCCAAGACGGGCGGCGTTGGGTGTGCGACTCTGCGGCTCTGCGAATTGGTGGCACGAGCTAACTAGAAAGGAAGAAGAACGGGAGCCCTCTGCCTCGGGACCACGACGGCAGCAGCATAACGTGACACGAGGAAACGTCATGACACATTTGATGCTATTCCTGTGCAAAACCAGACAGACTAGGTAGTGCCTCTTCTATAGCCAAGTCCAGGCCACCGTTTTTGATCGGTTGTGCATAAGTCAACTGTTGCTCGGTCTGGGTCACGCGATCGCCAAAGATTCCAGTTTTCAGCGTTGCGTTCCCACTGCAGGAGATCTGGACCTGAACCCGGGGAAAAGAAGGACTCCAGCGTCTCCAGCAGCTTTTTCGCTGGGCCGCTGGGGCAAGCTAAACCACTAATAACACTGCCCCAAATGCCAAATCAACCATCTCGGCCACCTCCGCAGCCACTATAACGCGCTAGGAGTTTAGAAGGAGCCGAGCCCACGCAGATGGAATCAAACCCTCGATGCGATTCTAGATCTCTGACAAACCCGCATATTGGAACATTTCCATACCGGCGCCATGGCGGCATTACTTCCACCATCTCAGTCCTCCCCGGACAACCATTACATGCTGCTAGCACTTTACGTATACCTCATTTTCTGGGGTATGGAGTCCCCCGTATTTGCTCTTGCCCCTCCCTCCCTGATTCCAGCTTCGCGTCTGCGTCTCACCCTCTCGCCCGTCTCCACTAAGAACAAAGACGTCTCGTGATCGCAATGACCAGGTAGGTGATTACGCAGCCGCCACCTTGGACTTGCCTCCCTGCTCGGCGTTGTTCGTCGCGGACTTTGTGGCCGCAGCTCCTCTAAAGTTTGGTGCCTCGAATTTCATGCAGCAAGCCGCGATGAAGGCGACGGCGCTGCCAGCGAGCGTCAGGTAGAAGCAGCTCACGATGGCCTTGGTGACGGCCTCGACCACGAGGGCAGGCGTCTCTGGGCCCAGCGAAGACGTTGCCGACGACGCGGTCCCAGACAGCAGCTCGCGGATGTCGTGGTGCGAGAGGCCCATCTCCGCGACGACCTTGCCAACCAGCCGGGAGCCTATGTTCTCGTATATCGCGCCGGCCATGGCCAGAGAGACGGAGATGCCTCCCATCTGTCCCATGTTGAACAGCGCCGCGGCGTCCATACGGTCCTGTTGAGGTAGGACTGCCGAGGCAATGGGCAGAGATATTGGCCAGACCAGGCCCGCGCCCGCGGCAACGATGGCCTCATATCCCATCACTTTGCCTTCGGACGACTGTGGCGTGATGGTCTGCTGCAGCCCGCCGCCGATGAGAATCAGTGCCGCCCCGACCATGAAGAAGATCTTGTAGTACCGCACGACTGGAAGCAGCGCGCCGGCCAGGAAGATCATGAAGATGAAGACGCCAATGAACGGCAAGAGTCGTACTGCCGCGGCTAGTGCCCCGTGTCCGTGGGTAAAGGCAAAATAGATCGGGGTATAGTATAGTGTCGGGCCGTACACAACGCCGACCATCCACACGCAAAGCATCGGCAATGCGACGGAGGTGTTCTTGAAGAGCTTCCACGGGATCGCGCGGTGCTCCCGGGTCGTGAGGAGATTGAAGCACTGCTGCGCTGTGAACGCGAGCAACGCCAGACCCAGGACGGTCCATATCGCAATGACCGAGCCAGAACTCCAGTCCCAAACTGACCCGGAGAACACTGCTGCGAAACCAAAGATCACAAAGATGCTCATCCACAAGATGCAGCCCACCCAGTCGATCTCTTTGAGATGCTGGAGTGCAGTCTTCTGTGTGGGCAAGCGGAATGACGGATAGATAAGGACAAGCGACGAAGCCGCGGTCACGACCGGAACGATGACATAAAAGGCCTATACAATGTTAGCAGCGGAATCTCAACATATGTCTACCCATGGTTCATACCCATCTCCAAGTCGCATGGTGGTTCTCGGCAAAGGCTCCGCCGATGATGGGACCCGTAACGAGACCAATGGCGAACGACATGGCGACAAGTGCCTGCACCATGGCAAGCTCGGCTGGTCGTGCGAATATCACGTTATAGCACAGCATGCTGGGAGTTGCAGTTAGATCAAGAGACCATCATGAACCATCTGTCCTGAGGTGCTGTACTCACACCTGATACAAGGTTGCAGACCCAACAGCCATGAGAACGCGCCCGACAATGACGGACTCAATGTTGGGCGCAGCGCCAGCCAGTGCTGATGCGGCGCAGGTTAAAAGGCATGACGCCAAACCCATCCACTTCAGATCACAGAATAGCGTGAACTTTCGCACCAGCGGGATCACCGCCACGCTGATCAGTGAAAACGACAAGCTGAGCCATGGCAGGAGTTCAATGTGTCCAAAGGCGCGATAGACGGAGACTTGCACGTTGGCGACGTTGCTGGTATCATAGCCTGAAGACATCATGAGCCACGTCAAACCGGAGACCAAGTATAACCAGGCAAATTATCATTTACATACCGCCGATTACGGACAACACCAAGTTTGTGCAGAGCATTATTCTCCATCTCCCTTCTGATATTCTATCTCGTGGGTATTGCGCCTGTGCCTGTGACGGGTTGGCAGATTTGTTCTTGTCGCCCGATGCGAGTTCCGACTCCGTCTTGCCATGGATTGTCGATACTTCTGAGCTGATCGCTGTCGCATCATGGTGCGCAGTTTTGACTCTGGGTGTTTCAGAGGACATGCTGGAAATATCTTGATGTTTACAGCGGGCCGAGTCCAAGGAACAAAATTGCCCAAAAAAGTCCGTTTTGATTTCTTACTTTGTAGTATGCTTTAAGAGAAGACGGCGGAAAGGGACGATGTTATCACTTCGCAAAGAGCTGCCTCTAGCACGACGTGTGGTGACACAAGTCACACGAAATTTAATGTGGTTGTTGCTGACAGGTCGCAAGATTGATACCTTACGAAACCAACATATTATCGATCCCACCTCTATCCAAATGTTATTGAAGGGGGCCAAAGAGCTATCAATAGCCACCCGGGCTCCTCGCTTTCATGTACGCAGAATGTTGGCACAGTTTGTATTTCAGAGCCGGCGTCGGGTTAATGTTCTCACCACCCTGCGCAGGCGGATCAAACACATCTCCCTCCTTGCATCACAACCAATTCTACAGGACAATTCTACGATACCCACAGAAGCAGTACCATCTATTGGGCCTGAGCACCGCAGTTTTGATATGGTTGGTATTGGTCTGGCAGTCATCGCTCAGCCCTGTCCCGACAGTCTGGTATCACAACATCACCAACGGCCGGCACTTTGCTCAACCCAGGATAAATCTCCGATGGCACTCCACCAACAAGCATTCGCGCAGCACGGAATCATCGAAAGTTGGCACGGATGCCGAGCCCTCAATCTCACCACCCGTCAAGCCTTATCCGAAGGAGCAAACATTGGCCCATCACTCCAACGTAATTGGCCGATGGGACTTGGTCGGATTCACGCCGCGCATATCAGCTCGTCTCCCAGTATCGATCAAGTCGTCACGTCTGGTGGTCGAGACATGGAATATATTACACTCTGTAAAGCGCGATGCAGCAATTCGATCAACTCAAAGACCCAAACCGGCCATAAAAAGCTCCCATATCCCCTCCTCGACCAACTCGCCAGCCCTCCTCATCCGCTCGCGCTCGACAAGACAAGAGACGACAACCTCCTCCAGCTGCTCGGTACTCAGTCCGTCCCGAAGTATCTCGAACTCGCCCGAGCCACGGTTCCGCTTGCCCTTGTCCGTAGCACCGAAGCGCGCAATGACCTCCTTATTGCTCCCGCCCCGGTCGACCAGCTTCATGCCCTTGCCGCCGTCGCGCTCCCACTTGACTTTGCCCAGCCCCGTCGAGCTCTGCAGCTCCCGGCAGACCTTGGTCTCGCGCCCGTGCAGCTCCAGGTCCGTCTTGGTGCTCGTCCACTGGTGGAAGCGCGCCGAGGCGATGGGCGGCCCGGCGGCGTCGCCGCGCAGCGCGATCAGGTGCGGCGCCGCGTCGTCGCCGAGCGAGCTCGACGAGAAGGTGATGGTCAGCAGGGGGCCGTGGGAGGACATGCAGACCATGGTGTGGCCTTGGGGTTTCAATTCTAGCGTTTTCGGTGTGGGGGACTCGCTGTGGCTGTGACCACCGGGTTGTGAGATTGAGGTTTGCTGTTTTATTCTTCAGTAAGTGGTTCTCGACCCTTCCTTCTTGTTTGCACAAATATAGACCCCTAATCGACTGGCTCTGGGATATCTACAAACTCGGAAGTCAGTCCGGTGCTACTAACCTGAGAATTACTGTCATTATCACACTGACTCTGCGCCTGTTGCGATGACTTCTTGTTGAACTTGGAATCGGTCCATTTACCAATCCGCTGGACTGTGTTTTGTGTGGCCGAGCTCATAATGTCGACTTAGAGACAGCGTACAGTTGAAAACGATAAAAAGAAAGTAGTCACTCGGTATCTATTCTCCTGACAAATTTGGTGTTTTCTTTTGTCTTCTGAATATACTTGTTCTCGGCCTTGAAGAAGTGTTTTGGATCTGCTCCACAATGGCGACTAACAGTTTTCTATTTCTGTTTTGCGGGCTCAACGTCATTGCTACCATATCGAACGACAGGCCAGAACCATTGGAGTCCCAAACTCTCATCCCTGCGTCCTGACGTCGCCCGGCGATCCAGGATGCCGTGTTCGGCAATTGATGGGCGGAGACCGGCCTATAAGTGGCCCTCAGGGACCGGTGGAGAGGGCCGGGGCCTTGAAATCCACTGTATGACGGCCCCATGTCCATGCGCATAAACATCAACATTCAATTCGCTTTATTCAACGGATGAGATGCTTAAGTGTATTCTGGTCATTGGTGCAAGTGACCTATCCTGCTCTGAGTGCACATGAGAAGACACATCCTCCATACTAACTCAGTAGCACCGTACGTTGATTCCCATACAAATTCAAAGCTGGTGTCAAGTTTCCTTGGCTTCATTTTGACTTTGACATCCTCGGTCGGCATGAGGAAGCTGGTTGCAAAGTGTTCCTTGGGCACCGGCTTCTCCCAAGTCCCACTAAGCGGCTCCAAACAAGCCTCAGGACCATGATAAACAATACGCTCATCGTTGAGTTCATCGCGAATTGTTTCCCCGGGCAGATAGCGTTGCCGTCACCGAAGACACGGTAGGAAAATGCAGTACTTTTAACACTTGGAGCTCCGAGAAAGCGTGTGGGATCGAATTTGCCCGCGCCAGCACCCCATCCAGCTGTGTTCTCATGTACCAAATGTATCGGCATGAGAGGATCGAGTCTTTCTTGAGCAGATACGTCGTGCCGTCTGTATCATCATCTATCGGAGTATCTTGCAGCACTCGCCAGGTCGCCGGACTATGGCTTTACGTGCGCAGGACCCCCATGACAAATACCTCCAAGAAGGGAAAGCATTTGATGATTTCCGGAATATTGATGAGCGTAGTTGAAGAGCTGCCGATGGTGCCCTTGCCGAAGACCACATCTTCTACACCTGCTCTCAGCTGGGCCAGAATCGTTGGGCTGGAGAAGGCGTAATACAATATCCAGGCCATCGCTGACACCGTGTTGACCAGCAAAGCAGTGCATACACCCAAGTCGAATTGAGCGATTTCCTTCTCTGGTAACTCGTGCTTCTTGTTCACTTTATAACGCGCCTTGATAAAGCGTGAAGCATGTTTGGGGCCGCCAGAAGCATATTGGAAGAGTCCAGGAACAACATTTGTGCCCGAAAGGTGAAAGTTTCGGTCTACCATCCTAATATTGTTGTTCAGTAAGGTCTGTCTCGTCTCGTCTCGTCTCTCTTCCAGGGCAATCCGGGGTCAATGAGAGGCAGTTGAAAAACGTTGGTCAATGCAATGAGACGCAATAAAATGCGCGAAGATTACAGGATACACAGGAGGCACTCCGCACTCACCAACAACATCCATGCATATTCTGCGCTTCATTTCATTACCTCCCTACCAACCGACGCTGTGTCACGTTGGTGGGCAGGGTGCATGAATAGCCTTACCAGTCCGCGAATGAGCTGAGCGAAATTGTCATCCCTTTCATTGCTTTCGCGTGTCTCGACTTCATTTGACTCAATCTATCCAACTTTTTATCATCTTCCGCATGATCAGTCGGCTCACTGACAGTGATAATGGCGTCTTTTCTATCAATCGTTTTTGGGATCGTTGCCGCGACTTACCTCTTCCTCCGTTCTCTCTTACGCCTGACTCAAGATCGCAATGAACCTCCCGCAATCCTCACGGGACTCCCATTCACCCGCCCATTGATTGGCATGGCCACGGAGAAGACAGGATTTCACACGCGGTTAAGGTACATCAACCCTGTCTCCCAAGTCCATGAGTTTTCAACTGAGCAGTTTCTTCGACCAGGAACACATATAAACTTCCAATTTACACACTGCGCCTGCCATTTACACGCATGTACATTGTCAATGCCACAGGGCTCATCCCCGAACTGCAAAAACGATGGCGCACGATTAGCTTTGCTGCTATCGCAGCAGGCGCCGGAAGTCTTGTTGGAATGAGCAAAGATGCCGTTGAAATCATGCATCGAGACCTCACCGATGATCAGAGCTTCAGTCTGAGCTGGCCAAGGTACATTGCGCCTGCCATGAGCCCTGGCGAGGATCTGGATCGTATGAGTAGAAAAGCGATTGAGCTGATCGTCAAAGATTTGGCCAAAGTGAAGACTTCTGGAGCAAACTTCACGTCGGGGTTGTGGCAATGGACCACTGGTGTTATGGATTCCTCGACATGTGAAGCTGTCTGGGGCCCGGCAATCCATACCGGGACCCAGAGGTCTTTCAGGCATGGAAGTATGCTTTCTCCAAGCCATTGATTGTACAACGGCAGATGCTGACATCTATGTCAGAACTTTCGAGGCCGGCTTCCTGACTCTTTCTGTGCTTCCTTTAGCCAGATACGTTTATCCCCGTTTTGAGCGGGCTCGTGAGGTTGTGGCCGCCGCCATGACTGATTACATCCGTAAAGGCGGCCCAGAGCATGCTTCTGGTCTCGTCCAGAAACGGTTCGAACACCACAGGCAATTTGGACTCAGCGACGAAGACATTGCCCGTGGCGAACTCGGGAATACATTCGCCGTCCTGGCGAGCACTACCCCTTGTGCGCTTTGGGTGGTTTACCACATCTTCTCGGACGATCAGGTATTGGCAGACATTCGCAAAGAGGTTTCAGCCTTGGTGCGCGAGACTGCCGACGGAGAACATTCGATTGACTTGGCTGCTGTCCGTACGCATTGGCCCGTGTTACTGAGCATCTTTCAGGAAACAATGCGGTACCGCACAGTGAGCCCAGGAGCACGAGTGCTTTTGGAAGACGTGCTCCTGGACGGCCACATCAAGCTGAAGAAAGACAGCATACTCATGCTCCCGGCTGCCGTCCAGCATACCAATGAGTCGGCTTGGGGACATGATGCAAATACATTCGACCACATGCGTTTCACGTCCAGACCCAATCGCCAGAAACCAAATCGAAGTGCGTTCCGTGCTTTTGGCGGCGGCCATTTTCTCTGTCCCGGCCGACACTTTGCAAGCAACGAGATCATGGCATTTGCGGCTTTGTTGGTACTACAGTTTGATATTATACCAACAGCCGGCAAGTGGGTCGAGCCTACATGGAAAAAATCTCCGGCTACGGCTGGGTTCCCAGTTCCAGATGAGGATGTTGAGGTTGGGTTCCGGTCCAGGAACCCCGAACGCAAGTGGAAGGTCATCTTTTCCGGTGCAGATGAGCCGATTGGCATTGTGTCAGAGGATATCACGAACTACGAGGAGTAGTTTTTCACCTCGGCTGTAATTATTGCTAGGGAGAGCTATCAAGGATTAGTTGCTCACTAAAAGTTGCATTATACTATAAACAGAGTACCGAATTGCTCGCACCAGTGTCACGTACTAGATGTAGGGTATGTGCCAACGTTCGCCGTTTCGGGGCGCCACATTCGGGAATTCCAGTGAATTTGTCTGCTCTTTTCTTCGTCCTCCCGGCATTAGGGGCAATGCGATGTTCTATGCCACGAATCAGGTAGCAGGCACTTTCAGAAGCACATTCAGCTTGCAGGTGCGCGGGGTTTGTTGCCCTGCCGCCCAGATCGGGACATGGAATTGAAATGGCTTAGAGCATAAAGGAGCCGGATGATGTGACACGCAGTTAAACCAGCACATAAATCCTCGATTTTTGATCTAGTGAAGTGTTTTAATTCATACGGTTACTACTAACAACCGCCATGAAGCCTATCTGTTAACCTCGCGATGAGGCGATTGAACAATTCCTCTGAATCTTCTTCAATGACCTCTCGCGCTATATCCTTGACTAGATCAAAATCATTTTCATGATCTTCCGTCCATGCATCAAGGGAAGTGACCCTGTCTTCCAGTACGTCGACTCTACGTTCCAGCTCTTCGCCATCATGGGCAAGCCGCTGCTCCAAGGTCCTCAGCTTATCGTTCATTGTCGTAATCAAGACTCGCAGCTCATGGTTCTCGTCTCGCAACTCCCCTACCGTCTTCTCGAACTGCTCCGACTTGGACCGGAGCAAGGTCACGTTAGCTTCATTAGTTTGTGCCAGTTTGACATTTTCCGCAACTGTAGTCTTCAGATCCTCGCATAATGACTTGATAGATTGTGCAAGGAGATCGTCTCGATCTGTGAATGGACTGTCTCGTCTGCGTTTCTTGCTTGGCAGCGGCGGCGGCGGCGGCGAGTGGAAGAGAGGTTCAGATGATGACTGTTCTATCACGGCCTGGTCGTAGGCGGGAGGCTGATCAATAAAGTCCCGCTGATGGAGAGATCCCGCGTGGCTCGGTTGGTGCTCTTCTACCGTAACAGCGCTTGAGGATTCAGCCAGATCGATGGCGTGACCGCCTTGGCCACGATAATATCTTTGGACATTGGCCTGATCAATATGTGACTTGAAATTCTCGGATGCCAGGACATTGGTGAGAGCCAGAAAACTGGCGTCCGAAATCAGTCGGCAAGGTATGCTGAATTTCAGGGTGAACACAGACGCCCGCCCGAGCATTTCAAGTAAATGTAAACTCGCCGCCGACGGTTCATTTTTTGGATGGCATGGCCAGCATGGTGCGACCAGGATAGTCGGCTGATTCGTCTGGAAGCGCAAGCAACGCTCATCATGGTTTGGGTTTGACGCCTTCTCTGCGAATGTGCTGCAGAGTGCTAGACGTTGTATACGTTCTGGTGCGATATGAAGGTAGAACAAGTAATGGCTGGACCCCTTGATGTCGACCCTCAACTGTAGTTTGAAAAAGGCCGTTTTCGTAACGGGGCAGCAGCAGATGCTGAGAGCTAGATCGGACAGGCTATAAGACTGGCCACCCCGATCCTGCCATTCGGCGCAAACAGGACGGTGCCAGCCAGCCGAGATCTGCGGAAAGACGTCGTCGCCCTTGTTGCCGTCCTTTGACTCGCACACAGATGGCGCTTCAGGCAAAGCCTGGAGGACCATCACCTGTTCATTCTCAGTCAGCAAAAGCGACGCGAAGCGTAGTGGCCAGACAGAAAGAAGGTATGGCGATAACTCGGCCCCCGTTGCGAGCATGCGCATGCTTGGCAGACGGTTGTCCCACCCGCCCAGGCTTCTGAGCAGCCTTGACTCCTTCAAGTTTATTCGAAGACACGAAAGGCGAGAGGCCGCGCAGGGCCGATTACAGACTCCATCAAGTTCGGCCCAAAATGAAACAACATATATCGTGATTGACGGCGCAGTAGCACTGACGGGAGAGTCTGATCCGTCCTCGTCGGCAAGCAAAAGGCATGCGGACTCGGATCGTCATCCCCCTACCAAGACCCTGGGCCTTTCACGGTCCGTGGACGGTGAGTAGGAGCCAGTAGAGTGGTCAAGGCCGTGTAAATACAGCGCCGTCGAGATCATGAGGGGCGGAATGGCTACCTTATCGTGCGCTCGTCAGGTTCGTCGATGCGTGGATTTGATGCGTCGAGTCGTTCGTTGATGATGTTGGCGATGGATGGAGAGAGAGGCTGGGAATGATTGAGAGGATGGAGGAGTTGGGCTAGATTACGCGACTGAGAAGCTCGGACCATCCACACTAGGCCCCAAGCCAACAGCCACCAGCCACAAAGAGAGCCTGGCCGGTTGCCGAGCAACGTCACGTGACTTGAAAGTGGCATGCCCCGCAGAGAGGCCTTGATCACTTCCCAGGGCCAAGACACTGCCCACAGCGCCCGTGGTGGGGTTCGGCGCTCACAGTAGGTAGGGTAGCCCCCCCGGGGGTGTCCTCCGCATCCGGCCGCCGTCTCAACCTGCCGACACTGACTGATGCATATATACCTATCTCTGTTTCTGATCTGAACTGAATCCTGCTTTTGATTTTTGTTCTGGATCATGGAAGAGGATCCTGGCTGAAGCATGGAAAGCTGGTGGCCTATGCACTGACGACTTTACTGACCCCATTGCCAGCACTCAGTTAGGTATAATACAGAGTATATGAGACATGCATCAAGCTTGATTTTCCGCAGCGATTGAACTTTGAAAGACCTTTCTTCACAAGACTTGAGAAACAATGATTTCTTTGATTGACCTTGATCTTGATCTTTGAGGTAATAGATGTCAAGAAAAGTAGCTCTTCCCACAATCAAGCAGATCAGTTCATGGTGTCGCGATGCACTGGCACGGGCTTTCCAGCCAGTTCCGACTTGACTCCGTCCATCTTCTTGTTCACCGCACCCAGAACGGCCTTGACCATGTCATCCGATCCAAAGTCCGCCGGCCAGCCGCGCCACGCCACCGTGTCGACAATGTCGCGCGTCTTGGCCTCCCGCCAGAGCTCGTCGTCGGCGTGCTCAAAGGCCTGGCGCACCTCGTCGTTGTCGCCGAGCTGGAACAGCATCAGGCCCAGCTGGTGGCCCGGGGCCTTCAGCGCGTCGAGCTCCCTGGCGGCCTTGATGATGGGCTTCTTGTAGTCGTCGCTCGAGATGCCGGCCGTGACGACGATGATGTTCAGGGGCGCCCGCTGCGGGTCCTCCTTGAGCTTGCCAATGTACCAGGACAGGATCTTGTCCAGGCGCGACCCGAGCTTGCAGCTGCCGCCGGGCGAGACGCTCGAGAAGATGGCCTGTGCGTTGTCCCGCTTGCCCGAGTCGTTTTGGACCTTGCCGATGTGATTGTATCCCGACTTGCGCACCGACATGCCGGGGAAGTAGAGCATCGGCCGGTGGTTGGTAAAGTAGATGTCGATGCCGTTGTCGTCGTACTTGAGACAGGTCGGCGCCAGCGCCTGCATGAGGGCCGACACGTCCGACCACTGACGGCTCATGTTCTCCGAGTCGTCAATGATGAAGATGGTCTCGAAGTACTGCAGAAAGGAGAGAGCGTCTTGGTGCTCAGCTTTGGGGCCCTGGGGCACACCGGCCTCATCCTTGTTGAACGACATGATTGTGATTATCCAGGCGCTGTGGGATCCTGGTGCCTTGTGTAATTACCCTGCCGCTAACTGCGAGATGTTGTATTGCGACTGGAGGACGATTGTCGTAGATTTAAAAACAGTAGACCAGAATGGTTGTGGAAAGCTGAAGGTCACTGATCGTAGATGCCTGATCGAGAAACGTAGCCAAATAAATACGAAGTACAGTGGGGATCACGGTCGGCTTGTCCAGGATTCTAGTGCACAAGCCACCTGTTCACCCCTTTATATCCACCCTTAGTAGCTGGAACTTTGGAACATTTGAAGCTCTTGATAACTGAATCAAAGGTTCCAATGTTTTGAAAGAAAAAAGGCAAACACAAGGAATTGGTGTTGCACTGTATGACGTAAGCTACCTTATAATCACAGCTTGGAGAGCCAAGATTCAGAATCGATTTTTGTTTCTACGCCAAAACTTGATTAACATTGCTTTCGAGGTCGGTCATTGAATTTACGAGCATGTTGGGTCGCTTGGATTCGGTTGGTTGTCAACAGGCGCATACTGTCGATGTCTAGTGAGAGTAACATGGAAACACCACCATAATATCGCGTTGCGATATAGGGTGTGTTGCGATACTTGATGAATATATACGACCATAGACACTAGAAAACTCGGCATCCCGTCCGCTCTGCCCTAGATAAACTGGTGATCGCTAGATTCCCTGTTAGCCGCGTAATGCAGCCCAAATTGCTAACTTATCCCTCGTTCCCCGTTACCATAACGTTACGCGCCGGACCCGCTTTTTACCTGCATACACCTCAAGCCTCCGCAACACTAACAGCCGTTTTGTCTATTTTACTATTACCTCTCCGTTACGGCTTCTCCCAGCGATGCGTCGCCGGCGCTTGCGATCTGTACGCCTACGGCGGCGCAGCCACCCTGGCTATAGCTTTGGGCTCTTTTATATCGCGCCCGTCGCTTGTTTTCCCTCCCCAAGACAGTATCGGTGACCCTAGCTTGGTTAAAAATGATCCTCTAGTAGGGAATTTTGCTTGTCTGATAAACTTCGATATTTTTCTTCTCACTAACGTTGCGGCCCGTCATGTTGAATTCTGCGATCGACTCTGCGAAAAAATTGACTTTTGTATGCTCAAGAAGTAACCCTCCTGTAATGGCGATGACGGCTGTTGACACCTTTTCTTTTTCTCTTTTTCTGCGTATTCATAAGGATTGGAGTTGGGCGCGATGAGATGCCACGAAAAATGGATGTTTTGAATTTTAGTCAGGATGGTAAAAAGAATATATTCGTGTAGATATCAATCTTAGGCCCGATGTGGATAGTATGAGACCTTTATAGACAACCATAAATGGGATGACATTGAGCGCACTGTCGTCCGTTGTGCGCAGAATCTTTAGTTCGGGTCGAGTAGTCGATTAGCTACGTATTTGTACGACTCGGCCCGGCCATTAACCCTCATTGGCCTGCCTGGGGCTAATAGGAATGGACAGGGATGGGGATGAAGGATTATAGCAGCAGCCCTCCCATACCTACGAGCAGGACAGCGGAAAACTGACGATGGGCATTCCGATGGCGGCTTTCGGGGTTAGGGGTTAGGAAATGCCGACTCATCGGGGTGCGAAAAGTCCGGCGCAGCTGTTATAATCACGGCCTTTAGGTACTTTCGTGTCTAAGCTACACGGGACAAAACGAGTCAACGCAACTTGCGTCAATAAAAAAAAAAAAAAAAAAAGCTGCGGTGATAAGGCATTAAATGGGACACTCCGTGCCCGAGCCTAGAATAAAGGATAATATGTATTAACATAATAGGGGAAGTTTTTTCATTCCGAAACCGTCTTAGTATTCATATTCTACTTGTGTTATACGCCTTTCTCTAGCGCAAGCGATGAAGTGCTATGGTAAGAGTTCTTGACGACGAAGCCACTCCTCTAGTATGCGGTTGAAGTGCTCTGGGCATTGCTGGTGATGCCAGTGCCCTTCGCCCAAGAGTATAATCTCATCAATATCGCCGAGAACTCCTATCTCTCTCTCGAACTCTGCTTTTTCCATGTCTGCACATGTGACCAGTCTTGGGCATACCCGTCTCTCCATGAATGAAAGTGCGTTCTCACGACGGCCGATGCCACCTGGGCCAAACATTCCATAGTAGCAATCCAATACGACTTTTGGTGGAACCCCCCAAAGACGGTACTTATGCCAGGCTTTGATCCATTCAGGTGTTTGAGAGGTGTAAAGTTGGTTGAAAATCGTGACCGTAATCTCATGACATTTATCCTGAGTGAAGGATGACTGCCTAGAATCCAAGACTGACCCAGGCCTGTGGTAAACCGGGTCAATAAGCACAATTGCCTTGACTTGTTCGGGCTTCTCAACGGCCATCACCGAGGCTACCAAGGCTCCCATACTATGTCCCATGATCAGAATATTCTGGATTCCAAGGTGATCGAGTAGGGCAAAAGCATCTCTTGCCAATGATTTGAGATCGCAGGCTTTGCTTTCGGAATACTCCGACCTTCCGTGTCCGTGGTGATCAAGAGCAATTGTTTGGAATCCGAGGCGATGGAGAAATGGTACTTGAAAGGACCAATCCAGTTGGTCGCATGCCCAGCCATGCAAAAGGAGGATTGGAGGACCTTGGCCATCGATAGTGTAGAATAGGGCAGCGTCGCCACTGGAGAAGTACTGTCCACCCATTGCAGTGCTCCGTCACGCAGGTCTGATCCAGAAAATGGACTGCGAGAAACAATCAATTGACCAGAGAAGATATCTCAGAAAGCAGGTAAAAAGGGAATCGAGTGAATAGTTCTAGAAAAACTGGATATTAGAACGCACAGAGTTTTCGCAGTGGACGTCGGTTTCAACTATAAATAGCTCGCAGTAACCTTAACGGATTTCAGTCCGTCCGTAAAGCCGTACCCCGCCGGGCTTACAGTAGTCAATGTGCGCAATTTAATGTAGCGGTTTTCTAATATAAACAGGAGTGCTTTCCGGCCGAGCGCAGCCACCACCAAACCGAAATTAGCGTTAAGCAACCTTTACGCCATTTATTTAAACCGGCGATGCGTGCGACTCGATGTTTTTAATGAAAAGTATATCGGTAACGATTATATATTACGATTATTTTAATAAGCGAATAGTTTTTTTTATTAGGCATAAATTTTTTAATATAAAATTGAAAAAATGTATATAATTTAAGTTTATTATTTAATAATTACGGATAAAATTATATAAATAAATGTTAATCGATCGTTTTTTTAAATTTATATTCGGGAATAAAATCGATAAATAAAATTATTATTATTATTAAATATTCCGTATAACTTTAAAGTTATTCGGTATTATTACTAATAATTTATAAACAAAACCGTGCCCGGAGCCTTATTACGCTTTATCCCGTATTTATAAATAAAAAGTCGGCTAAAACCGGGGTTTTATCTCCGGGCTAAACTAAAATTTTACGCCGTTATATATATTTACGCCCGTGCCGCCGGCGATTTTTTTACGATCCGCCGGCGATCCGGGTATATTTATACCGCGTTTTTGTTAATATTAAGCTAATTTTTACTATATCAATTTAGCTTTTATTTTGTTTTTATAACGGTAATTATATTAACCGGCCCGTAATTAATATTTATTTCGTTAATAATACCGTTTTTTATAATTTATTAGCGAGCTTTTCGATATTTTCCGTAATAATTAACGGGTTCCCGTTATTTAAAGTCCGTTAAAGCTTTGTTTATTTATTTTTTAATAATAAGCAATAATAAACGATATATTTTACCGTTTCCGGGGCTTTACCGTAGCGGTATAATAATAAATAAATCTTAAATACTTTCGTTTTTTATAAAAATTTTAATAACCTGATTTTCCCCGTTTTAATTTAAAAAAGCGTCGTAGCGAACCTCCGTAAAAGTTATTAATACCGGCTAAATTTCCTAAATTTTATCGTACCCGGGACGTTTTTTTCGGCCGGGGCCTTAATAATCCGGTCCCGTACCGGGGCCGTAGCGCTTTATCGCTAAAATTAATATTTTTAAAACGTTTTGCGGCACGGGTTTTAACCGAAAAAACTTTCCCCGGGTTTAGCCTAAATATCGGCGGCGGATCGCCGGTTAATCGTTTATTTCGCGTCGTTTAAATTTAAAAATTTCGCGCCGGACTCGATTTTAAATTAACGCGTTACGCGTACGTAAACGTTTTATAAATATTTAATTTTATTTTATTTAATAAGCTTTTTTCGAATTTAACGTTATAATATAATAAATAAAAATCGAATAATAAAACGGTAATTTTAAGCTTAAATAATTTCGCCGGTATCGTTTTATAAACGCCGTAAACGGCGCGGAAATAATTATATTAAATATTTTTTATTTTTTAACCGGGCCGGATAACTTAATAATTATTTAATATTACGCCGCCGATCCGTAAATAAAATAATTACGAATTATAATTATATATAATAACCGCGTTTAAAAATATCGTATTTTAACGTATAACCGATAAATTTTATAAAGGCAAATTTTTAAATTACCGATTTTTTACGTATTTAAATAATATAAACCGATTAATTAAGCTTCCGGTTTAATTAAATTTTTAAAAACCGCGATAATTTTGTTAATAAAACGGTAACGGGCTTAAACTAAACTTTAGCAAGTTTTGTTTTATAACTTTTAATAAAATATATTAATTTATTTTTTTCCGGGGCGAATTTTATACCGTATATTAAAGCTTATTTATTATAAATATTTTACGCGGCCTCGAAACGTTTATACGTTATTATTATATTAAAATTAACGTTTAATAAATTCGTATTATTTATAAATTTTATTATAATTAAATTTGAATTAATAATAACGAAAGTTTTATATAAAATAACGTTATAAATAATAAATAATATAAAATTCTTTTTATAAAACCCCGGCGTTAGTATAAATCGGCGCTAATTTATCCCCGTTAAACCGGAAATAAACCGTCCGGTTTTTTAAAAAGCTAATTATTTACCGTTTAATTTAAGCCGGTAATTTTTTTTATTTAAAATATCGATTAAACGCCGGTAATTAATTATATCGAAAACTTTTTAATATCGATTTATAATAATAAAATAACGTTTTTACGGTTTTACGCCGTATATATAACGTTAATAATTATTTTAATTATTAATTTAATCGATTTTTTTTCGATTTTTTATTTACCCGTAAAAGAAAATAACGTATATTTTTCGGCTAATACCGAAATTTATTTTATTAATATTTTTATTAATATTTTTTACGGCGTTAATAAAAATTATCGGCTTTTAACCGCCGGCGGTTCGTTTTTAAACCGTTATTTTATTCGGTTTCGGTATAATTATTATTTTTGTTATGTAAAATTTTTCCGGATATTACCTAAACTTAAAATTATAAATCGCTAAATAAGCGATAATAATAAAAAAGGTATTTTTATATATTTTAAAAAAGTTATTTAGCAAGTTATTATTACCCGGGGATTTATAAAAAAACGGCTTTTTAAAAAACGTTTTTAGCGTATTAATAAAAAACCGTACGCTTAGCTTTAAATTATTAACGATATTTTAACGGGTCGTCCGCGATATCCGAAAAGTCCGCCGGTAAATCCGGGAAAACCCTTTTTATTAATATTCGGGCTTTTTATTCGTATAATTTTATTAACCCGCCGTTATTAACTTTTAATAAAAAATACCGTATATTTTTATTTAAAATTATTATAAAGCTTAACTTATTTTTACAAAATTTATAAATTTTTCCTTTTATTTTTATTATAAACGGTTTTTAGCCGTTAATATTGAATTAACTTTTATAACTCGGCGATAACCGCTTTTTAATCCGTTACCGTTTTATTATAATCCCGTTAACTATTCGTTAATTTTTTTAAAAAATATTAATAACGTTCCGTACGCGTTTTTTATAAGCTTTTTATATTAATAAAAATTATTATTTTATTTTTCGGTTTATATTAAATATTTTTTTAAAACCGCGATATTTATTATTAATTAAAAAATATTCATTAATTAATCGAAAACCTAATTGTAACGACTATACTAAGGATAAACCGAAATATAAGGAAGTGCTGGGGTTTATGTTATTAAATACGTAAAACGTAAAAGATATACTAAGCAAAAAATAACTATAAAACTAATTCACAAGTATAGTCGTCAAGGCGTATTGAATGCCTTACCTATAGGTAAAATAAATGCTTAGATTAATCACCGAGGTAATAACTATTTATATAAAATAAAAAACTCGTTTTTAATATATTTATTTATTCCCTTATTAATATTTGCTTGGATCATTCCTGTTGGTAATAATCCCTTTTGTCTGGATCATAATCTTAGGGATAAGGCTTATACTTAGCACATTATAATCCGGTTATAATCCGTTAGCAGTGGCTTATAGCGCCAAAGTTATAATCCGTTAATAATTATTAATACCTATAATAAAATGCTAATATAGCCGCGGGGCTCTTAGCTTTTTTGTTGGTTTGGTTCTTATATTTTTATGGCTTTTTTTTTGTTAATTTTCTTATAAAAATGCGTATTTATATATTCGTAATATTAGCTCCCTTTTTTATATTTTTTGTCCTCGAAAAATTAGTCGCATAAATAGGTCGCTAATGCTTATTCCTTATAATCCCGGGTTTTTCCTTTTTATTACTTTTTTAGGGATATATACTTATTATATTAAGTTAAGCGAAGAAACAAAAATCTCGCAAAACTTAAAATCGCTTAAATTTAGCGTTTAAAGTTTTTTTTTCTGGCGCCGAAACGGAAATGCCTTATATTCGTTGTTTTCGTCGGAATCTCGCTTACGTTATAGCGGAGGACTCGTTTCGTTATACCGGTTATATCGAAAAAGGTTTATTTTATAATAAGACCTTCGTCGCGTTATTTTTGTCGAAACTAACGGCCTAACAAAAAAAATTAAAAGCGGAAAAGGCCGATACGGAGGAGGTTTTTTTTATTTTATAAATTTAGTTATTTACCGCTTTAAATCGGTTAGCTCGTTTTCGTCGAATAAAAAAGGTGGTAAAAAAAGTTCTAAGGCGTTCCGTTAAGGAATATAAAAACTAAATAAAAAAATAATATTTCCCTTATTATCCGCCAAAAACGGGTGGTAATATCGGATATTTAATCGCTCGGAGTTCCGAACGAGGTAAACTAATCTATTTTCGGTCTCGGAAATAATTTTACAGACCTTAGTCCTTTTATTAAAACTAAAAATATTATTTAAAAGCGGCATAATTTTTAACATATTTTTTAGGTTTTTAAATATTATTTTTAGGTAAATAACCTTTTTATTTTACAAAAAACTGTTACGAACATACACCCTTGCAGGAAAACAAATATATGTTGGCGCATAAGGAAGGAAAAAAGGCATACTGCGGGGCTGTTATTACTGGATAAAGACCACCGCCAGGTGACTAAAACTGACAGCCGGTGTTAGTTGTTAACAGGCTTACGTCCGGATCCGTGATCCAAGGGTGAGCTTTACTAACGGATTAGCGATTTAATAAAAAGGATTACCACTAATATAATAATTTAAACAAATATTAATAAAGGAATAAATAAATATATTAAGGACGAGTTTCCTATTTTATATAAACAATTATTACCTTAATAATTAATTTAAATATTTATTTTACCTATAAATAAGGTATTTAATACGCTTTAACAACTATATTTATAAAATAGTTTTATAATTACTTTTTGCTTAATATATTTTTTACGTTTTACGTATTTAATAATATAAACCCTAGCATTTTTTTATACTTCGGTTTATCCTTAATATAATTGTTATATTTTAATTATTTTTGTTTAGGTACGTTTACCGTTAAAAAAATATTAAGCAATATTCGGCAGGATGTTTACCGTTAGCAAAAACAGCAGCGATAAAAAAAAGATTCCTTAAGACGATACTTTAATTTAGGCAATAAGCATCGACTCCGATAGCGAGGACTTCGAAGTCACTAAGGATTAGTACGACGCGATCCTTAAAAAAATCCGACGATTCGAAAAAGCCACGAACAATAAGTCCAAGCTTATCCAGGAACTTTAGGAATTTAATATTATTATAAAAAAAGCAGCTAATATTATTATTATTTTAGTTACTAAGCACGATAAATTAAAGTTTAACACCCCCGTTATATACGATAATACCCCAAAAAGATTTAAAAGATACTTTGCGTAAATTCGCGTATATTACTTTTTTTATATAGCTAGCTTTTAAAATAATTTTTAGCGAATCGTGCACGCCGCATTTTTTTTTAAAAAGACGTGCCTTCGCTTGGTTTAAACCTTATTTTTTTAAAGCCAATAAAAATAAATGGCTTTTAAGCCAATACAAAGAAAAAACACGAAAAATCTTTGGATTTTACGACGGATATAAATCCGCATTTAAGTTACTTTTCTAAAACCTTAACGAAAAAAGGCAAGCCGAACGGGAATTTAAAAACCTTAAGCAAAGGGGATTTATTTTAGTATATACCACCGAATTTAAAAAAATCGTCGCTCGACTCGACTATACCGACGATACCCGTATTATATTATTTTATTAAAGTTTTAAGGACGAAGTTAAAAACGAAATTAATAGGATTTTCGATTTATTTACCGATTTTAGTAGGTATATTAAATTGGTCGTGCGAATTAATAACTAATTATACGTACGACGAGCCGAAAAAAAATATACGCTAAAATACTAATTTCGAGCTTTAGCCAACACCGGAAAACCCCGATAATACCAAAATAACGGCCGAAACAAAAATTAGAAAAACCAGAACTTTTACGGACATTATAATAGACTAATAAACTTAGATACTATTTAACGACGACTATAAAAAAATAAAGCAATTATCAAATATTATAATTATAATAAAATAAAATATTACGCCAACGAGTGCCGTTAACCTAAAAAAGTATTTACGCTTATACTAAAAGGCAAAAAATAGTTTAACGTTATATAACGGGAAAAAATATTATACGCGTTATTTTCCTGGACCGTATATTTCGATAACGATTATTCGACGTATAAGTTTTGCGAAAACGATAATTAATGGTACCCTTAAAAGCTACAAACCTTAATAGCGACTAAACTAGGACGAATAATACGTATCGGAACCGAAAAATAAATAATAAATAATAACGATAATACCTTATTTAACGCCTTAAAAAACGAAATATATTACTAAACCAAATAAGCCGAATATTAAACCTAAAAAACTAAATTAATCGACGACACCAGCAGCGAATTTGTAAAAAAAAGGGAATTTACCTGCGGAACGAAAAAAAAAAGCAATTTATAAAATGCTCGGAACCTTTACCACGGAAAAGATATTCGACATTTTCCGAGATGGATAACTACGCGTTTATAACGAAATTATATTTTTTGCCGCCGAGTTATGGGGTATAAGGTAGCAATTTGCAAAAATCCTTTAAAAGACTACCGATATAATATAAAAACGACGAACCCCAAAAGTTATCTTTAAAAACGACCCTCGATTTAATATTAAAAACAGGAAACACCTAAAAGTCGAATAATACGGATATATTAATCCAGGATATAATTTATATCTCGAAACCAAGCTAAAAAACGGAATTTTTCCGCTACGTATAGGATATTTAGCCATCCAAAAACCTTATCAAATAGGAAAAATAGGCTAGGCAAAGGTTAAACGCTGCGACGCTAAAGGTTTCGTAATTATCATTACGTATTTTAACGATTTGTCCCGATATTTAATAAGAAAAAACCTGGATTAGTTAAAATACGTATACGACGAGTATTTACGCCACGCTATAAAAAAAGCAAAAGCATAGCGACTACTTAAAAAACATTAAGCTACGGGACGATTTATCGTCAAAAAAACCCGTTACCCAATATAAAATACCCGGGACCTATTTAATAACGTCTAAGACCGTATAGCACCCCCGGAGTACGAAAAAGGTACCGTAAAAAAACCTATAATCGGAGTCACCACGGATAAACAAGGAAATATAAAAATCTATATAAAAAAATCCAACTTTACCTTAATATACAACGGTATACAAAAAGCAAACCTTAAAAATTAGGAAAAAAAAAATAAAAGCGATGTATATTACCGCTAAAAACGATACGAGACTCGAAATTAACGAAATTAACGAATATTTATAAACGCCGAAAAAAAACGCGCCAATAAACGAATTAATAAAAACTCGGGAAACGAGTTAAACCACTTTTAAAAAAACAAAAGCGGTCCTAAACGAAGTTTATTTGCGTTACTAAAAGCGATAATACGATTATTAACTATTTTACGATATAAATATAAATCAACGGATACGATATAAAAGCCCTGGTAAATTTAGGAGCTTAAAAAAATTTTATTTTACCAAAAATCGTTAATAAACTCTAGATACTATGGAAGTATAAAAAAACGCTTTACCCATTTAATACCGTCGATAAAAAACTTATTTTATACGAGAATAAAATCGTAAATATAAAGACTACGCATATTTAAATTTATATCTAGGATTACGATAAATTTCTTACGTGCGATATCACGGAAATTACGGACTACGATATTATCCTAGGGATACCTTAATTACGGGTAAGCAATCCTAAAATAAACTGGAATACAGGCTAATTCCAGTAAAATACACCAGGAAAAAAGTTAACCTTTAACGGGTACTAAAAAAATTAGCTTTTACGTAACTTTAAAATATTTAAATTATACGTCACAGCCAAACATATTAAGCCGAATATTATAAAAAAAATCCCCGAAAAATATAAAAAGTTTAGCGACTTATTTAGTAAAATACTAAAAACAAGATTACTAAAATATATACGATTTAACTATAAGATACCTTTTTAAGAAGGAAAAAAACCATATTTTATGCCGATATACCCAATAAAACCTTAGCACGAAAAGGTATTAAAAACCTATATTATAAAAATAATAAAAAAAAATAAATTAAAAAATCTATATCGCCAGCAGGTTACCTTATACTTTTCGTACTTAAGAAAAATAAGGACGGAACACCAAAATAAAGACTTTATATCGATTACCGCAAGCTTAACGATATTACGATTAAAAATAAATACCTTTTACCTTTAATTAAAAACTTACGAGACAAATTGCACGGAGCTTAGTGGTTTACTACCTTAAACTTGCCTAATGCGTACGGCCTAATTAGAATAAAAAAAAAAATAAAAGACAGCTTTTAGGACGAAATACGGATATTTCGAATACTTAGTTATACCTTTTAGATTAACTAACGCACCAACAAGCTTTTAAAATATAATTAATATTATTTTCCGAGAATTCCTCGATAAATTTATAATAATATATTTTAACGATATATTTATTTATTTTAAAAACCTCGACGAATATAAGCAGCACGTCGCTGTTATATTACGAAAACTATAAAAAACAAACTTTTTTATAAATTTTAAAAAAAGCGAATTCCACCAAAAAAAAGTCACTTTTATAGGATACGTCGTATCCCCCGGAGAAATCAAAATAAAAAATTTTAAAATTTTAGCAGTTAAAAACTAGCCTACCCCGAAAACGGTTATAAAAATTAGATTTTTTTTAGGACTCGTAAATTTTTACCGTATATTTATCGGAAAACTCGGAGGTATCGCAATACTATTAACGCACCTAATAAAAAAAGATATATTATTCGACTAAATTATTAAAAAGCAAAACGCCTTTAATACCGTCAAAAAAAGAATTACGGACGAACCCGTAATACGCATAGCGGACACAAAAAAAAAGTTCGAGGTCGAGACCAACGCCTTAAATTACGCCATAGGCGGATAATTTAGCTAACGAAACGACGAAGGAAAACTATATTTTATAGCCTTTTATTTTAAAAAGTTTACTAAAAAACAACTTAATTATTAGATTTATAATAAAAAACTTTTCGCGATTATCGAAGTATTCCGAAAATAAAAATATTATTTAAACGGAACCAACTATTAAATCAAAATTTACACCGATTATAAAAATCTCGTATCGTTTACGATAAGCAAAAAACTTAATAAACGACAAATAAAATAAACAAAATTTTTGGCAGATTATAATTTTAAAATTATTTACCGCAAAAGGTCAAAAAATAGCAAAACAAATGCTTTTAGCCGACGACCGGATTATTATTAAAAAATACCTAAAGAGATATATACCATTTTTGCGAATAATTAAAAAAGAAACCTAATATTTATTATAACTTTTTACGCTACTAGCAAAATAACCAATAGCGATAATTGGTTAAACAAGATTATAAAACTAAACGGTATATTATTTATATACCAAAATAAGATCGAAATCCCAGAATAAATCAAAGACGAGCTTATCCGAAAAATTTATTTTACGCTTACCAGCGGATATTAGGGAGTATTTAAAATAACCAAACGGATATAACAATATTTCGACTGTTTATAACTACGCAAATACGTTAGCAAAGTTATTAAAAAATGCGACTTATGCAATAAGGCGAAGTCAACATAACACAAGTTTTACGGAAAACTACAGCTAATACCACTTTTAAACAAAGTATAAAAATCTATCGCCCTAAATTTTGTTATAAAATTACCGTTATTAAAAAAACCTTTAATTGGGACCTTTTACGACAATATTTTAGTATTTACAAAACGACTTACGAAATACGCTTATTTTTTATTTTACAAAAAAGCAAATAACGCAAAAAAACTTGCTTATACGTTTTTACGAACTATAGCTAGCCAGCACGGTATATTAAATAAAATTATTTTAGATAAAAATAAGCTATTTATATTAAAATTTTGGAAATTATTTATAATATAGCTAGGAGTAAATTATAAGCTTTCGACGGTTTACTACCTATAAACAAACGGATAAACAAAACGAGCTAATTAAATATTAGAAAAATATTTACGTTATTATGTTAATTACGATCAAAATAACTGGGTTATATTATTATTTATAGCGCAATTCGCCTATAATAGTGTTGTATGAAAACCCATAAAAATATTATTATTTTACGCTAATTACGGCTATAAACCAGATATAACCAAAAAATTTATCGCAGGAAAAAAACTAGTAAAACACGTTATTTAGCATATCGACAACTTAAAAAAACTCCAAAAAAACCTCCAAAAAAACCTTACTGCCTTTTAAGTACGCACGAAAAAGCACGCCGACAAAAAAAAGGTTAAAAAACTAACCTTTGCGAAAAAAGACAAAGTTTATTTATTACGCAAAAATATTAAAACAAAACGACTAAATAACAAATTAGACTTTAAAAAACTCGGACTATTTAAAATTAATAAACAAATTTTAAAAGTCAATTACCGTTTATAACTACCCAAAATTATAAAAAAAAACACTTAATATTTTATATTTTTTTATTCGAACCAGCACTAAAAAACGCGATAATCGACCAAACGCTAAAAATAAAAAAAATCAACCAAAATATAATATTAAAAAAATCATCGATTATAAAAAAATCGGAAAAAAATACCAATTCCTCGTAAAATAAAAAAGTTACCTACCTAAAAATAATACCTAGGAACCTAAAAAATATATTAAAGACTATACCGCTTTTAAATAATACCTCTAGTCTCGATAAAAAAACCAAAATCTATAAAATCGGTTTCGAACCCGACGGATAACTAATTAATAACGTTTATCCCGCCAAAAGATTAAACCGAAGTTATAGCTTTTGCCTCGGCACGTTTATTTTTTTTTAATTCGTTAAAAAATTACAAACCCCGGTTTATTATTTCCGTATTACGAGACACTAAAAAATCCCGTTGCGTACGAAAACGCTTTAGTTTCGCGAAAATAATAACGGTTTATTTATAAAAACTCCGTAATAAATCGGAAGTTTTTTTTTCCTCGCGCCGCAAACGTTAAAATTCGTTTATTATTTTAAACAAAAAAAACGCCGGAACCCCCGTACTATCACAAAAACGACCACGGCGCGTATATTTTTTATATTTTAACGTCCCCTTTATTATACGATATTTTTAGCCACGCTTATAGCAAATCGAGCAAAATATAACGTCGAAACCAAGTTTTTCGATCAAAGCCGCTAAACGGTATCGTTGTTTAATTTTTATAGATTTTTTTTCGCCGTTAGCAGGTTTTACGACACGGGACGATATAATAAATACACATTACGAACAAAAATATAAAAAAAAGGAAAAAACCCAAAAACCACGGAAATGGGACCATCGACCTACTTATACGACCTAAAGTTTTTCGAAAACAAAAAATATAAAAAAAAGAGCTAATATTACGAATATATATTTTTATAAGAAAACAAATATATATTGGCGCTTAAAAAAAAGGCATATTACGGGGCTGTTATCACTAAATAAAGACCACCGCCAGGTAACTAAAATTAACAGCCGGTGTTAGCTATCAACAGGCTTACGTCCGGATCCGTGATCCAAGGGTAAGCCTTATTAACGGATTAGCGATCCAACAAAAAGGATCACTACTAATATAATAATCTAAACAAACATTAATAAGGGAATAAATAAATATATTAAGGACGAGTTTCCTATTTTATATAAATAGTTATTACCTTAATAATCAATTTAAGCATTTATTTTACCCATAAATAAGGTATTTAATACGCCTTAACGACTACACTTATGAAACAGTTTTACAATTACTTTTTGCTTAGTATATCTCCTACGCTTTACGTATCTAATAATATAAACCCCAGCACTTTTTTATACTTCGGTTTATCCTTAGTATAGTCGTTATAAGAACTAGTATTTTTTTCCGACTTTCTTATAATCGATAATTTCTTTAATATTATATTTTAGCTAATTTTTTTTTATTTTTAGCGTTTAGTCGATTATCGCGTTTTTTGGTGCTAATTCGAATAAAAAAATATAAAATAGTGGGTGTTTTTTTCCTATAATTTTAGGTAATTATAAACGGTAATTAACTTTTAAAATTTATTTGTTAACTTTAAATAATCCGAGTTTTTTAAAGTCTAATTTGTCGCTTAATTGTTTTATTTTGATATTTTTGCGTAATAAGTAAACCTTGTCTCCCCTCGTAAAAGTTAGTTTTTTAACTTTTTTTTGTCGGCGTGCTCCTTTATGCGTGCTTAAAAGGTAATAAGGTTTTTTTTAAAGGTTTTTTTAGAATTTCTTTAAGTTATCGATATATTAGATAGCGTGCTCCGCTAGTTTTTTTCCTACGATAGGTTTTTTGGTTATATTTAATTCGTAGCCGTAATTAGCGTAAAATAATAATACTCTTATAGGTTCTCGTACAACATTATTATAGGCGAATTACGCTATAAGTAACAATATAACCTAATTATCTTAGTCGTAATTAATATAATAGCGTAGGTATTTTTCGAGTATTTAATTGGCTCGTTTTATTTGTCCGTTTATTTATAGGTAATAAATTATCGAAAGCTTATAATTTACTCCCAGCTACGTTATAAGTAACTTTTAGAATTTTAATATAAATAGCTTATTTTTGTCTAAAATAATCTTATTTAGGATACCGTGCTGGCTGGTTATAATTCGTAAAAACGTATAAGCAAGGTTTTTTACGTTATTTATTTTTTTATAAAGCAAAAAATAAACGTATTTCGTAAGTCGTTTTGTGAATACCAAAATATTGTCGTAAAAGGTCCTAGTCAAGGGTTTTTTCGATAATAATAATTTTATAATAAAATCTAAAGCGATAAATCTTTATGCTTTATTTAAAGGTAATATTGGTTATAGTTTTTTATAAAGCTTATATTATGCTAACTTCGCTTTATTGCATAAATCGTATTTTTTAATAATTTTGCTAACGTATTTACGTAATTATAAGTAATCGAAATACTATTATATCCGTTTGGTTATTTTAAATATTCCCTAATATCCGCTAATAGGCGTAAAATAGATTTCTCGGATAAGCTCGTCCCTAACTTATTTTAAAATTTCGATTTTGTTTTGGTATATAGGTAATATACCGTTTGGTTTTATAATTTTATTTAACTAATTATCGCTATTAGTTATTTTGTTGGTAGCGTAAAAAATTATAATAGGTATTAGGTTTTTTTTAAATCGTTCGCAAAAATAGTATATATCTCCTTGGGTGCTTCCTAATAATAATCCGGTCGTCGGCTAAAAATATCCGCTTTATTATTTTTTAATCTTTTGCGGTAAATAATTTTAAAGTTATAATTTGCTAAAAATTTTGCTTATTTTATTTATCGTTTATTAAATTTTTTGCTTATCGTAAATAAAACGAGATTCTTATAATCGGTATAAATTTTAACTTAATAGTTAGTTCCGTTTAAATAATATTTTTATTTTTGGAATACTTCGATAATCGCGAAAATTTTTTTATTATAAATCTAATAATTAAGTTATTTTTTAATAAACTTCTTAAAATAAAAGGCTATAAGGTATAATTTTCCTTTATCGTCTCGTTAGCTAAATTATCCGCTTATAGCGTAGTTTAAGGCGTCGGTTTCGACCTCGAATTTTTTTTTATATTTATTATACGTATTACGGGTTCGTCCGTAATTTTTTTTTTAACTATATTAAAGGCGTCCTGCTCTTTAGTAATCTAATCGAATAATATATCTTTTTTCGTTAAATACGTTAATAATATTGCGATACCTCCGAGTCCTCCGATAAATATACGGTAAAAGTTTATAAATCCTAAAAAAATCTAATTTTTATAACCGTTTTCGGGGTAAGCTAATCCCTAACTACTAAAATCTTAGAATTTTTTATTTTGATTTCTCCGGGGGATACGACGTATCCTATAAAAATAACTTTTTTTTAATAAAATTCGCTTTTTTTAGGGTTTATAAAAAAGTTTGCTTTTTATAGCTTTCGTAATATAGCAATAACGTGTTATTTATATTCTTCGAAATTTTTAAAATAAATAAATATATCGTCGAAATATATTATTATAAATTTATCGAGGAATTCTCGCAAAACGGTATTAATTATATTTTAAAAGCTTACTAATACGTTGGTTAATCCGAAAAGCATAATTAGGTATTCGAAATATCCGTATTTCGTCCTAAAAACGGTTTTTTATTTTTCGCTTTCCTTAATTTTAATTAGGCCGTACGCATTAGGCAAATTTAAGGCAGTAAACCACTAAGCTCCGTATAACTTATCTCGTAAATCCTTAATTAAAGGCAAAAAGTATTTATTTTTAATCGTAATATCGTTAAGCTTACGGTAGTCGATATAAAGTCTTTATTTCGGTGTTCCGTCCTTATTCTTTTTTGGTACAAAAAATATAAGGTAGCTTATTAGCGATATAAATTCTTTAATCTAACCTTTCTCCATTATCTCCGTAATATAGGTCTTTAATACTTTTTCGTGCTAAGGTCTTATTAAATATATCGGTATAAAATGCGGTTTTTTTCCTTCCTAAAAGGGTATTTTATAATCAAATCGTATATACTTTAGTAATCCTGTTTTTAGTTCTCCGCTAAATAAATCGCTAAATTTTTTATATTTTTCGGGTATCTCTTTTATAATATTCGGCTTAATATATTTGGCTATAACGTATAATTTAAATATCTCAAAGTTACGTAAAGGCTAATTTTTCTAATACCCGTCAAAAATTAACTTCTTTTTTAATATATCCCACTAAAATTAGCCTATATTCCAGTTTATTTTAAAATTGCTTACCCGCAACCAAAATATCCCTAAAATAATATCGTAATCCGTAACTTCCGTAATATCGTACGTAAAAAATTTATCGTAGTCTTAAATATAAATTTAAATATACGCAGTTTTTATATTTACGATTTTATTCTCGTATAAAATAGGTTTTCCATCGACGGTATTAAATAGGTAAAGCGTTTTCTTATATTTTTATAGTATCTAAAATTTATTAACGATTTTTAATAAAATAAAATTTCTTTAAACTCTTAAATTTACTAGGGCTTTTATATCGTATCCGTTAATTCGTATTTATATCGTAAAATAGTTAATAATCGTATTATCGCTCCCGGTAACGCAAATAAACTTCGTTTAAAACCGCTTTTGTTTTTTTAAAAATGGTCTAATTTGTTTCCCGAGTTTTTGTTAATTTGTTTATTAGCGCGTTTTTTTTCGGCGTTTATAAATATTCGTTAATTTTGTTAATCTCGAGTCTCGTATCGTTTTTGGCGGTAATATATATCGTTTTTATTTTTTTTTCCTAATTTTTAGGGTTTGTTTTTTATATACCGTTATATATTAAAATAAAATTAGATTTTTTTATATAAATTTCTATATTTCTTTATTTATCCGTAATAATTTCGATTATAGGTTTTTTTACGGTACCTTTTTCGTACTCCGGGGGTGTTATACGGTTTTAGGCGTTATTAAATAAATCCCGGGTATTTTATATTAGGTTACGGGTTTTTTTAACGATAAATCGTCCCGTAGCTCGATATTCCTTAAATAATCGCTATGCTTTTGCTTTTTTTATAGCGTAACGTAAATATTCGTCGTATACGCATTTTAACTAATTTAAGTCTTTTTTATTAAATATCGGGACAAATCGTTAAGGTACGTGGTAATAACTATAAAGCCTTTGGCGTCGCAGCGTTTAACCTTTGCCTGGCCTGTTTTTTTTATTCGATAAGGTTTTTTAATAGCTAAATATCTTATGCGTAGTGGAAAAATTCCGTTTTTTAGCTTAGTCTCGAGATATAAATTATATCTTAGATTAATATATCCGTATTATTCGACTTTTAGGTATTTTTTGTTTTTAATATTAAATCGAGGGTCGTCTTTAAAGATAGCTCCTGGGGTTCGTCGTTCCTATGCTATATCGGTAGTTTTTTGGAGGATTTTTGCAAATTATCGTCCCGTGCCCTAAAACTCGGTAGCAAAAAATATAACGTAATTATAGGCACGTGGTTGCTTATTTTAAAAAGTTTTAAATATTTTTTCCGTTATAAAGGTATCGAATGTTTTATTAATTACTTTTTTTTTAGTTATAGCGTATAAAAACATATTAATTAATTCGCTTAACTCGCTATTTATATCGTCGACGGATTTCTTTTATTACGCTTAGTATTCGGCTTATTAAGTTTAGTAATAAGTCTTATTTTTTAAGTCGTCGGATAAAATATTATTATCGCTATTTACCGTTTGTCTTTCCGCTCCAAAGCGTATTATACGTCTTAGTTTTATAGTTATTAAAATTCGTATTTCTTTAGGATACTAATTATTATCGTTTTTGCAAAACTTATACGTTAAATAATCGTTATTAAAATATATAATCTAATAAAGCGACGCTGTTACGAACATGCACCCTTGCAGGAAAACAATATATGTTGGCGCTTAAGGAAGGGAAAAAGGCATACTACGGGGCTGTTATCACTGGATAAAAACCCAGAGCATAGACCAGGTCTGACAGCTATCGCCAGCTATTGATAGGATTATAATCTTAGTAATAATCTTAGGAATGGATTACTATTCTTAATTATGATTTAATAAAGGGGATTATTACTAATATAATGATCTAAGCAAATATTAATAAGGGAATAAATAGATATATAACGGATAGATTTTTTATATTATATAGACAATTATTACCTTAATAATTAATCTAAACATTTATTTTACTTATAGGTGAGGTATTTAATACGCCTTGACGACTATATTTGTGAATTAGTTTTATAGTTATTTTTTGCTTAATATATCTCTTACGTTTTACGTATCTAATAATATAAACCCTAGCACTTTTTTATATTTCGGTTTATCTTTAGTATAATCGTTATATTTTAATTATTTTTATTTAGGTACGTTTACCGTTAAAGAAACACTAAGCAATATTCGGTAGGATATTTACCGTTAGCAAAAATAGCAGCGAAAAAGGGAAGATCCTTTAGGACGATATTTTAATTCAGGTAATAAGTCTCGATTCCGATAGCGACGACTTCGAGGTCACTAAAAATTAATACGACGCAATCCTTAAAAAAATTCGACGATTCGAAAAAGCCATAAATAATAAGTCTAAGCTTATCCAGGAGCTTTAGGAGTTTAACACCGTTATAAAAGGAGCAGCCAATATTATTATTATTTTAGTCACTAAATATAATAAATTAAAGTTTAACACCCTAGCTATTTACGATAATACCTTAAAAAAATTTAAAAAATACCTCGCGCAAGTCCGCGTATATTATTTTTTTTATATATCTAATTTTTAAAATAACCTCTAGCGAATCGTATACGCCGCCTTTTTTTTAAAAGGACGTGCCCTCGCGTAGTTTAAATTTTACCTTTTTGAAGCAAGTAAAAATAGATAACTTTTAAGCCAATATAAAGAAAAAACGAAATAAATTTTTGGATTTTACGCCGGATACGAATCCGCGCTTAAGTTATTTTTTTAAAATCCTAACAAAAAAAAATAAGCCGAACGGGAATTTGAGACCTTTAAGCAAAAAATATTTGTTTTAGTATATACCACCGAGTTTAAGAGGATTATCGCCAGGCTCGATTATATTAACGATACACGTATTATATTATATTACTAAGGGCTTAAAGAAAAAGTTAAGGACGAAATCAGCAGGATCTTTGACCTGCCTACCGATTTTAGTAAATATACCGAATTGGTCGTGCGAATCGACAATTAATTATATATACGACGAGCCGAGAAGAAAAATACGCCAAAATATTAACCTCGAGTTTTAATAAATACCGGAAGACCCCGGCAATACTAAAATAACGGACGAAATAAAGACTGGAAAAATTAAACCTTTTACGGATACTATAATGGACCAATAGACTTGGATGCTATTTAACAACGAATATAAAAAGATAAATTATTTGTTAAATGTTATAATTGCGATCGAATAGGATATTACGCCAACGAGTGTCGTTAACCTAAAAAGGCATTTAAGCCTATACCAGAAGGCAAAAAGTAGTTTAACGCTACGTAACGGGAAAAAATACCCTATATATCGCTCTCCTGGACCGTATATTTTAATAATAGTTATCAAACGTATAGGTTTTATAAAAACGATAATGGATAGTATCTTAAGGCATTACGAACCTTAGCCGCCATTAGGCTAGGACGGTTAGTACACTTCGGACCGGAAGGATAACTCGCAGACAGCGACGATAACACCTTATCCGGGTTAAAAAACGAAGTATATTACCAAACCCAATGGGCTAAGAGTCAGGCCCAGAAAGCAGAGTTAATAAACGATATTAACAGCAAATTAAAAAAAAAAAACCACCTTCGATAAAATAAGATCGCCGAAAAAAGCCTAACCTGCGGGATTAAGGAAGCAGAAGCTATCGACAAAATGCTTAATATTTTTACAACGGAAGAAATATTCGAGATTTTTTAAGATGGATAACCACGTGTTTATAACGAAGTTATACTTTTTGCTGCCGAGTTATAAAGTATAAGATAATAGCTAATAAAGATCTTTTAAAAAACCACCGATATGGCATAAGAGTAACGGACCCCAAGAGCCATCTTTGGAGATGACCCTCGATTTAATATTAAGGACTTTAAACACCACAAAATCGAGTAGTACGGATATATCGATCTAGGATGCGACGAATATTTCGAGACAAAACTGAAGTACGGAATTTTTTTATTACGCATAGGATATTTAGCTATTAAGAACCTTTATAAAGTGGGAGAGATAGGCTAGGTAGAGGTTGGGCGCTGCGACGCGAGAGGTTTCGTAGTAATTATTACGCACTTTAACGATTTGTCCCGATGTTCGACAGGAAGGGATTAATCTTGGTTAGAATGTATGTACGACGAATGTTTATATTACGCAATAGAAAAAGCCAAGGTATGGCGATTCGTTAAGGAATACCAGGCTATAGGAAGAATTATTATTAAAGAAACCGGTAGACTAACCCAAAGCACTAGCGATTTGGTCAAAAGCACTTAAAATCGCACGGTATTACTAAAGTACGAATACGACGTCGTACGAAAACTAACGATAGAAGTTATTATAGATAAATAAAGGGATATAGAGATTAATATAGGAAAATCCAGCTTTACCCTTAGGTACGATATTATAGAAAAAGCCAGTAACGATATGGTATTATACAAATAACAAAAAAACGAGACTCGAACCTAAAGAGACTAACGAGTATTTATACGCGTCGAAAGAGAACGCGTTAATAAAAAAATTAATAAAAACTCGGGAAACGAATTGGACTATTTTTAAAGAGATAAAAGCGGTCTTAGATAAGGTTTATTTGCGTTACCGGGAGCGATAGTACGATTACGAATTATTTAACGATATAGGTGCGAATTAACGGATACGATATACGAGCCTTAATAGATATAAGAGCTTAAAGAAATTTTATTTTATTAAGAATTGTTAACGAGCTCTAGATACTATGGAAGCAGAAAGAGACGCCTTACGTATTTAATACCGTCGATGGAGAGCTTATTTTATACGAGAATAAAATAGTGAATATGGAGACTACGTATATTTAGATTTATATCTAAGACCACCTTAAATACTTTACGTGCGATATCACGGATATTACGGATTACGATTTAGTCTTAGGGATACCCTGGTTACGGGTGAGTAATCCCAAAATAAGCTGGAATACAGGCCAATTCTAATAAAATATACCAGAAAGCGAATTAACCTCTAACAGGTATTAAAAAAACTAATTTTTACGTAATTACGAAATATTTAGATTATACGTTATAGCTAAATATATTAAGCCGAATATTATAAAAGAAATTCCCGAAAAATATAAAGAGTTTAGCGACCTGTTTAGTGGAGTATTAAAAACAAGATTACTAAAATATATACGATTTGACTATAAGATACCTCTTTAAGAAGGAAAGGAACTATATTTTATGCGGATATACCTAATAAGACCTTAGCACGAAGAGGTATTAAAGACTTATATTACAGAGATAATAAAAAAGGGATAGATTAAAGAATTTATATCGCTAACAGGCTATTTTATATTTTTTATACCGAAAAAAAATAAAGACGGAACACCAAAATAAAAACCTTATATCGATTACCGCAAGCTTAACGATATTACGATTAAAAACCGATACCTTTTGCTTTTAATTAAGGATTTACGAGACAAATTATACGGAGCCTAATGGTTTATTGCCTTAGATTTGCCTAATGCGTACGGCCTAATTAGAATTAAAAAAAGAAAAAAATAAAAAATAGCCTTTAGGACAAAATACGGATATTTCGAGTATTTGGTTATACCTTTTAGATTAACCAACGCGCTAGCAAGCTTTTAAAATATAATTAACACCGTTTTACGAGAGTTCCTCGACAAATTCGTAGTAATATACCTCGACGATATATTTATTTACTTAAAGGACCTTAGCGATTATAAACAACACGTTATTGTTATATTACGGAAGCTATAAGAAGCAAACCTTTTTATAAACCCTAAAAAAAGCGAATTCTACTAAAAACAAGTTACCTTTGTAGGATATATAGTATCCCCCGGAGAAGTCAAAATGGAAAATCCAAAATCTTAATAATTAAGGAATGGCAGGCACCGAAATCGGTTATAAAAATTAAATCTTTTTTAAGATTCGCAAACTTTTACCGAATATTTATTAAAGGATTCGGGCGCCTCGCTATACCTTTAACGCACCTAACGAAAAAAAATATATTATTTAAATAAACCAGTAAAGAGCAGGAAGCCTTCGATATAATTAAAAAACGAATCATAAATTAACCAGTTATAAGAATAGCTAATCCCGAAAAGGAATTTAAAATTAAGACCGACGCCTTAGATTATGCCATAGGCGGATAACTTAGCTAACGAGACGATAACGACAAGCTATACCTTGTAGTATTTTATTTTAAAAAGTTTACCAAGGAATAATTTAACTACCAAATCTACGATAAGGAATTTCTCGCAATTATCGAAGTATTCCGAGAATAGAAATACTACCTAAGTGGAATTAATTACTAAATCAAAGTTTATACCGATTATAAGAATTTCGTATCGTTTACGATAAACAAAAAACTTAATAAACGACAAATATAATAGGCAGAATTTTTAGCAGATTTTAATTTTAAGATTATTTACCGCAAAGGATTAAAGAATGGTAGAGTAGACGCTCTTAGCCGAAGACCGGACTACTATTAGGAAGCACCTAAGGAAACATATATTATTTTTGCTAATAATTAAGAGGGAAACCTGATATTTATTATGAATTTTTACGCCATTAATAAGGTAACCAATAATAATAATTGGTTAAGCAAAATTATAAATAAAGACGGTATATTACCGATATACCAAGGGAAAATTGTAATCTTAAAATAAATTAAAGACGAGCTTATCCGAGAAATATACTTTATACTAACCAGCGGATATTAGGGAGTATTTAAAACTATTAAACGGATATAATAATATTTCGATTACCTAAAGCTACGCTATTACGTTAGCGAAATTATTAAGTAATGCGATTTGTGTAATAAAGCAAAGTTAGCACGATATAAACCTTACGGAGAATTATAGCCAATACCACCTCTAGATAAAATATAAAAATCTATTATTTTAGATTTTATTGTAAAGCTACCGCTATCAAAAGAACCCTTGACTAGGACCTTTTACGACAGTATTTTAGTATTTACCGAACGACTTACGAAATACGTATATTTTTTGTTTTATAAAAAAGCAAGCAATACGGAAGAATTAGCCTATACGTTCCTACGAACTATAGTATGCTAGCACGGCTTACCAGATGAGATTATCTTAGATAGAGATAAGTTATTTATATTAAAATTCTGGAAGTCATTTATAGCGTAGCTGGGAATAGACTATAAGTTTTCGATAGCTTATTACCTATAAATAAACGGATAAATAGAACGAGCCAACCAAGTATTTGAGGAGTATTTACGCTGTTATATTAATTACGATTAAAATAATTAAGTTATATTATTATTTATAACGCAGTTCGCCTATAATAATGCCGTACGAGAACCTATAGGAGTATTATTATTTTACGCTAATTACGGCTACGAACCAAATATGACTAAGGAACCTATTGCAGGAAAAAAACTAGCGGAATACGCTATTTAGTATGTCGACAACTTGAAGAAATTTTAGAAGAACCTCTAAAAGAATTTTATTGCTTTTTAAGTACGCACGAAGGAGTATGCCGATAAGAAAAGGGTTGAGGGACTAATTATTGCGAGGGGAGATAAGGTCTATTTGCTACGCAAAAATATTAAAATAAAACGGCTAAGCGATAAATTGGATTTTAAGAAACTCGGACTATTTAAAGTCGATAAATAAATTTTAAAAGTTAATTACCGTTTGCAGCTACCTAAGATTATGAAGAGAAAATACCTAACGTTTTATATTTTTTTACTCGAACTAGTACCCGAGAACGCGATTATCGATTAGACGCTAGAAGTAGAAAAAGATTAGCTAGAGTATAACGTTAAGAAAATTATTAATTATAAAAAGGTCGGACGAGGATATCAGTTCCTCGTAAAATGGGAAAGTTACCTACCTGAAGACAATACCTGGGAACCTAAAAAATATGTTGAGGATTGTGCCGTTTTTGAGCAGTACCTTTAGTTTTAATAAGAGGACTAAGGTCTGCGAAGTTATTTTCGAAGCCAAAAGAAGACTAGTCCATTTTATTCGGAATCCTTATCGACTACAAATCCTCCATTACGAAGTGCTCGTGGCTTTTTAAAATAAGAAGGATGTTATTTTTTTGGTTCGGAACGGAAGAAATACCATTTTTTTTGTCTAATTCCAATATATTACGTTGCACCTCCACCATAGTTTTTCTTTTTACCCGCTTACGGATTTTCCGGATACGATCCAAGCGACCGAGAGCGGAAGACAGCTGAGATTGGATTTTAGTTATTTGTTGATGAAGCGATATTAGATCCTTGTTCGTTTCGCTTTTTTCCGTATTTAACTTGTGTTGTTGAGCAAGAAGCTTTTCCAAGGAAGAAGCCATTAAAACACTATTATAGGATTGATTCTTGCGAACGTATTTTAAGCAACGCGACGATTTTTTTACTATTTTGTATTTTTTCGAACGCTTAAAACAGAATAAATAAGGTATATCGGCAGTAAAGCCACACGAAGCGATACCAAGCAATAAAAGATCGCGCTTACGAGTTTTCTTTGATTTCGATTTTTTAATTCGACTTGATATGATGAGTATATATTACGAACAAAAGTATAAGGGAAAAGGGAAGAATCCTAGAGCCACGGGAAGTGGAACCGACGACTTATTTATGTGACCTAAAGTTTTTCGAGGACAAAAGATATAAAGAGGGGAGCTGATGTTACGAATATATATTTTTGTAGGAAAATAATATATGTTGGCGTTTAAAGAAGGGAAAAAGGCATATTACGGGGCTGTTATCACTGGATGAAGACCTAGAGTATAAACCAGGTTTAATAGCTATCGCCAGCTATTAATAAGATTATAATTTTGGCAATGATTTTAGGAATGGATTACTATTCTTAATTATAATCCAATAAAGGGGATTACCACTAATATAGTGATCTAAGCAAATATTAATAAGGGAATAAATGGATATATAACGGATAAATTTCTTATATTATATAAATAGTTATTACCTTAGTGATTAATCTAAGCATTTATCTTACCTATAAGTAAGGTATTTAATACGCTTTGACGATTATATTTGTGAATTAGTTTTATAGTTACTTTTTGCTTAGTATATCTCTTACGTTTTATATATCTGATAATATAAACCCCAGTACTTCTTTATATTTCGGTTTATCCTTAGTATAGTCGTTATAGACGCGTATAGTACTTTTTCCCGTTTTATAGTATTAATTTATTTTTTGCCTTTTGGCATAGGCTTAAATATTTTTTTAGGTTAGCGACACTCGTTAGCGTAATATCTTATTCGCTTATAATTATAATATTTAATAAAAAATTTATTTTTTTATAGTCGTCGTTAAATAGCGTTTAAGTCTATTAATCCGTTATAATATCCGTATAAAGTCTAAGTCTTTTAATTTTTATTACGTTTATTAGTTTAATATTGCCGGGGTTTTCCGGTATTTATTAAGGCTCGAGGTTAGTATCTTAGCGTATATTTTTTTTCGGCCCGTCGTGCGTATAGCTGGTTATCGATTCGCACGACTAATTTAATATACCTGCCGAAATCGGTAAATAAATCGAAAATTTTACTAATCTCGTCTTTGATTTCCTTTTTAAATCCTTAATAATATAATATAATACGGGTATCGTCGGTATAATTAAGCCTAACGACGATTCGCTTAAATTCGGTGGTATATATTAAAATAAATGCCTTTTATTTAAAGGCCTCAAATTCCCGTTCGGCTTGTTTTTTTTGTTAAAATTTTAAAAAAGTGATTTAAACGCGGATTTGTATCCGGTATAAAATCTAAAAATCTATCGTGTTTTTTTTATATTGGCTTAAAAACTATCCGTTCTCGCTTGCTTCAAAAAGGTAAGGTTTAAACCACGCGAAAACATATCTTTTTAAAAAAGATACGGCGTATATAATTCGCTAGAGTTTATTCTAAAAACTAGCTATATAAAAAAAGTAATATACGCGTATTTGCGCGAGGTATCCCCTAAATCCTCCTAAGGTATTATTATAGGCAGCGGGGGTATTAAACTTTAATTTATTATATTTGGTAATTAATATAATAATAATATTAGCGGCTCCTTTTATCGCGGCGTTAAAGTCCTAAAGCTTTTAAATAAGCTTATATTTATTATTCGTTGCTTCTTTAAATCGTCGGATTTTCTTAAAGATTACGTCGTACTAATCCTTAGTGACTTCGAAATCGTTACCATTAGAGTCGATATTTATCGCCTGCGTTAAAGTGTCGTTTTAAAGGGTCTTCCCCTTGTCGCTGCTGTTTTTGCTAACGGTAAATATCCTGCCAAATATTGCTTAGTGTTTTTTTAACGGTAAACGTACCTAAATAAAAGTGATTAAAATATAACGATTATACTAAAAATAAACCGAAATATAAGGAAGTATTAAGGTTTATATTATTAGATACGTAAAACGTAAAAGATATATTAAGCAAAAAATAATTATAAAACTAATTTACAAATATAATCGTTAAAGCGTATTAAATATTTTACCTATAAGTAAGATAAATACTTAGATTAATTACTAAAATAATAATTATTTATATAAAATAAAAAACTCGTCTTTAATATATTTATTTATTCCTTTACTAATATTTGCTTAGATTATTTTTGTTAGTAATAATCCCTTTTGTCTGGATTATAATCCCAGGGATAAGGCTTATGCTTGGCACACTATAATCCGGTTATAATCCGTTAGCAATGGCTTATAGCGCCAAAGTTATAATCCGTTAATAATTATTGATACTTGTGGTAAAATATTAATATAGCCGCGGGGCTCTTGGCCTTTTTATTGGTCTGGTTCCTGCATTTTTATGGCTTTCCTTTTTTTGTTAATCTTCCTGCAAGGGTGCGTGTTTGCATGTTCGTAACACTAATTTAATTTATTAATATCGTTTATAATAAATTTAAACTAAAAGCGTTATAACGCTTTTGCTTCGATAAATACCCGGTTTATTATCGGCTAATTTTAGCCGTTTCCCCGCCGTAAATTCGTTTTTATTTCGCTTAATAATAAAAGCGTAATATTTTAAGCCCGGTAATCCGAGCTTTTTAAGTTTTAATTTTTTTCGAATCGAGCGCGAAACGCCGGTAAACTTTAAACAAACAAAATCAATAATCGAATTTTTATTACCGTAATAATATCGGGTAATTTTTTTATAAAAAATAAAAAATATTAAATTTTATCGTTCGGCGAATAAAATAACGTTTTTAGTATTTCGCGACGTATAACCGTAAAAGTTTTATAAAAATAATAAATATTAAAATCGCCGATAAATAAATATCCGCTTAAAAATAATTTTTTCGGGATATCGTTAAACGGATTAATTTACGGTCCGCCCGTTTAGTTCGGGGAATGAATAAATTATATTATAACCGTTTTTTCCCCGGTACCGAACGATAACGTAACTTAATTAAAACCCGACCGGGATAATACCGTACCGGGGTCGGAACGTTTATTTAAATAAATAATAATACGGCCGTTATAATAAATAATTATATAAAAAATATTCGTCGGGTATTAAATAAATTTAGTTTAACGGTTAATTTACGGCTTTTAAAAAGCTATTACGTCGTAATTTCCCCGCAAAATAAATATTATATTAACGTAATTATTTATTATATTTGAATAAAAAACGCTAAATTTTATTAAATAACGGTTAAAATAATTTACGTTAATATTTTAATATCGGGCCGCCGCCGAAAATATAAATATATCGAAACCGAGTCCCGTTTAATAGCGGGCCGTACGGGCTTAATTTTCGGGGGTTTGCCTTTTTATTTAACGGCCGTAAAGCTATTATTAAAAAATTAAAAAGGAAACGACGATAAAACGGGACCGATACCGTTTTAAAAAAAGGCGAAAAGCCAATATTATAAATTTCGAATTATTTAAAGCGGTGCGAATATATTTCCGCGATTCGTTTTTTTCGCGACCGGATATATTCGCTTTTACGCGTAATATTAATTATTATAATTAATATAACGTTTTTTCCCGTTATTAAAATATTTCGGGTATAACTTTTTCTTACTAAAATAAGCTATTATTATATATATAGCGTATTTAATTTTTTTTATAATACCGGCTAATATACCTAAATTAATAATATTTAAAATATCAATGGATTTATAACGTAACGTCGTAAAGTTTATAATCGAAAATTTATATATTTTATATAAAAACCGTCGGAATATAAACGTTATATTATTTTAACGTTACCGATATATAATATAATTTAACCGTAAAAACGGTCGGTAATTATAATAAATTACGTTTAGTTTTAAAAATAAATTTCGAGTTTATAATTTAAAATATAGCCGTTAACGCTTTTTTATTATAAGCGTCCCGTAATTATTACGATAAAACGTTTTTTATAATAATAAAAACTTTGCGTTTATTAATTTTTGTATTATTACCGAATATTTTAATAATTTACGTATTAATAACGTTTATTTTAGTATTTTCGATTTTAAAAACGACGATAATATTATTATTATTTAATTTACGGTACGCTACCGTATCGTTTTTATTCCGAGCTTTATTTACGGTTTTTATAATTTAAGTTAGTATATATCGAATATAATCGTATCCGGTATTACCGCGGATTACGATTTTTTTGCCGCGGCGTTATAAAACGATAATTATTTATTATTAATGTTACGAACATGCATTTATGCGGAGACTAAAGACTAAAAATGAATAAATACGGGCTAAAAACGCAGCTTAAAAGATAATAAATTAAAAACGGATTAACTTTTAGTAAATTACGTGATTTAATATTACGTAAACTAGGAATAATCGCTAAACGTTATTAGAAAAAGCTCCTTTTAGTACCCGTTAATATAATATAATAGCTATAAATATTATTAATTAATATAGCTATTTAAGTAAACATTAATAAAAAAATAAAAAAATATATAATAAATAAATTTCTGTTACAAATATATATAAATATTAATACGGCATCGTTAAATGTATAAAAAACGTTATTTAATGCAGGTTATTATATTATTATAACTACGATATTCGTTAAAATATCGTTAAGTTACCTTAAATAATAACATAAATAACAGCCACCGTTATGGCTACCTAAAACGCCGGTAAAACCTACCCTGCACCACTTTTGTGGCTATAAGGTCCCAAAAATGGCCGTGTACCGGTTTTTAGCCAATACGTATACCGGTGCGTAAGCGTAAAGCCAACGGTTTAAATAAGCTAGCCTGCACCTTATATTATCGAACCTTGTAGAATATTACCGTTTTTCCACGAATTTTATCTTTTTCGATAATTATAAATTAATTATATTAATAATTTAAAACATTATTAACCCGTTAAATTAATAATATTATTTTAAAATATTTTATTTATTTAAATTTCGAATATATAAAAGGGTTAATTTTTTATATTTAAATTTCTTTCGAATATCTTTAAGCTTATAATACACAATTAGTCGAATACTTATTTTCGGTGCTATTTTACACTTTATAACTTCGAATCTAACGCTTCCCTGCCTTAAAATATAGTTTATACCTAGTATTATAACAAAAATATATAACGTTATAAACGGAAAGCCACCTTATTATTAACGTAATGCAAAAACTATAAATTACCGTATTACAGGCCATCGAAAAAATAGCCCCTTTTCGCTAAATAAACATGTTTTGTAATCGCTAGATTAGTACTTAGGTGGGTAACCACTGGGGAATACCTGGTGTTGTATGTTTTTGTTATTTTTTGCAGCCGGCGGTATATTTTGCCAATTGCTGGTTCGTGCGACGTGGACACCTACTGCGTTAGTCAGAATTCATATCGCAACAAGTCGAGAAGCTGCACCCGGCAGCTTTGGACTTGTTCAATCTTTTCCTGCTTTCCAACGAGGTCAGCATAGCGTTGGCTGTTTTCCGAGCCATGTACAAGCTCATACATGACGTCGCCGTTAACAAAGCCATGGGCGACATCGCGAAGAATCTCTTCAAAGGCACAGTGACTCCGCGCGTGTAGTCCCGGGACCATCTCCATGATGACGGGAGAGATGACTTGCATTGCATCTCCGGCATTGGCATTGACGCAGCCGTCTGTTGTCTCTCCTCGATCGATGAACGCGCCACGTGGGTCTAGTCTTTGGTTACTGTAGGCGCTGAGCCTGGTGTTGTTTCCCTGGTTTAGCATCACTTTGGTGGAGTTATAGTAGTCGTCGTCCCGGGGTGCATATGCCTGGCTTCCCCCAGACAGCGTGCAAGGGTCCGTCGCAGTTTCGTGAATGTTTGCAGAGCAAGGCCGAAAGCGCCTCCACATTTAAAATGGCAAAGAATGCCTTGACCAAGCACTTTGGAAGCATGGCGACAGACTGGTAACTGATGATAAGGAGGTATATCATTTTGTCGAATACTGGGAAGCAATGGCTAGCCGCTTTTTCGATGGCAATGAAAGAGTAGACATGATGATTATTTGCAAGAGGAGAACTTAATGTACTTATACGCTCTAGAGCTGAGAAGGCGGAAGAGGATAGATCCCTGTTACGTAAGATCTCATACGCTGTTACAGTCAGGTAGTTATTTTGTTCCTCGCCAAATCTCTGTGTGAGCCCCGTAGAGTGGACTTCCGCTCGATCAGTATAATTGCCTGGAGACTCAGGGAAAAATAGTCTTGGCAAGTTTGATCTCCCTCCAATACCAGACAAGAGACATCGTAGCACCCGGACCGATGATGACATGGCTCAAAGCGATAAGCGCCGAGGCTCTGCTCACGTCAAGAGTCACTCGACCCACCCGCTTCAGATCCCATACGGCCATGCATAGCCAACCGTACGTGGCAATGTAGAACCCCCAAAAGTCCACCAAAAACAGCGACCTTAAGCCCTCATCAAAAGTCTTCGGACTCCCCCCAAAGTCAGGCCAGAAGACGGATTTCAAGCTCAGCTCGGTTGAGTTCAAGATACAACCCAAAGTGTAAAGGTGTAATATCAGACCCAAGATGGCTGTGACAAGGTACACAGCCTTGAGGGATAACATGTCCGGAAATGTTTCCTTCGCCCTGCGCTGGGTCGTTTTTGGACAGTATCTCTGGACGTACACCCGGCCAAGAAGCTCGCATATAAGAGGAACAAGCATTGGGGATATCTGCCATATACTTTCGAAGGTTTGAACCAAACTGGGGTCGGCCCATGGTAGAAACATCAAGATTGTCGGCAGGACGTAGCCAATCAGGATGGCCCATATCATGGACGAAGCGTACTGCACTGGAACCTCCCTATTCAAGGGCCACCAGTAGGTCTCTTCCTCTGAGATCCATGTATAAATGGCGTAGTAGATCGGCATGTATATTCCAATGCCGGCCGACTGCACGAGAGTGAACCAGATAGTCGGGCTAGAGTCTGGTCAGCTGACTTGTCAGAACAAAGTCAGAGTATTGTTGATACGTACAATTGTAGGAGCGTAAGTAGATTTCGTTTTCGGTATGCTTCGATAGTCCACACCGCGAAAGGCTGGACAAGCATACCTAAGAAATACATCTGCAACATTCCGAAATGCGGCGCCCAGTTCTTAAGACCCGGCACGAATATCATGGCGAGAAACATCAGATAATTATCAATCATGTCGATGCCGGTGTACCGTCTTTTGAGGGGAAAGGAAACGTCGTAGGTGAAAGTTCCAGTGCTTGAAACGGACTCCAAATGGTCTTGGAGTCCCCAATGGGCGGACCAAACCCACATGCCGTAGTACACAGCTGCCGCGACGAGTAAGAAGAGACCCATGAAATAGAACTTGTTGGCCCCCCTTGGCCTGGGATTGGCCAACAGCTCATCTTTGTATGGTATAAGCCGGGGAACATGACTCAGCGAGGGGCTGTCCAGCTTCTCAGCAAAGGGCATATTGCGAGAGAAGTTGAAGGTGACATCTTCCTTGTCGGCCTTTGGCAACAAATAGTATGCGATGAATTCATGTATGGGCGTGTCGAGTAGTTCAGACCGCTGTTGCTCGTGTGAATGAACCTTCAGCGTCGTTGCTCTAGCCTGTCGAACATTTTGAGTCTGGGCGAATGCGCGCTCTATGGCTTCCAATGTCGGCTTCCCGGTTCGAGAGCGCGCTAATGCGTCGCGGAGCGCGTTTGTCAAAGCAGCTGCTGACTCTATACATGCGTTACCGCCGTGGCCAGAGATTGGATGGACCTGCTCATTGTTAGTCTTTTTTGCCGGCAGTATGATGGAGTATGTATAGGTACCTTGTGTGCAGCATCACCAATTGTGATTATGCGTTTGTAGTACCATTGTCTGAAGACATATTCCTGCAGTGGAACTAGAGCGGAAGAGACTTTGTTTCTCACAAGGTCCCCAAACTTCAGGTTTGGGGTAATTTGGTCATTTGCTCGCTCAGCAAAGAGTCTCTCTTTGTCCTCTTTGCTGTAGGTCGGTATGTCATCGCCATAGGTTCGTTCTTTCAACTTGAAAAAGAAGAACCAGTATACTCGACCATTAGGACCTCCATTGACAACGTAGGATTGATGCTTTCGGAACACTGAATTCGATGCTCCGGCCTCAATTCCTTCGCAAGGATTGGAGATTCCGAAAATACACCCATAGTCGCAGGGAACCGCTGTGAGGTGTTAGTTCAGGCAATCGCTCCTTCTTTCTTCCCGTTAGACGGTGTTCTCTCTTGAAACTCACACTGATGCTCGTCAGATGGGATCCAGCCTGGTGACATCTCGTTCGCTATTCTCCACATCTCTGCCCGGACAGAGCTGTGAATCCCGTCGGCCCCCACCAGGATGTCCCCTCCGTGAATAGATCCGTCGGTGGTTTTTACAAGGACTTCCTGATCAGAGATCTCAACTCTCTGAACTCTATTCTTGGTGATGATCTTTGACTTGTCTCGAATGTTGTTGTACAACACTTGGAGTACCATCTGGCGATCCAAAAATGTGATCGGGTATCCATGTCTAATGCTCTTTAGCCTGCAGCACCTGTCCAACTAATCATGGAATCTCACCTCTCATACATGGACTGTGCCATGCCTCGGAACTCGCTGATGATATGGCCGGTATGATCGCGGAAGTGGAACGAATCTAGAGGTGGGCATAGCTCTAAAATCTTCTGGTGGAGGCCGAGCTGGTCCAGTATCCTGTTGCCATGTGGCAGTATGCCAATACTTGCGCCCACTTGAGGCGCGATGTCTTCGTAAGCTTCGAGTACGACGAAATCAATGTCGTATAGTTGCAGCATATTGGCCAAGGCAAGACCAGTGATGCTTCCCCCACCAATCACAACTTTAAATGCGCTCGTTCCTCCCATGTCAATTGATTGTGAGGCTGAAAGACTTCCTGGTGACTTGGAAATTGAAAAGACAGTCAGGAGGTAGGAAGATAGAGCCTTTATTCATATGCCCAACGTGTAATTCGCCCAAGGCCCTGGTAACGTACACGCAGTCTAGCTTCAGCTTCAGGCATAAGAAGAGCTAAAATGATGAAGAGAGTCCACCGCTACTCGAATATCATGACTTTTCCCTTTCTATCTTCTGTCTTCCAATCTCGATGCCACAGCCAGCGGATGTGCAGCCAACCCCGAAAGCTTCATAACGAGCGGTGGTGCCGGGGACGAGGGGAGGGGTAGCGCACATATCCGCACTTGTGGGAAACAACCGAGCCAAGCGCCAGGGTCGGAGATGCGGCCCGAAGCCATAGCGGTACCATGATGGCCGTCATGATATTGATTGCATATCCGAAGCTACGTACCTACGCAGGGTGTAAATGACTTAGGTCATTATTGGGCGACTCACGGTCGGGCCGTTCGGATGATTCTTTCATTTTTTCATAAGAGACCTTTGAGGCTGATCTTGAGTATTCGCAGTTGAATATACCAGCGGAAAACATTCACCAATACCGGTAACTAAAGTTCAGCCTTGTGTGTCACGGTTCAATTGGGAGTTGTGTAGGGGACGGAGGAACTCGCCATTTGTACGCAAGTAGAATGTCATTGGAGGTCATCAGTCTACACCCAAGAGAAGCATATTGTTGAATCTCGATATTTCGAAACAAAGCAGTCCCCTGTCGGTAAGTCCGGCTTAATCTGCTCTTCATAAACTGCTCAGATCCTTTTGTCCCTTCAGTATTAAGCTGCTTCTATAAAGACATCACTACACATTATCTGTTTCCAGTGCAGACTCAAATCAAATAGACATTCAACTCAGAAGTACACTCGCTGCTGATCAGCTTCCCTTTGGCATTGTGCATTTTGTTTAATCCGCCATGGAGAACCTATCCCCGAAAACCCTCTCGACAAGTCGATCGCTGAAATACACATACTACGTCTCTGCTTTCGGCACTTCTACCCCGGAACATCCAGCACTACTCTTCCTTCACGGGTTCCCAGACTCGGCGCACCTCTGGGCTGGGGTGATCGCTGCGCTTGGTGATTTGCCCAACAAGATAATCGTTCCGGATTGTTTGGGATACGCAGGCACAGACAAACCGGCCGATTTGAGTCTATATGCATATAGAGACCAAGCCGAGGATCTTGCCGACATCTTGAACAACGAGAACGCAGAGTCTACAATCGTTGTCGGGCACGACTGGGGCAGCGCACTAGCACAGCGCCTCTATCTCCATAAACGCGAAATGTTACATGGCATGATTCTCCTCAACACTGGGTACATGGTACCGTCGGAACAGCCGTTCGATCTTGCTGCAATAAATCAATTGACGGAAAAGACGTGGGGCTACCCGCAGTTCTCGTACTGGGAGTTTCTCACTGCATCTGATGCTGCAGAAATAATCGACAGGAATCTGGAGCGGATGTGGCAAGTCCTGCACGGCGATGTGGACGACTGGATGACGAGCTTGTTTTGCGTTCCGGGCGCTATGCGAAAATTTCTGCTCGGAAAGGAGGATGTACCCCTCAAGGCATACGCGAAGCAGCCAGTATGGAAAGACAGGTTCATGCAACAGTTCCGGACGCATGGATTTGCCTCAGCACTGCAAATGTACAAGGCCACTGCTTCCAACATACAGTGGCAGTCAGATTCGACTATTGCAAATGAGAACCTGACTATCGAAGTGCCTCTGCTGTTTATTGTATGCACAAAGGACGCTGTCTGCCTACCGGAGATGATGAATCCGGCCAAAGAAAAGTCACTTTTGCCCGATCTGACGGAAGTTGTTGTTGATTGTGCACATTGGTCCCCGATGGAAAAGCCGGATGAGATTGCTGTACATATCAAGGAGTTTTTAAGCAGAAGATGGCCTTCGGCGTGACAGCACGAAAGTAAGCAAATATGGCTGGAAAATACAATTAATTGCCTGAGTAAAGTACTAGGAAGGACTGTTGGGATCACAAGATGGATTCCAAGATAAGGCGTTTGTTAAAAGAAATGGCTTTGGAACTTCGTGTTTCTAGGTATGAATCCAGACACTTGTATACGTATGCAACTGGTAATTTGTGCCTGTCCTGCTTGCTACGACCCACTGCTTCGAACCCAGCAGAAACTAAGCATCTTGACTCACGTTGCAGATCTCGAGTATCCACTGCACGGTAGATCTGTCCCATTTCACTAAAACTAAGTCAACTGCCTACGCAGCCATGTTGATGAGGACGGTCTTTGGCTCGGTGAATAGCCTCAATGCATACTCCCCAAACTCACGCCCGAGACCGCTCTGTTTCTTCCCACCAAACGGAGCCTGCATACTCTGCAGGCTAACACAATTGATGCCAACAACACCTGACTCAAGCGCGGAGGACACCCTGAGAGCTCGAGTTATGTCCCGCGTGAACACCCCAGACATCAAGCCAAATTCTGTGGCGTTGGCCATCCTCAAGACTTCTTCTTCGGTATCAAATGTCTTGATGACACTGACTGGGCCGAACACCTCGGTCCGATAGATTTCCGCGTCGTCCTTTGGGTTCAAGAACACCGTTGGTTCCATATAGCACCCCCTGTCGCCGTGTCGAGAGCCGCCGACGACAAGTTCAGCTTCGGACTTTCCCCGCTCCACCATCTGGACGACCCGCTCAAGCTGCGACTCGTCGACCAAGGGCCCCATCGCGACATTTGGATCCTGCGGATCGCCCAAAGTCTTCTTCGCTGCTGCCATTCTCTTCTTGTACTCTTCGATAAATTCCCCAGCAATTCGATTCTGAACGTACACGCGGGAAGCAGCAACACAGAGCTGTCCGCTCCGTATCAAGACTGCATCCACTGTCCACTTAAGCGCGTTCTCCATGTTTGCATCCTCGAAGACCACCGCCGGGCTCTTTCCTCCAAGCTCAAGTGTCACGCGTTTCAAGTTGCTTCGGGCGGCAGCTACTTGTATCTTTCTGCCCGTCGCCAGCGAGCCGGTGAAGCTGATCTTGCGGATCCGCATGTGCTCGGCGAGAAGAGCCCCCGTCGGCCCGAACCCCGTGATGACTTGGAGCACCCCCGGGGGGAATCCCGCCTCCTCGAAAAGAGAGGCGGCGGCCAAGGAACCCAGCGGCGTCTTCTCGCTGGGCTTGACAATCATGACGTTGCCAGTGGCAAGCGCCGGCGCGGCCTTGAGGAAGAGACAGGCAACGGGGGAGTTGAAGGGGTTGATGGCGGCACAGACGCCGAGGGGCTCGTGGCGCACGAGTTTCACGAATCCTGGGGCATCATCGAGTCAACCACAAGCTGAAGGATATATGTGCTGTCTGAACTCACCATCGTCGGCGGGGAAGTAGTCCCCTCTCTGTTTGTCTGTCCAGCCAGCGTAATAGAGCACACAGTTCCGGATATAGTTCCGTTCCCGGACTGGAGCTAAAGACACCGGGATTCCCGAGGTCAGCGAGTCCAGCGTTAGAATTGAGATGAGCCTTTCGTCGAGCAACGCGGCCAATCTGAGAAAGCATTCGGTCCGTTGGAGGGAGGTGAATCGACTCCAAGGTCCATGAAAAGCCTCTTCTGCATACTGGACGGCCGCTTCAACATCTTCAGCGCCAGCGATCGGGACATCCCCGATGACAACAGAGTTGTCTTTGGGGTTCCTCAAGTCATATGTCTGTTTGTTCTTGGCCGAAACATATTGATTGTTCAGGAACAGCTTGTTGTAGTCTTTTGGATTTAGGCTAGAACTAGCCATCTCTGCGTTTTCTCTCTTGTCGGACGTGGCAGGTTGCAGACGGCTAGAGTAGTTTCGAGGAGGTGTCAGAGGTATAGGTGCATCACGAACCTGAGTCAAACTGTTTTGGTTATACAACACTTAAATGATTCCAGCCGTGCTTCACGGGCTCACTGGCCAGGTCATCTTGTCACAGCGGTCAACAAGTCGCATGGTTAGGCATGTGTCGAAGTTGGGGTACGGTCATTCACCACCACTAGTTTCCTCCTCGGATATGCAGTCTTGGGGGCGAGGTTCTCGGTCCAGGGTGAGTGACGGGTATCTGACAAGATTCGGATGAGCTCCGAGATCCCTTCGGCTACGTAAAGCCGTGCACGAAACAGCTGGGAAGGTCCTCGCCGGAATTTTGCACGTAGATGCCCACATTAAAGAAAGGATTGAGCTTGGGAAGGCAGGGAAAAGATTCAAAACTGGAATAAATTTTCGGGACTACCCATTGCAGCATCGGAAGTCCTGCGTAGGCACTTAAGATAATCGTTTTCAAGACAAATGGCAGAAATGATGAACGTTTGGGCGCTGAAGGAGTGGGACACACCGCTTCAGAAAATCCAGCAGCCCATCCCAAGACTCGAAGGGAGCGAGGTATTGATCAAGGTCACTCACGCTGGGGTTTGTCACTCGGACCTCCATACCGCCGAAGGGTTCTATGACATCGGGGGTGGAAAGCGATTCTATGTCAAAGATCGGGGTATCCAGTTGCCAGTCGCGCTGGGCCACGAGATTGCGGGAGAGGTTGCTGCAGTTGGTCCAGACGCCGGGTCCGTCTTGATAGGATCTCGACAGATCGTGTACCCGTGGCTCGGTTGTGGTCATTGCACCCGTTGCACCCAAGATGAGGACAACCTTTGCGCCGCTCAAAAGGGTCTCGGGACGATTCGAAACGGTGGCTTTGCTGAATACGTGGTGGTTCCGGATCGCAAATACCTGGTGGACCTCGGAGACCTCGACCCAGCGGTTGCATGCACCTTTGGCTGCTCCGGAATCACCACTCTCAGCGCAGTAAGCAAGGTTCTCCCAGTACCGCCAGATGAACCGGTGCTTCTCATCGGCGCGGGAGGCCTTGGACTTGCGGCAATATCGGTGCTGAAGGCATTCGGGCACAGATCTATAGTCACCGCGGACATAAACGAAGAAAAACTGGCCGGAGCTGCCGCGGCAGGGGCGAACAAGACTGTCAACACTTCTGGTCAATCTGCATGCGACGATATTCTTGCTGCTACCAACGGGCCAGTCATTGCGGTGATTGACTTTGTAAATAGCTCGAGCACCGCTACCATGGTCAGCCGTCTAATCGCCAAGGGCGCCAAATGGGTGCAGGTTGGTGTGATGGGTGGTTCTATCGAGCTGTCGCTCGTCATGAACATTTTCAAGGGCCTGACCATATATTCGAACATCACCGGAAATCTGGAACACTTCGGAACCGTCGTGAAACTAGCAAAGGAAGGGAAACTTAGTCCCGTGCCGATACAGAAGATGCCATGGGACTCTGTCAACGAAGCAATGGATTGCCTGAAGGCTGGCAAAGCCTCCGGGCGCATAGTGCTTGAGAAGTAGATCTCTACCTCATGGTTCATTTCAAACAATCCTTATTCTTCGGCTTTTTACTTGATCAAACCGCTTTTGAGAGAGGGATGACTGTAATGCACACGTTCCATGGAAATCGGTTCCGGCCGTAGCCGCGAAGAGTGCCCGTGGCGTCTGTCTGTTCGTGACCTGCTTTGGCAGAGGCCAATTGGTCTAGTACAAGTAAAGCAAGATAAGCTGAATATACAAAACAGCAACCATCTGCTTTCATTATTACCAAGGACATGAGACTAGTAAGACCTGTCGCGCCAATGCCAAAGCAAAGAAAACATAGCGCAGTACTATAATTCCAAGTACCAAAGTTAGAGAAGCACACGTCACAGACTGACACCGTCGTCTCTCCCACTTGAAACCACTATTTCCGGCCGAGGAACATCAAAGGAGACGTCACTAAACTCATCTGGTAGGAAAACATTCAGCGATGCGTTGGCATCGAAGTAGTCCCAGACGAAATTTAGATTGGCGTTGACGGCGTTCGGATCTTCCTGGATGATATTTAATCCAGAGATAGGTTCTTTGTGTTGATTATAGGCAGGGAGCTCGTGAGTTGGAGCATTTGCGGAGTCTCGGCGGGCAGATAGGAAGATACTATCAAGCAAACCACAGCCGCAGGTCGCTTTCAGGGTATCGAGCATGCGCCCCGCGACGGGGAAATGTGGCTCTACCGTTTCCATGCTCTTCAACAATTGACGGAGCCACGTCGTCTGGTGACGTGGGCCATTGACACTGCCGGAGTTGTGATGGTGGTGTTCAATCATTGCGGTAGCCGCCACCACGGCGTTGTCGAGCATGATGGAAGGAATTTTCTCCACCCCAAATGCTTCACGGTATGTGACGATCAGCCGGGCGATGCGCACTGCATATTCGTAGATCCGAGCATTCGAGTTCTCGGGACAGTCGGGCCGGTCCTTTTCGCTTGTCATTTCGGAATGTCGCCGCTTCCTGGTGTTTGCGGGGGTTTCCAGTGATCGTCGGAGTAAAATCTGAATTTTGCAATATTGGGTATGCAGCCCGTAACCAGCAAGATCCATGTTGGTCAGGCGACTTTCCTTATACGTCAAATCTGGTGGCAGACTGTCATACCAGTCTTCTAACTTTTGAGACAAGGTCTGTAACGCTGCAAACCCATTTGGGTCGTTATCAGATTGCTCATTCAGTACACAAGAGATCTGAGCCATGGGTCCGCAAAGCGCAACCCAGGCGTTCAGCCAAGGGGATTCGGACTCTCGTTTCTCCTTGAGACGAAAAGTGGCGCTGCTCATGATGGTTCTCGGGATTGAGCTTGGCCTGCCAAGATACAGAGTCCATACCCCTTCGTAGACTATACAGGCTGATATAAGAGCGTAGGCAAGATCACTCTCATTGTTGGGCTGCCGGCCCTCTTTCGGAGCATCAATAACGGCCACGAGCTCATGCAGGCCGAGATCGGACAGCATTCGGCAAGCAACACCTGAAGAGGTCAGTCGATCCGGGCCCTCAAAAAGGTTCACAGAACACGCATACCACAAAACATCCAGCCCGGGCGGTCGTTGCCTTGAGTGACCTCGTACTCACTCAGGAGCAGGAAAGCTTGCAGGTTTGCAGGGGTCGGCTCAGACATGGCTCTCAGTACTTCCTGTTGAGCCCGCTTGTAGTATTCAGGACCTAAATCCCGCACTGCTTTTGAAGTGCTGAGCCGCGTGGCGCAGGCCAGTACTGTGGTTTCCAGAAAGCTACTGAACCATCGAGAATTCGGTCCGTCTGCATGATGGGCCAGGAAAGTCTCTTTGTTCACAACTTCCACCCATAGCATTTGGTATTTGAAAAAGGATTGAATGAGCTGATCTCGTAAATGAGACGAGTCAGGATCGAGGTCGATACTGGGACTTTCGGCGCGGTCGACAGGATGGGACAACAACTCTCCCTTGCGAGGGACGACATGGGCATGGCTCGTTGGGCCGTAGAAACTGGACGCTCGATCGCTCGAATGGCCTGGAAATTTCGTAGTGGCCAACGTTGACGCTGAAGGGGTTTGCTCAGGGACCCTGGGCGGGACTGGCTCGGTACCCACGGTGTTCTGAGGCAGTGTCATGTTGTTCGCGGCCGGGTTGGATGCTTGCGTGATGCTTCAGACGCGTCAGTTATACATAGGAGGAGTGCATGCCTTGAAGGCCAGCCGGTAGCGAGCGTACCCAAGCAGAGCATCAGAGAGTACGGCTGCCTCCATGGAAGAGGTCCGGTGCGACGTGCTTTCTACTGGCGGGCCGCTGGTCTCTTCATTTCGAGCTTCGAGCGTCTCTATGCGCCGCTGCAGCCTGTCGACGTATTTGCGACTGACCGACCTGGATCTCACATTCGTTACCGGATCAGCTAGAAAGCTGGGCAGGACGGTCCGCTGCATGCGACAAACCTTCTTCCATCTGACAGAGGATCTAGCAAGCAAGCATTTCCTGTGCGTTGACAAGGACCACAAGCCTCGTCAGGCGAGACGAATTGAGCATCGCACTTTGCATGAAGAGCTTCAGCGTATGGACGGTATCACGAGGAAAGAGAGAGCGCGACTCGCCTTGACTTTACGTAGCCGACAACTTTGGCAAGCGATAGCGGCGCGGTGCAATGCACCAGTCGTGGACGGCTTTGATCGATTGACCATTGGCGATGCTATCGTTGGAGCATGAGTCGTAGTGCATGCCCGTCACGTTTTGTGGGAAGATTACAACGTCTCAGGTCTCGATTCGTACCATTCCAGGGTGACTGATGTCTGATGAGCACTGTCAAAGATAATCATAGCACCACAAGTAGGAAGAAGGTTCATAACAATAAAGCTGCAATGACTATAGCTTGCTCGTCTAATAAAAGCAGCTGTCCCGGACTTGGCAGACAATGCGAGACCCTTCAACCCAGATTCAACCCTTCGAGCAGAGAGCCATGATGACACTGCCACCACACCCCTCCCCAACGTCAGACAAGCAGCCCTTGTTGGCATTGTAGGCGGACTATGAGAACCCATGCCATGGCACTACTACTTCGCAGAGACCTCGAACAGTTCCCTTCGGCCTTCCGGGGACTGTACTCGTGATGCATGCCTCTGGCGCGCATACTAAAGGTGGGCAAGAAGACGGCGGGTACACCCTACCGACAGGCAAGGCTGCATAGGTAGTCAGGTTGCAGCCATGCGGAGAATAGAGCATTCCGTACTCAGAATATAATACAAACTGTTGTGTGGCGCGCCGATCCCCCGCATTTCCCCGCACATGTACGATGTTCGGCGGAACACCCTGCAAGTCACAAAATTGCCGAGCCACAGTGCTGTTCGATTATAATAAGTGTCGGTCATTGCCGATATATTCCCCAAACATGGACTCGTGCATGCATGCGTGCGGGCATTTGCGAAGTTGTGGAGGTATATATATCAAATTTCTCGCAGGAATCACGGTTCCACAGTTTGACTAATCCAGTTCTGGTCCTAACCAATGATACTTGCGCGGTGCTTGAAGTCAAGCGCTGTGTAGGGGAGATGCGTCGGCGGCTTCGGCTTTTTATTATATGAAATACACCATTTTTCCTGATATAATGGCAACATTCTTTGGGACTAAACCTGATGTGATTTACTCGGGCGTGACGGATGTAACGTCAGTAAGCTGCCGGGCGCTTTATGAATGTTACTGCAATGTTATTTTTGAAGACCTCAGGATTTTCTTCCATTTCTTTTTTGCTACCTTTTGCCGCACGGCATAGCATTTCAAGTGTCTGGTTCGTGCAAACTAATCGGGCGCCTGGTAATAAATAATGCTGCGACTTTGGTGCTATAACGACTTTGGTGCTATAACGACTTTGGTGCTATAAAGACTTTGGTGCTATAACATAAACTAGTAAAATAAACCTGATAAGGAAAAGACTGAATAGCATTTGGTTGTTTCCCCCCGGGAAGATTTTCATAACATAAAAAGTAAGAGACAAAATCATTAAAAAGACCGACAATCTTGTGTGTTTCGTCGGACCGGATGTGTGACTGAACCACCATTCAAGACGATTGCACCGAGCCTCCCTGTCTCGGACCGCCCCCGTCGGCTGGGACCGAAGCTTTAAAAGTTTTGAGGTCAACGTTTCTATACCTCACCGTTCAAAAACAGCCGTATAGAAATTTTCAAACAGGCGCGGACGTAGTTAAAGGCTGTTGCTAAAGATATTTCTGCAACCAAGCATTCAGCATTTGAAGACAGAATTTGATCATCTTCAATTTTGAATTGCATTTCAAACTACTTTCCCCGATTCACTTACACCATAATAAAAATGGCAGATTACGATGCCATTGTTGTCGGCGCAGGCTTTAGTGGCATTCGATCTTTGTGGGAACTCGACCAGCTTGGCCTGTCCGTAAAATGCTTTGAAGCAGGGTCTGACATCGGTGGTGCCTGGTACTGGAATCGTTACCCCGGTGCTCGAACAGATAGTGAAGCATGGGTATACACCATGAATTTCACCAGCGGAATGGGCGAGGAGTTCAACTATCATGAACGCTACCCGTCTCAACAAGAAGTTCAGTCGTACCTGAAGAGAATCGCCGGTGTGTTCTTTCCTCCTCGTCTAGCTGAGTGCACTGTTTTTGGGGATTAGATTTGCTAAAGTTCTACCACGATAGAGCGCTTCAATTTGCTTCCGCAGATTGAGTTCAACACGCGCATCTGTTCCGCTCATTATAACGATAGCGATTGTACATGGAAGATCACCACCAGCAACGGCATCTCGACAACCTGTCGTTACTTCCTGGCTGCCACTGGGCCGTTGTCGATTGCAAAAGAGCCCCCTTTTGATGGCCTCAAATCGTATACTGGAGAATGGTATCAGTCGTCTAGTTGGCCAAAAGAACCGATTGACTTCAGCGGAAAACGCATTGCCGTTGTTGGAACTGGCGCTACAGGAGTTCAGATCATACCCAAGCTGGCTCCCGTAGCCAAGGAATTGACGGTGTTTCAACGGACACCGAACTACGTACTGCCTGGGCGGAATTATGTCATTGATGAGTACCAGAAAGCCGACATCAAAACGAGCTTTGATGCCACCTGGAAGAAAGCGACAAGCCACCCCTTCGGACTGGCAATGACGGCCACGGGAGATTCTGTTCAGGGGACCACTGATGAGAAGATCAGACAAGTATTGGATTCCGGCTGGGAGAGCGGCGGATTCCACTTCCAGTTTGAAACATTCGATGATCTCTTCACGAACCAAGAATCGAACAACGTGGCTTCAGAATACCTTCGTCGGAAGATCCACGCCATTGTGCAGGATCCCGAAAAGGCAGAGATCCTCAGTCCGAGATATCCTTTCCTTTCCAAGCGGCCACCTTGTGGACACTTCTACTACGAGACGTACAAGCGACCCAACGTCAGTCTGGTCGATTTGAGCAGCGACACAATGGATATCTACGAAAAGGGAATTCGTACCGGCTCTGGGGTCGAGTATGAGTTTGATGTCATCATTTTCGCCCTGGGATTTGACGCAGGCACTGGTGCACTTTTTGAGATGGATATCAAAGGCAGTCAAGATAAGAGTCTGAACGAATTCTGGGCTGAAAAGGTCGAGACCTTTGCTGGAGTCGTGATTCCAGGGTTCCCCAACATGTTCACGGTGTGCGGCCCGCATATACCTTTTGGTAATATGCCAGTTGTTCTTGAGATCGCCGTCAAGTGGATCGGGAAGACGATTCGCCACCTGGAGGAAAATGATCTTGTCAAGATGAATGCGTCCGAAAACTCTGCTCAGGCTTGGTCTTCTCACCTCGATAAGGAATTCGAGTCTACACTGTTCAAGAATTCTGCCAAAAAGTCGCGTGCCTGGTTCGTTGGCGCGAACATACCTGACAAGGCCGTCAATGTCTTGTTCTACTTTGGTGGAGTTCCGAAATGGGGGGCCTGGCTGGACGCCGAGGCGGAATCGGCATGGCCAAACATGGAATTTACCCCCAGAGCATAGACCACTAGCATACATGTAGTGCGCACGTAGGGCCCAGATCCCTTAGCGACCAGTTCGCGAAGTATTTCTTTTTACCAAGTTTCGTCTATACTAAATACAAGAGTATACGTCACCGTCCAATCTGGGTTGGCTGCTTCGGCACACTTTCATTACTCGGTAAGGCCACCGTCGATGAAAAAAGAAATGCATTATTTGCCCTCTCAAAGTCAAAATAGTATCATAGCTCCTTGTAAAAGTATGTCCACGGATTCAAGGGAAACTGATTTCATTTATTCCATGACGTTCACCACTCCACTAAAGAAGGAACAGAAAACCCTTGTATCATGTTGCTACATACCACCCTTGCCACCAGAAACCTTTCAATGGTTAATCTCCTGACCCTGAGGACTCCAAGGATGGAACATACCATGATCGTCTGTGAGTCTGTTAGAAATCTTTCTCCTCATCAAGGACTATTTTACCTACTTGTCCGCTCACATATGAGAAAAGAGGTGAGACCACAGCCAGAATAGCACGTGCAGCATCGGTAGGGGATCCAATTCTTCTGAGTGGTATGTCGCCAACCCTGTATGTCTGTAAGCTTTAGAGTCAATACGTTTGAATTTGAGCATGCGGACCATTTCTTTTCTTCGTCGTATCCGCCGTTGAATCCAACAGAATGACTCGTACCGTCCGGTCTTGTCACATACTCACCACTCGGCGCCACCGTGAGTCTGGTCTTGATGGCGCCGAAAGCAACGGCTGTAGATAGAACAATTAGCGCCACCAATCTCGACTTCTGGACCGCAGTTTCCATACTGTTGACTCTTACGCCATATTCGGGGCCCCATTCTTGGGCTAGTGTTTTGCTGAGGCCTACGAGACCGGCTTTTGCCAGGGCGTAGCTAGCCTGCCCAGCATTGCCGTGAATTCCTGACGTGGATGAGATATTGACGATCGACCTTGGCTCGCCGTCCTTGACCATGAAATACGGGGCCGCCGCACGGATGAGCTTGAATGGTGCCGTGTTATGCAAGGAGATGATCGTGTCTTCCGGCCATCAGAGAAAAATCTAGAAATGCTGTTAAATCAGGAGGGAAGCTTACCCCACTGTTCATCATTGATCTTCTCAATCGGGTCGTCCCACGCATAACCTGCATTATTGATAATGATATGAATCTTCCCACCACTATACTCAACAGATTTATCAACTAGATGGGTAATATATTCGTTGTTTGTTACATCCCCAGAGACCGCGATGGCTGAGCCACCGTCGGAGTTGATTACTTCAGCAGTCTTTTCAGCTTTCACTGTTTTCAAAATCAGCCTCTCTGTTGCTGTAACGTTGACTTAGTCCGGGCGCACCAGCGTCCAGGTCTGCAATGACAACCTTGCATCCTTCGCGTGCAAGGGTTGCAGCCGTCTCGGCACCTATACCTTGAGCTGCCCCCGTGATGATTGCGGTTTGGCCTAGAACTCTAGTGTCAGCTGTGTCCACTGACAACTTTTCCATCAATATTACCAGCCAGCATTCCCTGAGGGAAATTTAATCTTGGTCCAGAACTCATGATTGTGTCCGCGGAAACCTCAGTAGCAAAGGCGATTTTTTTTTTTTTTGCTTCAAAATTCGCAGGCTTGCTTCATCGTCTCAGAGAGATATGGTTTGGCTCTACGCGACTTCTCAAAATCAACAGTACGACGATACTCTGTACAGCCCGTTGGGTAAAAGCTGCAGCCGGTAAGTGTATAGTGACTAGCGCCGGTTCGTTTCCGAACAGACCTTGAGAAGTCCGTCTTGCAACCAATACAATGTTCATCAAAGACCGTCGGGTATTGACAAATTCTGCTATTCAATGTCATCTTCCGAATCATTTGCGGAGCTCGTTTCATACATGCATTCACCCGTTCTCAAGTAGCTGCACTATTGAAAGATTGAAATCTTGATTCACCACCGCGTCTACCCTTGCATCAACGTGGAGATCTCCGAGACTTCGGGAATGTCCCGGGATCAAGCAACCCGGAAATACATGGTCGGTCTGAGCTTCCTTGGCATTTGTAATATTGCGCGGAAATCCGGGGGAGGCCCGACTATTCGGCCTTCTCGATGGATCATCCAGCTGTCGGAAAGTCACTCGAAGACAGCATCTCCGAAGCTTGCAATGCCGCTATTCGTGACATTTTCTGCTGACAACTTCATTAGTATTTTCGGCTAGATCAGTGCAGTTCTATGTAACAAAATGTCTTTCTATTATCACGATCTGACTTTTCACAGTTGGTACGAACTACGTGGATTTGCAAGATCAACCTTGACTTCATCCCAAAGCCCCTCCGTCGCATTTCCCCTTCATGCATTGGCTAAGGTGAGGAGAGATAAACAGAGAAAATGGACCTTGATATTCTCATCGTGGGTGCCGGCTTTGGTGGGTGCTATAGTCTCCACAAGTTTCGGCAACTTGGCTTGAATGTTCATGTCTTTGAGGCGGGTTCCTATCTTGGAGGCGTATGGCACTGGAACACTTACCCCGGAGCCCGCGTCGATTCCGAGATTCCATACTACCAGTTCTCTATACCCGAGATCTGGCGCAAATGGAATTGGTCCGAGAGGTTCCCCAGCGGTGATGAACTAAAGGCGTACTTTGAGTTCGTCGACAGGACGCTTGACTTGTCGAAAGATATTACATATTCTGCTACTGTCGATGGCGCGAACTATGACGAGTCGACTGGGAGGTGGACTGTGACCACTTCAAATGGACACAAGGCAGTATGCAAATACTTCATTTGTGCGACCGGCAGTTCGTTCAAGCCCCTCTATCCCGACATCAAAAATTTGCACCTCTATCAAGGCCAACTCATCCACTCGACTCGCTGGCCTCGGGATGCGCAGACCAAAGACAAGCGCGTCGCCATTGTCGGATCGGGCGCAACAGCGGTTCAGTGCACACAGGAGATAGCCAAGGTGGCAGATCATTTGACAGTATTCCTGCGTACTGCCAGTATCTCATTGCCGATGTTCCAGCGACCTCTAGGCGACCTCGAACAGAGAATCAACAAATCCACGTACAGGAGCATGTTTGAACGTTGTCGCCACACCCGATCAGGCCTCGGATATGATACGCAGTCTGGTTCCGTGTTTGACCTGACTGACCAGGACCGAGAAGAGCTTTGGGAGGAACTGTGGAGCCGCGGCGGATTCAACTTCAACCAGGCCAATTACCGGGACTTTCTTGTAGACGAGAAAGCCAGCAAGTTGATGTATGAGTTTTGGGCCAAGAAGACGCGGCCGCGGATCAAGAATCCTGCCAAGTCCGCCGTACTTGTCCCAAAGGAGGCGCCCTTCGCTTTTGGAACAAAGCGGAGCAGTCTAGAGCAAGACTACTACGAATGTCTTGATCAAGACAACGTCGACATTGTTGATCTCAAAAGCAACTCGATCCGAGAGTGTACGGAAAAGGGGTTCGTTTGCGAGGACGGCGTGGAACGCGAATTCCACACAATCGTCATGGCCACTGGCTTCGACGCCATGACGGGAAGTCTCACAAGCATGAATATCCGCGGAAGAGACGGCCTGACCTTCCGCGAGCGATGGAAGAACGGCGTTTTCACCGACCTGGGGCTATGTAGTAGTGGTTGCCCAAACTTATTCATGTTGTATGGACCGCAGGGTGAGTCTTCCCTGTCCCTTCACTCGCACTCTGACTGACATCCTGTGTAGCCCCTACAGCATTTACGAACGGTCCTGTGTTTATTGAAAGTCAGGTCGAGATGGTGGTCGATCTTGTTCGTAAACTTGAGGATGAAGGTATCAGATCGATCGAGGCTCGGAGGGAGTCTGAAGAGCGATGGAAGCAAGGCATTCAAGAAGCCAATGCTCAAACCTTGATGCCGCTCACAGATTCTTGGTATATGGGAGCAAATGTTCCTGGCAAGCCTCGGGAGCAGTTGAACTATCTAGGCGGCATGGAGAACTATGAGCGCGAATGCCGAAAGGCTTTGAAGTCCCTGGATAACTTTTCTGTCGTTTATTCCTCAGACAAACAGGACACTGCGTAGATTGAAATTAGTCTCGCGGTTTGCGGGGATGTCAGACTATAGGACGGGAGAGCAATTCACATCCCATGGAACAGTGTTCATATTCCTCAAATGAAATAGGGTCATTGCCCTGGGAATGAGTGCCATGTAGAATTGTCCCAAGCATACACATCTAGTAGCCAGAGTTGTAGAGAGGAAAATATTGGCCAGAAGGCTAATACCTCAGGATTTTGCGCTGGGAATTAGACGCCCTGTTAGCCGCGCAGCGCGGAGACCTACGGCACCGGGCCTGTTCACTTCGTAGCCTTGATAAAAGTGAAATACACTATTTGGCCACTTTTGGGGACATTACTGTTTCTCAATAACCCACTCATGTGGACGTGGCACCGGCTGCAGCTAACATTGAAGATCGGAAAGTCTCACTGCAGATAATCCGCAGTGAGTGAATGCGAGTCCGACATGACCTTTGCTTTGATTCGTTGCCTATCTGATGGTTACAATTGACTCCGCTGTTGCTAGAACAGTTTCCTGCCAGCTAGAGAGAAAGTCCTCTTCATGATAATCGTCATGAGCCATATCCATGTATCCCTCCGGCGCCTCTTCTCGAGGCACGATGCCGAGTGATTTGCCTTGAATTTCTCGATGCGACGCTATCATGAGAATTGCTGATGCACAATCTTCAACGCGAGCAAATTTCACACCCCTGGAGACAAGGTATTCTACTACCTTGTCTGAAAGGATTGGCGTGCGAACATACCTAGGAGAAAGTAAGCCAGTAGTCTCACACATCTGAAGCTAGACCAGAGTCTTACCACGGTGCAACGAAGTTGACACGGATTCCCTGCCTCCATGCTGTTCGGCGAAGGTTACGAAACAGACCCCGTGCCCCCCATTTGGAGATGTTGTACTGGGGAGATCCAGGTTGATCTACGTAGGCTGCGACACTGCCTTTTATAATCAAGCAACGATCCCTTGATGGACTTTCATCTTGTCGACGAAAGTAATGCATCGCTAATTGAGCCGTGTATGCTGTCCCAACAAGATTGGTATTTATTATGCTGAAGTCTGGTTTCATAGGCGGATGCGATGGATCTATGAATGCATTGAGATCAGCGTCACACGCTTGATGATCACTTCTCCGCTCTCAGGCTAAGCGTGGGGTGTATTTACCTTGCAGCGTGTTGAGGTCGTCTGTCCGGATGATACCGGCGTTTGCGATGACTATGTCAACGCTTTTGCACGGCGAGGCTAAGCTTGCCGCTTCGAAAACGGCGACCTGTTCATCCCAATTGCGGACATCGCATTTCACAAACTTGGCGTTGCTATATTCATGTTAGTAGCCTGCTTGGTAGTTCCCCATTGCTTCTTTCTGTGGGTAAGGGTTGGCACGTACGGTGCGAATCTTGCCTCCGCTTCTTGCCCTGCGCGTGCATCAAAATCGCCGATGGTGACAAAGGCGCTGGAAAGTCGATGGGTTAGCTTCCGAATCATATACCGAGATACAGCTAAAAGAGGTCACAACCCAGCATCAATAAAGGCTTTCGTGTAGGCCAGACCAAGTCCACTTGCTCCTATTTGAATAGTTAGACTCCCCGTTTCCGTATTTCTTTCGAAGATTTGGCTAATGTTACCTCCAGTAATAACAACACACTTGTCAACCAAATTCTTCAGGTCAGTATTGGAAGTCACCCTCACTGGACCACGGTCGGAGTACTCGGGTATTGGCATATTGGAAGAAGGACAGATGTTGTGGAGTAATTCATCCAATTGAACGTTGATACATAAATTCTGCCACTTTAGATAGCAATAGAAATGTTTTCATGATATATACGGCATCATTACTTTATACCATTCAGCATTTAGCAGACTTTTCGATGATTGGCTAACACAGGCCCAAGCCGTGAGCGGGCTTTGCCACGAATGGTTTATTTTGAGTCGGGTATCGTACCCGAAAGATGCAGCATTAGGATACAATCAAAGACAAAGGTGGTAAGACTATAGCGGTATGGCCCAAATATACCTAGCCCGCTACTGTCAATCCAAGTTTCGCCATGGAATTACGCGATAATGCCGGCTAGAATTGCCCCAAATACGTCCGGACCGATGGACACCCAGCCAATCGGCTTACAAGAAGATTGTTAGGCATTTCCGGGCACCGACCCCGTAGATTCTCCAATGTTCCGTAGTACAACGGCGAAAAATGGTCCGTTAGAACACTCAATGCTATAGGATGTTATACATGATGCCCCGAAAGAGAATGGGAAAAAAAAAACTTTAGTTGCACGGAGGCTCTAGCTCACTTGTCAGAGCCCTACTGGTTTGGAGCACCCTGAAGTCGCTTTCTACAGTTGGCCACCGGCACCTGTGTGCGACGTTGGAGGCCATGACGGAACTCCCTCGATATGCTCACCTCTCTGAAATGAGTGCCGACTGGTTCGAAGTGGCACACGACCATGAAGGGGCTGCAAAGCTTGTGGACGCACTGTACAAGCTACCACTGGAAGAATTCCGCAAGGTTCCGTACAAGCCGCCGCCACTCCCGACAAATGTACCTGTACCAGGACGTGATCTTAAAATCACGGAAGACATGGTTACGGTACGAGACGGCCACTCCATTGCCATCCGCCTATACCAGCCCCTCGATCCAGGAGACAATCGTCTGTTGTTTTTCAATATACACGGTGGAGGTTCGCTCATCTCAATATTCTTGATCGCCACCTCTATGGCCACACTGAGTGCATGCTAATGAGCTGTCAGGGTGGACTGTTGGAGACCCAATGACGGAAGAGGCTCAGAATCGCTTCATTGCTTCGAAGAATGGAGCAGTCGTAATAAGCTTCGACTATCGAAGGTTTAACATCCTGCCTTTCTAGGGTTCGTTGATGCTAAAGTTCTGCAGAGCGCCCGAGTTTCAGTTTCCCTATGCGCTTGAAGACTCTTACGACGTTCTCAGATGGGTCAGAAAACTTCATATATATGATCTGCTAATACTGACCATTCTGAAAATGATACAGTGCATCGACAACGCGAAAGCTCTACAAATCGACAAGACAAGAATTATTCTAGGTGGCGGCAGCGCGGGGGCAAACTTGGTAAGTTTCTCGGGAGTATCTATCAGTGGTACTTTCACCCGTTGACGACGTGTATCAGGCCGCTGCTCTGGCTCGGATTTTGCTTGACGAAAACATCCCGGGCGTGATCGGACAGATACTCAACATACCCGTGACCTGTCACCCAGACCATTTCCCCCGTTCCAAATACGAATACACGTCATATGAGCAGAACAGTCAGGCGCCCATCGTCAACGCCGCACGCATGCGCCAATATTGGGCGAACTATCTTCCTGACGCCACAACGGACGCAAGGGCGAATATTCTCCTGGCGAGCTCTTTTTCTGGCTTACCACCCGCGCGTCTGTATCATCCAATATTTTACCAAATTGAGCCTCTGAACCGCAATCTGACCATTGGCAGTGATCCAAGTCGCCGGCATGGATCCTTTACGAGATGAAGGATTGGCCTTGGCCGAGGCATTGAAGGAGAACGGGTACGATGAACCCTACTGATTTATTGTTTGGCTGGATAAAATACTGACATGTCTCTCTCGTTCCCCTTTCGACAGAGTCGAAGTATCGCTCAAAGTTTATAAAGGTTTACCTCATGCATTTTATGTGTACCCTAAGCTCAAATCCACGGGCTTGTACTTTCAAACAATGGTGGAATGGATAAATGAGCTTGTCAAGGACAAAGGCCATTAATGCAATAATTTAATGACGGGATCGAGATGAGTTCTGTACTTTTACGTGCTTTGTACTTGATAATTACCGTAGTGGGGCTCTGTGGGGAGCCAGAAGCCTTCTGGCATTTCTACAAGTGCTATGAAGCCTTCTGTGGAATATTCTACTTCTGTTGAATGGCTTCACCATTCGAATGGATTTGGTATAGGCGACGGCAAATAGATCTCTTATTATTCAACGTACCGCACGAAGGGAAACGAGGGGATCCTATCCCCTCATCGTGCAAGCTATCTAGGTCACGGCCGAGGGCCGTGCGGATGCTGGCAGCCGGCAGCCACATCGTGGCTGTGGTGGCTTGCCCCGGCATCCGGATCTATGCCATCGTGCGAAGGTATTCGCACGACGCCGCGAATGCCAGTATTCCAACAACTTCTGACTAGCAGAGTTGTTCTGAAATACAGAATACTTCTGACATACAGAACAATTTGAAAATAAGGAAATCTTCCTTCAGTGGAAAGGCTTCTGACCCCCTTAGCGCCCCCGCAGCGGTACTTTACAGGCTTGTGTTAGTGGTCCCGTCTCATCCCCGGACCCCGACAAATCCGATGCTTCAGCTGTTGTTGTTGTTGTTGTTGTTGTTGTTGTTGTTGTTCTGTTTAACGTCTAGGCAGCTGCTGCCATCTGGCAGCAGCCGCGACCTCCCGAAGGGTATGAGACGTGACTAGCTTCAGCTATAGGTCGAATAGACGCTTATTGATCTGAGGTAATGACTGTCTATGTACATATGAGAAGCACGTTGTGAATATATTCATTTGTTCCCTCACTGATGTGCCTCAGCCAAGAGAGATAGGATTGCTCAGAAAGATGGCGGGAATATCCACGAACTTGCTGCGAACATATTCCGCGACTCCCTTGCCCAGCATGTCAATCCTGGTGCTACTCGCTGCGCCACCTCCCAGAAAGTCAAGCAAACGAAAGTGTACCGCCCAAATTCGAGGGAATTCGCAACGCTCCACCGTGATTGTTTCCTTATAGTCCTCTCCCAGCAGTGCTTTAAATCGTCGAACGGTCATATATGACTGGAGCCACTTGTACTCCTCTGCGCTTCGGACGTAGATGCCAATATTGCAATTGTCGCCCTTGTCGCCGGATCGCGCATGTGCAATGGCCCCGAGCGGTACTCTGACGGTGAATCCAAAACTTTCGAGGTCCATTGGGTCTGGCGTCTCGTAGCTCGGCCGTTTCTCTGGAAGCGGGCAAGTGATGCCATGATGCTTGATTTCGATGATACGATCATCCATTATGACACGGTGCGGTAGCTTCTCGTATGAAACGGTACTTGGAAATAGTTCCATGAACATTCGGGGAGTCATGGTACGGAATTCGAGAGACATGTGATATCCTGGGATGGATCAAACAAACACACGTCAGCACGCTTGAGACTTGCCAGGCGAGCTCTGTTTTCCTCAGGTGCTTGCTTACCTGCATACAATTGCATTCGAAGAGCATAGACATGCTTGCGGAAAACGTCTTCGGCGATATCCTCTTTCTGTTTCCCCTTCACCAGAACTCTCACTGACACGGTCCCCAAAGCCTGGTTGCTCGGATTGGCTGCGCCGGAGCCATACCTCTCAATGCTCAGTTCCGTGAGCTTGAAGGGTTTGAAGGCTTGTTCGATCTGCTGTCTCATGAAGCGCTCTTTGGCGTCCAAGTCCAAACCGTTCATGTAAAAGGTCGCCTCGGCCTGGTAGCCCCCAATAGCCACAACGATCGCTTTCGTGGTTGAGGGTGGTGGATTGCCGACCGCGCCCGATATTCGGACGCGATTTGGCTCTCCTGTGTTTTCGATTTTCACGTGCTGAATATCCGCCGAGACGTCCGAGTTGATGTACTGTGTGCCTTGGATCTCGTACAGGAATTGAGCGCGCACGTTAAGCTCGTCCACAAAGCCAGCATGTCTGGCGTGCTTCGTGACGATGGCAGTGCCATCGTGTGAGATTTCCGCAATCGGGAAGCCCAGGTCTACCAGACCATCTAGGTGTGGTCGAACTCCGGAGAAGTTTGCACCAGTGATGTATGGCCCACACTCGATCAGATCTAATCAGAGAAACTTGTCAACAGCCTGGAAGCACAGGGGAGCTGGCTTGTCGTGGCAAAAGCCTGCGAGGCGGTATACTTACGTCCAGCGATCAATGCACCCGCCAACTGATCCCACGAGTCATGAGCCCAGCCGTGCCACCAGGCTGCAAGGGCAATCACCGGACTGGCATCAGTCACACGTCCACAGATAACGATGTCCGCGCCATCTCTCAACGCCTGCACTATTCCCCAGGCTCCGAAATAGGCGACAGCACAGAGTGGCTCTTTTCCCCAGCTGTCGAGCGTTCGCTCCGGATAGTCGAGGTGTACGATGCCACCAAGTGCCTCCTGCTTCGCTTTGTCAAGCACGACGTCACTGATGTCGTCTCCCTCGACGTACGCGACCTTGAGGTGGCCCTTTCCGTGTCTCTCACAAATCTCTTTTACTCGCTTGGTGCATTCCGGAGTATTCAGGGCGCCCGCATTGCTGACGAGCCTGATCTCCTTGTCGGCAATGATTTCGATGCAGTCGTCCAATTGTTCCAGAAAGCCCACTTCGTACCCTTTGCTGGCGTCCTCGGACTTGCGGATGGCGTTCCAGGCTATGTTCAGCTCCGATAGCCAGTCCCCGGCAATAGCATCAAGATGACCGTCTGAGACCATTTGGAGCCTAGTAGAACAAATATTTGATAAGTTAGCCACAGCAAATAGAGTGGCCTGCAGGGTCAAGCACGGACATCGCGTTGGGGCTGTCCTCCATTGCCCCAGCCACGTTGCCAATAATGATTGGACGTTTAGGTTGCATCTTGTGTCGATATTATCGTCGTTTCGACAAATGATAGCGTTGGTAGGGCTGTTTATGAGAGTCAGGTGGCTGTATTTGCACGTGCCGAATATATCTAGTCACAAATTTCATTATTCACAGCATCGTGTCTCAGAACACGTGAGCTGTGTACACTTCTGCTTCTATACAAGGAGATATATCAGGTCAGAAGCTTGAAATGCTTAAACCGAATGGTAAACATCTAGGACCATCTAATCCGATTACTCGGCCATTTCCGCAGCGTGGCGGCCCCGGGATTAGCTGCCACGGAGGAATGAAAGGCATGATCATCCACGGACCGAGCCGATGAATCTGCATGGATGTGCCCATGGCCGAAAGCGACCGCCATGAGTGGCGACATTTTGCAGTGCCGTTACCGTGAGAGTAGAGTGCCGGATTCGGCCGGCTTTCATGTATTCTAGAGCTCGTGAAAGCATATGGACGTCACCAAGCTCGGTGACGGGGTGAGAGTTTGTGTAGCTATGTTGTACATCACTATGCATTCAAAGGCTCTCGTAGCAGGAAGGTTTTCAACGCCTCGCGCTATCTATTTCCAGTTATACGATTAACATGCATCAGGTTGAAAGCCGTGAGCAAAATATCAGGCACTCTATGGTCTGAGATTGTAAAAGATGTAGTCGCACTATCTTGCTCGCTAATATCGATGGAATTCATCCTTGATTTGATCTAGCCTGGCCCTGGCAACACAACACTGGTCATAACTGTACTGTCTTACGATTAGGACGGAAGCGCTTCATAGGAAAGCTTTAGCCTCGAAGAACTTAGACCCATCCGGGCGTATGCAAATTGTGAATGGTTTGGGCTAATGACCATGTCAAAGACCCTATTCCCGGCTGAAGTGGATACAGTGATACGGTGTACACAACCGAGTTATGCACGCAAGTCTAGGTATCATCGAGACAAGACGATCATTCGACACTCCGACAACGTACGGTCGCCTGCACAGTGTGGAACAGAATGACAAAAGCTCAGCGCATGTTCTAGGAATGGCTGAAAAGTGGAAAGATGCGTTCTCGATGGTGGGAAACCTCGGCGGGTGGTCGGCAACGGCCGAAGCTAATACCTGTTGGGCAAAGTTGGGGATAGGCAATTCCCGAGGCCAATGCCAGCATACACCTCTGCCAAGATTATATGATAAATCGTGACAAAGACATATACCTCGTACGGCGAGGTGCAATTTGTAGCGAACGGGGAAGAGACCGAGTGAAGAATCTTTAAAACAATAGTACCAGTCAAAGCTGAATTATATGGCAGAGTACATGGCGGATTACTGGCTACCAAAATGGTGCGCTGAACGATCTAACAATTATGATCCCTGGCATACCTCGTCAGTGCAGACTACCCTGAATTTCTCCTGATCGCCAAAGTCCTTCAATACATGAATCAGCCAGCACCTACACTTGTAAGGATACGTGCCTCGGCAGAATGACTCTGTACTATATACAGCCAAAGAAAGTATCGACTTGGGGCAGTGTCGAATGAATTCTCACCGGCTCTACAGCTAGGTTGGAAAGACGCCAACGTCAGTGTTAATGCATGTTGCCTTCAAGGCGAATATAATTCGCCTCCAAAGCGGACATGCTCGGACAGCTTTGGAAGTCGCGCTGGTGAAGATGTATAGGTGCGCAGAATGATGTCGGTATCTGAGAACCTGAAAAGCATGTCGACTCGCATACGGGCTTGTTGAGTTGCTGCATGCCTTCCTCACCGCAATCAACTGTGTAAAGTCATGAGACTCTGCAAGCCTGGGCACGATTAATATGCTCTGACTGCTTGTCATATACCTTTATGAATCACTCTAGCTTGGGTATATCCGCGAGCCAGTATCGGACTGGGATATGCTCTTCCAGGAGGACATTTGAGGTACACCAAGCCATTACTATGACCCCTGTAGCAATCCTTCCCCGCACCTAATGTTAACCGCTGGCTGCAACCATACCTGCCTACGGTGGGTACATACACGTTTCCTCTGGGGTTCTCTTCGAGCATTGATTTCTTGTGTTGCGCTGCGCAGGACGACAATGTAGTTGTCAATCGCTTCAGCAGCGGAGACGCTTGGCAGAATCGACAATATACACGTCAAAAGGGCACAGCGGTTCAGAGCGACGCCGCCGAAATGCAGGCGTGCGATCGGTGCCATGCGCGCAAGACGCGTTGCGACCGCCGCATTCCACAGTGCAGCGCTTGCGAGAAGGCTGGGACGCAGTGTCTTCACGCTGATAAGCTGCGGCAGCGGAATCTGCCTCGCAACTACATTGATAGCATGGAGAGCATGCTGCATCAACTGAGGGAAGAGAACAGCAAACTGCGTCACGACCTAGCACACTCGAGACGTGAAGGGCCAGGAACACTGCCCGTGTCGGGGTCCGATGACGAACGGGCAAGTCTTCATCAACATGGCTCCAGGTCCAACACTCTCGCCCTTTCGCCTGACACCTCCGTGTCCAATCCTGCTACTCTTTCAGGTTCTGGAGAGAGTCCCGACGACGCCTGTGCTCGGGAAGTAGGCTACCTGTCTTTGATCGCCACCGGGGAGACACGCTACCTGGGCTCAAGCAGCGGCATCGGGCTGGCCACCATTATCAACAAGGTGTTGACTGCACAGAGTGGCGTTTCACTATTGGCTGTCAATCCAAGCTCCCGTGGAGGAAGTATGGTCACGGACCACACCCACGAACCTCCGGCGTCTTCAGGCGACGCGAATTTCCCATCTCGCTCCGCGGCCACGTCCCTGATAGAAACCTACTTCCAACATACACATATCACGTTTCCGTTGCTGCACCGCCCCAGCTTTATGACCGTCGTAGAAAGGATATACAGTGAGCCGCAATACTACGAATCAAATCCAGCCGCCGCCTTCAGTTTTGATATGGTGTTAGCTATAGGCGCTTCCAACTTCAACCGTTTTGGTGAGGCCGCTGCCGGTGCTTCGATGCACTATACTGCTGCCCAAAACAAGATTGCCAATATGATGGACATGGACGGCCTTACGACGTTGAGGTCCATATTGCTGATCTGTCAGCATGCAATATTCAGCAACCTACGTGACACCAGCGCAAATGTATGGCATCTAGTCGGTATTGGCGCTCGAATCTGTATCGAGCTCGGTCTACATCTACAACGTCAGTCATTCGATAGTCAAGTACGCAGTGTATCTGAGCATGCCAAGAGTACGTCGTGGGAAGAAGAGATGACGAGGAGATGCTTCTGGTGTCTCTACAACCTAGACAGGTACGACTGTGATGCAAATCAGCAGCAACTTCCCGACCAAGATGCTTTGTGTTCTGCTTACTGATATCAGCATCTCTAGGGTCGTAAGTTTCACATTGGGCAGGCCTGTCGTCCTGCGGGATGAAGAGATCGATATACCCCTCCCTTCTCACCTGGATGATGATCAGTTTGGTCCAAACAAGCCTATTATTTCCGCAACAACAGCGGCGAGAAATGATCAACCTGAAGAAACATCACCATTCCTCCACCTAATCAGAATCAGGCGGCTTTCGGGGAAAATCCTCAGCTTGTTTTACATCACCAGGAACACCAACAACACATCGATACAAGAAAGGAGACAAATGCGGCACAAACTTTACCTGGAGGTACGGGCATGGTGGGAGGAAACACAGCATCTACCCCTACCTCGGTCCGAAGCGGATCAGAACTACATCTCGAGCTTTCTGGACCTTGATTGGTACAGAGTCGTCTATAACAACGCAGTCCTACTGCTCTATCGCCCATCGCCATATCTCCAGCATTTGACAATGATTCCGGGCCCAGAAGCAGAAGAGCCAGACTTACTGAGGCTGCTCAATGCTGCCAGGGACTCTATCAAGTCATATAGTGAGTTACACAAGAAGCGTAGGCTCAACTACTCCTGGATCACCCTCCACGGTGTTTTCATCGCCGGACTGGCCTATATCTATTGCGTTGGGAGAATGCTCCGAGATCCAACCATTCGTCCACAGGTTCCCGATTTGCTTAGTATCATCGAGATAACTCGATCTTGTTCTAATGTCTTGGTGGCCATTTGCGAGAGATGGAACGCGTCTCGTCGCTCATGCGAACTCTTCGAGAAGCTCACCAATGCGGTCATCCGAGATGCGCTAAATCTGTCTTCCAGGCAAGAAACGGGCAATGATGAATCTACACAAAGAGTCAACGGGCCCTCCTCATTTGCAAATGGTGATGTGCCAGGGCCCAACCAGAGACAAATGCGGCCGGGACAACAAGAACAGCAGCATCCACAGCCGTACAACGAACCATACGATCCAGACATCATGGATCCAGGGCCACATTTCGATGATATATTGGTTGCGGATCAATTTCGGGAGTTCGCAGGTTCATTTGGCATGTCTTCTTCGGATCAACAGAGCACTTTCCCAAGCGAGGTGTTATCTGGCTTCGCCCAGGATTGGCCTTTTGATGCGCAATTCACCTCAGCAAGTAGTGGCTTTGATACTTCCATGCAAGGGATGGGATCAAATTGGTGAAGAATCACGGCAATTGACCATTGGTTCTTTCATGCTTCGATTGTGCAGGCATAGCTTTCTTTCTCCATTCCAAGCAAATCCGGGGAGAGGAGAGACCGTACGAGTTATTCGATGGTGTATGGCCAGGGTACATCTCTAATCATGTGCTTGAGCGCGCCTATATCTCGATGGATGTATTGGCATTAATAGCAGTTGGTTCAACATGCGATCAATTGTGCATTACACGAGCCCTATGCGACAGGTTATAGCGGCTTTATATTACATACAACTTACTAGTGCCTGTTGCTTGAGAGAAAAACAAATACAAGAAAAGCCAACGTCGAGCAATGTCAGTCCCGTGGCCGTATTTCTCCGCTGAAAATTCTTCATTCAAGTAAACGACATAAGTGCCCATGGAAGAAGCCAATCGGCATTATAGCTTACTCCTGCCTGCCGGTGAACCGCCCGCGTCAGACGGGAGTGACTGGAAACGTTCATAAAGCTTCAATGCCCCAGGATTCGCTACTGTTCCGCTGACCTTCACATTCTTGGCGCTGACGATATGCTTGACATTGATTTCGCATTTCTTCCCGTTTACGGTGTAGGGGATTTCAGCGACCTCAAGAATGTATCTAGGCACATGCCTGGGTGAGTAGCGCTGGCCGATTGCTGTTCTTAGTTTCTGAACCAATTCCGAGGTGAGGACTGAGCCTGGCCTCAGCTTTACGAATAGCAAAACTCTCTCATTGGCATCCGATTCGCGTTTCTGTCCCACACAAATACTGTCCTCGATTCCTGAGAAGGTCTCGGTGACTGCATAGATCTCAGCCGATCCGAAACGGACCCCAGATGGGTTGAGCACCCCGTCACTGTGTTTACACGTCAGTCGTGCCGATGTCGCACAGGAAACAGGATTTATGCTCCGCACTCGTAAATATAGAAAGAAGAAGTGCGAAAGGCCGGCGTTACTGGCAGATAGGGGACTCACGATCTTCCCAGCATGACGTAGCCTCCTGTGGTCGAGTTTCGCTGAATGTAGTCTCCTTGACACCATATTCCCCGGCCAAACCGAGTAAAGTAAGAGGCTTCGTACTTTTCGGCACCATTTTCGCCTAGGAATTCGAGGGGCTGGCTCGGAAACGGCTTGGTGCAGACCAGCTCGCCGGCAACGTTTAAGTTTGCCACAGAGCTCGGCTCAGTTTCGGCCGCGTTCATTATGTCCACGGCCATTCCCAAGGCCTTTACTTGTATCTCTCCAGGATACACAGGAAGCAGCGGCGTCCCTCCTACAACTATGTTGCTCATGGTTGTCAGCGAGTCTGCACCATTCCGCCACTTTCAAAGGCCTAAGCCACGACTGGTGACGACTTACAACAACCTGCAATGTCCGTCCCTCCGCTCATCGACACGAGATGAGCCTGCGGCGGGAAAGCCTGGTCGTAGAACCAGTGATACTGATCGGCAGATAACACGGATCCGGTGGTAGTCAACAACCTCAATTTGCCGAGGTCGAACAATGTACCTGATCAGTGGATCAGCATCTCTGATTCGCTTTCATACCGCCAACGTCGACTTACGCGGAACAATCCCGTTCTTTTTCAGGTCCATCAGATATCTGGGAGATGTCCCGAATACAGTGACTCTGAGTGCAGTTAAGTTAGCAGAGCTGGCGGGACCGACCGGGGAGAGCCGGATTACTCACCCTATATCTTGCGCAAGACTCAGGAGCGTGGTGGGAGACGGATGATACGGTGAGCCGTCGTAGAGCAGCATTGATGCGCCTGACGACAGGTTCACGAAGTTGATAATCCACATGATCCAAGCAGTCTACCGGGAATTGAGCCTTGAGTCTGGAACCGAGAGCTGCAACATAGCTTAAGCTTACCGTTGTGTATTGAAAGACGACATCGTCCTTCCGAATATCGTGCTGTAGGACCATATCGGTCTTGACCTTCAGCGCGACGCCCTAATCGTGAGAGTTAGCGAGGTTTCGATTCAGAAGCGAGAGCGTTCTGCAGATGATGAGGTATTAAACTGACGCCGGCTGAGTGGACTATGCATTTCGGACTGCCTGTCTGTGAGAAGAGATACGAGTTAGCACCGGTCGAGTGGCAAAGGAAAAGCATTCCTGAGCGAAAGGGAGGCTTACAGTGCCAGACGAGAAAACAATAAAACCTGGATGTGAGAACGGTAGTATGTTGAAGCTTAGCTTCTCACCTGTACCTCTTTGAAGGAAGGACTGGAAAGAGGTACCCCGGTGGACTCTGGACAAGTCAATGTCTAATTTGCAATACGGCAGCACCACCACATCCAGTAGTTGTTTGCTCTTCGCGCCGACTTTGTGGGACCACTCCGCGATTCTGTCTTCGAGTATAGTCATCTTGCCGGCGTAGATGTACCCATCGTCGACAAAGATCATCTTCGGCCCGATCTGTCCATACCGGTCCACAATCGCATCACTCCCCAGGTCTGGCGAGGACGACGACCAGACTGCCCCGATAGAGGTGGTCGCAAGGCTCAGGGTGATGGCATCCACCGAGTTGGATATCACAGCCGCCACGACGTCGCCAGCCGCCACACCGGAATTGACCATGGCGTCGCGAATCTCGCGGGTGCGTTCCCGAATCTCCCCCCAGGAAACGCGTTGGACCCCGGCCACGCCTTCCCGAGCAAAGTGGATCGCCACGTCGTTGTCTTTTCCTGATCGTAGTAGAAACTCTGCGATGTTGAACCGGTCGCAAGGAAAACAGGCCGGGGGCGGGTAAAGGCTTGTTGAGACGGCATCCTTGTTTTGCAGCATTCGCCCAACCCCCGGCGTGTCTGGCGGCTTCAGCTCTAGCCACTCGTATGCATCTCTCCAGAAGTCCTGCAGAGTTTCATCGTGCGTGGACCAGGCATGTAGTTCATCATACCCTCGAATGTTGAGATTATGCTTTTGGTTGACGTAAGTAATGAATTTCGCCGTATTGGTCGCGTCTTTATCGCGAGGCTCCCACACGGGCTTTTCCAGAATTTTTGCGTTCATTATCCGTGGTAATTCTGCTATCCTGGTCTGAGATGACATCCTCTAGGACGGGACGTGGGAAATAGAACCTATTGATGATCTTATGCTATGCTGCGATTTGTACTAACCTTAATCAGAACTATTATTTCATACTTTTTACGTCGATTTCGATCTTGTCTTCCTGGATCGGCGGGATGGGCCGGGCCTCATTGACTTTGCTGGCCGCAGTCCACGTCCACTGTCGCCCATGGGAACTTCAGTCTTTACAGAAGCGTTGCGAGCAATGAAACATTGCAATATTGTGAGAGTATCCGGATCCCCGAGCAGCGTAGGCTGGAACACGGAAGATACATCGTGGAGCCCTTTCGGCTCGGCAAAGGCCGATAATCGCCTCGGCCCTGGTCCGTCTGGTGGGGATTACAGAGTATATTACCACCAGGATCACACCCGCCCCTCAGAGCACCCAGTTGGGAAAGGAATCTCGGCGCCGAGTGAAGGGACAATCACATCAAGCGAATCAAAAACAACAGCAAAGATGATTTTCCGGCATGACCTTTTTTGTGGCAAGGATCATGATGTACCATGTATTATGGCATGAGCATAGCTTGTGTCAGTCAATCTTATGAACAAGATTGCATTGGTGGTCTCGGTAGTGTGGATATCATCGTACCACGCGCGTGTATGGAAACATCAGCCATAGTAGAATCATGACCCTGTACAGAGATATATATATGTGTGTGTGGTGCTTTGGTCGAAATACCTCACGTTCTGCTTCGATTTTTGTTCTCTACGATTGATCGAGGAAATAATCAGCTTTGCTCCCAGATTCTACAATTGGATTTATCAACTTATACACTCTCTGGCTTTTATATGCAAAATGGGTCTCGACGGCTCCCTCAATCGTATGTGTGTGCGCGCATCGCAGTCGCCGCTACTCAGCTACACTGCTATACAGTACTATTCTGCCTGCTGTGGTGCGCTTTCTGGTATCTTTTTTATCATGGCTTTCATTGTCGCCGACTTCATTCCACCTCCTCATCCAAGCTGGGATGCCCAGACAGTTTCAACTTGTGGTATGTAGGCTCGAAGCTGCGAGAAAGACTTTCGATCTCGCTTGCGACATCTCCACTATATCCAATTTGCTAACAATTTCACAGAGTATTATTTGTCTCTTTTGTTTATATGCAATCACAGGAAAAGCCATAAACCACTATTTGTGGTTTGATCAGAGACCATTTGTACGTTCAATAAACTAACCTACTTTTAGTCTATCAGGATCACATTGTCCGCATCCGTGCCGGCGGTGCCATTCTCATGATTTCCGGAGGCTTCTACCTACCATTCTCAGCATGCATATCGAACCAAATCCGCCGCATCCCCAAAGTCCCGTACATGATCCACCAAGTACAGCTATCATCAGCAGCGGCAGGTGTCTGGACCTTCATGTTGCCTGGAATTGTCTTGTGTATCACCACATTCCGGCCCGACAGACCTGCAGAGATTACGCAAATGCTCAATGAGTTTTTCTGGATTGTCGCTTTGTGAGTGTCCAGACTTCTATCTACTGCCATGTGTTGCTGGCTTTAAAATTTTGATACGCATCTTACTAACCAGACGTACATGATGGCAGGATGCCCTGGCCAACATTCATGGTGCAAAACTTTGCCTTTGTCTATGCCATCATCCTGGACACGCGTGAAAAGCCTCTGTTCCCCAAATGGCTGATTCCCTTCAACATCATCATGCCCATTCTGTTCGCGTTTGCCACTGGTGTACACACGGTCATGGACGGGCCCCTCGCCTGGAACGGGGTCATCACATTCTACATAGTTGGTTTCACTTTCCTCGTACAGCTCATTACGGATGCCGTATTCCTAGGGCTCTCTGCTCGACAGGAATACTTATCTGGAGAGTCTGTCAGACTGGGAAACAAAATCGAAGGTGCCAACGAACACGGAGACAAGAATAGCGAAACCGTATCATCCGTTTAAGCGTCTGGCCAGCCAAATGGCAGAGCTTGGATCCACGCAATCGCGGAATCTACGGTTGCCTCAATGGCGACTCGCGTGGATCGTTTCGAAACATGCTGTGGGCAACAAGAGAGATAACGATGAATTTGCTGGCGAGGATTGGGATTGGCGTCATTATATAGGGCGTAATGTTAGCCTTAACTAGCATATACGACCATAGATATGAGAAAACTCGGCATCCCGTCCGCTCTGCCCTAGATAAGCTGGTGATCGCCCGCCCTTGCGTGAGTCGGTGGTTGTGGCATTGAACCTAAGTGTAAAAACATAGTTTGGTCGCAATCGTGGCGGGGTCCTCCGCGGGAGCTGCCGAAGCTAGCTCTCCAAGAAATAGACGGGCGATCAGAAACGGGTATGTACTTCAGAAATACGAGCTGACTTTAGACCCATTCTAATAAAGCCAACCAAAAACAAAAACAAAAAACTGCGCCTTTTAATCGGCAGACAGCATCTTTAGTCATTTTCCGTACTCACCCTTCTTTCCTTCAAGCGTGGCATTCGTCATCGATCAACTACCACACATTGTTTTTTAACCAAACTTCACGACCAATTGAAATATGTCCATGTTTTCCACCGCTTGCACAATATGTGGCGTCGACATGGCCACTGCTCGGATTCGCACGCCCAAAGAGCCTTTCAGCGCAGCTTGGAACCTCCAAGGGGCCAATTACGTGAATTTCCGGTCCTGGCGTTGCGGTCCAGATCTAGGTCCAGAGGCTCTCGATGGAGTTCCGAACTGCCAAGAATGCACGAGTGCAGACCGAGCCCAGGCGAATTTCCAAAGCTTAGAGGAGGCAAGTCTATGGCCAGACCAGGAAGATGATGATGACCCCGAGTGGCAGCCCGATGGCCAGTCGCAGAGCGATGAGGAGCCTCTCGAGTATGATTCTACTTCAGCAGCTGAGAGCTCCGATGATGAATCGTCAACTGCCCCACTCGACGGCGATGGCAGCGAGAATGGGCAGAGTCAAGATGGAGACCACGACAGCATGGCCAGAGAATGTCATCTTTCCGATCTCCCGTTTCGTCCCCATCGGCTACCCCATGGCACGTGGTACAATGGCAGAATTTACTACAGAGGCGACCACAGCCATCCCCACGTAAGCTATGGACCCCCCGATTTTTGGAGACATCAAGTTTCTTCAGAGCACGTTGCCTCGCCTTCTTGCAGAAATCCTCATGGCATCAACGGCTCTGTTCTGATTGTAGAGCAAATGAATAATTGTCGCAATATTCGCGTCTTGTTACCCAAGGACCCGCAATGGAAGCCAGAAGCCAGCGATCAGTATATTGAAGCAAGCAGTTTATTTTATCTCACGGGAGAAGGAAATGGCTCAAATTGTTCTGCAGGTGGTCTTGCCCATCCCTGGATGCCATTTTATCCAGCGCGGCATGGATTATATGAGATAACAACGAGGTGGATTTACTTGGAGGATGGTTGCAACGTAAGAGTCCCCAGGATTCGAGTTTTGTTGAATCACATTTTGACCGAAAGCAGCCCTACGAGTCGTTGCACCCACTCGCGGCTCACTCTTACTGTTTTGATATATACGCCAAGGCGTCATATCGTCGGCTTGGTCGAGTTGACCTGGACAACGTCTGGCACTGGCGCGAGATGCTCGGATACCCTAACGACTACAAGATGGGAGATCAAGCTCCAAAGCGACGGCAAGAGATAGAGCGCGGCCGGGCAAGATGAGATCTTCCGTGGCGGCACGTTCCCGGCGACGAATGGATCGTTGCGAATCCCGTCGAAGTTCCAAAAGTCGAGCAAGCTATTGAGAGTTGTAGGAAATGCGAACCCGCAAAGGACAGAGGCCAGCTATCGAACGCAAGGCTGCTGCAACTTCCTGACGAGCTGATCGCTCATACACTTTCCTTCCTTGATCCGACCGACTTGGACAGGGTAGCAGATACCTGCTGGATTCTTCATGAGCATGCCGGGCGACTCTTCAAAGCACATATCACTACACATATGCCTTGGTTATGGGAGATTCTCGAAGGCAGTCATTACCCAGTAACGCCTGGCCGGCCTATAACATGGGACCCGCTCTACCCTCCTGGCGTGGTGTAACATCCATTCCCTCGCGATCTACTAAGTGAACGAGAAGAAAATGCTCTGTGGGTCAGTATCCTCGCCGATGACCCAGAAATGGAAAATGCAGCCAATGCGGTAAAAGCCCACAACCGATCGCGTCGGGAAGAAATTCGCAAAATGTATCATGAGAGTCAAGAGTGGCAGGATCAGCGCAGCTGTGTGGAAACGTGGATTCGTCGTCATCCACACGGCGTCACTAACCCGGATGCACCGAGAGACTGGGACTGGACGCGCGTATGGCGGCTATTCAAGCCTGCTACTACTTTGCTGCCGGGGATTCGGAATCGCGCACGGATCTGGGAGGACTGTGAACAAATTCTTGACTGCGTCGCCTTTGCGCACAGCATAGGGGAGATTGAGAATAAGTTGGAGGCGCTGCACCAAAAGATAGCAACACCTCAGGCTTGGTCAGCAAATGGCAGTGCCGAAAGATAGTAGAAGACTTAAGAAATGCGATTCTTCGTATTTTCATATCCTTTACTTAATAGTTGCTAAATGGGACAAGAGACAGTAGAGATCCCTCCAGCAGTCACCGTCTATGAACAGAGCCATTGATTCATAAATTCCACCAATGCAGGTATAGACTCGGACGTGTCATAATACAGATCCAAATGTGTCTTTCCTTGTATCGCCACTAATTTCTTAGGCTCCTTTGCTTGTGCAAAAGCATGTCGGATGTATGGAGCAGTGTTGAAAGCCACCTGCGGAACCTCTCCCGATACCAGCAACAGTGGCCGGGGAGATATCCAGTCGATAAAGGCGTAAGAATCGTAGTTCAGAGCCAATTCCACGCTGCGAGACAACTGCTCGTTTGTGCACTGGACGGGGCATTTGAGGGTGTCGTTGTAGTAGTCGCGAGCTTCCGGAAACACGTCCGTGATCTTTGTCGTAGATGGTGCGATGCCCTGGGCTTCGGCGATCCGAGCCGCAGCCGCAAATTGAAGGGTCTGACCGAGTGCTTCGTGGCGGATCTGCCGACGCTCATCTGTGAAAGCCGCTCGAGACTGTGCGCCGACACACATTGGAACGATGCCCGCCACAGCTCTCATACGGACGTCGGTCTGAGCTGCAAATATGCAAAATCCTCCTGAGGCGCAGATGCCAACGACGCCGATGCGCTCGGGGTCAACTTCGCCGGGAAGGAGGCTCAAGAATGTCACTGCACTTTTGAAGTCCTCCACCCGTTGGTAAGGGTCCTCGAGGTTGCGTGGCTCTCCTTGACTTTCGCCCTGGTACGCTGCGTCGAATGCAAGGGCAACGAAACCGTTTTCAGCGAGGAGACGTGCATACAGTCCCGAAGCTTGCTCTTTGATGCCCGTCCCTGGATGACCAACGACGACAGCAGCTTGTTTCCGATCCGGAGAACCGCAAACCGGGAGATATAAATCGCCGATCAATTTGATTCCGCGGCTCGAGAAGTGAACCTTTCGAGTAGTATGCGTGATTGATTCCTTTTCAGACATGATGAAAGTGATTCTTCAGCTGCGCCCTTTGAGTTTGAATGTGGTTACAGTGATCTTCTATGAGACGAGTAAGATTATTTAAACGCACAAATACAACAACTCCAGCAAAGTCAATTTATATGGAAGTTATGGACAGCACTATTGACTAATTCTTACTATGAATGGATGGTGGGAATCGCAAGGTCTGGGAAAATTCTTGTGGAACTTCTCTAGTATGGAATGATTGGGGCTGCCTAAGTGGGCTATAGGATCGACCAAATGCCGGGAAACTCTAAATGATGGGGCTGCTTCGTAGACTAATGCAGCCAGCCGGAGTCAGGGAGTTAACAATGTATACGCAGGCCGATGCTCCAGTTCAATGCCTCACATTCGGTGATTGGGATCGCAGTCGAATGCGGCACTCCTCTACTACTGATGTCAAGCGGCCGCTGTACCAGATTTCTTGCTTGGTAGACCTGGGTCCAAGATGATGGGGCGAGGTGAAGGGTTTCCTCGGCATGCGGGCACATTTTGTAATCATTTCATGTGCCGTATATGATGGAAAGTGTGCAATCGAGCCGAGACCCGGATACTTGAGGTGCGACGAGGAAAGTGAACAGATCTAGGAATAAAACATAAAAGACAAAGCAAGAACCCCTTTGAAAATAAATGCAGGAGAACTCTTCCACAGCCCAACAATCGATTTGTTACACATCTTTGCAAGGAAACATCTTTTCACATACCATCATCCAAAGACGAAGTCACAATGAATGCAGCTTTGGCCAAGAAATACAATGAGGAGCGAGAGAAGCGGTCTCACGCATTCAAACGACATAATTCTCAAAACCTTCGTTCTATGCCGCCCGACTACGTCAATCGAGACCCATTTGCAGACTACGACATGCTGCGAAACCAGCAACCGCCTCTGCGACACAACGACGAAGTCAAATTCCTCATTGCTGGCGGAGGTCACAGCGGTCTCCTGTTCGCGTATCATCTGCGAAAGGCAGGTTTCGCAGCTAGCGATATCTGCATTGTGGAGGCGGCTGGCGGCCTCGGGGAGACGTGGTACTGGAATCGATATCCTGGATTGACCTGCGATGTCGAGGGCTACTCGTACCTCCCCTTGCTGGAAGAGACAGGTTATGTTCCTCAATACCGATATTCCCCCGGGAGCGAGATTCGCGAAAATTGCGAGTTGATTGCAAAACAGTTCGACGTCAGGGCAATCCTGTGCACCAAAGTGACGGAGGCTGTCTGGGACGACAACTCTCGAAACTGGCGCGTAGCCTTGGAGAGGCAGTTGGGGAAAGAACCCGAGCGGCTCACGGTTCACGCGCACTTTTTCCATAGCCGCTGGGGGTGTCTTTTTCTCTCCACAAGTCCCGGCTTTTGATGGGCTGGCTGATTTTGAAAAGTCCAAGCACGTGCTGCATACCGCCCGTTGGGACTATACTTGGACAGGCGGATCGGAAAGCCGCCCGATGATGACCAATCTACGGGACAAGACAGTCGGTATCATCGGGACTGGGGCCACTGCCGTTCAGCTCATCCCCGAGTTGGCCAAATGGGCCAAACATCTCTACGTATTCCAGCGCACGCCTTCGTATTGCGGCCCTCGACAGCAGGAAGCCACTACAACTGATTCCTGGAGCAAGATTGCCGACAAGGAAGGTTGGCAGCGCCAGAGACAAGAGAATTTAAACCTCTGTCTCTCGAACGATCCACCTGCTGTTGACCTCGTGAACGACGGTTGGAGCCATCATCGGTCATTTGCTGGCCTCCTTGGTACACCTCAACTCGTCACACCGGAGAGTTTGCAGGGTCATCTACATTCAATGTTTGAATTGGATGTATACCGGGCAGAGTCTATACGAGAACACATCCAGAATCAAGTCTTGGATCCAGCGACTGCTGAGAAGCTCAAGCCGTGGTACCCTGGCTGGTCAAGCGGCCTACCTTCCATGACAGCTTCCTGGCAGCATTCAACCAGTCGAACGTCACGCTAGTCGACATCGCCGAGAAAGGAATCGAGCGATTCACCGACTCGTCTCTGATCGCAAATGGAAAAGAGTTTGAACTGGACGGTCTGGTTCTGGCAACGGGGTTCTCCAGCGTGTCTTCGACAGAAGGCTCACCTAGTGCCCGTATCGGTGCTCCCATCATAGGCCGTAATGGCCGCTCATTGGAAGACAAGTGGAAGTCGGAGGATTTCGGTACATTCTTCGGCGTTGCAACAAACGACTTCCCCAACCTCTTCTTCTATGGTATCGCAGGTGGGCCTGCTACGGCGAATCATACAGTCACACTCGACCAGACCGCAAAGCTGGTGGCCCACATCATCCGAGAGTCTATGAGCCAATACGGCGATTCACCCAGCACCGTAATTGAAGTCACCAAGAGAGCTGAAGACCTGTATACCGACGAGGTGCAGTCACGAGCATTGTGCTATTCCGTCATGTCCCAATGCACACCAACCTACCTCACCGGCTATCAAGACTTGGCAGCTCAGAATGACACTATTTCTGGACGTAAGGCTACTTGGGGCTCAGGGCCGGTGGATTGGGCACGAAAGATGGAGAAGTACCTTGTGAGTGGCGACCTCGGGGGGTTTGAGATCTCGGCCTGAGTTTCGCAGGCTCAACTTTTGAAGAGTTGGGATGTGGCTCACTGCGCTGTGAGTGATGGTGCAGTTGTCGAGTGTAGTGGCCGATGGAGGAGGAACAATACAAATGTAGTTGTGGACAGGTGCCTCAGGCTGGCCGGCGGCGAAGGACAGCAACGAGCCTATATGGCCCTCACAGGTAGTTATTGACATGAAGGCTCACCACACTATGTTCCCGGAGGACGATCCTATTGCAGTGACTGGTGTCTCTCGACCTTTCTCTATGGATGAAGTCAAGACCTGCACTGCCTGTCGCAGCTCTCTGAGAAGTTTCTCGCTATGCTTGACGGAGCCACGAAAAGGTTCATGTTCTGGTCAAACAATGAGCATCTGCAGATGGCACAACGTCTTTTCGACGTTTAACGGAACTTGTCTGGGAATCCCACTGCCGAGAATGCTGCCTCGGAAAGTCCGACCAGCGAAGCTTCGTATGACTACCAGTGTCCGACTTAAACAGCTGCACACAGTTCGTGACTCTGTCAGTGGAGAAATATATCAATCGGTCCTCAAGCTGTGGAATTCAATGTGCGAATACATCAAGAAAACGCGCGAGAAGGAACAGCCCTTTCAATGTGCCGCCGACTTCGTCCATCACGCCAAGGCGCGAGGGCAGACGCAGCAAGATATTGTGTTCAATGAGACAGTCATCCAAGTCAAGGGCAAGCTCCCGGGACTTTCGTTCTGGCTGAGACGCGAGTCCGTTGTCTTCTCCGATTTCAATCTATTCTGCCAAAAGCTTCAGGACCAATTCGGGAAAGCTGTGCGGCGACGAAGTGCTGTTAGTTGCCGATCACCTCCGGCTGCTAGCAAGATAAGCCGTAGCCATTTGCCGCGTCTTTTCCATTGCAACCGGCAAATCCTTGGCTACCGCCAGGACGGTGCCTTTTCGGATAAATCTAGGATGTTGCGGGCTGGAGCAATATAACATGGTGAGGCTGAATGTATGAATCCCAGTCTACTTGGAGGCTTGCCGAGGAGTCATTATGCACATGTCACCGGTGCCTGACGTACCCCGCAAAACTTAATTCAGTATTAAAGTTACATATGGTGTGTTGTATGAATACGACCTGGCAATTCGGAGTCACTTTCCTGTTACGGGGGTGACGGGGTGGGCCAGCTGGCCAAGATGTTACAACGCCGGTTTATACGAGCCAGCGGTTTCGGGAATTGATAGCCGCACGACGCCGTTGTCTTCGTGGTAGTAATGATATCCAGAATTATACGCCGTCCGAAATACGATCAAAATGAATCTGTCAAGATCTCCAACGTCCGAGGCGGGGACTCGTCGAAACGAACAACATCTATAAGAACGAGTCAAATCCGTACGTTATCTGGACCAGAACTAGGTCAAGCTCTTCAATTATTCTCAGTCAAGCCATTGTTCTCACAAGGAAACGGTGATAACAAGCCACCGCAGCCATGATCTACTCGCATGTCGTCTTCCTCGGCCTCCTACTTGCGAGCAGCGGCCTCGCTTCGCCTGTGGAGCTGGACGGGCGGCAAACAGCATGCCAGTCTGTGCACATCTTCATTGCTCGTGGCTCCGAGGAGCCATACCCGGGCCGTCAGGGTGCTCTTGCCACTGCCATCTGTGACGGCATATCCAGCTGCGGCTATGAGGATATCCAATATCCGGCAACCTTTGACGACTATTGCACATCGTCCCAGACCGGCGTTACCAACGGCAAAAGTGCCATCACGGCCTACGCTGCCCAATGCCCCAGCGCCAAGATTGTGCTAACGGGATACTCCCAGGTGAGTACAGGAGATCGGAAGAACAGAAAATCAAGTGCTAATCTCATCACGATGCTTAGGGAGCTCAAGTCATTGGCGACATCCTCGGAGGTGGAGGCGGCAGCCTCGGAACTTGTACGCAGCCAACGTCCACCGGTCTTAGTCGTACTACATCTCCCGGCAACAAGAGTAAGTTTACCGGCAGCCAAATCCTTCGCGATCCGTATGGACTGTACTGTATTGACTCTCTGATACAGTTGCCGCCGCTCTCTTCTTCGGCGACGTTCGCCACGTCGCCAGCCAAACCTACAATACTGGCACAGGCGCCAGCAAGGATGGGGTGAGTGGAAAAGAAATTGTCTGTTCCAATTCTGGGAACTTTTTCGGTTGGCTGATCAACTTTGTGTCTGCCAGATCTACCCGCGTTCCGCGACTCAGCTTTCCGGTCTCAATACCTATTCATCATTGCTTCGCTCGTGGTGTCTCTCTGGCGACCCCGTGTGCGCTCAGGGCACTGACTTCAATGCTCACACCACCTACTTCGACGTATTCACGAGCGAGGCTGCTGCTTGGGTCAAGACCAAGTTGTGAGCGATGGCGAGTCTGCCAGAATTGGGCTCTTTTAAATTTGAACGGGTAAATCGCCAGTATAGGAATGTGCGGCGGGAACTACAGAACGGGAGAGGTTAGCACGCACATAAGCTGCCCTCTGTTGTTCTTATAGTCGCTGGTCGATGTTATAATCTGTGCCCTGAGCGTCACAACTAGGCATCATCTATTGATTGGCATTATGAGCTTTGAAATGAGTAAAGAGTCGAGACCATGAAGGGCTGCTCCATAAGCGGCCGTTTTCCATGGAATAATGTTTGCGCACTTCACAGCAAAGTGTTGAGTACAACAGTCACTGTAATTGAATTACCATGGAGCACTAAAAGAATCCACGATGAAACAACCACTGACATCAGATCGGTTGACCTCCTGAGATGCTTCGGTTCACTGTGCAGATTCGACCGGTAAAAGCTTCGAGTTTAGTACAACCATGCGACATGGAAGCCGTAGATGCGGCTCGGAGCAATGGCCGAACAGTTCTCAGATGACGGGGCGAATAATCGGTCTGAGTGGTGTTTCATTTAACATTCCGTTTTCGTCTCGAGTCCTATTCTATCATGTATACATTTCTGATTGATCCATTCCGAGTCTATCCATTCTGAATTCATTCATTGCGAGTCCATCCATTTCCATTTCATTGTTTCCTCTTCGGTAACCACGTGACATAAAATCCAAACGCCCAAACAGGCTCCATAATCAATTTATTACCAAAACTATACATTTCTGGCAGTATTCGTTCAGACTCTTGGCGGTCGCGTTACTTCTCGTGGCTGACCTTCGGACGAGGTGGCCAGACCTTCATCTGATGTGGCATCAGTTTTGACTTTGGGGCCGGCTCGGGTTCTGTCGAAGGCGCAGAGGCAGGGTCGGCTGATGGCTGGGGCTTCGCACGGCACGGATTGGTCTTCATCTGGTGAGGTAACAGTCTTGGTGCTGCGGCCGGCGCAGAGCCTGGCAAAGACGCAGGAGTCCGGACGGTAGATAATCGAGGACCTGCGCGAGATGGTCGAGTCTCCATCTGATGTGGCAACAGTTTCGGCTTCGAGGTTGTGCCGGAGACAGAGGTAGGCTTGGAAGGTGTCTTCTGTCGAAGAGGTCGTACTTCCTTTGCTGTCCAGGGGTTGGAATGCTTTTGTCTGCTGTCCCAGCGACAGGTAGGACAGGTTGGCTCTGGCGAATACCGAAACCATCCTGACAGGCATTCCGCATCGAACTGGTGGCCGCAAGTGAGCTTGGCAGCTAGTGACTTCGCAAGATGGGTCTCTCGGCATATCTTGCATATATGGTCCTCCTCTGTGGGAAATGGTCTTGTTGCAGCAACAAGTGCGTGCAGTGGAGTTGCATCCATATCAACCTCCCGGTTAAGGAACTGACGCGTTGTGTGAGGATTCATGAACCAGTTGCGAACAGCATCGACGGATACTCGCTGCCGCTCGTACATCGCGCGACTGACGGGGTGGAGCGTTTCCAGAAGCTCAGGTTCTCTGAGTCGGTACAACCGACCTCCACGGCCGGGCATGTTATCGAGAAAGAAAAAGTCTTTCTCATCATCGATGAGGTCGGGAGCATGGCCGCGTCTACCCTGGGCGTTATCGCCATCCGAATCGGAATCGTACTCGTCACCATAATCAAGTTGAAGGACGGAAGGGTTTCGGATAAACTCCGTATCCAATAGCTGTCGCTCGCGGTACATGGTAATGTCAGCTCCACCGAGGTCAGCCATGGTGGGCAGCGAGATTGATGGGACGATCGTCTTTGTGCGAGAAAGACAACCTGTAGGCGGAAGTCGTGATGGTTTGTTTGCGGGTGAGAAGACAGCCTGCAGGCGGATGTCTTTGTGAAAGATGGATGCTAAGGGTGAAAGAATGTTAGGTGTCGAGTTTGATGCAGAGCGGAGTGGGAAGAGTCACTTACCAAGATCGACCTGTATGCGGAAGAAATTGACCTGATGATTCCGATGACAACTCGAGGTGTCCTCGGATGATGGTGTTGGTGACTAGAGATCGCTGACGGTAGCTGAAGACCCGATGCCAGACGGCCGTGGAGTTGATGTCTGAAGTCGGATGGCTGAAGTCGGATGGCTGTCTTGTGATAAACCAAGTCGGAGAAATACTGAGCCAGTAGGCAGGACGAGAAAATGTCTGGGGAGTCCAAATGGGAGTAGTGAAGAAGAAGGTGGTGTGCGTTGGATGATTTGATGAAAGCGCTCCTCGTGTTGTTTTTGTAGATTTGGGGAGAAGCAGGGTCTGGGGATAAGGTTTGTTTGTGGTTGCGGCGTTGAGGTTAACTTCCGCAGAATTTATAAAGTACAAAACTTTCAACCTTGTCCCTCACTACATATTTGTCTGCGCCGCGCCCGTGTGTAGTGGGGGAGGTGATCAACACCCAGCGGCGCCTTGTTCAAAAGTTATACTGCTAGGACGAGCGCCTCTGACTATTTTCGCCAGTGTATGGAAGCTTACTGGTAGCTACGTCGTCTCCAGTCCGCAAAGGCCCAACCACCCGCCTCGGCCATTATTCCTCAGGCACCTGCTGGATGATATCGAACGGCACCTTCAATGCCTCATTCTCGACTGCTTACGGCGAACCCGAGCAAAACACCTGCGGAAACTGGTGACTCAAGTTATTTCGTTTTACAATGCGGGCAACTGGGACTGGAATCGCTGCTATTCCTCTAAATGAGTACCAGCGGCCGTAGCTCGATGCCGACTGCTCTCTTCGCCGGAGCTCGCTGACCTTAGGTACGAGCCTGCTGTTATAGCAGACCCTGAATAAATAGTATTCTATGAAATACTTGCTTTCGAGCATTTTGCATCCCGAATGCTATGCGCGAGTTCCTCCTCGGAAAGACGATTGTCCTCCGGAAGGCATATTCCAAAGAGTGGAGATAAAAAGACAGATTTATAGAACAATTCCGGCCCCATATATTCGTTTCGGCATTGAAGATGGACAAGGCCAGGGCTTTCAAAATTCAATCAAAGTCTGACTCGGTATAAGGGAAAGCAGAACCTGACTATAAAAGTGTTGCTACTTTCCGCTACATGCACGAAAGACGCCGTTTGTTTGCCGGAAATGATAAGCCCAGCCAAAGAGCGGAGGCTTCTGCCGGATCTCTAGTATGCCGTCGTTGACTGTGCGCATAGACCGCCCGTGGAAGATATCTTTTGTCGTTCTTTCTGCGAGGTCTATGTTTGTACTTATTATGTAATATGTCGTCGGGGACTATGGTGGCTTGCACTATTTGCATAAATGAAATTAACAAACGAACGCCCCGATAGCATCTTCACCCCTAAAATCGAACTAGGTTACCGAACCTGTCAATAGTCAATCAGTGCCTCGTAGAGCGCCTGATGGATCGATTTGTTATACTCGCACTCACTATAATCTGACAGTGTAGGTGCTAAACCCAGCGCCGGAGTCAGACAAAAATGCCGTGACGGCGGCGGTGTAAACCGATAAACGCCGTAAGCGCAACGGATGCATCAAGCTCAATGATTTAGGCAGCACGGCCTGTCATAAGCGCATTCGGCCCCGAAGTTTCGATCAGCCACTGCTGATGAGAGTAGGCGCGCCATTGCAGAAGATATACGGGCATCTTTTAGGAGACGTGATCCCATGTTATAAACTCTGGTCATTCCAGCGTCGACTATTCTTTGATGTATGAACTCTGGAAGAATCAATCGGCACAAAAGACAAGATAGGCGCGGCCTTGCACTACAACGAAAATGTCAGAGAAAACGTTCAAGGAATACACACACGAGCAAGGAGAATCATACGCGACCGGGCGCCCAGGATATTCTCCCAAGCTCTTTCGCACCATTGTCGACCACCATGTCGCCACGGGCGGCAAGCTTGACCTTGTCGTAGACGTGGGCTGCGGCACTGGCCAAGCTACGCGGGACCTGGCTCCTTTCTTCACCCATGCCGTCGGCTTGGATGCGTCAGAAGGCATGATCAACTCGGCGCGCGCCTCCGTCAAGTCGTCCACTTCGGCACTGCGTTTCGAGGTCTCGGCCGCCGAGGTCCTGGGGGCCGATCTGGAGACGCCGATCCTCGATAACAGCGTCGACCTATTGACGGCCGCCACAGCAGCTCACTGGTTCGATATGGACGGCTTTTGGCATCGCGCGGCACGTGTGCTCAAGCCAGGAGGCACCGTCGCGCTCTGGGCGAGGACGCGCGCGGCGGTGAATACCGCCAAGACGCCCAACGGTCTCGCCATCCAAGCAGCGATGGACAAGATCGTCGACGGAGAAGTGCATCCCTATGCCGTGGTCGGAAATGCGTTGACGCGCTTTTTCTACGTCGACCTGGTCCTGCCTTGGACTCTCGACCCTCCCGTGGCAGAGTTCCAGCAGGAGACTTTCTATCGTCGAGAGTGGAACAAGCAGCTGGATGGCGCGGAGCCCGATGATATGGGCACATCGAGAATGGTCACTGTCAAGCAGTTCGAAATGGCAATGGCCACAAGCAGCTCTGTTACTAGATGGAGACAAGCCAACCCTGAAAAGGTTGGGACGGAAGAGGATGTGGTACGGAAGATGGGAAGACAGATGGAGGAACTCTTGCACGAGGCCGGAGTCAAAGCCGGGGAAGAAATGGTTCATGGTGAAGTGGCAATCGTTTTATTGATGGTGAAGAAGCGATTGTAACCATGATTCATACGTCGTGGCATTTACACGTCACTGCCGGCTCATACAAACTCGAATAGTCACGCGACCGAATTGCAAGAATGCAAGATGAAAACACCGTGACTATGACTGAGATTCTCTATCATTGTATTCTGTCAAGATACGCTTAAGCGCTTGCTCTTACCCGGGCTAAATTGCCGCGCAGCCCAAATACTCCCGATGTAGTTGAACGGTACAAAGTCTACAAAGTCTTTTATACCATTGCGGGAATTGGTTATAAAAATAATTTTTGGTCAGACCTGAGTGCGGAGGATATTTTCGTAGATGTTATACCCATAGAGATAAGCTCGACTCCGTACCAGTAGATTTTATCGAATGCTTAGATAACCTAGTACTTAGAGATGGACAGCTTACTGGTAATTGAGTTGTTAGACAAACAGTACTGCTTTTCATGGCTGTATACTCAAACTGTAACATCGGGACTTGGAGCCAAAGCCAGCAAGCTATATTGTCCGCTGTCATCATGCTGCTGGATGAAATCCATTACAGCCTGAATTCCTTGCTCTGAGAGAAGATCGTCGTTGGACATCGTGCCTCCATTGATCGGCCCATTCTGATCCCCATCCATGATGTACAAAGTGCTATTACGATGAGATTTAACGAAGCAGACATAATGAAAGTCCACCTCGCTCTCGGGGTTTGTAGGCGCATCTGTATCTCCAAGGATTGCCGCCGAATGATACTTGGACGCAAGCAACGCATCATTCTCAAGGACGGATGCACGGTCTAATGGATTCAGGTGGGTGCATCTCTCAAGCAAGCCAGAGAGATGGGACTTGGGCTCTGTCATTTCCCACGATACTGCTTAGTGCTGACTCTCAATGCCTTGCTGGTGCGTAACGACAGGTTGTCACATGGAAGACATACCCACAAAACTTCGTGCAGATCCATTTGCAACTGCGTGAAGAATGCCGTACAGTCCGCACGCATTGTTGATTGTCTGCTTGAACCACATGACATCCTCGTCCTCTCCAGTGTCCGTGTATTCAGGCGTCAACTTATTTTCTTCAGCCAGAAGATCATCATACTGAGGAGGTGTAGAGAATACGATGACAAGCGCTAGGACTGGTCGAGGGATCAATGCAAGGATTTCGGGCTCACTGAGCGATAAAACATCGTGGAAGCGTAGGACGCTTGAGACTCCCAACTGATGACTCAACTGGTTGAAAACATCAGGATTGGACTCGAGCGGAATGAAGTGCTTTCTGTAGACCACCATAATAACAATTGGCTAAATGAACAGGAAACACATGGAAGACAGAAATCGAACTTCCAGGGTTGGGAGGTGGGTGCGGGGTATTGAGCTAAGTATTATCTAAGTTTGAGGATACAAACCTCAACGCCGCGGTCAGCAAAACTATTCATACAGTAGGCACTCATATTAGCACTTATAAAGCGGGCACATAGTCTTCCTTTCAAGCTGATCATTTTAGGTAAATCAGCGACGTACGAAGTAGACAAGGGCGAAATACTACTAAAAGCGCTGTGAGGTTCGACCACACATCTGTTGTTCAAGTATCTAGTATCAATAAAACATGGGAAAGTCATGCTTGGCAGACAGAATCGGCATTAATAGCTGCCTAATGATTGATAGGGTTGTTTTACTTACCTGCTATACCCATACCATGGTGCCCTAGAACTTTAAACTCGAGTTTTTCCCCCTTTTATTAGCCTCTCCCATTTTCGGGAATCGAAGGTGGAACCGAAGACAGCAACTCTTATTCAAGGCAAATGACAGACATAAAAGCTCTCGCTCAGCAAGATAGTACATATCCACAAACGGCAGAGTCCGCTTCTGGGGTCCCCGGCCCCCACAGGCCCCTAGATGCACCCTGGGGCCTTGCGGAGATGAGGCTTCGTACGCCAGGCCTTGGCGTTGGTTCAATAAGTTTATATAGTTTACCGTTGTCTAGGTATTTATGGAGAAATGCCTGGGTCATACTTGTTTCAACTCGTCTTTTTGAATTCCACTATGGGCTCTTGACTCTGAACATAGCTGCGTCCGTTTCCAGGCCCATTTGCTGGTCACTGGTCAGATCATGTAATCCTCGAAGCCCTAGTATATATGCACTACATCTCTGACGGCAGGGCTCTTCCCTTCTCTTGCATGAGATAGAACTGCAGAAAGCTCCCTAACGACTTGCGATGGTGTCACTCCTGCGCACCGTCTTGTGCCTTGTTGCGGGACTGGTTTGGGTCTCACGGGCAGTGCACTTCACCAACGCAGAATGGGAAGTGTATGAAAACCTGTCCATCACCTTGGAATGGGCATACGACAGCGATGATAACCCCGACCCGGATGAGTACGCCATCACCATATGGCTGCCATTTGGGACCGAACTCCTTCCATGGTCTGGCAACTACAGCCATATGCTCTTCAACAGCATGATGCTCGTTCTCCGTTCAGTGCCTCCTCGAGCAATAGCCATTCACTGACGAATGCTCGGGATAGTGTCCTATGACGCAGATGTGACCTCGTACACCTGGACCTTTGATTGCGAGTTCAATCTCACTACGGGTAGGAAATACGTATTTTCCATAGGCGGTTTGCAATGGGGAACGCTCGTGTCCATCGACGACTCCGATGCATGGACACTACAGGTGATCGCTCCCTTCAACCTTCCCATCTCTACCAGCTTCTGACACGAAAGCTAACCTGTGGACTTTTCGCTTTCCCAAAACAGTCTGGGAACACTTCCTGTCACCCAAGGGCTGAGGACAACTCGCTCAGCACTGGTGCCAAAGCTGGTATCGGCGTTGGTGTGTCAGTCGGCGTGTTCGCCATCGCTGCCGCGGTTGTTCTCCTCTGGCACCGGAAACGAACGGTCGGAAGGCCATAGAAGTAACTACGGTGGAGGTTGTCAAGTAGTGACACTGCGTGGCTGAATCTATACTTACATTTTCACGCAAGCCTTTGGCACAGATCCCAGGGTCTTAATCGGAGATATGAACATCAAATCTCTGTCGATGCGTCCACTGTGCGATTTTCTAGGCGCAGGGCCTGATATTGGTTGGTATGATATATGCACGTGAGTGGCCTTTCGCGAGTATGCCCACAATATGCCCACAAAATGTAGACATGCAAGCCCGTGATTTGTGCCACGAGACAACAACCTGCATGCCAGCTACCTGCAGGGCGGTCGGGAAGGGCTGAGTACAAGACAGCCACATTCGGAAAGCGCTGCGGCAGGAACAGGTGATTTTCTTGATTTGAGGCAGCCGGTAACTCATAGAAAAGAGTCTCGTAAGACCTTAGACAATAGTCCGTCGCATCATTCCGTCCAAGCAATTCCCATCACACCTGGCCTCATCAGAATATTGGCGCCATCATCAGCGATCAGGTTGTCCTAGAACCGCGCTCACGCACCCCTTGCTCCTACGTCAGATCCAAAGCCACGTCTTCTTCAAATTGGGACATGTCTTCGCAAGAAGATGACATATACTCTTCGGAAAACTACTCTACCAAGAATACTGATTCGACATGTACTGCATACGCCCTGGAAGAGAAGTTTAACTTTCCTGATACCAGAGATGCTGTGCACGCAGTGGTGCCTGAGACATGCTCCGAGTGCGATGCTTTCAAGATCGATGAAAGTCAGCTCTGCGACTTCTGCATTCACCTCCGTCCATCCCACTTTTTGACGTGTAGACGTTTTCTCGGCGCAGGTGCTCACGAAATTCCCGGCTTCAGTGACCGATATGAAGTCGTGATTGGGACGCCATCCGAGCTAAGATCCAGGCAAGCGGGTTGCGCGTTTTGCCGTTGGTGCCTCGAAGTTGTCCAGGGAGATGCCCGACTACAGCATCATACCATTGACGAAGGGAAAGCAATCCGAATCAAAAGAGACAATGATTTTGAAATATTCGACAACTTCTTGGGATTCTTCACCTACACGAGTGATAATGATTCTTGCCATGTCGTCCATATCGCTCACAATAAAGTATTTCGGAGGACCGCCGCTGCATCCGAGAATGAAACATCGATTACATTGAACCAAGACTTCTCCCTGGTTTCATCCATCGTCGACTGGGCGACTGTCAGTCGATGGAAAGCCTGGTGCGAACAGAAGCATGAGACCTGTGGTGAGAGGGCAATGGGCAAACTGCCTCACCACTTTCGACTTATAGACGTTGCAAAGAAACGTATTATCGACGCCGGCAACAATACACCATCATTTCTTGCACTGAGTTACGTATGGGGCGCCGACCCAGACAAAGAAATGGCGCTACGTCAAGAGAACTTGAGCGAGCTGCATATTTCCGGTGGCCTGAATGATCTGCCTCAGACAATCGCTGATGCTATGCGCGTTTGTGAACAGCTAGATCAGCCTTACCTTTGGGTAGACAGGTTCTGCATTGTGCAAAATGATGAAAAGGACAAGTACGGACAGATTGGGTCTCTGGAAGCGATATATTCACGCGCAGAACTCGTCTTAGTTGCAGCTTGTGGCGATAATACGCATTCTGGACTGGCAGGCGTGGATGACGAATGCCCTCGAGAGCATTGTCAGCTTTCTGTCGAAGTCTTTGGATTCGCCATGACAAACAATCTGCCAGAACCCATTTTCGCTTTGCGCAACACTGAGTGAAACAAAAGAGGCTGGACATACCAAGAGGCGGTCCTCGCAAGACGCAAGCTGTACTTCACTTCGACCGAAGTGTGGTTTGAATGCACAGAAGGCCTCCTGCGCGAGAGTATCTCTTCTTCTGAGAGCTGGCACATACCTGTCACAGTCCGCCGTGGAAACCAGTTGATCACTTACGGCACCAGTGGTGTTGAATCGAGCGATGATGTATTCGAGGAATACGGGCACCATCTGTCGCAGTATTCTGAGCGAATTCTGACTTATCCGTCTGATATATACAATGCTTTCCATGGGATCGAAAACGCACTCTATCCCGAGAATGAGATTGTCTTTGGGTTGCCAGCGTCCGACTTCAGTCGTGCCCTATTGTGGTACACTTACTCTGGGTCAGAGCTTCGAGAGCGCCAATGTAGTAATCGAGATATAGTCCTGCCTTCTTGGTCATGGGCATCTTTGATGGCAAGAATCCAACATTTTCCGTTATTCGGAAATTCCCTAGAGATAGATATCCTTGGTGGCTCTTTCTACTGTTCCATCTGCAGCTGGGCCACGCTGTCATGGGATGATCAACACACCCTTCGTCCTATCAATTCTATTCATGATGAGAAGATCTGGATAAGTCTGGATAGGAGGTGGTCAGAAGACGAACATCTTCGCAATCATCCAAACCACCGACAAGTCCTCGCCCTTGCATGGGCTAGAGGTTGCATAGAAACAAATGTGCCGAATGATCTCTTCCAGCCTGGCTCCCGTCCAGAACAGCTACAACCAAGCTCTATCATATCCGCCCAAGAATTGGCATTACGTTGGCCGACGAATCAGGACTTCTGGAATGAAGTGCAGAATGGAAAGCATCAAAAGAAAGACCACCCTACACTCCGTGGCCTTGACCAAGGTCATCTTCTCACTCGTACCCAGTCGTCCGTCATGTGCGTCGAACGACCAGAAACACCAGCCAGAAACAAGTATTTCATCCGTCACGCGCACGCCCACAGCGACGACGGGGATATTGTCGGTACGCTTCTAGGCTCAGGCGAATATGAACTACGTGGTACAGACACACCGGAGGGAGCTACTGAGGTGGACTTCATTGCCCTGGCTATAGGATCTATGCCAAGCGGATCAACGGGTGACCTGGACGAGAAGGTGTTGAAAAAGAACCTCTTCTATAAAGCAGAGTGGAAATGTGATCTCTACACTACTCAGCCAGGCGTCATTGTCATGGCTGTAAGATGGACCGGGTCAATCGCACATCGCATAGCATTAGGATGGGTCACGTTGCAGGGCTGGGTGGACTCGAAGCCCGAGTTTCGAACCGTGGTATTGGCATGATAAATACAGCGGTGCTTGATAGTCTCAAAGCTCTACAACATTCACAAAACATTCAATTGGTGTTGCTGGTTGAAGAACATGCCGTACATAAATTGAATTTCACTTAGTGTCATCTTTGAAATGAAGACCTGAGACTATCAACGGCGACGCTACGTGAGCTGGACTTACTGTAAATCTACGGTTTCATCATTCTTAAGCTTTTTTCCATCTGAAGACATGTCGCACCGCCCAGAGCTCAACATAGCACACAGCTCGAGGGTCTCTGCTCCTCGGGCTGAACCAGCAGTCCCCTCTCTTCCACAACCGCAGCAGTAAACTGCAGCCAGACGTCTTTGGCGATGTTTACTCCCTCGAACGGGACATGATCTCTTAGATTTTGATAAGTGATTTCGAGTCCAGGAAAAGGGTAGGGCTTGCTGCGGTCGACCTCTTTCTACTGGTTGCTATGGTATACACCTAAACTCTTATCATGAAAATCCACAGCCGAACTCGACGAAGACCGGTCCGCAATCAATTGCTGTTCAATTCAGCCCGGACCCCATCCATCATGCACGTCGAGCAATCATGCATATCCAACTCCAACCTTACCACACCAACGGCCATGATTCGACCGGATCGACGGGTGGTGGGCCAGATATCGAGTGCCGGTGGAGAATGGAACGAGTATATGCGGCCTCTGGCGGGGTTCGTGGTTGCTAATAGGTATCACTGCATGAAGCACTTGCCCAATTTTGCAGCTTTGATCAGATAGGGCTGCTACTGCTCAAGGCATCAGAGATTATTAAGGATCATCATTTCCGTAACCCCCAAGCTTTTCTGGTGGGCTCCCCACAGGTAGAGCTTGTCGTTCTTAATCGATTCGAGTCCGTTTGCGAGTCGCCTATCGACATATGATTGCTCACTGTCTTGTTGTATATTGTTCTTCTGTTCGCTTGAAGATATCATGACAGTCGTAAGCCCTACAGCCACTTTCACTCCGGGGCTGGAGTTCCGAGGCAAATCCTACAACGATCCCTCAAAACTGTTCGAAAGGAACGTCAGTCGCGCGCGGTCGGTCATTGAAGAAAAGTTGCCGGTGAGTAAAGCTTTCCGATCGAAAGGAACATATGACGGTCTGGATGCTGGTGGTGGAAGATGGATATGGCGACTATCGAAGTGACCTCAGACTTCAGGGATATGCGATTGATCGAGACCTATCAGGCACTGAAAGAGTTGAACGCACTCCTACAAGTCACGTTCGGCGACGCTTCGCATTCCGAAGCTCCCATTTTATCGATACGCGATTCAATGAGGCCAGAATCCTGGACTCGGCATCTGACTCGGATGAGCCCGCTGTCAAGGTGACCATTAAGCCAGAGTACATCGTCCAGTTCCATAAAGGAGCGCTGGACCCGCGGCTGGGCATGTTCAAGGATGCCATCTTCCATGAGCCTTCGATGCCCAAGGGAGATATCCCAAAGGCTGTAAGATTCGCTGATCTTCTGACGCCAAATCCTCCAGTCGCACTGCAGGGCGTCGATGCTTTCGACGTGGGCGATCTCCCAAAGCCTACGGAGGATATTGCCCAGGTGAAGAGGGATGTCAAGAAATGGGGTTATGGGTAAGTCTTCTGAATTGTATCACCAAGGTCACATTAGCTGATGATTCTCAGTCTAGTCCAAAATGCCTTGTCACAGGAGGAAGTCCGCATCGTAAAGCAGGCCGTTCAAGAACAAGCCGCCGGGGAACGCGAAGCTGGTGTGGCCACTTTTGATGGAGGACCAGACGCGCCTAATCAGAGGATATGGTAAATCACTCATGTTCACTACCGTGACCAGAATTTCCGAGTTGACCCTCGATCAGGAACATCATCAACAAGGGAGACGAGTTCATCGACCTGCTAAACCATCCGCTAATCGACGAAGTCATACCGTGGTACCTGGGCGACCACTCCATCATCTACTCGTACACGGCCAACATTGCGCGGCCGGGCAACGTGCCGATGCAGCTGCACACGGATCAGCTGGCGGTTACGCCGCCGACCAGAGACATGGCGTACGGCATGAACATCATGTTCTACCTGGAGGATATCACCGAGGAGAACGGCGCCACGAGGGTGTACCCGGGATCGCATCTGGGCAATGTCGCGCCGAGCAATATTTTCACAGTGGTATGTCTTCGCGCTAGCGCTCCTTGAATCAAACGCTTTCTTACTTACCCCATCTTTTCTTCAAAGGAGGGTTCCCACCCAGCCGAAGGCCCCGCGGGCACAGCGCTCGTCTTCGAGAGTCGGCTGTGGCACGCCACGGGCGCAAACCGGGCCTCGTCAGGGGAGCGACCCGTGATCCTTCTCTTCTTCATGCGTTCGTTTGTGCGGCCGCAGGAGAACGCGTACCTAACGCTGCGCAAGGACGTCGAGGCGCGACTGCCCGATCGCCAGAAAGCGTTCCTGGGCTTCCGCACCGCGCCCGGCATCGGCGGGCTCGAGGGGAATACTCTCGAAGGGTTCTATGTAAGCCGCAGGGAGGATGCTGTGGGTAGACTGCACAGGCCTCATGGTCAGGAAGCGGGGCAACAAGTAAAGGATCATTGAGTCGGTGGATGAAGTTGAAGTAGTTGCATATCCAATGTTTTGCTAGTGTACGCCGTAGATGATAGGATATTCGTAAGCATTTTGCTCCCGTCTTTACTTGGAGCCGAACACATGATACGAAAAAAATAAAATAAAGAAATAGTCAACCAGTGTGTTACTTTAATCACTGAAGATAACAATGCAGAGAATTACCTAAGTGGTGCTCAGGTGATATTTCGGGATGCTGGTAGTATCGGAAGTAAATGCTAGGTCAGCAGAGTGGCAAAACTGTACCCAGATCAGGAAGACCCTGGCACCGTCATTTTCTTTTCTTTTTCTTCTTTGGACTCAGTACATGACAAGTTAGGTGTATTGAACGACAGAGACCCCACTCAAAGAAAGTCCTAAAGGAAATCTGCCATGACTGTCTGGAACAGGCCATCAGGAACAGAAAGCATTAGTAGAACTAGAAGCCCAGTTTCTACCACAACAGGGTTTTCAAATGAGACAGTCAAAGGTCTCACACAACAAAGACAAGAACATGCAGCTACCACTTTATTTTAACCATACTTCAAACATACCAAGTCATACTAGTGCTTTTGACAAAGACTTCGGCTCAAACTAGAAATCAGGCAAGTAATTCACATCAGGCAGGCTGTTCGTGATATTTGAACAATTATAAGTATCAGCATATGACCATCCACTTTCTGAGATACCCTACCACTCCACCACTCAACAATCAGAGCTCCCTATTCGAGAGATCCCCTCTGAAATTGTCAACCGTCTTCCACTCACCATTACCGCAATCAAGTCACGCATTCCATCTTGCGAACCATCAGGGTCGGACTCATTTCGCCACTTCAAGACCATCCTTCATCAAGTCTACCTAGTGGGTGATTCTTTCGCTATGCTATGTATCTCGTTACTATCTAGCACTTACTAACCTTTCGGAAACAATAGAACCGTGTAGGACATACACAATGGCTTCAGAGTGGACTGACGAGGCTGAAAGCGACATACCATTTGCCGTCATCCTTGAGCTCATGGGCGGCTGTCTTCCAAACGAAATCTGGACCAAAGTCGAAGATCATCTCAAGTCTTGGGGGCACAATGTTGGTAGCGCAGAGGAGATCCGGTAAGAGCTTGAAATGTCCATTTTCTTTTCCATGTTTCTAGTTTTGAGATGCTTCCCATCTTTTGGGCACTAATTCCACACACTCGCTCGCTTTTTCTCGGCCGCCCCCGCCACTGGATAGGTGATCTAACTGGGAGCATTCTCTCTTTATAGCAAACATTGGGTCGAGGTCACATGGGAGCGTATCTTCCTCGAACCGAAGATAATGAAAGTCGAGGCCGCGGCCCCGAAGCTGCCTGTACCTGACTGGTACCACGACGCCGTCCTCTATGACATGGCATTGGACTTCTTACCCTTTCCGGACACGGACGAGGACTCAGAGGATGATATTGGAGAGACGAGCAGTGCATCACAGGAGCATGAGGGAACGAGTGTTGTGCCCGGCACAACCAATTTGCCTACCAGAACCAGACTTCCCACTGCCGGCACCATCAATGCTGATGAGTCCGTTTCAGCACCAATTCAGGAGAAGCTACCTGGTCGTAACCAAGTTACCAAAAGTGCACAGAATGAGCCGTAACATCATATCCGCCACATTCGCTTAGGTCTGTAAGCAACAATGATTAGAGAAGCTATGTATTGGAAATATCGAGAACATTCTGACGACCAATTCTTGTGCTTGATATATGTCCAACGGCGCCTGGGAAGCGTCATTGTTCTCTGGCATCCCCCGAGGTCACGATCTGTCGGAAATCTTAAACTCAGTGAACTTGAGTTATTTCAAAAACTAGGGAAAGCATTAGAATAAGTAAATAAATTGATCATGTTCGACTCCAAATAAGTATAGCGTTGCCCATCTCCAACTGCTAGTCGTTATACTGTCTAGTTCTGCCGAGCAGTCGGCTGCTTTGAAAAGCGGGGACTCTAGAATAACCGAGTACGTACCCGATACTAATATGTAGATGCTCTGTCTTCTCCGACTACGTTTGTAGATTGTGCACCGACTCGCATGATTTCAGCGCGTTTCTGTATTTGGTCTTTTGGTATTGCCCTTTAGAAGTGCAAGGCTATAGATAGACTAGAGTCATCGACATGGAAGCCGTCGACAAGACAATCGCGCAGGCCGTTGAGGACGAGGTGATCCTCGGCGCGGTCCTGGTCGCCAAGGACAAATCCGGTAACACAAAAACTTCAACACCATCTTATTAAAAATAGTCGATTAGCTGACATGATTTACCAGGCAATCTAGATTACCACCGCGCCTTTGGCAAGCGCCGAGTCAGTCCAGAGGCGAAGCCAATGCAGCTGGACACCGTCCTGGCCATAGCCTCCATGACCAAGCTCATGACGACCATTGCGGTGCTGCAACTCGTCGAGCGCGGCGCCGTGACGCTGGACGAGGACGTCACAAAGCATTTGGACGTCCTGGGTCGGCAGGACGTCATCAAGGGATTCCAGTCGGACGGCACACCCATCGTCGAGAAGCGGGCGCATCCCATCACCCTCCGGCAGCTGCTCACGCACAGCTCGGGAGTAGGGTACGACTTTCAGCATTCGGAGATCCACAGGTACAAGAAATTCCACAAGCTACCATCCGGAAAGACGATCAACGAGCGCTTCGGCACACCGCTACTGCACCAACCGGGCGAGGGCTGGACGTACGGTGGCAGCATGGACTGGGTGGGCCGACTCGTCGAGATCCTGACCGGTCTGTCGCTTGAGGATTATATGAAGAAACACATCTGGGACCCCCTCGGCATCAAGGACGCCACGTTCTGGCCAGCATCGCGATCCAAAGAGTACAGAGAGCGCCAATCGGCCATGAGCATACGAGACACCAAGACGGGAAGAGCCGTGCAGTCGCGCAAGCCCATCGACCTCGGCAGCGGGCTGACCGAGGCCGCGGGAGGCCAGGGCGCATTCATCACGATGGGGGATTACATGAAGGTCATGCACTCGCTGCTGGTCGACGACGAGCGGCTTCTTCGGAAGGATACGACCGAAACCATGTTCAAGCCCCAACTGTCGCCGCCCGCAAAAGCGTCGCTCTTGGAGTACGGTTGGAGTGTCGGCGTCGGCAATTTTCCCGAGACCAACGAGTATGATTGGGGTCTGGGAGGAATTTTGATCGACGGGGATAAACATCCTTACCGGAAAAGAAATGCTCTGCTTTGGAGCGGCGCACCGAATTTGGTTTGGGTATGTTTACAATTTCCCACCCTTCTCAAGAGACCCGCTGACTTTGCTCTTCGCAGTTTATCGATAGAACAGCTGGTGTATGTGGCGTCTTTGGCTGTCAATTGTTACCGACGAAAGATGAGAAGATTGAAGGATTGACACAAGCATTTGAAGAAGGGGTATACAATTATAGTACCAACAGGACAAAACTGTAGAAATATGATTCCCACGTACAACATTTCCGGGTACCCGGATCATCCGGTATGATACTACAATGATGTCCGTCCCTTAGAGTTACTACCAAGGCTCTCAAATGATGATGGTATTGCGTCGGTAGCAACTCTTTCGTCCCTCGGTCTATGCCCCTAATCATCCCCAGCACTCATCTGGCTGTGCTGGACCAGCCAAGCCATTGCTTTGGTCAAAGGGCACAACTTGAGATTTCCCTAACGACAATGCGACTTCATCCATGGCACAACTCATTATGATAACGTCGCTTGGGTCGCTGATTCATGATAGCTGCAGCATGCCACGGACGATCGCGTATAGCCGGTCAGTCGAGAGCTTATTGGGGTACAGTATTGGACACCCCTCGTTCTGCGTCATGTTCGATTTCCTCACGCAAATCTCCTGCCATAAGCCAGAGTGCCTCCAACCGACTTGCCCAGCACGTATCCAGCGTAGACGCCCACCAAGATCGTGATGGGCCACTTCTGCCACTCGCGGTCCCAGTCGAGAGGAATGGGCACGGCACCAACCCAGGCACCAAAGCAAGCGCCTACCAGACCTCCGAAAGCCTCGTCAAAGGGCGAACGGACGCCCAAAATCTCGAGCCATTCGTTGGTTGCGACGCCGTGGCTGTAGTAGAGCGGGTATAGTCCCAGGAGCGAGAGATGTAGCGAGCAGAGGAACGTGTTCGGCAGATGTGTCAGGAACGGCGCGCCGAAGAGGACAAAGAGGACGTGGAGAGGTACGGCGGAGAAGATAGTGAGTAGCACGGCGACTGTGGTTGTCTGTAGGATGCAGTGATTAGATAATGCCTGTACATGTGGAGCATTCCGAGTATGAGGAGACATACCACTGCGATGTTGGGCCCAGCTCCATCAGCTGCGGACTTCTTCTTCTCGCCTGGCCGAAGCTTCTTCGCTGGCTTCATGGCCTGGGCTCCTGCTGGTGGCAGGCATAGAATTGTGTACGCGACTTGCATGGCCAAGACCACGGGAACAGAGCTCCACATGGTGGTGATCGGGTCTTCTACCAGAGCACCAAACCTCGCGTAGAAGAAGGCGCCGAGCAAGACTGGATGCGCATGTCTCACGATCTGAGCTTGGGAGGTCGGGAGGATGGGAACGGGTTTCGTGGTAGCTTCGCTGTCGGCGGGTTTGGAGCTCTGGACGGCGGTGGCTGCAGCCGAAGGCGTCGACATTGTGACGGGATCTATCAGAGGCATTGGTGTGCTGCGATTGTGACTGCGCGCTCTGAAGAAGCAAAAGTGTCAAGTTGAGGAACGAGGTAAGCTTTGGTGTTGAAGTGAGCTACTTTGGTTACAGGGGTTCCAATATCCCCGGGTGGTAGCAATGCACTGGCGCATTCGCTAAAGAGAAACGCTAAAAATGGATCAGCGGCCCGAGCCTGGAGAATTGACAGCACATTGCAGTGATTCATGAATGTCGACGATGAACTGGAGCTTGTAGGATTCGAGGCAAGATGTTTTGGCTGGATTTGCAGAGCTGATAGTATGTAATTGAACTTTTATGCTGTATTTTGAATTGTTCCTCAGCCATTGACTCAACGCCACAACTCTTGTCTATCGCAAGACTTCCCAGTTTCGCGCAAAACCACTTAGACCCTCCAGGGAGTCGAGTTCGAAGCTATTCCCTTCCTACTGTAACATAACGCCATGATAATGCATGTCTTGATGATGTGCCAATTGCTTCCCGCACTCAAGCTTCTACTCTGCCTTGGGAATCAAGTTTCGCAGAGAAAGATCGTAGATGACATCCTCCACCTTCTTGACGTGATACTTGACAGCGTCAATCTTGCGACGCACAACGTCGTTCTTGAGGTTGAGCAGCTGGAAGCCGGCAAACAGGTCCTTGATGAAGGCGCTGATGCGGACGGTAAGGCTGATGTCTCCCAAGGTGACCGAGTTCATGGCCAAGCGGCTGAGCTCGTCCGTGAGGTCGGTCAGCGACAGGATGTATTCCTCGATGGTGATGTGGAAGGCATCGCGGTCTTCAAGGTTGACGGGAACTGCATATCTGGTCAGCTGAATCCCCATGTAAAGAAAAGAGAGGGTCCCACGAACCTCCAAGAATCTCGCCGACCTCCTCGATGCGCAACAAACGGCCGAGCTGTCCAGGCTTCGACTCGGTACCAAGACCACCCAGCCAGGTCGTCAAGAGCATGGAGTAGATGAGGTTCTGAACTGGTCTGGTCCACTTCTGGTTGTACCTGTTGGCAATTAGAATGAAGTTCCCATGGCAGGCCAGGGCGAGAGCTCACTTGTAGTAAGGATAGCCGGAGGCAAACTTGGAGAGCTCGCCAATGCTCTCGACGGCGGGCTTGATGCCTTCCTTCTCAACCTCGTCGAGCAGAGGACCGACTGCATGCCGTGTCAGCTTCTTTCTTGTCTGTCACTATGGGCCAAGTCGCTTACGTTTCGAGGTAGGCGTAGCATGGATGCGGCTGAGGTGGCCTTGGGCAGTCGAGATGTGGCGGTTGAGACCAGTCAATATCTGGTTCAGCTTGTCGTTGACCTCGGTCTGCTCCTCGGCATGAGCCTGGAGATACTGAAAGATTTCGGGATTGATCATGGCACCGGTATTGCTGCTCGCCATCTTTGTCTACTGGTTCCTCTGCCAGGGTTTCGAAGTTGGTGGTGCTTTTAGTGGGTGATGCAGCGCCGTAGCAAACCAAGCAAAGTTTTCACCATTAAGGTAGGTGTTTTGCAGCGTCTCGAATTCCTTCCAATTCAACACCAGTGCAACTTTCGTCATCATTGTCATCAACAGCATCAATGCACTTGGAATATCATGTCGCCCGCCGTATGAGATATCTGCATATATTCTGCATCCCAATACTTTGTTTTCCTTGGGTCCCGTGAAACACGTTGGGGGTTTTCAAAGTATGGATCCGGTCATTCATACTCGTACATGGGCACCTATCATTCACAGGTAGGTAGGCTTTTAAGCTACAATGTACCTAGTTACTGGAAGCAGATAGAGAGCTTTTGAGTGCATCGCCAACTAGGCAGGAGAATGGTTTAATGTCAAAATAGCCGCAGTGATCGCCCATACAGGTTTTCAAGAGTTACAAGGCTTGTTTTGGGTGTCGGCGCTCAGAATGCATGGTTTGGGTGCGTATCCATAGGCCGATCCGCGGGTGAGAGTCCATGTTCTCCGCGCAGTCTTTGCCTTACGGCTGTTCTTCCCCATAACCCCAGACAAGCTGGTGACATGATGAAAAAAAGGGTTCGCGTCTCCGAGCGGTAGTGAAAGGGCTCGGGACACTGTAGAATTCGACATGAGCAAGCTCAGAGGCCGATTCCTGAGGGACAAAAATAAGAATAATATTGATTGTAACCCTTAGGTTACTTTCAGATATTAAACTCTGCATCGATCGGTCAGCATGTTGGGGACAAGAGCCAGAACGCGCAGACTTACGAAAAGAACAGATACTAGAAGTTTTCTGTTGTTAATATAATTTTCGTTATAATATTTTCTTCGAATTATCACTGTTATAACATTAAAATATTACTATATTAAAAGTATCACGAAAACATTTAGTAATTAGAATTTACAGCACTGAATTTAGCAAAACAGACCAAAGTCCTTATGCGCCCCTCCCCTGAACCCCTAGTGCCTCCTTCTTCACCTAGAGAACCTACCTAAGTACATAGCTACATAGCAGCAAGAACGTCCCAATACAATCAACAAGTTAAAGTATCAACAGCTATGCGGGTTTTAATCAAACAAATTGACAGGCAGTGCTTGATAAACAATCAGGTAGCGAAGTACTAAACGAAAATCTTCTCTTTAGGGGCACCAGCTGGGTAGCAGCTGGAGCTGTGCATCATGTGCACTCGCCGTTCATTCAACTATGCCCGCCATTGCTCAGAATACTGTTGAATAGGACCAGTCTTCAGGTTTGTCACATATTTATGGTAGCGGCAGTAACTCTCATACGTCACGCCCTCCTGAACCAAACATTGTGCCAACCGAAGACCCTTGCTCGGACAGCCAACTCTTTCGAGGCCGTCGCGGATTTCGAGCCACAAGGCTGCACCTCGCTGCATCTCCCTAAGTGCAACACTGTGTCGCTCCGACGTCACTCCACCGCCGTGCTCGTGCAATACGTGTTTGAAGTAGTTCGTTGCAAAAAGCCACCAAGTGTTGCAAATGCCACACTTCACCCCCCTGGATCGCATAGCAAGGGCGCCTGCGTTCGCGTCGTTCTGCAGGAGACTGGGGGCGAAGCCATTCTCATGTCCAGGTTCGACCAGAACGCGTCCTGCTTCCTCCACTGTGCAGAGAAACTCATCGAACTCGAAGCTTTTGGGAGGCTCCGCTTTCTTGGGATCAAGACCCTGAACTTGTCTGAGGAGGTTCATCTGTATGCACAATCGCTCTTCTCCAGTCAAAGCAGCTAGCTGTTTCGATCAGTAAATAACTGTACATCGCTATAGATTGCAGCCTTGTCTCTTCTTACTGACCTGAAGCCTACAAGGCGGATTATGTGGTCTCGTGCCACCGCTACACTCGGCCGGAATGTATTGCCCTGATTTACGCAGCCTGGCTGCATGCTTGTGGCAATCTATGCGATTTGTGTTGTACTTTTTCGGTTCGTGGACCAAATGAAGTACGCATAGGCCGTTGTGGCATAGGTGAGAGGCATCAAGTCCACTTTCAAAGGCTTCCTCATCGGGTTTCAGCTGCGTCTGGAATGGTCGGTTCACTTGAGCTCTGATGATACAATAGTTTCTGCCCCAGCCTTTGGCCACTGAAGAGAAATTCAAGGTCACGCCGACTTTCTCACCCCACTGCTCTAGTGTTAGAGTCCCAATTCGCTTCGAACCCGCCAGCTCGTGTTCAGGATCAAATCTGTCTGCGATATCGCTTGGAGAGTCTGACCAGGTGTCGCTCAGCAACAGGCAGGCGCCATCATGACTCGGCTCAAGGCCCCAGGATGCCATCAAGGCCTGGTGGAAGGCGTTCATTGCAGGGAGATCGAGTTGATGTTCTTCGTTCGACATTCTGTCTGCCGCCATCCCTATCATTCCCCGCTGTGGCGCCGCTTGTTTATTGGTGTTTTGCGCAGGTAGCAGATGACGATAGTATTCTGCACAATAAGGATCATGGTCTTTGGACGCATGGACCTCCCTCAGCCAAACAGAAACATGCCACGCTGCTTGGTAAATCATGTCATCTGTCAGCTCTTTGCTCCAGCGACCTTTGGACCTTGCCACATTGAATTTGCGCATTGCCAACGTGAACAAAAGGGCGAATCGTCGTTGAGACTGATACAAGGAAGACTCAATGTCCTGAGTTCTCGCTGGTCGCTTGGGAATGGCGTCCCGTTGCTCCAAATCTTGGATGGTCGCTTTTTGCTCTTCCAGATTATCAAACACCCTCCATTTGGAGCGATCCTGGGAGTAAGGCACGAGTGCGTCGGCGGCAAATTCTGAATATGCTTCAATAAACAAAGGCTGCTGGAACATGTTGTGAAGCATACGGTTTGAATGACTCCTGAGTACCGTTCCATATAGGAATTGCTCAACCGGTGAATGCAGCGTCTTGAACTTTTCTTTACTGAGCTGAGTCACATACTCTTGCTCTTGCTCTTGCTCTTGCTCTTGCTCTTGTTGCGGCTCTGGACTCTGCAACTTGAGGCCATCAGACTCGATGGTGAAGTCACATAAGGACAACACACCAAGAGCTGTTTCGGATTTCAGTGCTGGGCGCCTTTTTGCTCTATGGGATACCTCGATCCCAGTGTCCTCGACATTGAACTGAATCAGACTGAGTAGAGCTAGTCGTATGTGATTGTCACGACAGTTTGCAGTGGCCATCGTGAGCTCGCGCGGCAGTGGCGTCGGAGTCTTTAGGAGTTCTCAACATGAGTCCTGCGTATTGTGTCAATCATAATTCTCATTCGGTCAGAGCGCATCACTTACAGCTGGATTTGGGCACATTCAATGATTGAGCTTGTATCCATCCACCAAGAAGTTGAGCATGTGAGGAAAAGCTTCCGAGCAGGAGAAGAATTGATTTCAGATCCAATCAATCGAAGCTCTTTCCTTGTCCCTTTTTTCACTGTTTTCCTTGCCAGAGCCCCCAGCCAAGAAACATCATGATCTCCAGGTCTATCCTTAGTTGAATGCCTGTAATAATGAAACTCTGCTAGATTCTACTCCGTACTCAAAGCGCGCGTCTCAAACGGCCATATCGACGAAAAGCATTCCAAAGACAGTGAGTATGAAACTTTCAAAGTCCAGTCTCAGTTTGTTTGTTATGTCCAACCCTGTTAGATGCGACAATGAATGATCTTCTTCAAAGTTGACTTGTTCCAGCCATCTAGTCAGGGCGACCAAGAATCCCGACTAGGGAGACATGATGCAGATGGACAAAGGAGATCGTGTGTTGGGAAAATGATTGAGCTGTCCCTAGGTCTCAGTCAATGACCGTAGAGGCAGTGATGTTTGTCATACCTCCTTTCTCTATCACAACAATATACAGTATGACAGTCCCGATTGTGAGAACGTCCAACTTGTGTGCTGCCTAACGCGCATACTGTCTAAATATTCCTTCTTCTTTTCTCCCGCAGTTCCTTCTTCGTTCCCTTGATGAAACTTCTTTTACTATCATTTTCGCAATTATGCGCGCATGTCAGGGCATCCACTTTGGGCAGGCAAGAATCATTCCAGTCTTATGCCCGCTTCCTGTCTTTGTGGTAGTGAGCTCAAGAAAGGACACAATTGTTACATGTCAGACAATCCAGCAAGACCCGTGCTTAGGCATTGGTTTTGTTCCTAGCGAACACCTTTGAAGCAGCAATGATCGCAAGTTTCATACGACTTTGTAATAACGGAACCTCTTCCAGGCTCCTTCCCCCCTTCCCTCCCCCCAAAAATCGATAGGCAACCGCTCACAAACTGATATATGTCAAAACGGACGCTAGAAACATGGCCACTTCTTGCAGCGAAGATATTTTTGGTACATACTTCTGCACGCTCACCTCGGTTTAAGCAACTAGTATGCTCATCTGTCTTCCCATGTCCTAGAACTGTTTCCACTCCAGAACGGTTTCTATGATGACTTCTCCAAAGACGCATGTAGTCAATCTCACCAGAGCAGAAGCCATGGAGCCACCCATGTTCAATGACAGGATGGAGACATGCAGGTTTGTGGAATGAATCCACCAGACGAAACTTCTGGCGGCTTACATCATTTCTGATCCAGTTTCCACGAGCATACGCAAGAGCCAGCCGTTGAGGAGTGTTCTTCGCCGTCGCTGTCATCGACAATGAGGTGAGCATTTCCCCTGGCCTGTCAAAAGACAAGCTGTTCCAAGACTGACATGTTGCACAGCTCCATGAGCACGAGCACTGGCACGCTTGGTCGTGATCTTCCAATGATCAGTCAGGGAGAGAGTCGTGGCGACGAGGCGGCAGTCAAGGAGGGTTCAAGCTCGCTTGGATATCGAAGCCCCAGTGTCGATCTCGCATGGTCCGGGTTCCAGTCCACCTCGCCTGTCCACCCTCACCAGCAACACCAACAACACCAGCAACACCAGCAACACCAGCAGACTTACCAGTCCGCAACACCTCCCACCTATGATGGCATTAGGCGTGACGATCTCCGCTACTTCGAAGAAGCACTACTCGACCAAGTCGAGCTCGTTATCCGACGAACCATGCTTGAAATCTTTAGCCAAATGAAGAATCGAGACACCGCCTCTGAGGACAAACCCCCTGGTGACATGGTTGTTGGAAAGAAGCGCAAGACCTCCGAGGTCCACCAATCGGTTTCCGAAACTGAGGGTGATCTTTCATCGTTGGGAAGTGAGGCTTCAATCAGCAAGAAGCGAAAATTTGGGGTCAAGGATGGTGGAAATCTGGGAAGCATGGAGGTGGATTATGAGTGAACAATTGGACGTGAAAATTGCACGTAGGAGGAAGCATGGTGGTTGGGCAAGATGGATCACAGACGCATCGCACTAGTACGCGTACACCTGGGCAGATTACAAGCTGGCCTCAGCCTCGGCCTTTTAGGGCCTCTTCCGCTGCCAGTCGCTGCCAGTGCGCCCTCTCCAGTGCCTCCACAGCCCGGAGGTACTCTGTAAGGTAACCTGTACAGAATCTACAGATTACCTACCTTTTACCCATCATCAAGCTAATGGTGGGATGGTGGGGTGGTGGAATGTGGGGTCAGAAATGCTCTTTTCGAGACTCGAGACTCGAGAGGGTTTCTCCAACCCCGCAACCATTCAAGATACCAGGTACCTGGGATAGTCTTTTCAAAGTACGAAGTAAACATGACTTTGGTGTTTCTGCGAGCATTCTTGGCGATGCATAGCATCATTACTTTCCATTCATGGATCTACCAAGTGTTATTTATACAATGTACAGAGTATTTACCTACCCATTTATGCGAATTATACACATTCACGTATCCTTACAAATTGACTCCACGCCTACATCGTACCTACGAATTAGGTACATATGTACAGAGTACCTGGGCACTCTTGTCATCATCGTATTTGCATCTTCTGGGACTTGGTTTTGCTATCTCGTACCAATGCATGTGCCACGCCCCCACGAACGTCTCGCACGCTTACCAAACCCTAGTGCAAGCCGAGGCTCCTGCATTGACTGGAGGAGGCACCTGGTCGCAAAATCACACGATCTAGTTTGTAGTACTATGGCCTTGTAACAAGAATGTCATTTGTGCCAGACATGGAAATATTGTCACTCCCTTCAGTCTGACTCTTTCCAGCTTTCTCCTTCCTCTAATGCAACCTTGAGAAAATGGCTCCGGTGACCCTGTTTATCGCCCTTCTCATCCGCCGAGACTATGCGACACATCAGTACATCAACCAGGTCGGCATGGAGCTTTGGCATATCGCGCTGGCCTATTCCCATTTCGTCGCATTTGACTTTGAGATCAGCTATCTTGAGGCCCTTCAGCGTCAACAGCGTGATCCGCTTTCCACATCTCTTAAGCCAGTCGATGTACTCCGACGCTTTCAGATCGTCGAGCCTGGATTTCTCCTTGAGGGCGTCAATACTCTCACGCAAATCAGAGACCTCTTCCTCAAGTCCCTGCGTCTTCGCTGTGTGAATGTCCGACACGGTTGTCTTCAAGTAGTCGTACTGTCGCTGCAAAGACTGCAATTTCCCATTCTTGGCGACTAGCTCTTCATCCTGGGTGATACCATGCTGACGAAGATTCTCTGTCTCGTCTTTGAAGCTGCGGATGACTTCTGTTTGATCCTCAGCTCGGCTCTCTGATTGTTCAAGCCGTTTTGTCAAGTCGAAGACCTCCTTGTCATGACTGGCTGCCCGTGACACAAGTTCTCGGCGTTGTTTTTCGTTGCGCGCGCATAGATCTTCAACTCGTTTCTGCAGAAGCCGTATTTTCTCTGAACTTCTTTCCAACTCCATGGCTGCTTGGATGTGGTGCTCACCATTGATCAGGGCAGGTGTGGCTGATGGGTCATCTTCCCGGACATGATCTCGGTCGGTTGTGGCTCTTCCCGAGCGCTCAATTTCCCGATGTCGTAAGTCAGCTACCTCGTCGTGATATAGGAAAACGTCCTTAAGAGCTGTCGATCTCAATCTTTGATGGTCTCCGATGGACTTGACTGGGCCTTGCACTTTTGTTTTCTCGATGCCCTCAGGAGTCCACTGAACGCCAACAGATCGAGTACCAGATGGACCGGCGGCTCTCTCAGAGGTCGGGGCGTGTGTTCGGCCACCTTTCGGATCGGAATGGGGGAGGGAAATAGTTTTGAATGACACGGCAAACCCGCAAGCTTGTACGCGGAATCTCTTTGATAGTAACTTGATGGGTGCTTCGCGGCTACTGATGGGGTGTGATGATTTTTTGAGAACATTGAGCTCAACCGCGACCAGTTCCAAGGCACTCGGGAGGATGTCAATGGCTGTCAGAGGCCTGTTCTCGGAAGTTTGCGAAGATACGGAGAGCTGCTGGTAAAGCTCCAGCAAACTTGGTGGCATGTTCCCAGCGTCCTGAACTGTATTCCAGAAGTGGGACTCGGAAGGGACAATGAGTGTAAACTCCAATCCCTGACCTGGCGGGACTGCATCGTGTGCGATGGCTTCCACCAGCGGCTTGAGATGCTTGGCCAACGGCAACGACATGTTTTGCTGACAAGATGGCTGGATAGTATCAAGTCGATGTAAACATCGCAGAGAACTTGCCAATAGGGTGTGGCTGTTGCATTGACTTGCACCTGTTGCGCGCGGTTGCTGAGAGAGAGGAGCCCTAATTGAAACCCGAGGTTTGTCTTGTCGCAACCTTGTCGCAGTCAACAAACCATCACGCTTCCGCTGTACAGTGTACCTTAGAGCCTTGCATCTACGACAATGAATATATTGCAATATCGACGGCTTCTTTCGAGCATTCCTCAATGACTATTCCTCAATGACTAGGCAGTCCACATCTTCCGGACGAGTTCCTTTATCAAGCACCTTTGGTACATCTGCCTGCGCCCTTCATTGCAACCCTTGTTGTAGCGTTTGAGCTCCTTGTACAATGTTGCTTACCGCAAAGAGATGGCTAGGGGATCGTCTCTGGAGGAATCATTGCCAATGTTGGGTTGAGACTCTCTCATCCTCGCATCTCATCTACACCAATCACACTTACTCCACGACGTACTCAACTTACCCTCGATGACCAACATCCCAGGAGGCGAAGCTCATCAACATGTCGTCATCTACTCAGCTAGCGGTGTCACGCTCGCGAAATACCAGCTGGATGCAACAAGCCGTACTAGGCATGCCATTGCTTGTGTTCGCCAATCAGCTCACCGGTGTTTGTCTCGCCATCGTCAACAGCTTCTGGTATCTGAGTGTGTTGATACATACCCTTTATTCCATAGTTGGTGCGCTGTACTGCTGGGTCATTCCTCGAAACCTGCGCTTTTGGTTCAAGAACTTTGTTGTCTTGGGGCTTGTTGTTTTCATCGTCCTCCGTCTTCCCCTGGTTATCCACCAAGCAGGAAACAGCAGAGCCACCATCTCCCCACCCAGAACACCGGAGAGCAATGTCAACCGTATATCCACACCCAACCAGACGCCAGGTCTCACAGGTCTCGCAAAATCCGCGGTATTTGAGGAACATTGCTCTGCTTGCGGGCCACGAGCCGCGGCCGCCCCGTGGAATTCTGCAGGCCTTGCGGGTACATGCGATCTCTATGCTGTCCTCGGCCTCGACACGCCTCTACCAAGCACCCAGCTCTCCACCCACTGGCACTATACCCAAAAGCAAATCCATTCGGCAGCAGTGCAACAGCTAGATAGGCTTGCACGAGACCAGCAACAGTTTCGAGCGGACCATCAACGACAGAGTTGGGACAAGCACCTCACAGATGGCATCGCCTATTCCAGAGACGAGACCAAACTCGCAGCTGCCGTTTTGAGAGCCCGGCGGGTGCTCGAAGACACCAGTATGAGAGCTGCGTATGATGATGAGATCATGGGTTGGATATTCAAAAACGGTGCGGTTGGGGATATTTGTGCATGTGGTGCTCAGCATCATGTCTAGATCTGCGTCGAGATCTTTGCTTTATCTTGAGGGAATGGCTAGATTGGGGGCTTTGCCATTGATGCACTGCTAATGGGATTTGTTCTGAACAGCTGGGAGGTCCGGGGCAACAGATCCATGTGATCAGGGAGAAGAACACTACTCTAGTGAGTCTAGTAGTACAACACGCAGGGGTTCGATCAATCCTCGAACAAAGATCGATGACCATTTTCAAATGAGCGGCTTTGAACTCCTCAGCCATTTCTAGCTGCGGCTTGCCGAGTCGTCCGTCCCGAGTATCAGGTGAATATCGTCATCTGTCACTCTTCTCATGCCCCAGAAAGATATCCAAACTACTGGGCGCAAAGAAGGTTTTCCCTTCGTGGTTCTAGCTTCTGTTCCCATGCATGCCCTCGCCATTCGAGGACATCCCAACGTCTGCATACTCTTGTCCAGGCTCCTTCTCAACCGTGCCACTGACCTCAACCTGAGAAATGAAGCGGGAAAGCTGCCGATATCTATCCATTGTTGCATTTTGGGATTGTGGTGGAACACCATTTGTAGAGTAGATCTGCGAGCCAAGGACAGCAAGTTCGTCAAGAGCATCATTTATCTCGTCTGGCAGAGTAGCACCAGGTGGGCGACTGCTGTTCTGAGCAGAAGATGGAGAAGATGCAGCAAAAGGTCGCGTAAAATTCGGCATGCCTGTTTCGTTGAAGCGAGGAGAACCCGCGGGGCCGGAGGCTACACGGATCGAAGGCGTCTGGGAATCGTGTCGTGGTTGTGTAGGGCTGAGATCAGGAGTAGGTTGCTGATGAGGACGATGAATTTCGTTCCTCACCAGACGGGAATCCATGTCGTGCATTTGGCGAATGGCGCCACTCATTAAAGGCGCTTGGCCACTGTGGTTGCGAGGTGTCCGGGAGGCGCGAGGAGTTGGCTCGGTAGAATTTGTGGGAATGTTGGTAACGCCACGATCACTTGATGAACCATTGCCATCTGCAGGTCCCAGCGGTCGTTTTTGCAAGATGCTTTCAACTATGGTGTTGAGGTAGTCCTCGCCTCGAGGTCCTATGAGCTGAGCCGGATTGAATCCGTCGAGGCCGACTTCGCGCAGCCAGATTCCAATATCTCGAAGAGTCTCAGCGTCCACAACCCTCTTTGGCCACACCAAGGCTGGAGTTCCATTCTTAGACAGCTTTACTTGGAGCAGGCTGGAATGGGCGAAGATGGTCAATAGTCGGTCGATCAAAGAAGAAAGCTGGGTCGAGTCCAGATTATTACGCAGTTGCAGATCGTTCGTAATCGTTTCCAGAAAGACCGCCTTCCCGTGGGCAAATTGGTCGTCGTTCCATCGAAGTGGCGTGATATCACTCTCAGCGAGAGAGTGAACGATCTGACAGACGTGCGTTTCGGTCAGGTTGATCGTGCCGGGTTGACCACTCCCATCTCTCGAAATTCGCACGTTGGCTCCAGTGTCGGGGCTGACTGGAGTCGATCTCCCGAAAGAAAAAGACGGCATCTCGCTTTTCTGCGTAGTCTTGAAATGTGGTCTGCTTGTTTCTGTAGCAGCGAGGTTGGCAGTGCAGATCTTGTTGAACGAGAATATTGCTCTGGATACTCAAGACCAAGTTAAGGCATACGCAAACAGAAATTCCGTTATCTGATTGGTCGCTGGAAACATGCAAACGCATCCGATGGAGCTTTGACAAGTGACTCGTAATATACCAGGTAGGTACCTACAGAAGGGTCCATGCAGCTAGCGGTGGTCCAATTTCCCTTGATGGCACAAATTTGTCACTTTTCATTCCGTTTCTATTTTATCTTGCTGTCGAAAAGGCCCGTAGCCTCGTGATGACAGATTGTTGAAAGCGCAGAAGAACCTTGTCCGCAACGATGGAATTTGGTGATCTTCCGTCTGAGCCGCTCAGAAAACGCAGAATTCAGAAACAGTCTGATCAGCCCAAGGTCAGCACTTTGCTTACTATTTTCACCTATTTATGCATCGAGTGACTGAAGACATTGTTTACAGAAAGCCGATCATGTCGAAAGAGGGACAGAGATTGTCCTCCTCGATACTCGAACGCGTCCGCGCAAGCCTTCACTGTCACAGGCTATCGTGAATACTGATAACGATGTTGCCGGAAAGATGTTTCGAACCGAGCCCCAAGTCCGGGCCATCCTAGACGAGCGAGTCGGTCCTGTTCTTGATGTCAAGATTGGAATTCATGTCTCGGGGGAGGGGCAACCCAGATCCCAGGCTCGGCGTTGGTTGCCCGGGGCAAACTGTCGCAACATCTGCTGGTCCATTCTCGTCATGATGCTAGCTGCGGCGAGCATAATCATGGCTATGCTCGGACAAGTACTCTCCAATAGTTCTACAGGCCGCGTGATGGATACAGAGGAGACTGCAGCTATTGCGCGTGCTATACCTCCACCAGCGACCACCAATATCCAACCTGGGCACTCAGACTTGGTCGACGCTCTTTTCAGGCAGAAACAGCGGCGATTGAGGCACAACATTGACCTCGCATTTACTTTTGCAGACCAAGCCCGAGATCTGGACTCTCAGGGAGTGATCGGAAACGACCCTGGCCTTCGTCGCGCCATTGAGGGCCTTCCAAAGCGGTCTGATACTATGATATCCACTCTAGGCGACCGCTTGAGAACCTTGTGTCATGAACTTCAGGACATGATCGATGCTTTGGACCATGTCACGTTGACAGTCGCAGACGCCCACTCTCGCATGGATAATATCGAGAAAGACTCAGCATCAGGCAAGCGATCACTTTTGCGAAAAATGTGGTGGCGAAAGACCAATGCGTATATTTCATTGCAAATGCGCATCGACACAGTACTGGTTCTTGGAAACCGTACTGCGCCCTTGGTTCACAGCCTTAAAGGACAAATCACGGCAGTCTCTGACACGACCAATGCCTTCCGTGGAGATGTGAAAAGACTTTGCTCAAGTTATGAGAATCCAGACGCATACATTACTCTACAAGCACGGCTCTTGAAGTACAAATCCCATACCGACGATCCCCTCAAAAACCCTGCGATAAAGGGGTCTCATGGACCCGATGAACCGACTCTCGATCGACCGTGTCCAGGCCCCAGTCTCAGTCGCGATGCAGTCATATCAGCTGGCGATGCCATGGCAGCTATGAGCGCGTTCTGCGGAGAGATCACGCAAGGCATTGCACAGACTTTGGTGTTGAATGATGAATATGGAGGTGGCCGAGCGGATGACATGAATGACGATGAGTTGTTGGGAATACTCGTAAAGAAAGTTGGCGCTGCTATCGAAGAACATGAAGACTTGTTGAGCCGCGCGAGGTACGTCACCGAGGTTGTGTAGAAGAGCCCTCGGCTACTGTTCAGACACTTGTATGGATTGATATGAAAGTCGCATGCAGACGGTCTTGGGATCTTTCGGGGAAACACATTTGTTGTCGTGCCGGTGAACGTGACTGAATAGCAAGTCGAATGAGGAATACTGACGGGCAACTCGAACATGACGGCCAACCTGCAACCCAGCTCAGAGGTTCCTGGTATAGACATGCAGAATCAGTGCGCTGAGAAACAATACCGGAATATATTCGTGGCTTGCTTCTAGCCATGTTTGCACGTTTGATTGCCGGGCTTCCACTGCTGAAGGTAGTTTCTTGGCAGCTGAAATCAGTTGCGGCCTGACTTCGGCTTCATTGTTGCTTCCTATTGATTCAGAAGCTTCAGGTGGACTCTTTGATCTCGTGTCGATCTTGGCCTCGATGCGCCGTATCTTCAGCTGAGGGCCTTCACCTGCACCATCGCTCGAATCTTCTCCGATGTTGTATGGGCGCTTTTTCGGGTTTTTCGGTGGGCGAATTGAAGCAGAACCATCGCGACTCATGCCAGGCTCATCATGGGGCGTCGGGGGCAAGGCAGTCTCTAGGGTAATCACTTTAGATTGTCCACTCCTCTTCTTTTCGGGGGTCTTCGGCATTACAACCTCGGCCTGCATAGTCTGCCCATCAGGTGTCATCCGGGTACTGATTTCGGTTTGCTGTTCTTCCTTTGGAGGAGTTGCCGAACCCAAATCTTCCTCCCGAGGAATGTGGGTATCCACTGTTAGCTGGGTACTGATTTCGGTTTGCTCTTCACCCTTGGGAGGAGTTTCCGAGCGCACATCTTCATCTCGAGGAATGTGCGTATCCGATGTTGGCCGGGAGAGAATCTGTGTTTGGAAATCTTCCTTTCGAGGGGTCTCCAAAAGATCCTTACTTTGAGGGATTTCCACATCCGTGTTGGCCTTGGTGCTGATCTGTGTTTGGCAATTTTCCTTTCGGGGGGTCTCCAAAACCAGATCTTCACTTGGGGAAATCTGTCCATCTCTGCTGGTCTCTGTACTGGCTCGTGTTCGGTTTTCTCCCTTTCTAGGCGTCTCCAGAACTGTACCCTCAATCTGCAGGTTCTGCTCCTCTGTCACCGGTTGCACAATCTCGCCATGCACAGTGTTGCTCTTACTCATCCCCGAATGCATGACAAGCTCCGATACATCCTGGCTGTGGACTTCCTTGTCGTCTGGATTGCAAGTGGTGCTTGGAAGATTGGGGGCCTGGTTTAGAGCCATCGATTCAGCGCCGTCCTCCGACGAACTTGAACTTTTCTTCTTTCGGATTTTGTCTGATGGCTGCAGTAGAGCCCAGAAGGGATCTTTCAAGTCACAGAGCTCGCAGAGATCTTCGGATGTGAGCGCGCCTGGATCTTTTGAATACGCCTCCTCGAGTAGTCGTAGACGTTCTTCATCTGAATCAATGGTGAGCCAAGGCCTGTCCTGTGTGCGCGAAGGTGCCATCTGGATTTCAATCAGCAGAATAACAGCGGGTATAGTACACCTATGACTAGGTATGCAGCGTTCTGGCTTGGCTGACGGACGATAATACTGCTTGGGAAAGTAATCTCTCACCAGAAAAGTCATACGAGTAGCTACTATGCTGTGGCATGTGGATCGTTAGGTTTAGAAGAATGAATTCGTTGTCAAAAATAACAAGAGAACTAGGACAGAATATGTGTTGATTATGAGGCCTCATTTGAGGCAAAATATTCACAAAGCACTCGATATTGCGCTGATACCTTCGGAGAGCTTTGGGAAGATGGCGGGAGCACTGATCTTTGCTATGCTGCTTTCAGGGATCTTTGGAATCAAGGCCTTTCTAATTGATTCACACATTCTATAGTCTCTGAGGAGAGCGCGCTGTCTTGAGAAAACTAGCCTGCCTAGAATAGGCAGTCACCTCTCACAAGCGAGAGTTTACACCTCGGGAAGTGGCATCCCAACTGGCGCTTTAGTTAGAGCTGCGAGTCGAAAGTGACAATTGCAAAGTATGCAGGCACCCGACAGACATACATACATGTCGGTCTCTGGATCCCAAAGAATCCATAATGGTCAGTCGCGCACATTGCCTCTCGCTGAAGCAGACCTCGGGAGTGATTTAGCCAATGCACGAGTGTCTCAGCACTTGAGAAGCGTTCAGCTCCACCAGGCAGCACGGGATCGACCGACATTAAACCTGGTAGATGGCTACCGCGGTTGACAGTGGAAGCACTGTGCGCGATCAAGAAGATGAAGAATGAGAACCGGATGATGATGATGATGATGGTGCTGGTGCTGGTGCTGGTGGCGGCGGAAAAAAATCCCACGCACGACAAGGGCCGAGAAGAAAACATCAACAAGTGGATGCACTCATGAAGTAGGGTTGAGTGGATGCACTCATGAAGCATGGTTGAGTGGATGCACTGGGAGAAGAGTGTTGGCGGTTGCGTGCAAATCGCTAGCATCATGGGTTGGAGGCAACCCGTAAATTTGACTGTGTCTTCAAAGCGATCGACACGAAAGATGGTTAGCAGTCATCAAACGGTCCCTCGAGCAAGAACAAGATGGGCTCTAGGTCCTGGCCAGTAACCTAGAGCCATCTGTGCCTTACTATCATGATGAATGTGTCCGGAGATCCTGAAAGTGAAAGTTCGAATCGCAAAGATGGAATTGATTCCTTAGCCAGCGGCTGCCAGATTGGCGGAGAAATTCTCGGCCTTCGGAGTCCCCGGGGTCCTTTGTCAGTCCCCAGAAAACACTTTAAAACATTGCTTTGTGTAATTGAGACACGAGACAAAGCCGCGATACGAATCACAGGCTAATCTCAGAGTCATCAAACCGGCCAAAACATAAACAAGGCTATCCGTCAAGACGCATGCATGCTTGCATCAAGAGAAAAGCATCTTAGCGCATCTGAGCGGGTATTATGGCATCTTGAGCTCCCTTCGGGGAAATCACAATAAAGATGATAGATCATCGTTTCCCTCGATTGGGACGAGTGTCACGGAGTTCCCCTTCCAGATGCCAGCGAGTTGCCATGGACGATTCGGACAGCACGACGGGGTATCGGTGAAGGCAGTCGCGCTGTCCACGTCTCTCATCCCAGACTTTGGCAAGGTTCACCATGGCCGCCAACTACCCTATACATCAATTTCATGCACAAGTGTGTACATTTCTCAGACTCCTTGAGTTGTAGTCTGCATCTTGCGTCAAAGTTCTGAACCGGTGGTAAGACAAAATTACACTCTTGCAAACGACCGTCATCAATTTTTGAGGTGGCAATTGTTACCAAGGTTTATCAGGCCCTTCTTTTCAACACCCATAGTTCACAGTCGTTCAAGATCTGCCCACACTCTGGAATGACTGTCGTGACCTGCTCTCACCAACATCTGGAGCCGACTTGAGCCCCTGTTTGGGAGCTTTGCGGCAGGCTACCATGGCATCACGGCAGCAGATACCTCGACATGGGCATGCCCTGCAGCGCACTGAGTTTCCTTGGGCAGGACAACAAGGAGATCTGTCGGCCCATCCCGGATACAATATGGCCTACGCTCCCGTGATCAATGTACAGTGTGTGAGCAACGACAACCCCAGAGACAAGAATAGAGAGCCCAATCAGCATTCAACCCGACGACCCAAACCTTCTCGGCCGCATCGTGCATCGCCAAAAGGTCAATCCAACCAAGGTCGCAGTCCCACATCCACTGGAGGACAAACGATCAGCCGCAAAAAGAAGAAAAACAACTTGAGAGCTGTCAACCACCATCAGTCACAAAACGCTCATGCGCCACCTCGACCTTGCGACCACTGTGGCGGAGCGCACTGGCATCGGGATTGCCCTCGACTTTTCCAGACCAGTCACTCTCATGGTCATAGACACTCAATGCCATCATCAGCTTCACCATCCACCGGCCACTCGAGTAACCCCGGCATCTGGTCAGCGCGGGATTCAACTTTTATGTCTGAGTCCACAGTCTCTTCAAGCCCTGGTGGGCGAGTGGTTCGTCCTGAGCTTCGCAGCCTTGACGGCCTACTGGCCTCCTTTCGCGGGTTCTGCTGCGCGGTAGGAAACCCGACTATGGCCGACTTGCAGAGCACATGGGTGAAGTTACATCGCCGTCGTCTGGAGGGTACTCTCATGCCCCTAGTGCGCGAAGAATGGAACCATCTGGTGCGGGTGGCAACCCGAGAGCGTCGTTTGGATGGTGATGGAATTCTGTGGACAATGTTGCTTGTTTGAGAGGGTCGACAATGAGAACTGGAAGAAGGGCATGAGCCCGGTCGTTTGTCATGGTCCTGCCAATTGGATCGATCGATCTGTCATCTGGTGGAAGGAGGTTTGGTGCTGGTATTGCAAGGACAGAACAATCATGCAGTGGTCATTGGAATGACGGTCAGCTTTGCTGCAAGATACAGACTGGTCAAAATTGGAGTTGGCCTCTCAGAAAACACTAGTGACAATCACTACCCCATATGATCACGTCTTCCCACTTCAGACTTTCTCTCCTTCGAATTGATTTACTAGTGCAGACATAACCCGGCATAATCAGAGACTATACAAATACGTATGCTTTGTCCAGTGGTTGTCGGAAACTTGTCTTGCGGACTAAGCTCACGGCCTCAAAGACATTCATACTCTCATGCTGCTGACTTACTGTCGTTAGAATCTCGTCGTCGCGGGTGACGATGCCCGTCACCTAGTTCCCCACCTTGGAACAACAAATGGGTGCCTAAGCGGCAAGAATGTACGTATATGTCGCAAATCAACGAAGAGAACCCATTCCTCTCCCCATATCTGCCACATTTTGGCGCATCAACTCCACCATGGAGCGATTCAAGCATGGTGATCCACCCAGCCCAGCGTATGACTCCGAATATACCACAACGGAGCAAACAGTTAGTCACTAAGCCCAACCCGTCATATGATATGATTCTGACCCATCATTGAGCAGCCTTCACCAGTTTGTGGCACAGAATCAACAGCTCCGCCAAGCATGCGGCTCGATTCTTGCGAGCATAGTCTCCCAAGTCTGAAGCGCGAGTCTGATTTCGTGTCAGAAGACGGACAGCGATTCTCTTCCGAGCGACGCCGCAACCGCCAAGATTCTCCAGATGGTCATACAGACGACGATATGGCAGAGAGACAGTCCAAAGAGCCTTTGGATCAGGACAGCGACAACACAACGGCGAGTTCCGCATCAGAGACTCTACCGCAGCTCCTGGAGTGCTCAAACCGTGGTCACACAGGTGACAAGCGATGTCCAAGATCAGAGTTTCTTTCCGCTCAGGGAAAAGTCCTAAAGCAATGCTTATCCTGTAGGACCAGAAACAGAAATGCCAAAAAGAGGTGGAAAGCGGAGGGCATTGCTCAGTCCCAGGAACCAGCGGCTTCTGGCGATGCGTTTCCGCTACCTGATATGGCGGCGAGTTCTACACCAGAGACCCCACCACAGCTTTTGCAATGTTCCAATCAAGATCACAAAGGTGCCAGCTGGTGTCCAAGATCAGAGTTCATATCCGCCGAGGGAGAAGTCTTGGAGCAATGCTCAGCCTGCAGGACAGAGCAAGCGAAGGGCAAGGCCCAGTCACGAGGGCCAGCGACGGGCAAAGTCAAAGCCCGAGGGCCAGCGGCTTCTGGCAATGAGCTTCCGAAACCCATCGTGAATGCCCCGCTGGAGACGTCGAAACATTCAACCCACGACAAAAGTGGCAACATGGCAAAGGCGCCTGCGGGAGTGCGGCTCTGTAATGGTGTGCACCACAAGGGCAGCAGATGGCGCCCAGAATCAGAATTCGCCTCGAGTTTCACGCAGACATGCCAGTCGTGTCGAAGTAACGCCTTTGGCAATGACGACGAGGAGCAAGAGAAGGGGGATATGGGACTGCTCACGGACGTCGCCGGCAGGCCAGGCATGCTGCATTGTGGCTGGGGTGGCCACAAAGGCGATCGCTGGCTCCCCGAAGTGAACTTCCGGTCAAAGACTGGAAAACGACTTCTTCGCGGCTGCCATGCGTGTCGATCGACACTCAACGAAAATCAGAACAAGGCGAGGGCTCAACGCAGAGCCGAACTGGCAGAGAGCACTGCTTTAGACGCCGAAAAGACAGCCGACGAGAAAGCGCATCCCGGCATGCGGCGCTGCACGCAATGGGGCCATCCCGGCGACCCCTGGCGACCGGAGTCAGAGTTCATCGGGACGAAAGGCAAAGTCACCAGCTTTTGCCGAGGTTGTCGAGAGCAATGGTCGAAGAGAAGGGCTCAGGACAGAGCACGAGGTACGGAGGAAGCGGCAGATCAGAAGGATGCCCACCCTGGCATGCAACGCTGTACGCACAGAGATCATATTGGAGTACCCTGGGTCGCAGAAGCCGATTTTATACACCAAGGGACAGCATATAAAGTGTGTCGCGAATGCCGAGAACGACTGGAACAGATAGATTTCCGATTTCTGTCAAAGAGGATGGCAAACATTCCGGTAAGCTTGCTGAATTGCCAGCTTGGTATGTGGCTTACCGTATATCAGAAAGGCATGCGAATCTGTCCGGGACGCCACCTAGCCCCAGAGGCTCATTTCAGTGCAAAACTCGGTCGCCAAACAGAATCCTGCAAGAATTGCCTCAGAGAGCGCAGAGAAAGAGGCCACAGGCGGCGTGCGAAGGGAGGAACCCCGAAGAGGGCGGCAGATCACAGAAAGGTATTTTATGCCTCGAGAGGATCCCAGTCGGCATCTCTGACAGTATTATAGGGACGGGCACGAGTCTGCAGACGCTGCCAATCAATACTGCCCCTGGACTGCTTCGACATCGAGGCAAATGGTGCGCAAACGAGTTTGTGCCAAAAATGTTCCACCAAACCCCAAAAGTGGGCCAAAAGACCGTTCTGGGTTAGACAGAAATTGGCCCAGCTCCGACACAAGAAGTCCAAGTGGGTGGCAATGTTGAGACAGATGGAATACGAGAACCGCCACGATACAGACAAGAACAGGACTCTAAGAAGCCGCGGGCTGAAGTCCAAGAGCACCGACCACGTCCTTGTTGTAAGTAACACTTGACTGGCATACACGTTTATGTGGCAACTAATCAGAATGCAGGACGCATTGGGACTTGATCAAGGTCCGGACTCACTTGCCCAGCGCCAGCCCACTGATGATTCTGGCCATGGAGATCGCGACCCAGACGACAGCCCTGTCGCTCCTGTGAAACACAAGCTCGACACACGCAAACTCGAACTTCTGGTGACTCCAGGTCCAACCTTACTTTTTCGTACATGCAAGTACTAATGGCATTTTTAGCAAAGCGACATCAAGGAAATGAGCCGCATCCTCGCTACCACGGTAGAAGACGACGTCCTACGTGATGTTATCACTTACGGCATCGCCCGCCTCGAAGGCGAGACACTAAATCAGCTTTCCATAAGACTGGCAAAAGCTGCTTTCAGACATGTGACAGAGTTGGGCGATAAAGCCATATTCCATCTGATTCTGGACGATTGCCGACAGATGAGCAATGGTGAGCTCAACTTTTACTATTTCCGACGACAATACGGCAGCAAGAGCAGATTCAACACGATTCGGCAAATTCTCAGAGTGAGTATAAAACACGCAAACCCGTTTGCTCCTCCCCTGATACGAAGACGCGCTAAAAGAACCTTAGGACTACTTCGAAGAGAGAACGGGAAAAGTATTGACCCATCGGAGACAACTTGTATGAGCCTAATCATGACTGCTGTTGTCTTCCGGCTAATTTTAAGAAAGGGCCCCAACTGCAAACCCTCTCAGCGAGTATCCGAGCGTCTCAGACATCTCCCTTCTGAGCAACGAAAGCAGACAGAGAAGCCAGAATCGACCTCTGATTCCAGCGCTCTGCAAAAATTCAAGAGACTGTCGGAGGCACCTCACAGTGACCGCCCTATCAAGAAGGGCAAAAGCAACGAAATTTGACACTTGCGAGCAACCGATGCCGATGCCCAATTATGTCTTTGCATATGAGTCTCTTGATCTTGGCATGGTTCTTGCGTTGTTCTGGGTGATATCGAGGAGTCTGACCCAAGCTGTCGAGTGGAGTTTGTCGTGATTCATGGTTTGTCAAGTTGTGTATGGCCAACTGTCCTGTCCGTGTGGGTTGTCACTCGAGCAGCTATTCTGATAGGTCTGGATATTTTTGCTCAAGAGCCAAGATCTGTCTCCTGACTGATTATCATCGTCCTGTCATCGTGACTTCAGCGTGAGATCTATGTCCAATAGCACCTGTAGGCTGTGGCCAGACTTGGCCCATCTACATTGAGCCAGGGACTTCTGCATGTCGGACAAACAAGATGATTGTTCTCTCATTTGTCAATTGGTCCCATGAGGATAGCCTAATCGACACCCTCAGTCATTATCTTTGTCTTAAATGAACCGAGAAATCGTTCAAATGTCTAGGCCTATAACGAAGCAATTGTAGTTGCATGAGCCATCAGATCCGAAAATACGACTGAAATATCGTCAGATTGACCTCTGATAGCTTTGCAATTAACGTGTCCTTCGTCTGTTGCTTTCAATCTTTTCTTAGTCTTTCGTGGGAAAACGTTACTGCTGACACGAGGTTTGCAAGAATTTGGTTTCTTTTTGATGTCATTTGACAGCCCCCAGCTATCCCTTGGCTCGTGTTTCTCTTCCCTTGGTTATCTATCTATGGGTTCATTCACGATTGATGCCTAGAATCACCAGGCTTTTTTGTCATCCATCAGGTTGCTAGGCCGTCAATCTTAGAAACACACCGCCCGCTTGTACAGGTTGCCGTGTGTTCAGGTGGGTCCCCTCGGGTATCCGATCCCTCAGAGCAGCCAAAGAACAGAAAACCAGGTCATCGGTGAATTGAGGGGGAGCTGTTTCCCACAAACTTCAACATTTCACAAACAAGTCAATCTTACAGATTCCGAAGTATTCGCAGCACGCAAGATCTTCTGGGCCGTTCTGAGCCTTGGTATACCGAAGCAAACAGAAGCGCGTTGGCTGTATTGGACTGCTGCTCTTCAACTCCACTATCATGGCGCCCGAGGTATGTCATGACCAGCTAGGCACGATGTGTTGGCGATCTTCTGACCTACCCTGAAACAGTCTCATCCTCCCGACGATCCGAAGATGAAACGAGAACCGAATTCTGAGAGCTTTCATCCTGCCAGTGATCCAGATCAGAACAAGGACGGCGGCCCTCACCCAGGAATGAGACGATGTTCTGACAGAAGGCACCGAGGTGACCGCTGGCTCCCTAAGGTGGTTTTCAAATCCAAAACTGGAAAACAACTGGAGGAGACCTGCCAAACCTGTCGCTCGCTGAACCATCAAGTTCAGAATCATTCCATGGCGAGAAAGAGATCCAGTTTGTCTGGAGGGTTCGTCGAGAAGATTTCCACAGAGAAGGTCGAAGACAAATCACATCCAGCCTTGCGACTTTGCACAGCTCCACAACATCAGGGGGATCGATGGGTTCTTCTGTCAGATTTCGAAACCAGAAAGGGACAGATTCGGAAGACGTGCCAACAATGTCGAGCTTCTCACGACAGCGACGGTGGCAGCATAAGCAGAGGCAATGCCAAGGATCTCAAGAAGACGAATGTTCAGACGGGTCAATCCCAAGAGACAGTCGACGTTCAAAGGCCGGCCGACACTGTTCAGACAGTTGGTACTCAGGAGATGAGGGACCAAGAGATGGCAGACCTCGACGACGCGGGCCCTCAAGGAGCGGGAGCAGCCAATGTACATTCTGGCAAGCGAAAGTGTACATCCAAGTACCATCCGTACCGCGCCGACCACTGGATGCCCGAGTCAAGCTTCATCTCTCCGGATGGAGAATCATTCGAAGAATGCCACGAGTGTCGAGCTCGTGCTTTGCAAAGGAGCGAACTCGCGGGTGATCGTCCTGGTATGCTCTACTGCGAACATGCACAGCACGAAGGAGAGTTCTGGGCTCCTGAAGGAGAGTTCCAAACGATACTTGGGACTGTCTCTAAGCATTGCAAAAAATGCCGCAAGATTGACAATGCGAAGTATCGCGCGCGCATGGCAGCGTCAAAGAGTCAAGATTGCCCTGTAAGTGATCAAGGTCCTCCCAACTCGCGTCAACTAAACGTTGTCTACAGGATGGTATGATGCGCTGTGCTCAAGGGCACTTTGCGCCAAAAGATCAATTCAACTTGAAGATCGGCCGCAAGTCCGGAAGCTGCAACCGTTGTCTGGAGCGGCGACGCAAGACCGACAAGTTGAGGATTGAACGTAAAAAGAAGCAACTGGCCGAGGAGGTTCTCAAGGTATGTCGCATGTATGCTGAGGGCTGTATGTAATATTATCTGACCTGCTTATAGCCGAACGAGAGACGCTGTGATAATTGCAGGAGGGTCTTGGCAAAAAGTTCATTCAACGACAAGCCGAACGGCGACATGATGACATGTTGTCGCGAGTGCTCGGCCAAGTTCTTAGCAGGGCTCAGACGGAGGAGGAACATTCCAGTCAACATCCGACAAAATCTCGGCACCGCAAGATATCAGAATGACAAGGTGAAAAAGGACGAACGGAGGGACAACTTCGATGTTGAGGACGCCCCACCAAGCGCCAACGATGCAGGGGGCACCGGCCGCCATGAACCTGTCATTTCTGTAAGATTAAGCCCTTAATGTTACTTGATGTTTGCTAACTTGGGCGCGTGCAGAGAAGCGACAGGGTCGAGATAGCTCGGATTGTCAGCACTCAATACGAGGCTGACCTGATCAGAGATGTCGACACCTACAATCTGCAGCGACGCAATGGCGAGAATCCCAACCAGCTCGCGATCAGGTTGGCAAAGGTTGTCCTCGAGCAAGCTGGGCTCACATGCGACGAAGTCTTGGACAAGATCCTGCATGATTGCCGCACATTATCGAATGATGAGTTGCAATGGGTCTATCTGGGCGCGAAGTACCCAACATTCCGAGCATCTCTTGTCGATCGAATCTTTCTAGTCAGTCCCGCTTGCCATCCTCCACCAGTGCGACCACTAACAATCTCAGGACTACTTCGACGAAAGATCAAACCAAATCAACCATGTCGGAAGAAAAGTAAGTGTCTTCATTTCGAATGCCAAAAACATCTCGTGTAACCTTGCGACAGGTCCCGAATTGTCGACCATCACTGGTCGCACGCAAAAGATTGGACAACGAGGCAGCAAAGTCCTGATGCAAATTGCATCGCCGTCTGTTACACTGTGTGGTAGATGCATTTATCGGTCTCACTAAACCGTTTTCTTTTGTTACTCGTTGTGTTGGCAGCTGAGTTGGTAGTTGTATTGGTCCGGGGTGGTTGCATGTGGGTTGGTGTACAGTAAAGTTACCATGTTACGCGCGGAGACTTGAGCTGGTTGACATTTCGGACTTCCATTTCTCTTGTTTTACTTACACATCCTTGATTGTACTGGCCGCTATCACGAGAGTTTCTCGCGGCTTACAGAATGAGACGGAGATGATTGGTCTTAGCACTCTGCCAACTCGCGACTACTAACGAGACTTGTGACATGGGAGCCACGTTGAGGCGGAATGAAAATGGCCGTTCAAGATATTTTTGATGATCACATAGACACCAATCCACTGTCACTAGATAATCGACATCGGTGCTGGCCTCCATCGTTCGTATATCCAACTAGGCCGCGTCGCCTTTAGTACTAGCCACGCCTTTCACGACAACTAATCCGTTGCAGCACCTTCCACCATCCTCAAGTGAAGTGTATTCTTGTGTGTCAATGACGACCGCCTCCGACCCCAGGTATCGCAATGATCTTGTCTTGTCGGTCTCCGAAATCTGCCCTACAATGACCTCACCTCGCTTCACGGTAACTCGAAGGCTGTTGGAAGTAGGGTCTAGAGCGGTTGACAATTGAACCACATCATCCTTGGCTGGGACGCCGTGGCAAGCCACGTGCTCTAATCTGGGTGTGTCTGGCACAGAGAATGTTTAGCATCATATTCAAACGGTGGTCGCAAGTAGCTCACATAGGAATTGAAGTGCGACCACGTCCGGGGGTGGCAGCGGAAACCTGGGCGCCTCGACATGATCCATGACCGAAGGGTTTCTTTGAGTGAAGTCTGATACAGCGTTCGAGAAGCTATCGTTCAAGCTCTGAACGTGAGAGCTATTTTCTTGGCAGATCTCCGCCAATATGTAGTTGGAAAGGACCTGACCGATCGGTACTTGATTAGGGCCATGCTCCAAGAACCACACGTGATACGGCCTTGCGCTCGAGATGCGAAGAGCTGCCCAGCTTGGATACAGAGTGATAAAGGCGTCGAGGGCGCCGTGGGGCGATTTGTAGCCCATGTCGAGCAGTATCTTGAGGTACGAACACAGGTACAGGAAGTGGCTCAAGTTCATCCCTCCGCATTGATCCGGAGCTCTCTTCTGGAGTTCCTTCAGCGTTTGTCCCGCGATGGGGCCGGATTCGTTCTCTGTATTTGGACTATCGATGTCCATTGCATCATCCTCTTTGTGGCGATCACACGCCATACTCTGAGGACTTTCTTTTTAGGAGCTGCACCGAATTGTTTCTGAAGTCGCACTTGATTCGATTCTATTCTCTGAGCTTTGAGCAGAGAACGAGTGACAAGCGGAAATGTTAAGTAACCCTTTGTAGCAATATCGGGGTAGGGAGTATTTTCATGCCGCTTTGACTTCTGATCCGTGCGTCAGGACTGATAGGCCAATCATATATCCAGAAGCTCTTTTCTACAAACAGAGTCGATTTGTAGTGCACTTGAATTTATTTGGAGACGAATCTTCTCGAGTTTGCAATATTACGTAGGCGAACTCAGATCTGCGACCAGATCCATCCACGACGAAACGGACGAATCCTAAGAGCCGGCCCAGTCCACGACAAAGGGTCGAAATCATGGCCGACCTATCATCTGTCCCGCAGCTAAATAGCAACAATGTTCACTCTTGGAGGTTCAAACTGATACAGCACCTTCGACCCAAAGGCCTTGCACAATACATTCAGAAATCTGTACCCAAACCCGATACCGCGGATGAGATCGAGAAGTGGGAGCAGGACCGCGTTACTGTCCTTGACCTCATCTTGCAATATAGTGAGGATGTACTTGAGCTAATTGTGGACGTTGGTGGTTGGGACATGGACACCCAGGACGACCCAAAGACAGTTGTCGATATAGCTGTGAACCTCTTTGCGAAGAAGAAGGCAGACGCCCCAGTAGTCATAGAGCCAACAAGCTCAGCAGATGACAGTCTCTTCAGACTCTCCCCCAGCCTGAATGATGAGTCTCCCCTCCACGTGTCAGTTATCTATACCCCCCTTTCAAGACATGACTAACTCGGGGACTTCCATGCAGTCCTCGACAACAAAGTTTGTCTTGTTCGAGTATGACAAGTGAAAGAGCCGATTCGAGTCTTCTTGGCATGGACAGCGACGACAGTGCCAACGTCCAAAGTGCACCTCACAAAGCCGTCGAACAGGGTGAAAGGCTCGATTCTGGGAATGTCGCAGGGCCTACTACAGCTCGCATTGCGGTCGGTTGCAACAGCGGCGCCGGCGTCGAGTCGCGAATCAAGACGGAGCCCGTGGACGAGCGAGGCATACTTTCTACCCCATTATTCCAAAGCCAGGTCGTAATTGATCTGACGGACGAGGACTATGAAGTTGTGCCGCGAGGTTCGCCAGAAGTGAAGTTGGAGACAGAGTCAAAGCTCCAAATGGATCTGATGGACGAAGATGACGAAATTGCCCCCCAAGGATCGCCACAAGTGAAGTTGGATACAGAATCAAAGCTCGAGATTGATCTGATCAACGAGGACGACGATGAAGACATGCTACCAAAGGTACACAAGAAGCTTGAGGCCGGCGTGCCACAGCTCACTGTCGCTTTGGAGCGACGAAAGAAGGCCTATGAGAAGTTCGACGTGAAACGAAGAGAAGTCAGACTCCTCCGCCAGGAGCTTGACAAGGCAGGACCTGGTGCAGTGCCCGCCCTCGATAGCATCCTTCATCAGCGCATTGAGGAAGCCAAAAACTTACGACAAGAATTCGGTGAGGTCGAAGCCGAAACGCAGAAGCTCCGAGACGAGACTATCCAAGCATACAACGAGGGCAAGGAATTGCGCAGAAGAAACGATGCGATGTTGGCTGAATCAATGGAGAGAGACATTAATATTATTGAGTAAGTTGGCGTCCGACTGTGGTTTCGTGCCTGGTCTAGGTCAACGCGAATTGCTAGTGTTGGCTGACTGCTTCCGGTCTATCTTTGTGACGACTTTTTCGAGACACACATGGGCGATGCAGAATCATGCTGGGGAAGAAATTTGCAATGTGGGCTGGGGGTCTATGTGAGATTGGGCTTGTGTTGATCGTCGCAGTGGTTCTTTTGTAACTCGCACATACATACCTCAGGATAAGACACCGGATCATTGAAGATTAGCCTGCCTACAATCTAACTAGCTTTCCAGAAATGTTTCGACATGAGTGAACCGTCAATTCTGAAAACTTCTGACCTGCAGTCTTTGCTAAGGAGACTAGCACTTCGCTCGTCACCACGATGTCAAACGACACAACAGTCGGCGACATGCCCTCACTCACCAACGTTGCCCCCATTTGCATCGACTGCAGCAGGTATGAGAAGCACAGTGGACCAATTTGAACGTGCGCGCGACTTAGGATGACTAGGAAACCGCTGCATACATGGGACGCGTCGTTGATGTGCGAGGAGCGCGGCACATGCAACACGTGCGCGAGCAGCGCCATGTTATGTACAAGGGTTGGTTTTGGAAGCATGATCCATATATTTGTCCCGGCTGACACGCGTCCAAGCCGCCGAGAGACTCTCGTTTGAACTGGCAACTTCGATCTCTTCGAACGTCCATACTTCGATATCTACAGGCTCGATCAGACAACGATGCTCTCGGTATTGAGCGTGCCATGAAGGAATTTAGCGCTTCGCAAACTGCCATTACTGACAACGATGATTTCAAAGCTTTCCGCCAAATAGCCGAGAAGTCAAAGGCCAACGCATTCGTGCAAAGAATGGAAGCGATTGTTGCGGCGAAAACTAGGTCGCCGTGGACCACGCTCCGAAACATTGCCCCGCAACGATACCACTGGAATCTACGCGGCGACAGGAGTTGGGAGGCCATTGCATCGGTCAAAGAAAACTACAGATGGATGAGGGCAATAGTCGTCCATGCGAGAGCGAATCTCATTGCAGCCGAGAAATGCTCACGTTGCCGCCAAGGGAAAGGGCCGTTTCAAGAATGTGCCATACTGCTAGTCGATGGACAAGCCCATCAGGCAAGCCTCGCCCAATGCACAAACTGCATCACTGCTCAGAACTCCAAATGCGACATTCTCTCGCTCCCGGAAACGAAACTTCTTCTAGGGTCAGCAAGCACTGTGTCACAGAGTCTGCAGAATGACACGAGGCCACCAACTCACAACTTTATTGGCGATGCAGTCCGCGTTCAAAAGCGAGTCGCTCCCGCCGATCTTGATTCCAAGCCCGCCAGAAAGAGAAGGAAGCTGATGGAAAGCCTCGATGTTCTCCTTGCTCAATGCGAGCGGCTGTATGAGCAGTGAGCATCCACTTCTACACACTGATTCCCGTTTCAACTGACGAAACTAGATTGGATGCAGAGTCGTTCCAGCTCGACCTTTGACTCGGCACGCAAGCACAGTCAAATACCCCGGAGAAGAGGTCTCTGTGGAACGTGTAGCAGTTTTGTTCAGATGGAGTATTGTTGGAAGTCATGACCGTTGTACTCTCGAGGCCGAGAGTCCTTGTCTGTATGCGTGGAACTATGGCTGTGTCCGGCCTCGGAGCAAAGTATCGCTTGGAAATGGAAGCATATGGTTGCCGTCTGAACTTGCGGCATAACACAGGTCTGTGCAGTGGGGGAGGGAGCTCCTACAACGAATGTGTGTGCCTGAGGGGCGTGCCGGCTGCCTAGAATTGAAGATAATGCTGTCTTTTGAGAATCTCAATTGCAATTCGGGCTTTGCTCGTGGCCGTCTTTCTCTCCCAAATTATGTCCTCATACTACCACGACCACCACACAAGAGAACAGATTTTTTTTCAGAACGGCCATATTCATCCAAGACGCAAGCCCGCTGAAGAGACTAGCCCGATGCCATATTAATCTCTCGCCGAGCCATACTGTCCCGCTCTCTCTGGATCATCATGGCCACGACAAGACCGTTTTGTGTCTACAGCATAATGTATGTACGCATTCCATCTTTGCTCCAAGGAGGGTACTGACCTGCCACAGGAAGAGCATGAAAGAGCTGCAGAAGACAACAGGATGTAATGACGACGCCTGCCCCTCGATTCGGGACGCACTTCCGCATGTATTTGTATGTGACCATCCTTCCATATTTTACATACCAGACTGACAAATTTTCATGCAGCCGACAAGGGGGACGACACTGTACACGATTAGTGTCAAACTGAACAATGTCTATCGAAAGCTTCTCCAAACAGAGGAAGCCGACGACGTGGACAAATACGTCGAGCACGAAGCCACTTTTTACGATCTGCAGGAACAAGCCCAGGAGGACCCGGGATACGACAAGCTGGTATCGGAGCTGAACGAGGCGACAGCGCGTCGGAGGATCCGGGAAGCGGAGCAATCGATCCGAGGTAAAAAGGACGCCTCCTTCGTCTCTTTGGCACAGATGAGCCTTCAGCGAAGGGCTATCGAGCTGAGGGACTCGTTTGTGTGGACATCCATGAGGAACAACAACGACTTGGTCCTTCGTGGCATCTGTTTGGCAAGACGAGCCAACGTTGTGGTCCAAGGGATTCAATGTGCCAACTGTGAGCACGGGTCCGGCCCTTACAAGGCATGTTTAATCGTGCTTATGGCTGGCGGTGAGATGCACCCCGCAGGTCTCGACCGTTGCGTCAATTGCGTCCACTCGATGAAGACAAATTGCAACGTGCTCCGGCTGCCAGAAGTGAGATCGATCGCTGCAAATATGAGAAAGGAAAACTTCAGCAAAACCCTAGTTTCCAGCGCGAATACTTCAAAAGCCAGCACAGCCACCACTGGTTCCACAGCCACGAGTACACGCTCGGGGAAGCGTCGCAACGGAGATGACTCGAATCAGCGCCAGAAGATCAATGGGCGCACACAGGTGCAGACGCGCCTGCGCTTACAAGTCAACAAAAATCTTGAGAAGCTCAAAGACATCTATCAACGGTAAGTAAAATCATCTCCAGCTGGGACGCAGCATCATTGCTGACTGCTTCAGAATGGATGCCGAACAGTTCGACCTGAGCTTGGATGCATAGTGGCAGCATGGGGGATGGGGGGTTCAACCCGGATCGGCCACAACCACGGAACGAAGTTGAACGCATACTGCCGGGGTACTCCTCACGACAAGACACTAGGCAAGCTGAGATCCATCAAGCATGATGTTGTCGCGCGAAGATGACCTTCCATCCGTTGATTCACCCAGCCATTGTTGATACCTGGCCGTTTTTTTGTTGTTGTTGTTGTTCTTGTTTTTTTTCCGGCGCTGTGATTGGGGCGCCCCTCAGTTCGGGGCAATCGCCTGAAAGATACAGAGGGCCCACGCCGCGGCCACATACACTGAGCGGCCCTGTGTTAAGACTCGAGCATCTAGCCACCTAGGTACCTGGTCGCCACAACACCAAGATGGTTATAATTTATCAGTGAAGAAAACAAAAGTACTGCGCAGCGACCAAATAGCATTGGTAGATGACATCACGGCATGGCAGACGACGCAGATCACCTACGAAGGCAGCGCTCGCTCAACCTTGGAGGATTGATGGATGCCCGTACGAGGAGGAAAATCCCCAGCTAGGCACGCCAGAGGATGATGCCGAGCTTCACGATAACCCACTCAATGACGAACTCTCGCGGCACGACCATCTCGCCAGATTGTACATACGGCTAAGAATGCATCATGTTCGCGGGTTGCCCCTCTCCACCCTTCTTCCTTGAATGCAGCACACAACTCATCAGGTTTTATTTGTTCTCGTCGAGTTGCAAGCAGCCATGTTCAGTATTAGCAGGATATGCAGGTTCAATGACTATCCGCCCATTTTGCCAATGCTTCTTCACAAATAATGATCGGTTTTCGACCACACATGCAGAAATTGTCACCTTCAAATGCAGCACGGTCGGCCAAGCAGAAGATGGGGGGACACAATGTCTAGGGTGGGAATGTGGTATGCAGTCTTTGCCTTTTGTCTTCTTCGCACCCGCAGTCAAGCTGCGGGCTACAATGAAAAAAGTTCGCGTCACTCGGCAGTAGTGAGATGGCCGAAGACACTGTAGGATTCGACATGAGCAAGCTCAGAGGCCGATTCCTGAGGTACAAAAATAAGAATAATATTGATTGTGTCCCTTGAGACACTTTCAGATATCTCCCATAGTTAGCACCATTGTTACCATTGTTATGACCATTAGGATACTTACTAAACTGAAAAGAACAGATACTACACTGTGAGGTTGTCAGCAGGCTGGTCGAAGATCTCCATCAGGATTGCCGATGCGCACCTTGATCTAAGCCCTGCACATTGGAAGAATCCAGGTCAGCAAAACGGTCGGCGGACGAATTGAGCCTGCGACGGTCGAGCCATCATTTTTCAGACTGGAAAGGAGTTTGACTGACAAAAGGCAAAGACTGCATCATGATTAGCAAGTGCAAAGTTAGGGGTCAGGTTGGAAATCCTTACAGAGCTAAAGAAGAAAAGGAAACCAGGAAAGGTGGGAGGGAACTGGTAGCTTTATACCTGGAGGATCGGGCTGGCTGATTTGGGGCTGCCGGCAGAATTCCTGACCGCCTAGGGCTGTAACTGCAGCGCGCGGGCGGTCAACAATCCAGCGGGTAACACCAGACATGAGTGGGCTACGCCTGGGCGGCTGATAGGTGGGCGACGACGCGTCTTGGGGCAATTGCCATGTTTTGCAGTTTCAAGGCCGGGCCCACCTTGTGACGGACAGGGGGGGTACGTACTGGTGACAACATCGGCACCAACTTCAACTCAACAACAATCAATTCCAAGTGGAAGGGCTGTTGCCTTGCATTGAAAGCTTCAAAAACACGTTCGATTGGCAATTTCTTTGATAGATATGTCTAGATTGACTCAATTCTCAGGATCTTCTTTGTTACCAAATACTGATCGTCTCCTCTTACTATCCCCAGGCCTTGCTCTCCTTGCACGCGTAGATAGTTGTGACCTAGATGCTCAGGCTCGACTTCACCTGGCGAGGCAGGCACAAATCTCCTTCTGCCGTTGCCTCATGACGTTGGCTTCCGTGTTTCCATTGGCCTGGGCCTTGGCGTGATCAGGTGCGTGAGAGCTCTTGCGTCTGAAATACGTAATGGCATTCAAATGTTGAGCAATCTCTGATCTCCTGTGCAAACGAGAATCATCGGGAAGGAGCATAGCTGGGGTCGAGACCCGTCCAGAGCGAATCTGATATCAGCAACACGCGTTTCCCAGAGGCGTTGGAAGGCACACATGCGGGATGATAGCAAATGGGTTTGATGTTGGTCACATGAAGCAATATTGCCGAACGCAATTCCCACGCACCTTGCTGAGAGCAGGCAGCGAGCCCCAGGTATGGAGCGTTCATGTTACGTCACAAAGCGGGAGAACTCAAATGTTTCCATGACTGAGCCCGTTCGAGTGCAGGCACGCCGAAGCTCCTTCCCCAGGGCACGAAAAGCCTCAGCGAGATGTCACCAACAGGTTCGATCGTACATGCGACTCTTCTCAAGCGGTCCAGAAGGCTCCAACGTTATTTGAAATCCCAACAATGCACCAAGGTGGTGACACCCCAGTCAGGTGCTCGTTCAAGTAGACCAAATCTACCACTTCCGTTTACATGGATTTGGCACCGACCGTAATCCTCGGACCGCCAAGCATGACCCCGAGCCTCCAGGTCCCGAGGCCGGCTGCCCACACGGTGACAACTTCATGTGGAGACACATCAGTGCCAGAAATGGCCGAGCCACTCCATCGTTTGTGCTGCTTTTCTGCTGTCAGATCTTGTGGCAAATCATACAACATGTTCTGCATCCAAATGCGAGATTTCCGTATCTTTCATCCCTCGGTAATCATAGTAGAATCGAGGACTGGATTGAGATTGATCTGCTTCTGGGTCTGCCTTTGTTCTTTTATTGGTACAGCTGAAGAGGCTGAGAAAAAGACGTCGGCCAACCGTTGCCTCAATTGGCATTGTTTGCCCTCGCGTTGACTATTCCTGTTGCCGGCTCCTTTAGAAATTCTTCGGAGTTCTCCAAGTCTGTCTATTCAGAAGTGCCATCAACTCGACCAAAAGCTCCCCAGACAGAAATTGCTCTCAGAATTCTGGCCACTGTCTACTGGAGCATGCTCACAAGCCAATCTGCAGCAGCCGCTCCCCAAACTGTCGGATACACCAGGTGTGCAGTCAGGTTCGATCCCTGCGCGCAGACTGGGTCACCCACGTTGCAGTAGTCTGCAATGACGCCGGCGTAGCGCTCGTTCAGAACAGTGATTTGTTCAGAGAGTCGAGGGTATTTCTGTTGGTAGTTATAGTCAATCTCGATTGTTCGTTGCATTTAATGTCAAAGATGGCCCTTACACCAGTCGCGTTGAAAGTGCCGTTGCCGATGTTGAACGGCTCCAAGGGGACATGTCTCGGGTTTCCGTAGTGCATCAAAGCAGTGACTTGAGAGAATATCAGCGAGTTGCTCCCTGCGATAATTGTATGAAGGGCTTACTTCGTTGTCCCAGAGTCTCGCTGACGAGCGGCTCGGTCGCGTTGCCGAGATATTGCTGTCCTCCTCCACCGACCAGAGCGTCTCCTACGATCATGGCACCCTGCCGAAGTGTCAATTTCATGTTGTGCTTCGAAGGATCCTTTCATAAGTTTCATACCTGCGAATATGACAGAACCACAATCTTGGAGTCCGGACAGGCCTCAGCATATTGCTCCAGCTGATCGGCAAACGCCGTCCGTCCTACAAAGTAGCTGTCCGTGGTGGTCTCGTCCGTGGCCGGGTAGATGACGTTCTCGTACGTGGTGTTGCTCAGCACGTCTATCACCGCCGATGCCAAGTCTCCCAAGACGCCCGGATAAGATTCCGTCGAACCCCTGGCCAATAGGAGATGATTCTGTGCGCAGGCCGTTGTGTTGGTCACATCTCGAGTCAGCGATGCTGGAACCACGATTGCCTGCGCAAGGCCTAGTTGGAACGCCGCTTGCGAAATTGCTGTCGAGAGCTTCATCTAGTCGAATTTGGTGGTGGGTATGCGTCAACCATGAGAGAACTTCACGGTGCTGAAGACTATAAATTCTCAAATGAGTATATCGAGCTAAGAATTATCCAATTGCAATGTGTCTCCATTGGACGCCGCCCCTGGATGGCGACATTGGCCAATTGCAAGTCCCAACTGCCATGAACCATGTGAAAGATTATTTCCGAGCTCTTCGGCCGAGCTTCTGTGTAAATACATATTAGTGATCCAACCCCCCACACACAGACCCAATCTATAAACTTTTTGTATATTTCGCCTCGGTATAATAAATGGAACCTCGTTATCTGGATGATCTATATGATGCTCCAGTATTCGTATTCGCCCGCCGCGCGTCAAAATTGCCTGATTCGGCGGATTTGGCGGGACTGGACGGTTTATGCATACTCGCTTCCACGGATGGGTCATACTTCCTGGTTGACCACCGTCACTAAAGTGGCTCAATTCGAGACAGAAGAAAATGGCATGTGTACGTAGCAAGGACTTGTGACAGTATCTCAAAGCGATCAGAATTGAATTCACAATGTGGTGAGAAGAGCGTTTTCATGGACGATGAGTAATGTCATGTCGGGCTGTGTTGCTCACGCGCAATGACTTGTTAGATCGCGAGCTTCCATTGTTTAGTTACTTAGAAAGCAATGGAAATGGGCGTAGAGAAAGACTCTAAATCTGCATGAATCTTTTTATAGATAATAAATGGAAGAAGAATGAATACATGAATTCCGATATTGATGGCTGGAATGGTAATATACTCTAGATCCCTTGATATTCATAATCTGATATCGTCTCTACTCCTAGTACAACTTCGCACACGCCCAACTCTCCGCAACATCAGGATCCCCCGACCCATTGAGCTTGGCCTGCTGGGGGTACGGACAAATCGGCCTCTGGCGCATAACGCCCTTGTCGACGTTGTCGTCCTCAAACTTGGTCGCGACGATGGCGTCGGGCGCGGTTCCGTTCTCGACCCAGTCCATCAGCGCCAGGATGACGTCGTGGCGGACGTTGCTGAAGCCCGGGACGCCGGACACGGAGGTGCCCAGCTGCGCGGCCTGGTTCGCGCCGGCAATGTACCACGGCGCGTTCATCGTGCTCGGGGATGCCATGCAGTGCCTGGGTTATAGTCAGTCGAGGCGGATACTCCAGAGTTTGATGATGGTGAAACTTACTCCATGCCTGGGATCAAAAACATGCGGTAGAACTCGTCGCTGCTGATGGACTGCGGGCGGAGAGCAGCCTGGACTTGCTGGTAGAAATAGATACTGCTGCCAGTAGCAAGGGTAGCATCAGCCAAGCCGTGGTGGTGAATCAGCTTGCCGCCGCGCTGTTGAAAGGGAGAAATATCGAAATCATCTGCCGTGGCATTCCCCGGGTTGATCTGGTCGGCGAGCAAGACGGTCTCGTAGTCGAGATCTCTCCAGGTCCAGCTGCTGCCGAGCTGCAGCAGGTTCTGGGCGAAACCCGACTGATTCTCCAGAGAGCTCTCGCTGCCCTCCCCAATGTTCTGACTCCACTGGCTTTCGGTGCCCAATAGGTAGTGCGGGAAAATAAACGTCTGGTTGGTCTCGACCCAGTCATTGTATATCTTGTACATGGTCTTGACCTGTTCGCCATTGAGGCATCCCGTCGTCGCTGTACCGTTGCAAAGCAATGGCGTCGGGTCAAAGTTGCACCCGATCGGGTCGGAAATGATGGTATCCGTCAGGCCATCTTGAGGGTCGCACTGTCTCAACACTTCGGCGGCAATGACCGTGAACATGCTCTGCGGGATGGTGTGCGTGGCGTTGACGGGCTGGTTGTACGTCAGGGTCTTCACGGCGTCGAGCTGCAGATGGGTCGTCCACCAAGCAGGCGCACCGACCGAGACTCCGTCGTAGTCTTCTGGGAACAGCTGCAGCGCTCTCAAGCCCTGCCTTCCGCCGACGGAACAGCCGCTGAAGTAGTTGTACTCGGACGAGAGGCCGTACCAGGACTCTATCAGTTGCTTGGCAATCACGGTCGATCCGTGCATGGCGCGCCAGCCCCAGTCGGTGATGGACTCTGGGTTGCCGTAGGCCCAAGTTGTGTCCGAGTAGCTTCCGCTGTGCCCGGTATCTGTGGACATGACGGCGAAACCATAGCCAACACCGGCGCCCTATTTATGGTATTAGCTTGTGTCGGCATCGTTTTTATATACAAGGAGGAAGCTTACCATGTCGATCCAATTGATGCCCCCTGCATAGCCTCCATTTCCTACGGATCTTTTGCAGAAGTGTCAGTCAATACTCTCGATATCGTGAGTAGAATGCAAAAACTCACAAGAATCGTCCGTTCCAATCTTCTGGAAGAAACAGTCCGAAACTGTAGTGCGTACCGGCCTCCGAAGTGACGTTCAACTGGACTGCACACAAGGCGCGCAGCTCAGTGGGCGAGGTCGGGTAGGGCGTGTCTCCTGTGACCTCGAAAGTTCCATTGCTCGCGACTTGTTCCACGCGGGCCACGATGGCGTCAGTCTGGTTCACTGCCAGGAAGGACTCAAAGGTGGAAGTAGAGCAGACGCTCAAACATGTCGCAACATTGGCGAAGCCTCCCAGGCTCAATAATAAGCCAGAATACTTCATGGTGGCGGCTGCGATGAAAGGAATGTACAGACGAAAGACTGTTACTATGCCAAGACCCTGATATTTGTAGGAAGCCGAAGTTCCTTTCTTCTTATCCCACGATCGGGTTGCCGTATCGAGATGTCAAAGGGTCTTACATCCACCACGCGATTATCGAGCTCGAAGTGGCAGGAATTCCCGATGTCGGATTGAGAACAATTGCGCTTCACCTGAGGAAACACTACAACTTAGTCATCTTAGTCATTCCAAAACATTTGATATTGCCAAGATTCGTACGCATTTGGCATTTTGAGCCTCCTTCAACCTTGCTCGTTTCCATGCAGGAACCGGGAGCTATATCCCAGCACCCATCGAACCCGAATACGATATGCCCACCAGATCCGCCTCGGCAAGACGAACGTTGCTTCGATCGGCATCAGTAGAGTTATTTCACCTTCCGATCTGGGTTCAATGGAGTCGTTTGACTTGATTGGGCTCGGTTTTTATACTCGGATGGCCGAGTTTGACATCATAAGTTAGAGATTGTTAAAACGGTGAGCTAGTCTGGCGGTTGACCGTTGGATTAGTGTCGATTCAGTCGACCCTTTCATATGCCCCTTGTGGGACTATTCATGCCTTCCCCATAGTCTCGGCGTTAGGCCTCGGCCGGCAGTGGCATTATCACCAGGTAGCTGGCAATCCCCAGATTCACCAAGATCAACAAAAGTAGGTAGTATTGCCTTTTTCCACTACCTACAGAAGACATTAAATGTACATCGTGACTCATAGCAGAGCATGCAACGCGCTGTTGTATAACTCAGAATGCCATTTCTGGAGCTCATGAATCTTCACAGTATATGGCTTACTGCGGAACCTGCAGGAGCAGCTTGCCAGTCGTCTTCCTGCTCTCGAGGTCGTCGTGCGCGGCCTTGGCGTCTTCGAGCTTGTAGTCGGTGGTATTCTCGAGCTTGACGACGCCACGCTTGAGCATGTCAACCAGCTCTGAAGAGTACTTGCGGAAGTCGTCGGCGTCGGACAGGTACGCGAACAGGGTCGGGCGCATGAGCTTGAGGTTCTTGTTGCCGGCGAGGCGCATGACGTCGACGGGTGGCACGGCGCCGCTGGCGTTTCCGTAGGTGCAGACGGTGGCCTTGCGCGCCGCGAGGTCCAGGTCCATGTCGAATGTTGCCTTGCCGATGCCGTCGAACACGGCGTCGGCGCCGTGGCCGCCCGTGATCCGCTTGACCTCCTCGACAATCTTCTCGGGGCTCTCGCGCGAGCTGATGACATAGTTGGCGCCGTTCTTCTTGGCCTGCTCCATCTTCTCGGGCGTGCCGGCGGTACCGATGATCTTGGCACCGACAGACGAGATCATCTCGCACAGAATGGTTCCGACGCCTCCGGCTGCGGCCGTGACAAAGACCCAGTCGGTGGGCTTGACATAGTGCGCCTCCCGGATCAGGGTCAATGCAGTGAGACCCTGGAGGAGAGAAGCAGCTGCCGTCTTGGTCGAGACGCCCTCTGGCAGAGTGATGGCTTTCTCTGCCGAGACGGCAGTGTATTGTGCGTAGGCGCCACGCGTCTGGCTGAGATACCCCACCTTGTCGCCAACCTTGAGGCCGGATACGGAGCCGTGAACAGCGGCCACGACACCACCAGCTTCACCACCAGTGACGAAGGGCAGAGGAGCCTTGTAGAGACCACTTCTGAAGTAGCTTCAAATGGGGTTAGTTTTCAGCCTGGAAGCTTCATTTGAATACGATGGCACGACGAACGTATCAATGTAGTTGACGCCGACCCATTCGTTCTTGACCAGGACCTGACCCTCCTTGAGCTCGGGAACGGGAATGTCATTCTTCCATTGAAGAACGTCGGAGGTGCCGGTCTGCTCAATGAGGATACCTCCCATGGTCTTTGGAACGGACGCCATTTTGAAGGTGCTGTGAAATGACCGCACTTGAGGTGGAGAGATCCGAGATCGGGTAGCTTGATTGAAAGGAATTGGACGGTACAGCTGGTTGCAGATATTGCTTGTAGGCAGACAGGATACAGGCAAAGTCTTGGTGAGAGATCTTGTCAGGGCAGATGATGATAGTAGAGGAGATCGCATTAATGATTTCATTCCGAGGTTTCAAGGTGCTCTCGGTGGTCTTTCTACAGCCGCAGATGTGTAATCCAATAGAGTTGCTTACATTCGAATGTTGTATGGAACCTAGGCGATAGTAGCCGCCCTTTCCCGCTCTTCAACGGCTATGGACCGTCGGCAGCTAAATAGGCCAAACTCCATACATTTTAGATCAGGTAAGCAGAGGGGGAATATTCTCACGACGCTCCAAGGCCGGACTAGCAATGCAGAAGGAGGGGTTCCGGTCATATAGGCGACTGAGTATTATTAATACAGTATACTGCAGATATATCACCATCGAATCGCGATTATCGTCATCTTGGCATCTGTGTAAGTAAATATGATCAGATTATCTGGCTGGCAGTGCAGAGTTAGAAGTGACGTCAGTTTCTTGCTACCCCTCGTGTAAACAAGTACAGAGCACATTGAACCAGGAGTGCACGATCAGTACAACTTGTAAGGCTGCTGCTTTAACTTGCGGGTATATCCCAGTAGGCAGTGAAGGTGAACAATCACCATCTCAAGACGGCCCTTTGACAAATGTGACAAGACAATCCCAACTTGAGAGCTCGGACGCTCCCGGTAAGCTTCCGCGAGGCGGTGCACATGGGAAGAACCTGGAAGCGAGAAGGATTCGCGGGTCCCTTGGACTTTATTGCCGTATGCCGTGCTGACTTGCAGTCTTGAGTCCCCAACGAGCCGAGCTTGACGTTGGACTTGTGGATTGAGCTGTGGTGTAACCCCAATACCGGCCTCGTCGTATGCAGAATACCTACTCGTCCAAGCTGATGTCTCCAAGCTGCATCTCTATTCACTCGCTGCGGCCACTGATGTCCCCGTAATCGTCACGTAAAGAGACAAGTCCGGCCCCCAAGTCTCTTGCGCCATGACCCGTCTTCGTGTCTTGTTGCGCATGCGTGTGCGTCCTGGGCTCATGCATGTCGATGTGCTGTTTGGCTGATCTCCATGCGCATGTGCGAGGCTTCCCAGGGAACCATTGAAACTCTGCTGCCGAACCCGGATAGCGGTGGTAGCACCTCTGTTTCTAAATTTATACACAACGACCCAAGTTCTGCAGTGACAGTCTACAGATCGACAACATGCTGGTTTGCCCCTCAATTTCGGAGGGCATGTCTTAGGGGTCCAAAAACCATTTTGGATCTTTTGTCCACTGTAAAATGCCACGGAGGGGGCGCGGGCGCGGGGTCGGCCAGGCCCTGGCGCAATTCATCTTCAATACGGCCGTCTCCGATGCCTTAGCAGAGACCATGGGCAACTTCAGCTGGACCTACCGCCGTCCTGGCTGGTAGGACTGGGGTCGAAGTTTTTTTTCTCTTGCTCACTTCTCTTCTCGTCTTGTGTCCTTGCTCGAGTATTTGTCAAGACTTTGTGGCTGAGCTTTCCGTTTCCTCGATTCCAACTCTGTACTTTCCAGAGGTTCACAAGTACAAATACGCGATCAACTCCCACCAACTCGACATTGCGCCGACCCGCTGAGCCTATAGTCAACAGCCTCGACTGGCCTCTACGAGATAACACCGCCCCAGCTAGACACTCCTGGACAATCTCGAAGTCTTCTGAGTACTGCCAGCGCTTCTCTCAGGTCAGCGACCCCCCTCTCGCAGCTTTCTCCTACAGCGACACTAAGACCGATCCCCAGACCATCGCTCTAGACATTCAGACAGCCATGGCGACCAAGGACCCCATCACCTGCCACATCCTCGACACGACGGCCGGGCGGCCGGCCCGGGGCGTGCGGGTCAAGCTGGAGGGGGGCCACGCACCGCTCAAGACGTTCGAGTCGCAGACGGACGAGGACGGCCGCATCAAGTCGTGGCTGGCCTGCAGCAGCGAGCACGAGGCCGGCGACGTGCCCATCTACACGCTCGAGGAGGTCCTGGGCGAGGTCGACAAGACGTCGACGTGGACCCTGCGCTTCTACACGGAGCCCTACTTTGGCGAGGGCAACACCTTCTTCCCCGAGGTCGTCGTCGTCTTCAAGGTCCAGAAGGGCCAGCACTACCACGTTCCCCTGCTGCTGTCGCCGTACAGCTACTCGACGTACAGGGGAAGCTAGATCGAATCCTTTGGGCTGGGAGGCTTAGAAATGGGACAGTTTGTACGAAACCCACGGGTTTCCACTGCTGGGAGGAAGACAAACCATGGCCATACACCACGAGGGGTACCGTCAAGAATAAAAGGATCCTGCTTGAGACAGTGATGAGCTACGAGATATACTTCAACTAGAGGCGAAATGATCATATACATTTCTATCAAAATTGGGGCGGCTATTCAGTGTCTTGCACATGTCTGACTTGTTCTTTGGCGATATCTGCAATGCGACATATGTCCATCCAGATTCTGTTCCTTCCCGAGCATGTCTTATCCCTGTCGAGCAGTTGTCTACCATAATTACGAAGGAGAAGACCACAAGTATCGAACTGCAAAGTGAGCTACCCTAGTAATTCCACAATTGGCGGTCAATTTGTCTCGTTGGGGACTTCACTTCTTGGCGCAGTAAAGACAACTCTGTTTCATGGCCTAAACGTTTTCTCCATTTTCCTTTGTTTTTCGCCATTTGGCTAATCGTTAGCGTTTGCCTATACCAGAATCATGGGCATATAAGTGTTGGAAACAGATCCCGAACGTCTTGAAGCGAGACTGTGTAAATACCTAGCCAAGGCGCGAAGTCATCATGCCCCTTCGGCGTCTTTGGTCTGCAAACACCAGAGCACTCCCGACGCTTGAAGAAGAAGAGATCAACAACGGAACGGACTTCGGTACCACGTTGACCACATCTTATGAGCCTTTTGAGAAGAGATTGACAAAAGAAGATAAAGAGCTGATAGATTTCTTGGTCGCTGTCTGGGAGAAAGACTCGAATTCTCCTGGACTCGAAGTTTCTAAGAGTGCCGACATGGAAGCCGACGCGGACAGTGATCACCCGGAGCAACAGCCGGAGATCCAGAGCGAGCCAAAGAACGACGAACAAGTTGATAACCAATATCATCGCGCGCAAGCTCGACGCATTAATGGAACGAAGCACCTCCTAGAACTGGTCAGAGCATCGGTCCTGGAACTACAGGCGGGAGGAACGCCCAACGAAGCCGACCTGGTCGAGGCCATCTGCCAATGGGTCTCCAAGCTCGACGAACCGTGGCTGATTCCAGTAGCAGAGTCGGCGGCCTTTAAGGCTCTGGCCGATGTCCTCGGCAAAGTTGCCATACGTTGTCGGGGGATGCAGGACCAGCAATGCATTCGGTGCGGTGAGATCTTCACGGAGGACTCAAATAGCTGGAGCTGCAAGAAATTTCTGGACAACCATTACAGTAAGCAATCTATTCCCTTGCTCATCTTTCCGTTTTGGTCGTCTTGGGCGGGTTTCCGTGATCTCTGACCAACAACTGACCCAATTCCGAGTATAGATGGCAGAGGCCGTCTCGAGGTCTATCCGCTGGCTCCATGCTGGATAGGCGACGACGAACGCGCGGAGAAGCTCATGGGCATCGACTTTGCGCTGTTGAGACCGGAGATTGCCCAGAGCAAGCCGGACGGCTTTCGATGGAACTGCTGCGGCAAAACCGTGATAGCGTCGGGTTGTGGAATGTTGAAGCATGTTTCCTCTTGAGGGTGCCCAGAATCATTGCAGTCGTTACATATCCATTGGTCCGGTCGGATTGTTTCGAAAGGATGTGATGCTTTACTCGGCTCGGGAATTATTACTCTCTCAGGCCCAAGACGTCCTGGCCCTGCTGCGACACAATCCATCAAAAGGCCGACCATGTCTATGCCCACATCACTGGCAGTCTCACAGACCGGCCTTCCGAGCAACCAACGTAGAGAATATATGTTCTGTGTAGCATCATATTTGTCTTAGTGCCTTTACCACCTGTCACAATTAGTAGAAGTGTTCTAGTATGGCCAGTGTCGAAGAAAAACCGAAATTCTCAGCGAAGAGTTTCTTTGACCCAATCAACTCTGCAACTTGGCAGACAAACAGCTCGAAACAAACTGAAGAAACAACGCACTTGAGCCTTGTATCAGTAATGCCGATCCGTTTCTCTAGCTGGCTGAGACACTGATGCGTATAGTGCAACCACGCTATGACGATATCGACCTTGCCACTGAGTAGGTCAACCATCTGCAACTCGACTGCCGTGTCTGCTTGCCTGCAAACATAGAACGGCGCCAGCTACTGCATCCCAAGAACAAGCTGCAATCATGTCTCCGCTGGCCCAGACCTCGAGTCCATCCTCATCAGATCCACAAGGCGACATGGTGAAGAGGGGAAGATTTGGAGACGCGTCGCCCAGCTCTGCGGTTCGACCCAATGGGATGGATTCCATTCGACATTGCGGGAATTTCTTGAACAGACGATCATGAAAGCTTGGCATTGTTTCCTGTATTCTGGGTCCCGACTCCCGGGAAGAGAGGACGGGGGGCCCTTCTTTGTCCGCGACCCTGTCGATGTGTCTCCCGTCGCTAGATTTCTTGGCAACGGCAATCCGTGGTATCTGGGCGGAGACTCCATTCTCGAAGTTTCGTTTCAATGGAAGAATGCTTCATGTTTCCCCCCTTTTCTCGTCTCGTCGTCCATGTGAAAAAAAGAGCCCAAGTCTAGCGGCTAACTAACCAAGTGCAATGCGGCTCGGGGCCCGGCTCCCTTCAAACCGTAGCTCGAGAGCTAAAAGAGCCCGGCGTCTTTCGAGGTTCCCCAGGAACTTCTTTCCTATTGGCGATTTGTTTCTTGTCTCTCCTCTTCCCCGAGCGGCTCTTTATGATTTTCTCGGCTTGTTCACTTCAGTGTATGACGAGTAGAAACTTGGAAAGATATGAACGATATGTGGTCTTTTTGTCAATGCACAGGGCCAATCTGTTCATAATTACTGGAGAGAACAACAACTTCAAAGCATCGACCACTTGTCTGGAGCAGCTCCGTGAAAAGTACCATGTAAACCACAAGCCATGTGCACATCCGATGTCGCTGACAACCCCGAACTCCGTCCAGTCGCAACCACACACAGGCTGACAGACAGGCTCTAACAGGATGATCAGCCCCGTGCCGCGACGCAAGTACGACACTAGCGGGCCGGTTCCGATACTTTGGGAATTGTTTCTTGACTGGTGCGGCTCTGCGTTCTTCCATACCTCGAACCACTAAGGCAGGTCTGTAGACTGGCCAAAACATGACTGAACGCTACACCACCAAGAGACATTTTGACTTTGCTAGAGTCGAGCCAGAAGAAATTTTCGAACAACTTTGAGCAGCACATTTCATCACTATGACCAGCACGAAGAGGCGACCGTCCACACCTCTCCTGTCGAATTCTTCTCGAAGAAGTCCGGGGCTCACTTGACATCTGCCGCGTGGAAAGCATGTCTCAAGCCAACGTCACTTGGTACCGCCAGGGTGGCATTGGTGATGGTTGAGGATCATAGTACTTTTCTACCTGTATATAGCCACGAATACCGATGTATTGGCTGGCGATTTGGGCGATATCCGAGCGGTTGGACGATGAGCATGCCAACACTTGAAACCTAGACGGCCCCATGGGTCCCACCAGTTTCGTAAAGTCTTAGCTACGACACGTACAATCGGAGGAGAGGAACAGCGTAACAGTTTGCGCGCGGCTACTGCTGGGCGAGGCGCAGAAAGGAGAGAGGGGCTTGCCAACATACATACCTACGTACATTAGGCAGGCAGGCAGGCAGTCGGAAGAGAGCACTCTAGCTGTTGTACCTCCCCGAAATCGTAACAAGCCGCATCCGGTCCGCGTCAGCAACTTGAATATTCACTCATGACAGCTATCAACACCAGCAGAAAAGGGAACCTGCAGTAGTTTGTGGTCTTCGACCCAAAGACATGCATGAGGGATATGTAGGATGGATGGCCGCCGCTGTAAACTACAAGAGCCCCGGGAGCCCATCATACCAGATTTGGTTCAACCATCCTCAGTCTGTCAGGGCTTTCCCACGCTTGCCACGTTTCGAGCGGCGAGCGACCCAACGCAGCCCGCAAACGCCATAGCTCTATGACGGAGGATCGACCGGTGGTTGGCCGCACGCGCCCCTCAACGGCCGGCCCTCTCGGCCCCTCATGAAAAAAGGAAGCAGAAATTTTCTACCGGCAGGCTAGACGTTCCGCCGCGTGGTTCGTAGCGTAGCCCTTTTGACGGTGCCTTCCGCAGCTACCACCTCCTTCCTCTACGACGTAGACATGGTCCAGGCTGTGTAGAAGATGAAAAATTCCGTGACGAGTGGGGCCCATCTATGACTCGGCCAGCTTCCTCCCCTGACTTGCTGAATCTTGCCCTGACTAGAAGGCTGACGTTGCGAGCCCTGGGCGTTCCCAAAACGTGCTTGCCCCCACCCTCTCGGTCGAGAGACTGTCCCTGCTCTGAGCCTAGAGGTCAGCACCGGCCGAGAACGAGAGAGATGAGATGAGATGACCCTCGAGGCTAGTTCCTCAACGGCCTGGACTGCTGTGCTTCCCGTGGCTTCTGCTTCGAGTCGTCTTGACAACAGCCTGTCACTTGGGGCCCGGGCAGCTATACCCGAGTCTTGGCCAAGTAGCTAGAGAATGCCGTGGTACCTACCCATGGTTCCCATCGGACAATTACCCCATACCTAGACGCAACTGCCCTTGCTACCACCTTGTCCAGACAGGTACAAACATGAATCAAACCAATCACTCTGCTCCACACCAGTCTCGAGTAGCCTCGAGTACTTGCTCCTGCCAGTTGACGTCGGCGTCTGTTCCGTACTGGAGTTCGATGGGGTTCTCGATGTGTGTTCGGTGGGGGTCGAGATTCGATCTGGATCTGTGGTTCGCAGACAAAGAAGCAAGAGCGGTTCCTGTCTGTGAATAATAGCGTTGGGCCCGACTAGTCCATTGGTCTGAAGTTTCTGAACAATCTGTTACTCACAGCAGGCACGGATTCTGGCAGAACAATCTGGGGCAAGTACGCGACGTTTGCTGCAGACTGCCGCCCTCGGATTCTTCTATATAAACATGCCCGGGCTCCCACCTCTTTGTCCTTCATCTCTTTGAAACCACATCCACTCAAGCACTTTCACTTCTTTCAACTATCACCGGTGTTGCACTCCTTTCCTTTTCGGAACCATTCACTCTCTCAGACTTCCAGTCTATACTCTGATCCACTCTTGACGAGTTTCTCAACCACCACTCTCTCACAACCAACCACTTTCCCTTCGCAGGAAAAGATCACCATCTGCCAAGCCAAGCAGCAGCAACACCACTTCACTTCTCTCACTCAACCACTTCTTTCACCACCTTCACAATGGTCCGCTTCACCAGCATTGCCCTCGCCATGGCCTCTGCCATCGGCTTCGCCTCTGCCAACTCCGGCGACATGACCTACTACGCCCCCGGCCTGGGCTCTTGCGGCGGTACCAACAGCGAGTCAGACGCTATTGTCGCTCTGTCCTACGAGCAGTACAACGGCGCCAACCCCTGCGGCAAGGAGATCAACATTCACCTCAACGGCAAGACGGCCAAGGCCAAGGTCGTCGACAAGTGCATGGGCTGCGCCGTCGACGCCATCGACGTCTCCCCCTCGGTCTTTGAGCTGCTCGCCAGCCTCGACGTCGGCCGCATTGGCGTCGAGTGGGACTTTGCCTAAGTCACTCACACCCTCACACATCAGGAACCATCCCGCCCACTGCTGCCTCCCACAGGACTTTCCACCAAAAAAACAACAACACTTTCACTTCTATGATACCACCAAAGGCACGGGTATGCTTTCACTTTTTCACACACTACACACTTTTGGCCTTGGGTCGAAAGCGGATGGTTTCAGGGCAGGTGCGCCACAAGCAAAGGACTTGTGTGTGCTGAGCATGGATTGGAAGGGGCATCAGTTAGACACAGATCTGTAGACCCCGGATGGGATTTTGGTAGCCTCTACGGCAGATAAATGAGAAAAATAACCTCCCCATCAACCAAGTGCTCTTGTGCTTGCTTTCTCGTGTGATGTGATGAACTGTTTTTTCTTTGGCCGTATTTCGTGGTTGGTGCATGTGGTTGTGTGCGTGTGTGGAAGTTGTAAGCTAAGTTTTGACGTGCACATCCATGTCTGCATTTGCCCTGCATGCGATGCTTCTTTTTAATTTGTGGCACGGATCGACGATCGGGGATAATCGCAATCTTGTCTGAGATCTCCCAGGCTCCCGCCGTCTCTGCCCTACAGATCCATGTTGTCGGGAATATTGATGCCCAATCAAATAATTCTGGTTGTGATTGTTTGCCAAGACGATACTTTTACAAAGGAAGAACACTTCCCGTGCTCAAGTGTTGGTGCAAGATGGAATAACAATAGAGGCGGGTCGAGAATAGAGGGCAGGATGATACTATTTCAGGTGTCCAAGAATTCCACAGAGTGCATGCAGCTTCAATACCCAATCAAATTCCATCTCGTTCAGCTTGGCGTCAAAGTAGGCACGCGCATGAGGTTGGTGTTGTGTTCATGCAGACACATTTGAAAGTCGAACCCTTCATGGCCTGAGAAGTTGCGCACAGTCCCGGCCCATTAAATACCTGGCTGAATGGAACGGACAAGCTATGCAAGACAGACCAGAGCAGTACTTTTTCCAGTGTCTATGATGGAGACGAGGAAACACACATCGGAAAAGAGCGCTCAAGACATGGTAAATTTGATGGGGAATTGTCTATCATGTCGAGCATTTTTGTTATTCAATGTTACCAAGTTACCTTGTACTATGTAGTGTCGATGGTTGGCCTAACCCGTTCCTAGTGTAAGTGAAGACACAGGCACAAAGCACCCATCAAGGGCAGGTTGAACAAGATCCAACTATTGTCTCGGAAACTCGACAAATGTTATTGTCGTTATTTTGCGCACTTGGAATCAAGTGGGCAAAGATAAGTTGAGTTCCATGGCAATATAGAATTAAAATCATACTGTCAACTCGCTCTGTCCATGACAACGGCGCTGTACCTAATTCGTCTCGTCCCTGGACTGACTCGGAGAGGCCGTAGTTATGCTGTTAACCGAGACTTTGGAGGGGCAAACATTCGCTACCTGCATCTAGAGGCATCCAGCGCATTCCACCTGTTAGCTCAAGGGAGGGGAGCGTCGCCGAACTTATTACGATCCAAGGGTCCTTGATCTAAGATAGAGAGACTCGACCTTTGTTGCGCCGCCTGTCCTTGCTTGTCGGATCCCGCCTGCAAACATACCTCATCTCTCTGCGATCTCCTTTTGCGCCGAAGCCATCCACTCTCACTCTCCTTTCCCAACGGAGAGTCCGCCCAGAACGGTTCGAACCCCTACGTCACCGCCCAACAATAACACACAAACACATCACACAACCATGTCGACGGCCGTGCTAGACGCCGACAGCCTGGAGCCGACGCTCCAGTCGATCCTGGACCAGAAGACGCTGCGGTGGATCTTCGTGGGCGGCAAGGGCGGCGTGGGCAAGACGACGACGTCGTGCTCGCTGGCCATCCAGCTGGCCAAGGTGCGCCGCTCCGTGCTGCTCATCTCGACCGACCCCGCCCACAACCTGAGCGACGCCTTCAACCAGAAGTTCGGCAAGGAGGCCCGCCTCGTCGAGGGCTTCGACAATCTCAGCGCCATGGAGATCGACCCCAACGGCAGCATCCAGGACCTCATGGCCGGCCAGGGCGGCGAGAACGGCGCCGGCGCCGACCTGAACGAGCTCGGCGGCGGCATGGGCGGTATGATGCAGGACCTCGCTTTTGCCGTGAGTATACTACATCCCCTAGATATGAATTATAACTTTTTGGCTGACAGCGTTTTACACAGATCCCCGGTATTGACGAGGCCATGTCCTTTGCCGAAGTCCTCAAGCAGGTCAAGTCCCTGTCGTACGAGACCATCATCTTCGACACGGCGCCCACCGGCCACACGCTGCGGTTCCTGCAGTTCCCCTCGGTCCTCGAAAAGGCCCTGGCCAAGGTCAGCCAGCTGTCGTCGCAGTACGGGCCCCTGCTCAACGGGTTCCTGGGCGCCAACGGCAGCCTGCCCAACGGGCAGAACCTGGGCGAGATGATGGAGAAGCTCGAGGGCCTGCGCCAGACCATCTCCGAGGTCAACGCGCAGTTCAAGGACGAGAACCTGACGACCTTTGTGTGCGTCTGCATCGCCGAGTTCTTGTCATTGTACGAGACGGAGCGCATGATCCAGGAGCTCGCCAGCTACGGCATCGACACGCACAGCATCGTCGTCAACCAGCTCCTGTTCCCGAAGCAGGGCAGCAACTGCGACCAGTGCACCGCCCGCCGCAAGATGCAGAAGAAGTACCTCGACCAGATCGAGGAGCTGTACGACGAGTTCAACGTCGTCCGCATGCCCCTGCTCGTCGAGGAGGTCCGCGGCAAGGACCGGCTCGAGAAGTTTAGCGACATGCTCGTCAACCCCTACGTGCCGCCCGAGTAGGCATCAGAAGAATAGAAAAGATGCGTGTCAAGCTTGAGGAAGAAATAACAGCACTGCATTTGAGGCATGGAATCATAAGAGGACAAGCAAAGCGTTGGCGCTGGTGTACATATGAATGAAAGAACTTCAGGCTGCTTCCTTAGAAAGAAAGCGTGCACACTGGGCATACAGATAGTACTGTTGAGTACTTTTTGATACAACATCTAAATGACAGATGGGGCATATTCAGCGCAGACGCAGAGAGTTCTAGATAGCATCACGAAAGAATGAAATATAAAAAAAAAATCCAAACATATATCACATCACGTCTTCACGTTTACAAGTTTTCGAACCTATTTCATTATCAATCTCTTGAATTCATTCCTAGCCGTCAAGCGTGCAGTGGCTCATTCTTCGTCCGTGCCTAGAGACAGACAGACCTATGTACAAGAGACGTTTGTCTTTGCCTCGAGGTATTCTCTGAACCTCCTTATTTACCCCCTTCCTCCTTTCCTTTCCCTTCCCTTTCCTCCCTTACAGCTGCCGTCGCCAAGTCGCATGCTGTCTGTCAACCCAGAAAAACCACAACGAGACAGAAAAGGCCTCGTCCACGTGGTAAAAAAGAAAACGCCTCCTGAAGAACTCCCTGTCCATGCAATGTTGTGCAGACCTTTCTCTTTTTTTGTGTGTCGTGAATAATAATAGAATATATCAAAGTCTGCCACCTTGGCCATGATTGATGACCAAAAAACGCCTTGGGAAAAGAACAAGACCTGAAAAAGTTGCCGTCGCACGAAGAAGAAAAAAGGCCGGGATTGGTGCATATACAGGGCCAGTCTTTTTCCGCTGAAGAAGTGAAATGCCGCTATAGTATGTATGATGCCGTGAAAGTGGTGAGAGGGGCCGTGGGAAACATCATGGTGCTCGGTGATGGGATGCGTATCTCGAGGATGGCCATCTGCTTGTTCATTTACAAGTACATTACAGCTCTCTGTAGTCAGATGGCCTGTTCCTCATGCGCTTGTTCTGGTGGCGATTGGGGTTGACAGGCTGGCGAAAGTAGGCATCGCTGTCACCGTTGGCCTGGTTGAAGTTGTTATTATGATGTTGGTTGTTCCGGTTGAAGCCGCCCTGCTGATAGCCGCCTCGGTGGTGGTTGTTGTTGTGGTTCATGTGACCGCCACCGCCCATGCCGTTCATGCCGCCACCGTTGAAGTTGTTGAAGCCGCCATTCATGTTGGGGAATCCGCCGTTCTGGTTAAAGTTGCCCATGCCCATCATCGGGTTCATCATGCCCAGGGGCATCATGGGCATGTTGGGCATACCCATACCCATCGGCATGTTGGGCATGCCCATGTTGGGGAAGTTGGGGAACATCATATTGTTCATGCCCATGTTGCCCATGCCCATCATTTGCTGCATCATGTTCTGCTGCTGGCGTTGCTGTTCCTCCTGCTGCCGCATAGCCTTGGGGCCCTTGGGGATCTTGGGTTCACTCTCCAGAGGTTCATCGGCGGGTCTCTTCTTCGAGGTCTGCTCCTCTGGCTTGTTGGGGGCTTCGCCGTTGGTGGCAGGCTGGGGCGTTGCGGAAGGGGATGTTGGTGGTTTGACTGCCACCGCTTGAGGCGAGTTGGCCGACTCGGGTGCTGGCGTGAGCGACTTCTTGCCGTCCTTGTCGTCTGCCGTCTCCGTGTCGGGCCCCGAGTTCTTGGGCGTGCCCGACTCTTCGGGCTTTGGCGCTTCACCATCGACTGGCTCTTCCGCGGCGGGAGACTGCGCGTTCACGGGGCTCTTCGACCTCTCCTTCTTGGCCTGCTCCTTCTCCTTGAGGTGCTCCTGGATTTTAGTGGCAGCCTCGTCATTCGGCTTGAGATCATCTATGAGGACTCCCTCCGTCTGGCACGCGGGACAGACGAAGTCACTTTCAATGAGCGCGTTCGTGATGCATTCATTGCAGAACGTCTTCTCACAACAGGGAGTGGTCACTGGATCTATGAATAGTTTCTTGTCGAGGGTGCAAAGAAGTCCCTTCTCCTCCAGTTCCTTATCTGTCTCAGAGGCAGCCTTTTGTGCGGACGCGCTGGTCTTGGACTTGGCCTGGAATTGCTCCCACGACGCCTTATCAGGCTCTGCAATGACATAATCTCCATCTGCGTTTACCATGACACCAGCGGGGGGCTTGACTCCATCCTCGCCTTCCCCTTGCTGAAGCGTCGCCTTATCCACTGTCTTCAAGAAAGAGCGAGGAATACCCGTCGTCCGCTTGACTCTGGGCCGGTTGTCGAACTCTGGGTTGTCGTTGGTGGGACACACTTGTATCCAATGTCCTACTTGACCACATCGATAGCAGACATAGCCCTTGGGCGGCTCGTGGTCGGGCACGTTGACGGGCTTCTTTGCTCCGGGCTTGTACACGGGCGCCTGGTTCGCCATCTCTTCCTGCTGCGCGGTCCACTGGTCTGACTGGACCTGGAACATGGCCGCCAGCTTCTCCTCTTCCGTGAGAGCACTGCTCATCTGCGCCAAGCCTTGGGTCGACGGCTTGGCCGTCTTTGCTGTGGCCTCGCGCCTCGAAGAGTTCTTCGCACTGTTGGGCATCTTGCCGGAGACATATCTAGCGGCACGGCCGGCACCTGGCTTCATGGGTGGGAGGCGCCTGGCAATGACGGTCGTGGACCGAGGGATGATGGCGAGGTCATCCTCGTATTCTGTCGTTTGGTTAGCGCTCGTGTCACAACAGGAACCAAACATCGCATCTTGCCTACCTTCAGCTCCATCCTCGGCGTAGATGGCGAAGTCAAAGTCTGTGCCATCTCCAAGGCCGCTCAACTTGATGATGTCGCGCTTGAGTTCGAATACCGAGATGCCGGTGCCGTCAAACTCGACACGCGAGGGCTCCTTTTGCGACTTGAACTTGTAAAACACTGACGAAGTCATTGTGAAGAACGTAAACCACGGTCACTTGTGGTGGAGTATAGTAGTAGTAGAGGCAAAGGTCTTGGGGAGGAGTTTTCACCAGGGTCAAGAAAGCCTGCACCAAAGGCCGGATTGCTGCTACTGTTCAGTTTAGTTATTGAGAGGGGGTTGATGGGTGCTGGACAGCGCGAGTCGCGGGGCTGATCTTCTTTGTCCCTTCGTAATCTTCTTGCACCGGAGGCAAATGAGAGATGTAGATTCTGAGCCGCCAGTTTTTGGACGGTGCGGGATTGCTTCTTTCTATTGCGATGACCCTTCTCTTTTCCGGGCGCGATGCCTCTTGTCCAGATTGATTTGTTCCTCTTCTTTCCTTTTTTTCTTCAAATTGACCAGCTGGCAAAGTAGATGGAATGGGGGAATCAAATTCTTATGATTTGTAGAGACTGAAAGAACAACGACGGAAAGAAGGAAGCCCTCAGCTCCCTCAAGTTCGAGAAGAATGAAACACAGAGACTGTGGAAGTGTACACAAAGCCAAAGGCAGACTTGACAGCCAGATCACCTCTCAGTGACAATGGTGGCACAATCTCCTCCTGATCCCAGCACACCGCGCACCAGGTATCCGAGCTCAACTTCGTTTTGGAAATGCCAGTCCCGTTCAACCTACCCTACCAGATGAGGCGAAAAGAAACGGTATGCGTTGGGAAAGAGTGCCGGTTAGCAAACCATCGCCCGTCGGTTATTCTGGGGTCGATCGCGATTGTGGCGGGCAAGTGCGACAAGGCGGCCAAACAAGAGTGCAGAGCTTGCTGCCAAAGGCGCGGGTCGTGATGGGCTGTGATACTCAATACGGCTATTGAGCGCGATTGTCGCAGTCGTCCAGAGATGGCGATTCCACGGGCGATGAGCGTGGTGATCGTGGTGATGGTCGTCGGTTCTGGATGGCGATGGAAAGAAAGGTGAGATGGGGAAGTGGGAAAAGGCCAACCACAAGTCTGCAAAAGACTCGGACGGCGGGCGATTAGTCAAAGGAAAAGGGCGCTAGGCGCCGTTGGGACTCGCAGACATGTATGGCTCACGTGACCTCGGCCGGCGACCGGCAAGTCTGCCAGGCACGCTAGAGTCTTTGGCAGTTGCCCCTCAACTGCAATCTTACGTACTAAGGTCGCGTACCTCAGGTACGGCGTAGGCGTAGTCCGTACTCTGTACCGCGGGGCTTGGGGGTCAGATCACCGGCAGACAAAAGCCTAAAAGGATTCATACAAGTCGAGAAATTGATAAAGGTAGATGTACATTTGCGCTTGTCCTCTATTTCCTATTCAACTAATCTATAATAGCCAAAAGTCTAACCTGAACGCCAATGCCGAAATATGACAGAATTCGTGCTTGGGTTGCTATTGCTGACACTCAAGACCCGACAGCAACACAGATTGAAAACACTTCTACCTCGTAGTATGCTTCCCTCTCTCCTTCTCCGCTGAGTCTAGATTACATGCTCAAAAAGGCCGCCGAGATGGCTGCCATCAAGACCACGACTGGGTATGACAGCTTGTCGAGTCCCAGCTTGGAACCAGCGCTCGTCGTGCCACAGCAGCTGCGGCTGTAGGTAACGTTGTTGAGGTTCGCAGCCACTTCAAAGACGGAGCCAGGGAAATTGCCGTAGTTGTAGTAGTCAACGTTGAGGAACTTGGGTGGCCTGTTCCATTGGGCAACACAGTTCTGGCCCGACAGGCCCAAGCTACCGGTACCGTTGGAGGCATTGGTAACATTGAGATCAGCTCTTGCTGGTACCAACATGCTTGTTCCCAAGATCGACAGCTCCAGGTTGAGGTTGTGGTTGATCATGAACAGACGGTTCTCGGCGTCGGCGTCCGCCAGATCCGGGGGGCGCTCCACGGTGCAAGGGAAGCTGGTGTCTGTTGGGTCAAAGGGCGTCTCCCACATCTGCGAGAACTCGTCCAGCAGCCAGGGGTACTCGGTCTGGTTGGCCATGTAATCCAGGAACATGACGACTCGCTTGCCCGACAAGATCATGTCGCTCAGTGTTGGCCAGTCATTGAGGGTCATGGGAACCAGAGGCGGCGTGTAAACGTAATCCAGGATGCCCGTCGACTCAATGTAGGGGTAGTATAGCGATGGCACGGAGCTACGATAATTGTCAGCAATTGTTCCACAGTATAGAATCTCTCCCGTCCATTGGCCCAGATAGAGAGTTCGATAGAGTCATGTGCAACTTACTAGTTACCATTACCGAGCAGGATAGTCACAACGTCGTAGGGGTGAGATGCAACCCAGTCCTTCACCGTGGTCAACCAGTCCGTGATGGGGCCGGCATCGAGAATGTCACAGCTGGTGTGGCAGAAATGCGGCTCAGTGCCGTTCGTAGGCCACTGGATCTGAGCCTGCAGGAACCGAACGCCATCGTTGAGTTGGTAGGTGACGTCGTACTGCTGGTTTGCCGCCAGGTTGTTCTTCGTAATGAAGGGTGAGTTGTGGCAAGCAACCTCGGTAATGTTACCGTACTGGCGACTGCAGAACTCGGCATAGTTGTTGCAAGGCCTGGTGTTGGTGACGGTAGGCGTAGCAACGGTCGTGGCCGTGGTAGAAAAGTTGCCCGACGTTGAAGCAGCTGATCCGGTCAGGAAGGTCCTGCTGTCCGTGGTAGATACAGTGGACTGAGAAAAGTTGCCGCTCATGGAGGTCGAGGTATCATCCGACAAGGTCCCCAAGTTCGACTCTTGCGACGTGTATGTCAGATAAGTGCCCGTCGGAGTCCCCTCAGTCGTGGTTGCTGATTCCGTCTCCGACGTCCTCGAGTCCGACACAGAGGTGCCATCCTGAGCGAGAACAGTTGCACTGAAGAGGAGCAGCGACCCCAGCATCCGGTACGCCATGGTTGAGATTCGCAAGCAAAGTGCCGCGCAGAAGAGAAGAAGGATGAGTCCCCAATGGAGTCCAACGTTTGTGGAAAAGAATCACAGTTGTTCACTGTCCTGCGCAAGGCAGTTGTCCGGATTCGGTCGTGCCGGTGCCGTCTAGTCGTCGTCGGCACCGAATGTCACCTCCACCGCAACAGGGCCAATGCGGGTATAAACGTACGTCAGGGGCTTTTTTCCTTCACTTCCGGCGTTGGAACTCTGCACGATAAAACAAGAAAAATAGAATTAAGCAAGACAGCTGCGCCAGACGACAAGTCCCCTAAAAGCCAAAGATGACCTCATGTGGGAAAAAAGTCTAACACAATCCCGGACGGAGAAGAAGGCAGGAGGTTCTAGGCCTTTTGACCCAGACAGTTTGGAAGAGACCAAGCAAGAATGGTTTGCAGACCAGCACTGGCAAGACCTCAAGCGCTGAGCTGGGCAATGCTAGGCAATGCTCTGGGTCAGGGCGAGATACCCAGAGGTACTTGAGCGCGATGGATCCGTTACCCAGCTGGGCACTGAGATCGCCGCACCAAATGCCGTGGGCGGAGGGTGGGACGCATCCTATCACGGCCGCCAGTGATGGATAGGGGGGCTGATGCGCTGAAACAACGAGCAAGGTCGTGCTTGTTTGGCGCGTTGGCGTGGGTTGATGAGTTGTCCCTCTCAGTCGCTGCTCTTGCTATTTTTCTTTCACTGCACCATGTTTATCGCGCTGTTCATGACGTCGCTGGGTTCTCAGCTCTTGTCTCTAGCACTGTTCCATTGTGGGGTCACGATCTCTAGAATAGGCGATCTTTCTTAAGCTTTATGCGTATCCCAATTGGGGAGTCTATCGTTTTCCTAATTCAATCTAAGTGAAGTAGTATTATTTGATAATCTGTTTCATGGTTAGATCGGACTAATCAGAGGGATAGAGAGAAACATCCAAGATTTGAAAAAATTAAGATGGTCTATGGAATCTCTATTATTCGGTGGCTTGTGCACTCCTTGGCTTGCCGGTCTGCCGGGTCCCGTCTTTGTCAGACTGGAACAGCGATGGTGGACGAGTGAAGAGCATGAAGAGGTGTGTATGAAGTGTGTGACAACCTATTTGCAGCACGTCTCGTACCTGCACAGTACACAGTATGCCGGAAGTTTCGGGCAGTGAAGGACAGCAGTGCAAGTGGAAGACAATTCGAGGTATGTAATACGATCCAGAACAGCGGACAGACAAACCTGCAACGGCGTATTGGATTGCGACTGCGGCAGAATCCTTTTTTTGGAGATTGATAGGTCGTGGCAGTACCGAATGAAGCAGAGCCCCGGGAATACCAAATCCTTCCCGCCAGAGGAAATTATGATGGTTGGCAGCTAGAAGAGCCGCTCATCTAGCAGTGACATTAGTACAGTACTCTACGCCAGGCAACAGGCAATTGCCCGCCAGGCTGTCCAGGGCCCAGAAGGAGAGGGTTCAGGGACCCCCACTACGAAGTTCTGGAGCCCCAGAAAGCAGAAAGCCAAAACCCAGCCCCCCTCTGTTCGAATTCAACCCCTCAGGTCCCTCTCCCCACAAGCTTCACGTATGGTCAGCGTTCAAAGTTGCAAAGAGGGTTGCCGCTCAACCCGCCCACACAAGTCAGAAGTACGCGCAATCATCAGGTCAAGCTGGAAAAGCTGGTGGTGGTGCTGGACCCGGAAAAAAGCTGGAGCCTCTGATCGAAGAAAGAAGGAAGGCAGGTAAAGCCAGGGATCCATCTGCCATTCAGGGAGATCCATCCCACTCATTCACGCTGCTTCGGGTGCTCCGCCACTGCACGGGGCGAATCGCCGGCATCATTCCAGACTCTTAGCTGGGGCCACTAATAAGGAAATACGGGACCGCGAGAGTGGACGATGAGTACATTTCGATACAAGCCCGAAAGCCCCCCAGCGCACCCGACCCACGTCACCGTCGCAGTGACTGCAGATAGACCCTGGTGCATCCTGATTCAACGTTTTGGCAGATCGACCTGACCTTGCGAGAGAAACCTTTTTTCGGCGTGAGAGCTTGTCTGGCTGGAGATCTGATCTAGAAGCCTCACTTTGAGACTCTTTTCCTTTTTTCCGTGTCTATTCCTTCGCTTCATCAATATCGATCTTGCATTTCACCAGCGTGTCCTCCGGTGCCTCGTGGTCGCTGTTACCCTCGTACTCACTGAAATACCGCCTAGAGACTCTACGGGCGCCCGGTGATTGACCACAACACCCGACAAGTCTCAAATCCCATCCCACATCGCCAATGGGTCTCCCCGGGTTCCGCAAGCGGCGGGCTGCTGCAACGCCCGATGCCAGCGCCCAAGAGAAGGGCGCACTGCCAGACAACCAGCTTGCGCTCAAGCAGAGGACAAAGACGAGGAAGGGCGCCATCATATTCTCATCCATCTGCTACATGTTGGCTGTCATATTCCTGATCTTGGTGAGTCTCGAGTGACCTATACTCAACGCGCGACCCTAGTTCTGATTGGGTGGAATAGACCGAAATAGGAAGTACGAAGGGCTCCAAGGTGCTGGGTAGCATTTATTTCTTCAAGCTCGACCTGTCCGACATCTTGGCTTCGGCGACCTCGGGAGTGAGCGGCTTGACCTTGACAAACTCTATTGCACGAACCCTGGGTCTGCACGATTTCTACCAGGTTGGACTATGGAACTTCTGTGAGGGCTACGAGGATGAGTAAGACGACCTGCAATCGACATATAACCTATCTGGAATCTAACACTTTTCGCAGGGGCATCACGTCTTGCTCGACGCCAACCTCTCTCTACTGGTTCAACCCGGTAGAGATCCTACAGAGCGAACTCTTTGCCGGCGCATCTATTGCCCTGCCCGCCGAGGTGAACACGGTCCTGAAGGTTCTGCGCATTGCCTCGCAGGTCATGTTCGGTTTCTTCCTTGCTGGACTGCTGCTGGACTTTGTTCTCATGCTCCTCGCACCCATCGTCATCTACTCGAGATGGTGGAGTTTCCCGTTCTCCATCTTTGCCTTCATCGCGGCGTTGATGGTCATCGCCGCGGCCGGTGTAGCCACGGGTATGGCCCTGGTTTTCGAGTACGCCCTGACGTCCCAGACCGATCTCAACATTCAAGTCGACATTGGCGTCAAGATGTGGGCATTCATGTGGCTCGGCGCGGGCTTTACCTTTATCGCCTTTATCATCCACGCCGGTCTGGGCTGCTGCTGCACTTCCAGGAGAGACCTGAAGACCGGCCGCAAGGGAGGCAGGAACCTGGCAACGGTTCCTGGCACCGCCTCGAAGAAGTCGACGACATCTGACTAGTGGCTGATGTCACCTTGTCCGAGTCTCTACTGGCCCAAGTCGCCTTGTCCGAGTCTCTCTTCGACCAAGTCGACTTCTCCGAGCCCGGGTGACTCTTTGAGAGCGACTGACCAGCTCCATCACCTAAAACTCGATTCCGACGATACCAGTCGAGTCACTAATGCGTCGTGATCAATAAACATCACACAAATGACGCGCTCACATATCTTCTCGGAGAACATTGTATTAAATGGGTATAGACATTCTCTTGAGCCGGCGTTCCGGGGGGCGATCAACAGCGCAACGATCCTTACAGGGAAGGTATAGAATTGGACCAAATCCAAAAATAGATAGATCGAACAGCCCAGATGATATTATTATAAGCATACTAGTAGGAAACAGAGATTGGGCTATAGCCCACAAACATTGAACTTATATATGTATCTCATGGTGAGCTGTGACCTTTGTGAACGACATCAGCTGTGCCGCGACATGTTACCTGATTCGTTCCAAGAAGAAATAATCGCCGGGCTTGGCCTTATAGTGGAGTTATAGCGAAAGCTGCTACGCCGCTCCGCAAAAGCAGCACCGGCACAATGTATTGCCTGTTCTGAATCACAAAGAGAAAGCCGCCGGCGATATGGGCGCAGATCAGGAATGTTGACATTCCAATAGTATCGGCCTATTAGTCATTCGGCCTGTTCTTTGCAAATACCATCATACCCTCGCGCGATTCGGCTCAAGATACCGAGCTGCTGACCACCAACGCCCCAGTCCGCCCATTACTACCCCCGCGTTATAGTTTACCCCAGATTGTATATATAAGCCACGATAACTCGCGCAATACAGTCTGCGAAAAATAGACGTCATTTCCTACTCAACATTCCCAGATATCCTCATCAGCCATATATTGACTTGACAGCCGCCATCAAAGTCGCAAAACAAAATCTCTTATATTCTACACACAAGATGTCTGCCGGCGCTCCTTCCGAGCCCCTGATCCAGGGCATCGCCCACGTGAACCTGTCCATCCCGCCGGGCACGCTGGACCAGGCGAAATCCTTCTACGGGACGACGCTGGGCCTGACGCCGCGCGCGGGGCCGGCGGCGCAGGTCCACGAGCTGGCGTGGTTCGACGTGGGGCCTCCCACTACCTCCTCGGGGCCGCAACAACAGATTCACATCTCCATCCAGAAGCACGACCGGGACACGACGGAGCCGCGGTCGAGCCGGCACCCGTGCTTCCGCCTGGGCAGCCGCGGCGCGCTGGTCCAGCTGCAGCGCCGCATCCTCGCGCACAAGGCCGCCGGCGGCGGGGACGCGCCGCTCGAGTGCGACGAGGTCGGCGAGAGCTCGGGCGAGACCACGGCGGATTATCCGACAAGGTTCTTTGCGAGGGATTATTCGGGGAATCGGTTGGAGTTTACTACTTAGGTTGAGGTCGAGATGGGGGTTGGGATAGGAACCGGAACGGGAGATTCTGGAGGGGTTCTTGAAGCAGACTTATCATCAATGTAGTATCAGTTCTTGCGTTGTTAGGTCGACGGATGCTATATTTGTTGGTTCATTGGCTTTGATTATATATATATATATGCCTGTCAAACTTTAATTCGTTATAGTGATTAGTGATTGCGGCACGAAACTCTTGGCAGATTTCCTTGCAGAATATGGACATTCCAATTAAATGCTTTGACATTTCTTATATGAATCTTTGGTATCTCGTCGTGCATTGGTCTCCCTCACGCCTCTGCAATCAATCACCCTCACAGCTGAATGCCGTACGCCTCGACGGCCGTGCCTCCCCAGATCATCTTCTGGTCCTCGTCCTCGAGCGAGGCCATCCAGCAGAGCCTCTCGACGAGCTTCTGCCACTTGGCCCAGGCGCCGGGGCCGACGCCGACGGTGCACACGGGCCAGTCGCTGGCGAACATGATGCGCGAGGGGCCGAAGGCGGCCAGCACGACGCTGAGCCACGGGCTGAGGGCCTCGAAGATCTCCTCGGGCGACCGCTGCCGCAGCGACTCGGTCATCTCGGGGAACCCGCCCGACAGCTTCATGTACGTCCTGGGGCTCTTGCTGAGCGTGAACATGGCCGTCCGCCACGCAATGTACGACGTGTCGGTCAGGACGTTGTAGACGGTCAGGTCCGGCTTGCACATGTGGTCTGCGCGGGGCGGTCTAAGTCTTGGGATCTCGAGTATAGATGGGAAAAAAGAAGCTGCACTTACTCAGGATGAACTTGACCTTTTGGTCCTCTGGCACGCCCTCGTGGGCCCGGTCGATCATCTCCACCGTCTCCTCGAGCTGGACGCGGCCGCGGTCGTGCTGGTTGACGCCGACGTCGAACACGAGGCCCCGGCGGCCCAGGAGCCTGAGGCTCTCGATGAAGTCGTCCGTCAGGCACGTCCGGTCGGGCTTGTCCTGGAGCAGGTAGCGGAAGCCCCGGACCTTGGGCCAGGTGTCGCCGGCGGCCTCGCGCACGCGCTCAATGTAGCGCTCCATGACCTGCGGCCCGCTGGGCAGCGGCGCCCACGGGATGTAGGCGGCGCACAGGGCGGCGTCCTCCTTCGTGTGGCCCTCGCCGTCCCGCGGCTCGCCGGCGGCGATGCGCCGGACCCAGTCGACCTCCATCAGCGGGTACTCCCAGCCGCTGCCGTCGCGGGCGCCAGCCTCGAGGTCGACCTTGCGGTCCGTCTCGAGGAAGACGAAGCCCTTGACCGGCGAGGGCGAGGGCGCGGTGGCCGCCTTGTACTCCTCCAGGGAGTGCTGCTTGGCCAGGGGCCCGTCGGGCTTGCACCATGCCAGCGTCTCCATTTCCGACTCTGGGTACAGGTGGATGTGGGAGTCGACGATGGGGATTTGCGAAGCCATGGTGATATATATTCCTTTGCAATTGATCTAAAGACAAGAATACAAATGGATGTTCCCTTCTCTTTCTTCTAACCACAAAAAGACTGGCTAGATATGGAACTGTCCTTCAATTCACATTCCACTGCCAATACTATGAAGCTCTGGATCCGTAACAGACAGCTCAGGGGTTGAAGAGCTCCGTACCTTGTCGAGGGTCCCTCTCCCTCCCTCCCCTCCAGCCCTCCATGGTTCACAATTACCCCGCCACTCGCGGTGAAGCAAAGAGCTGCTGCCCCGCCAATTGTCTGGCGATCAATGGACCGACCAGCGAATTCAATATCGCAAAAGCGGGTTCTTTGGCCATCGAGTACACGTCGCCTTTTGTGACTTTTTAGCGGAGTCATCCTGCTACTATTTTTGAATACAGTCTGGAGTTCTCATGTTTGAGTTATAGTTTATAGTTGGGAAGGACATATTTGAGAACTGCAGAAATAGGTATAACATATGCTTAGCTTGATGCTGTCTCGTGCATATATACTACCGCGTGATTTTATTCAAGAATAGCTGGACAAAGTGACGACAATGTCAGAAAGACATAGTTCACCAAACTACTCTAGTCTACTTTTACACGTATCATCAATATTTACTTCTAAGAGAACTTACGTCTCGGTTCTCTGAAAGACAACCCATCATCTTTACCACTGCCTGGTTTAGAGAGACTGTTTCTCAGTCATACTCGCCTTTGTAACCTTCGTCCTTGCAATATCGAGCCACACCAAAGAGCGGAACTCCTGCCACTTTTTGTAGACGAGTATAACGAATGCCGTGCACGGAAGCGTGAACGCCCAATAGATCCAGAACCGATCCGAGACGACCTGCTCATCAGTCCAGTTCAGGGTCGGCAGCGCGAACAATGTAGCGAAAAAGGTTCCCGGGAGGAAGAACATGGTCATGACGGCGATCGTCTTCATGGCGTTGCTGTCGGCCTTGGCGGCCAGTGCCATGTCGAGGCTTGCCATGGTGTCCCTCTGGCTGATGAGGTTCAGGATCTGTAGAACAAACATGTCAGTGCCAATTCCAGTATACAGAATGCCGTAAAGTAAGAGTTTCAAGAGTCTTCTTACTACAGAAGATTGGTCCTTTGCTCGCTCCTGTAAATATCTGATGTCCCTTTTCCGCATCATGCTCTGAGAGTGCAGTAGTCTCATGGCCTGTTTCGAATCCTCTGGGGCCGCCTCGTCGGACATCATGGAGAGCATCAATCCCAGTGCTCTGCTATCATCATCCGCCGGGCCCGAGCCGCCGGTCTCCAGCAGTCTACCCTGGAGTTCCAGAATCAATTCATTCTGCCTCGAGGCATTGGCGAGCGCCCCCAGGGAGAAGCCGACAAACTTGGACACCTCGATCATCTTGTCAAAGTCGGGCAGGCTCTCTGCCGTTCCGAACTGGCCGTGCTGCGTCATGGATTCGATGAGAGTGATCCTCTTGACCTCCCGATAGACCGTTCGGTCCAGCCAGATGACCATGGCGGTGCACAAGACTGAAGGCAGCAACCAGGCATTGCCGATCAGGTGCTGCTCCCCCCTTGCGATGTCGATGATATCTTGCAAGGTCCCGGTATTAAAATCCACGATGGTGGACTTTCTCGGGATGATGATAGCCTTGGTTGTTCTCGATGAGGGGCTGTGAGACCAGAGCGCCGTCTTCGAGGGCGAAGACAGATAGAATGAGTCGACGGGCTCGTCCGTGTTCGGCGGTATGTATCTACAGTGCTGATACCCGCTCGTCTCCAGCGAAATCATGTGCAGCATATATGGCTCTATCTCGCACGCATTGAAAAGATCGAGAAAGTCTGTTCCGTCGATATCAAGATCTCCTGTTTCGATGTTTCCATCGACCACGACGACTTGTAGCGTGGAGGTTGGTGCTTGCCGTGTGTGTAGGATCGGCGATACCATGGGAGGGCCGCTCCGTATGCGCTGGATCAGATCTCGTGGAGGAATATTCTTTTCGGTAAAGACGGGCATCTCACCCATGACTTGGGAAACATTCACAAATGTCAATGGCCGGTCATGACGGTTGAACCTGAGTTTCCCCGGGAACTTGGCCCGGGCACGTTCTCGTAGCCCATCCATGGCGGTACCAAATCGCATGAACGCATAGCGAGTTGGCGATAGTTATCTGCACATGTTCCCCACGTGGACGTCACAAGGGTCCCTTTTGTACTCTGGTTTGTCTACGGATAGTCTCACTGACTCCGTCTGCGCCGCTACAGGGGTCGACCGCTGCAGGATCCGCCTTATTAGAACTATATATAGGTACCATGAAGCAAATGGCAATGCTGAGGGAAGGATCAATAAACATGGTCAAGTTCGTCACTCTGAAGGTGGAAAGTTTCAGGTAGATAACTGTGTTTAGACTCAAAATTCATCTATCAGGTTCCAAGCGAACGACTACTAGAAGGGAGGGAACTCGCAGTTTGCTTGATTTACAGTGCACGCATCCTTACATCCGAATCAAATAAGAGCAGCGTTTGTGTGGCAAGGGAAACAAATTCCCAGCCACGCAAAAATGTCGAACTTTCTTCGACCAGTAGGCCCGAAGCCATGCTCGAATATCCGGGTATTGATATATAAGTACAATGACCGCCGTACACGAAAGTGTGAACACCCAGTATATCCAGGACCGGCCGGAAACAACTTGCTTATCCGTCCAATGCAAAGTCGGTACCGCAAACAGGGTAGCAAAGAAGGTCCCTGGAAGAAAAAACATAGTCATGACAGCTATTGTCTTCATAGCATTACTGTCAGCCTGCGTAGTGATTACCATGTTCTGGTTCATTAGACTCGACATTTGCGGGCCAGTCGTGAGCGCGAATTCGAAGTCAGCAATGTTATAAGTTAAAATTGACGGTTTGCATACCATGGAGGATTGATTACTCCCACGTTTATTTAATTGTTGGATAACTTTTCTTCTGAGCCGCCATCTGCCCGTGTAACAACCCCATGGCTTGCCCCAAGTCACCGTCCGCCGCGTTGTCAGATTGTGAAGGAAACATCGGTTCAGGTACCCTGTTATCCTCCAACTGCCCAATGTCGTGTGTCTTCGCTAGAGTAATGAGTAGCTCGAGAGCTACGTCGTTCATCCGTGCAATGGTTCCCAGTTCCGATACAAGGAATCCGACCACGTTAGACACTTTCGTGAGCTGCGATAGATCTGATATGACGAACCACTCGAGTTCCAACGATCTTCAACCCGCTTGACACTCTTGGGTTCGCCGGGTAAGAAGTTCGAGTTCGCGCATATGATGGTGTTCAACTCGGAGCACGTTGTATGGGCATGTGACCATCTCAGTAGATAGTACCATGTGCATTAATAACGCATTATCGATAAGGTTCTGCTGCTCTCTGAGGATTTCCGTGGTTTCTTCGAAAACGACAGGTCTAGTATCCGGCATGAGTCTGATATTCACGGCCAGCACGGAAGTCTTCTTTGTGATAGGCCCTCTTGGTAAAATAATAATTGCCCTGGTGCTTCCCATAGAGGCGTTATAGGACCATACCGCCGTCAGCCAAGGCGAGCACAGATAGAATGAGTCCTCATGTCCAACTATTGAGTCCGGCGATTGATATGTGAAGCGATGATAGCCGCTGGCGTTCTGTAAAACCAAGTATAGGAAATGAGGCTCTATTTTGCAGGCGTCAAATAGATCAAGGAAATCCTCCTCGATTCAAACCAAGAGAAGTGATATTTGACGGGGCAATATGCCTCTTTGCGGAATTTCTGTTTGTGACATGGCTGTCAATGGCGATGAGTTCTAATGTGAAGTCTGTTCTTTCTTGTATAGACTGTTTCGGGGATCTCTCTAGAGCCGAGGCCCGTATCTCTCTGGCCAGCGCCCGACAAGCAACCTTTGTTTCTGTAGATCTGTGGCTTTGACTCGAATGTTTCGTTATTGTCACCACTTGAACTTCGCGAGAAGAGTCGTCAAAAAAGAGGTCTCCTGGAAAAAAGGCCCGAGCCCGTTGTCGCAGTCCTTCCATGGTGGGATGAAAGGCGAGAGCTTGCTAAACAAGGACAAGACTTGGACTAGTATGCTTCGGAGGCAGGGCGTTACTTCATCACCCTTTTGTACTTTGCCGTGCAGAGCCTTACCATACACCGACCGGCACAGGTGCAGGGTTCAGATCCGATAGAACTCGCGGTCAGGCATCAAATCCATGTAAGCAATATCAAAGCGACATCCATAACTATCACTCAAAGATTTCAATGATTGTAAGGCAGATAAGTGTGTTCAGATTCAAAAGTCATCTATCACTACTATAGGCACTCATGGTACCCTTCTGCCTTCCATCCCCTATTCTTCTTCATCAGTGGAATGCTCAGACCTTTCCATCGGTTGGTATGAGACCACATATTGTCAAGCAACCGCCAGCAAGCTTCAGCTTCTTCAAAGGCGAAGAAGTGAGGCTCGCTGTGCTGCCGCAGAGCAGGTCGAGAGAACCCAAAATTGCAGTCGTCCGAGGACGACGGCAAGGCTCTCCCGCGCTCTGGATGTATTGTCAGAACAAAAGTAGACAATCACACGACCACAAAAAAGTTGTGTGTCGTGGGGGCCGGAGCATCGACCCATTAGGCACGCGAGGTGCGAGGCGACAAGGCCGGCTTGAAGCGCTCGCAAAAATCCTACGCGTGAGGGATGCAATAAGCAACAAGACGGAGCAGCCGGCGCGATGTGGAGGCGTACATCGGCGAGTGCTGCCCGCAAATGAAAGTGAACGGCCTTCTTCTCTCTTCTATTGTGAAATTATTAATTCTGGCCAGGTGACCAAGCGTATGCTTCCTGATAGGACCCCTCCGGTGGTTGGGCCATCTACGCGCGCACGACCATGCCGTTGCGGCGGGTGCTGTGGGAGGCGTACTCCTCCTCGGACTCGTCGCCGCTGGAGCAGGAGCTGTCAGAGTCGCTGTAGCCACATCGGGCACCGCCGCAGTCGATCTTGACGCGGTCTCCCTTGCGGGTGATACCGTAGCGCTCGCAGGTGCAGTTGCTGCAGTCGGAGCTGGGGGTGCTGTAGCCGGAGAGCGACGAGCTGGGCGAAGAGCTGTCGGAGCGGTAGGACAGGCTGGAGCCGGATGACGACACGGGGGAGCTGGCAAAGTCGGTGATGAACTCCTCCTCGTCGATGCCGGCGCTTCCAAAGCGGGCGGTGAGCTCGTCAATGTCCTCGTCGCAGTAGTCAGCATCCAAGATGTGACGGGTGGCGTGAGGCGAGATTGGCTTGGGTGCCTTGATCTGCGAGGTCGAGAGAGGGCGGCCCTTGGGGATGTCGACGGCGAGGGAGCCACGCTTGGAAGATCGGTGCTTGGAGTCCTTGTCCTTGGAGGAGTGCTTCGACGAGCTCTTGGAGGAGCTGTGCGACTTGGAGGAAGACTTGCTGTGCTTGTCCTTGGGGACATCGAGGATGTTCAGGGCGCGGCCGGTGGTGGGCTCGACGGTCGAGGCCTCACTGGGGTTGTGGGAGACGTGGTAGCCATCGATGATGTAGTAGTACCAGTATCGCTGGCCGGCCTCGAGGGTGCCCGAAAACTTGAATGTGCCCTTCCACGAGCCGGACTTGGAGGAAGACTTGTCCTTGGCGAGCGGGAGCTGGCCGACGTAGTTGTCCCAGGATCCAAGCAAATGGACGGACTTGACGCCAGAAGAAACGCGAAGAGAGAAAGAGAGCTGAACAGACGACATTTTGAAAGATTGTAGTTGTTATTGATGAACTTGTCGGTGTCTCGCTATTGTTGAACCTTTCCAGGGAAAAAGAAATGCGTTTCGAGCAAGAAAGCTAGTATTTTCGTTTAATTATCGGGGGGTATAAAGCGGTGGTGAATTATGGGCGTATAGTTGACCTGCAACTAGTATGCAAAATTTGTTGATTTTTTGATATTAAGTTTTTTGAGTATTAGAAAGTGAGTAGAGCACAGCTCTGACAACACTGGGAAAGATGAAAGAAAGGGGGTAGAGGGAAAAAAACGAAAAGACTAGCTTTGAAGATTGAATGCTTGCTGGAGAGAAGAAGAAGAGAAAGGCCCAAGATGGAAGGGGGGAGTGGCTATTATTATAATGACGGCGGCCGGGTGGTGAGGCCCTCGAGGCCCGTATGCCGACCGTGGGAACGACATGGACCGTCCTGGCTGGTATGGCTGGGCAACGCCAACTTGGCAAGTGGCCGGCAGTCATCCGTACTCTAGCCAGGGATGCGGTCGACTGCCCCGGGCCTGCATGGCCTCTCTATGGTCGGAACTGCACGTCGATCCAAGGCAATAGCACCTGGAGCACATGGGCTAGTCCCAAAGGGCGGCGTATGGCAGCAGAGGAATCGCGACACTGCATGGCCGGCGGCTAAGCATATTGGTCGATCAGAGAAAAGAGCAATGTGCTCCGCAGACAAACAGACGAGTTGGTGAGCGAAAAATAGAAAAACCATATGGGCGGCGGCGGGGAATATGGTCGACTAGGCCGGATGGAGACGAGAGGGCGTCTATAGCATGGCCGTCATTGGTCCGAGGTAAGCGGTCGGCAGCCAATCTTGATCCCATGTCAGCTCGTCTATTAGCCATCACACGCGGTAGAACAGGACATGGCCAATGGCGGCACAGAACGTCTTGTTGACGGCTGCAACCTGCAATGCATGGCTCGATCTTTATCGCAGCCACATAGAGTGGTGCTCCGCAGAGAGGGCAGAGGGACGAAGAGACTGCTCGCTCTTGTGGCACAACTCCAAGAGACTAGCAGCAGGAAGAACAAAAACATGCCTTGGTAGCACTGCAACGTTGATGGGCAGCCGTGGCCGCTGAGCGAGGGCTTACGAGGACCGTACAGGGATTTCCCCGGCCACGATATGCACTCTGCAATGCAGACAGACATGCAAAGACATCATGAGAACTTGCTGCCTGTCCAATGCACGCGGCGGATTGAGGAACGACAGATCGGGCGAGTCGGAGGAAGAGGAAGTTGTGATGACGAGAGCCACGACCAGAAGTCCCAGGATGCCTAGACTTGCCAGGATGTATTATCACGAGCGGGCTTTGATTGTTTATGTGGCCTCATCTTGTTTTCTTGAATCTTTATCGAGATGATGTCGTGGATTCTGTATTGTAATCAATGCTCACAGTCTGGCAGTATGTGATTCCCAGCAGTGCCTCTGAAAAGCCATGTGCGACGGCAGTTGTCCAAGCTGTCGGGACTACCCAATACAGATTGGTAGTACGTGTCGTTGGTACGGGCCAACAGTCAGCACGTTTGGATTTTCTAGAAATCCACCTGAATAGGACCCGGGTAGGGGTAGAGTTGCAATGTGGAATGGGAGGGGAGGTCTTGTGTGAATGCGCAATCGGAGTCTTTGCAGCTCGGGTCCCTGTCGAGATCAACTGGAAGTGCATCTTGGCCTGGCCCCGGCTCATGTGATAATAGACGAGCAATAAGCCGGGCGAAGACCCAAAAAACAGAGTCGACTCGGCGGACTTGAGTCTGGAAGGAGGTGAGAGAGAGAGAGAAGAGAAATGGCGAGAGATGCATCGGCTCCATGCACGCCTTCACTAGCTCGGGCGGGTATGTCGAGTGGTCACACCAAGGTCGGTGTTTTTCCACGACTGCGAGACCATTTGGAGAAGCTGATTAGTTTGCTGACCGATGGATCACTTCGGAGGCAGGTAAGAACACGAATCGCAATCGTCGTGAGTGCATCTCGATTGCAGGAATCCATCCAGAATGAATGCGAGTTCCGGTGAAGGACATGGAGGCAAGGTACGGATACAATAGCGGACGACTTTTTAGTGAACAGAGAGCACACTTGAGCCCCTGTGGCCACCGGGAGATCGCTATGGGGACAGCACCATAACGTCACATGACCTACGATTCTCACTGACTGGCAAGCCACCAATCAGCCCGGCGGTGATTCATTCAGGTCTGTTGTCTTTGAGCAATGTCTGCCTAGAGATATGCAAGCACTTTACGCATTGGCGGTATAGCAAAAGGGCAAAATAAAACCACGACAGAGAGTTGAAAACCAAAGGGCGAAATTCTCACTCAACCATCACTTGCCATCTCTTGAACAGACTCGGACTGTAAAAGTATCTACCGACAAATCCCTTCGATTCGCAAAGATCCATCCCACGTGAGAGAAACCTCCGAGCCTCGTCTAATCCTGATCCTAGCATCCCCATCCCAGAAAATTCGTGTGTAAGTGCCCCCGTCCCTCTTTGCAACCCTTCCCCATCCTCACGCGTCACTCGGCGCGTATTCTTCAACATTCCCCAATCGGCCCTCTAGGTCGACCTCCATCATGAATGCCACTATCGTCTGCCCCTCAATCCTGCATGGAAGGAGACATCACAATCTTCAGCGGTTATCTTGCATGCTAACCATCGTCAGCCGACTCGGTTTTTACAGATACTGCGGGGAGAGACCGGCATCATGACTTATCCGACCTTGGACCAAAAGCTTGTCACTTCCGTCTCCGACTACGTCAAGCAGTACATGGCCAAGTATGACGGATCACATGATTTCAATCATATCCAGAGGGTCTCTGGACTGGCACGTCACATCTATGCCCAGTCCCCCAACCGCGAAGCTCTCGACTTCCAGACCATCATCCTCAGTGCTCTCTTGCACGATGTGGGCGACAAGAAGTACCTGAAGCCCGGTGAGGATGCCTCGACTCTGGTCCAAGAGTTGCTCCTGTCTTATGGTGCCGACGAGCAGCTTGCGCAAAAAGTGCAGGCCATCTGCCTCGGTGTCAGCTACTCGAGTGAGATCAAGGATCCGGCCAAGGTGCTGGACCTGATTCAGCGGTATCCCGAGCTGGCTGTCGTCCAAGATGCCGACCGTCTGGACGCCATTGGCGGCGTGGGTATCGGCAGATGCTTCACCTTTGGAGGCGCCAGGACCGAGCGAGCAATGGACGACACCGTCAAGCACTTTGATGAAAAGCTCGTCCGCCTCCAGGGAATGATGAAGACGGACGTCGGTCGCGAACTGGCCAAAGAAAGGACAGAGCGGCTGATATTGTTCCAGAAGTGGTGGGATGAGGAGACTGCATTCGCGGGCGCATCTCCCATTCCATCGTGAACACAATATCATTGTGTCCAAGCTCAGCTCATGCGCAGTGTCACACGGGAGTCCTCGATGCTCTCGACAGATCGCTTGTCTTTCCAGTCACTCACTCCAGTCGTGGCCAAGTCATAATGAAGCCATACCAGCACGTTGCGAGGACCAATATACCATCATTCTCAAGCATTCTGAGGAATTCTAGCATGGGAGTACCAACGCGTCCACGGTCTTGCTCATATGAGAGACATGGAGTGAAGTACAAAATTGATTCATACATTCTGCATTATATTTTCGTGAGCCGCCACGGTCTTACGAAGTACACAGTCAGTATTTTACCGATTTTTGCACCACCGACCTTGCCAAAAGATCCGTTCCACTGCATCACAGAGCGAGCAGTTTTACTCATTTCTTGCATACTGCTCTCCACCATTTATCTCGTCATCCTCTTCTCTGACTGCACATACTGCCGAAATATCTTCTTGTTTGCTCAGCTCACCACCTGATCAAAAGGCTGCTTACGTCCCAGCCTCCCGAGCATTTTCTCTCCCTCGGCTGCTGCGGCGCAGGTAGATCGTAACCCTAAGAAACCCCGTGTAACTGTCCCTCGACCCTTGCAGCTGCATACAATAAAAGTCGCCCCGTCCGTGATTGGGCAGAGCCTTACCATCCGGACCGACACGAGAGGCCAAGACTGCTGACCAGATCCGAGAGACATACCCAAAGGTCTCTCATTCTCGCTCTGCTTCTCCGCGTCCAGCTGGGCCTTGGCGAGCTGGGCCGCACCTCTTCCTGCCCTTTCCGTGTGCTCGCACGCGGGCGATCGTGTTGGCGTTACCTTACCTGCTGCAGTCAGCAGCAATCCAAGTTTTTTGCTTTTCTCCCTTGCCACAGCCTCGTGAGAGTAACGTTCGTTCTGACTTCCAGCCCGATTGCAGACAGTCACATCTAATGGTTCCTCATCTCTGAACTTCTCGTAAGGCTGTGTGTCTTGCGAGACACAAACTCTGCCAAGCAAGCAAAATCATGCAATTCAATCGTTTTGAGAAGATGCGGTCGCTTTCTGTATTGCTCTCGCGGGTACTGCTGCTGTCTCTCGTCGTCACTGCCGCCGCCAATGAGCATAACGGCGACGACGTGGCCCTGGCCGTGATAGAAGAGGCGGCGGCGCTGCCCAACGGGTTCAGCCCGCGCTTCTTCGACGGCGCCGTGCCGCCGCACCAGCCGTTCGCGCGCCGCCAGGACACGGGCGTGTGCCCGGACGGCGGCCACCGGTGCGAGGACATTGGCGCCCCCGACAGCTGCTGCGCCAGCAACCGCTACTGCTACTACAAGGCGAACTGGCAGGTCGGCTGCTGCGGCTTCGGCACCAACTGCGACGCCCAGTGCACCAGCACCCTGTACCGGACCAACGCCAGCTCGACGTTCCAGGTCACCACGACCGTGCCCCCAGCGGCGAGCGGCGCGACGACCTCCGGGGACGGGGTCGTCATCATCGGCACCACGACCTCGCCGTACGTCGGCTGCGCGACCCGGCCGTGCGCGCTGTCGGCCTTCCAGTGCCCCTCGTCCATGGGCCACGGCTGCTGCGACAACGACCAGGTGTGCGGGTCCGACAGCGTCTGCCTGGCGCCGTCCACCACGGTGGCCACGGACGTGCCGACGCGCGGGTGCTCGGGCACGCCGTCGGCGACGGACTGCGTCGACGGCGGCGGCTGCTGCCTGCGCGGCGAGACCTGCGTCAACGTCGACGGGACCCCCGGGTGCAGCGGGACGCCCATCGTCGACGGGCCCGCCGGCGCCAACACCACCACCGTCGACCCGGGCCTGTCGCAGGCCGCGCGGGCCGGCGTCGGCGCCGGCGTCGCCATCGCCGCGGCCCTCGTCATCGGCGCCGTGACGTGGTTCTGCATCCGCAGGCGGCGAAGCGGCCTGACCGAGGGGACGCGCACGGGCGGCAGGCGGACGCCGGCCCCCGGCGGAGGAGGAGGTGCAGGAGGCAACAACGACGCCGCCACCAACGCCGAGGGCACCATGTCCGAGACGAGCGTGGTCCCCGCGCGCAGCCGCCTGCACCGCCACGGCATGGTGTACGAGTACCTGGGGCCGACGGCGGTGGCGGGGCCGTACACGGACCACGACACGCCGACGCGGGCGCCCGAGGCGCACGACCGCGGCGTGCCGGGCGTGCCCGACGGGCCGGGCGACATCAGCCGGCCCGTGGAGATCGGCGCGTCCGACGTCAAGGACAAGGACGAGACGCAGCCCGGGTTCGGCCGGAGCGCGAGCCAGCGGTCTGAGGGGAATCGCCAGGAGGGTGATAACGAGGTCTACGAGCTCGACGCGTTCCCGAGCCCGAGTCCCATGTCCCCCGAGGAGTTTGCTTCGGCGCACAGTAGTATGCCCAGGAGTCCGGATTTCGTCTCGCCGCCGGGGACTTGGAGGGCGGGGGACGGGACTTTCAGGACTGATTATCTGGGTTGATCGTGGTCATCTCGTTGGAAACCTTTTGCAATAATAATGCCATGAGACAATGGCATACAGAATAATGGGTGGAAAGCAGTCTGCATATTACCTACGCCTAGTCTTGCTACTGATACATGGAATTAATAGAAAGACACGATTTGTGACGCCCCGAAACTCCCCAAAGTCTGCTGAACCATTCTATGCCAAACCAGAAAAAGAAAAAAAGAAAGAAAAAGCCGAATCGCCCATCATTCCCTTGGCACCGATTCATGGTATATCCCTACGCCGTATGATGCAATGCTGTCAGAGCGCGAGGCCCTGATAAGAAAAAGAAGATCAAAAGAAGATCAAAAGAAGAAGAAAGTTAAGTCATGCCCGCAAAGCCATATTGTTTAGGCTGTCCCCAGCAACTGCATTGCTGTAGGTCGCCATGGGTGACTCGATCATTTCACGGCGCCTCCAAAAAGCGTGTTGCCTTGCAGATCCCGGACGAGGTCGTCAACACTATTGAGATGGCGAGCCAACAGCTGCTGCTTCTCGAGCTGGCTCCGAGTGTGCGCCGACTCGCTGGCGCGCCTCTCCCGGCCGCTGTCCGAAAAGGCTCCGGCCAGCTTGCTCTCGCTGCGCTGAAGCAGGGCGGGCATCGAGTCGCGAGCCAGGGCCGAAGGGATCGAGGGCACCTCGGGCATGAGGTAGAAGTAGAGGAACTCGATACACTTCTTCTTGACGTCGCGCGACGTTCCGCGCGATCGGAACAGCGACGAGATGGTCAGGAGGCCGTCGAGCTTCTCAAAGGTGCGCGTGTTCTGTGGAGTGTCGATCAGCGAAACTACCAGCGTCAACAGGGTCGCGCCCATGACGGCGGGTGGGAAGTCGGGCTCGAGGAGATCCAGAAGCATCTGTAAGCGGAAATCATCATGTCAGTCTGGGGTTGTTACTTTTCCAAGGATACACGGTCGCGACATACGTTCATGTAGATCTCTCGAGAGAACAGGATCTTGCTGGGCGGGTGAAGGAGCAGGACGCCCTGAATCAGATCCAAGGCGCTCAGAATCAGCAGGTCGTTCTGGCCGTCGTTTCCCTTTGCCAGCAGCCGGTCCAGCGTGTTGACCAGGCGCAAGGCCACGTTCCACTCGAAACCCTCCTGCAGCTTAAAGAACTGCTCGAAAGCCGGGTCCTCGGAGATCTCGGCCAGGTTCTTGGGTGGTGGCGGTCTGGACTGGCCATCCGGCTCGTCGGCGCGCGCGTCCTCCTTGTCGCGCTTGGATAGACAGATGGTTGCGAGGAGCCCCTCGACCTGGCGCAGACCCTTCCGGATCTTGGCTCCGTCATAGGAGGAGAGGTGGTCGAAGGCGACGGAGAGAAGGTTCTCCATGGTAGGCGATCGATCGATGGCTGCAACGTATGTAGAGAGGCTGCGAGCGCGATTCGTGTGGTTGAACTTTGGCGGGATCTAATAGTAGAGGCAAACACTATGCACGAGTTGTTCTAGCGCCGGAACAGTGGGACACCAGCTGAGGTCGTTTGGGCATCAAATGTTTTGGTCGCGCAGAAAAGGTTTGGTGGTTTGCACCTCGGAAGCGAAATAAATTTCAAATGTACAGGCGTCGAGAATGGAAGAGAGAAAGGAATGCTAAGGGAGAGGCAACAGTGAGAGCGACACTGCAAAGGACACGAAAAAAAGGTGAGAGAGCAGCTGAAATCCAAGGCGAGTTGCCCAATCCAGTAGTTTTGTCTCCACGATCCCTAGGGACAGGGCGGTGATGGGGTTGTTGACGGGGCAACCCAACAGCCGGTTTGGCCGGGTACATTGCATTATTTTGTGGGGGACCCTTGGGCTGCTAAAAACAGAGAGATTCTAGCGGCGCCGTTGGGCTCCAGTTCCCAGCAGTTCCCATCTCCAAATCTCTTTCCAGGGCCCAATGGGCGATAACCGAAAGCCGCATCTGCCAGGGCCAAGGATCATAGAGGTAAAATACAAACTAAATTCTTCAACGTAGGGCAGATATCCATGTCCAGGAGTCGGCATTCTCATTTCGCTGCGGGCGAGCCCGAGAGTCTGTCGATTTATCCAACGGCTGGTAATAAATGTTTCATTCTCGGGCTCGTCAGGTACCCTTTGGTACCGTATTATTGAGTAGCTAGCGAAAATTTGTTGCGCAAGGCACCAAACGAGCCGTTGGCGGATGCAGATCAAGAAGAGAACATTGAACTCTTTCCACCCAACACAAGTAACCTTGTCGACACGAAATATACTTTGTCCACCTTCCTTGACCATGATATGCAGCTTACGCATTATCAGCTGCATTATCATAACTGTACAGGCCAATACTGAGCTCTTGACCCAGTCGAGCCAGCCTCTTAGTGGAGTACAGAATGACACTGCGTATTCGTCTCTGAAGACCTCTCTGATCTGTCCATCGTGCTGACGACAATACGATTCGATAGGTCCTGCTGCAAGTCCCTGGTCATTATTGTTGCGGAATTACTTATTCGAGATGGCAGTAATCCCATATACTTCTCAAATATATCGACCAGAAACAAATAATCCTAAGCCTTGCTGCAAGGCGTTCGTACCAGATATACCTTGGCTGATCAGCATATCTGTTTCCAACCCAGTTTCAAGACTTATAAGCATAGAGTGGTCAGATGTTCATTTTATTGACTGAGACCAGACTTTCTAAGCGGAATTAATTGCCCGGCTGGATACATGTACTTGGTCCGCCCACGAACCGCTATGACTAGATTACAACTCTAATGTGCAAAGTATACAACGTACCTAGGTATGCAGGCTGTCACCGTTAGCTCGCAAGCTCTCGCAACTTTTGGAACTTAGCTGCAGTGGTGATGGCGATGTGGCCGAGTCCCGCGAGTTTCGATGCTATTCGGAACCATCGGCGCTGCAATAATGACAATGCTAATGTGTATATGGAGAAGGCTACCGAATTAGTGCTCCTTGGCCCTGGCTGAACATGGTGGTGTCTGAGCTATTTGAGGACTCCATGACGTCCTGCATTGCGAGCTCTAGCTATCAGACGGATGGGACCTGACGGAACTGCCAAAAGACGCTGTCAAAGCCAGGGAATGACACCAGGGGTTTCGGCCTACGGTGTTTGAGAAATGTCCTCGTATCTAGGCAATAGGTAGCGTGCGTTATCTTACATGAAAGCATAAATATCGTGGACAGCCTGCCCTTTCCACGATCGCCGGCTCGATCCATTTCTCTACCCACCTCTTGAAGATCCAAAGGCCGGGGAAACAGAGTGATCGGCTTTTCCTACTCAGGCACAAACCGTCTGCCCCGCCCTCCGCCTTCGGGACAGAATATCATATCACCCCGCCACCCGTCCTCCACTCCAACTAGGTACCACCACTGGGCGGGAAGGATTCTCTTTGCATGTGTTGTGGAAGCCGGCATCCTACACTGCCAGTGACCCGTTTACGACGACATTTTGCTCGAATACCGGGCTGCATATAACGAACAACTTGCATGACAGAAAGGCTACTGTGCCGTTGAGATACCTACGTACGTGCCTTGGCTAGCGCTGTAGTAAAACGCCGAGCCACACTCAAGACCCGAGTGCGAAGGAATATACGAATAATCAGCCCGTGATTGGGACCCCTCGACAGAGGTGACGACACGATCCCCCACTATAATTGGTCGCCCTCGAAGCTCAAAGCTCCCCGTAGCTCTGCCAGCCCACTCGTGATACCTTGAACCCTGTCTGGCCGCGCATCGCAGAGCTCTCCAAGCTCCAAGCTCAGCAGCTCCTAGGTCTCACTGCCACAAGAGGCAATCGACGACAAAGCATAAAACCCACGGCTGCCTGCGCCGTCACTGGTGTGACTGATAAGGCTGCTTGCCGGCTCAAGCGGGATCATCTTCCATCACCATGATCTCCACCAAACCCAGCGAGACTCCTTTTCCCTACCCTTCGCCGAACGCCATTCCTCCTCGAACTTCCTCGACCGGCTACGCTGCGCCGCATCCCCCTTCCAAGTCGGCGCTGCGTCCTCTACCAGAATCCAGCTGGATCGGCCGGAGCAAACACCACCGACACACCTCTTCCACGACCTCGGCAGCTGCTGGAAGAAATCAGCCCGCCGCTCCTGCCACGATGTCGTCTTCCGGACCTCCCCCCGACCCCTCGAGGTATGCAACTGAAGACTTGAACTTCATCGCGAGGAAGACGTGGACGGAACAAAAGGAACAGATCATCTGGGGGCCCTATGACTACGTAACGAGTCAGCCCGGAAAGGACATTCGGGGACAGCTCATTGCCTCCTTCAACAGCTGGCTGGAGGTGCCACCAGAGAGCATCGAGGTCATCAACAAGGTCGTCGGCATGCTGCACAATGCGTCCCTGCTCGTCGACGACGTCGAGGACAACTCGACGCTCCGCCGCGGCCTGCCCGTGGCACACATGATTTTCGGCACGGCGCAGACCATTAACTCGGCCAACTACATCTACTTTGCCGCCTTGCAGGAGCTGCAGAAGCTCAAGAACCCCAAGGCCGTCAACATATACATGGACGAGCTCATCAACTTGCACAGGGGGCAGGGTATGGACCTCTTCTGGCGCGACACGCTGACCTGCCCGACCGAGGAGGATTACCTCGAAATGGTCGGCAACAAGACCGGCGGGCTCTTCAGGCTGGGCATCAAGCTCATGCAGGCCGAGTCGAAATCTCTCGTCGACTGCGTCGAGCTCGTGAACCTCATGGGCCTCATCTTTCAGATCCGCGACGACTACATGAACCTGTCGTCCGTCGAGTACAGCAACAACAAGGGGCTCTGCGAGGATCTGACCGAGGGCAAGTTCTCGTTCCCCGTCATACACTCGATCCGGTCCGACCCCTCGAACCTGCAGCTCTTGAACATTCTCAAGCAGAAGACGACGGACGACACCGTCAAGCGGTACGCGGTCAAGTACATGGAGGGCACCGGTAGTTTCGAGTACACGCTCCAGGTCCTCAACGTCCTGATCGAGAGGGCGCGGGAGACGGCCGACGAGATCGACAGCGGCATGGGCAAGAACCAGGGCATCCACAAGATCCTGGACAAGATGGTGGTCGCGCCAACCAATGCCTGAGTCTGCCCGGTGCTCAAGAGCGCTCAGCATTACGAGGTCTCATAGAGGCTTCTTCATTCCAAGAAACATGGCTGCGGATATAGCCGTGCAGGTTTAGCAACTGGATACCCTTTTCTTCAGATTTTTATCTCTCTCCGATAGTCAGATATCAGACGATGTTACGAATAAAATGCGTCTTTCTTTCAATTTTGTTTTGAGTAAACTTCGGTGTATCCTCGATCAAACTTGAGAATCAAGCTTGAGCAATGTGAGCTTTCACATGTTCAATAATCGATTGTGATGAAAGAGATTTGAGCACATGAGCGCAATATTTTCCACAAAACTTACCTTTTCAAGTTTGGTTTTATGCTTCCAGTTGTAAATATACTGACTTATTTCTCGAGGTAATTCGTATAGTACGTAGCATGCCCAGCTAAGTGGTGCCCTCCTTACCAGCACCCAAATTCTTCCGCTTGACAAGTCGCACCCACCGCCTCCGCCGCCACTCGCCTCTTCTCCCTTCGTAGTCATCGCCTTCCTCCCAGCTGGGCCGTGGCGGAGGAGCCTTAGTCTTGCCCTTGCCCTTGCTGGGACTGGCGAGATGGTTGTCCTCGACGACGCCGACCTTGTCCTCTGGCTCGTAATAGATGTCGTAGACCCATCTCTCGCCCTCGGTCTCGACCTCGACGCCCGTGATGATGCGCTCCTCTACCCATTCGCGGCTCCACAGGTCCAGCGCCCACTTCTTCTCGCTCCACTCCCACCCCTGCGGCGGCATCACGTCCTCGAAGAAGCGCGTGCCGGCCGGCCGGTCGCCCGTGATCCTGATGGCCGACAGCGGGTCGTACGGCGAGGCGCTAAACACCCACGGCTCCCACTCGCCGTTCGGGTCCGAGAGCCTCTGCAGCTCAAAGATCTCGACCTCCCGCGTCTCGGGCGCGCTGTCGAGGATGATGTCGTTGTCGATCCAGCGCTGGATCGCGCCCTGGGCCGTCTCCTGGTTGGAGGCCAGGTGCTCCTTCTGCGCGCCCTCGAGCTGCGCCTGCACGTAGGGGTGGCCCATGACGGTGGCGGCCCAGCCCAGGGCGAGGAAGATGAGCCGCCACGGCAGGACGTTGGCGGCGATGCTCATGAACAGGCAGGCGGCGAACAGGGCGACGAAAAGCGCGCTGCTCAGGGACTCATCGCTGAAGTTGACGCGCGGCACCATCAGCGTCACGACCCCGTCGTGCATCTGGCTGAAGTCCTCCATGACGTTCTGCAGATCGCGCATGTTCTTGAAGAAGTCGCGGCTGAGCTCCTTGACCGGCTTCACCGTCTTGGCCGGCGCCAGCGGCGGGCCCTGCGCCGAGTAGCCCATGGCCTCGATGTTGGTGAGGGTGACGGGCGCCGCGGGATGCCGGGCGATGAAGCTGGGCACCATGACGCCGAAGAGCAGTATGGCCAGAGGCAGGAGAGGCAGAAGATACGGGTCCAGGCAGACAAATGTATATATGGCTAGAAACGACAACGTATGTGTGGGCTGCTTCCATGAGAGCACCCTGATGGCCTTGGCCTGGAAGACGAAGACGACTCCTATACGGCTGTTGAACCGTCGAAAGTTGTATGACATGGTGGGGAGATTGAAGTTTGGCTTCTCCGTAGACACTCCAGGGACGCCCTTGGAGGACTCATCAGGAGGGTATTCGCCCCCATCTGGGAGAACTTGCGAAAGCAGCTTCTCGACCAGTTTGTCCTGAATGGAGGCCTTGTCCCGGAACGCCGAGATGCGGTCTCGAATACCTCGCCTCCTCCTCACGGGCGAGTCGGCCTCTGACTGATCAGAATCGTGATTCGTCCCGGCCAGCGAGGAGGCGCCAACCGATGCTGAGCTTGGAGAAGCGCCATCGAATCGGATTGTTGGTATGGGGTCGTCGCGATTAACGAATGCATCCTCAGTGACTTCATCCATGGTTTCGGACTCTCGGTTGGCAATGACGTGGATATCGGGACTCGATAATTCCCTTCCGAACGTGTCAAAGACAGCGCTTAAGCACTTGATCTCATGACAGCCTGGCTTCTCCAGCGATACAACCCAGGCTGGATGAGGTTCGTATATACACAATAATGGAAGCAAGATAAAAAGTTTGGACGCGGCGGTCGAAAGTGAAATACGGTAGCATGTGACATAAGTGCACCGGCAATACCTGGTTCGTCCAGCTCAGCTCTGAGCTGTCGCTCTCCACTGAGAACCCCGCCAAACTGTCCCTGCGCGGGGCCTGCAACCACCTTGTTCTAGCGGGGTCCGGTGCGCTAAACAGGCGATCCCTGCTCTGCCGCGGCGGCTTTCTTAGCTGTTGCAGCTCTAGACGTCAACTCCAAAAAATTTGGATTGCGATCCTGACATCCCACCTTGCGACCCGCCCAACTTTTCGCGAACCGGACCGTCACCATGCCAATCACCATAATACAACCCTCCCTGGTGAAGGAGCCCGTGGCGAAGTATCATGATTCCGACAGCGAGTCCGACTCGGAAGGCGGCGTCGATATTGATGGCGACATTTCCATGAGCCGTCCCGCCAAACGGGTGCGAAGAACAGAGACAATCTTGACTCCGGGTGAGGTCATAACGGAGGACCCCCAATGGATGCGGTAAGTAACGACGCTTCCAGTTTCATACCCACCACCAAACGAATTGACTGACCCCTTGCGCAGTGGCCATGGTACATATACCCTGCCCGAACCGCCGCAGATAGTAGCTTCGGTGGCCGGAACGCTATCCAAGACGAACAAGCTGCTCTCCGTGCGACCGCTCCGCGCGCGCTACACACCCGAAATTGGAGACTTGGTGGTGGGACGTATTGTCGAAGTCCAAGCTCGCCGGTGGCGCGTAGACGTGGGATCTGCCGTGCTGGCCCAGCTTCCTCTGTCCGCGATCAATCTCCCGGGCGGTATCCAGCGGCGCCGAACCGAGACCGACGAACTGCAGATTCGAACATTCTTCAGCGAGGGCGAGCTGCTGGTCGCCGAGGTACAACAACTGTTTAATGACGGTGGCGCGGTGCTACACACTCGAAGTCTGAAGTACGGCAAGCTACGGAACGGAGTGTTCATGGCAGTGAGCGGAACTGGTGGCGGTGGCGGCGTCGTCCGGGCCAGGAGGCATGCCTTCACAATCGAGGTCGCCGGCTCGGACAGCGGGACCGAAAAGATGGACGTCATTCTTGGAGTCAACGGCTACATCTGGATCGCCAAGCACATCGAAGGCGAGGGTGCAGCGGCCGAGTCGAGCGGCCCCGGCATCACGAGAATCGAGGAGAGCGTGGGACTCAATGTCTACTCGAGCCAAAACGACTCGATATCGCTCGACACCATGCGCGAGATTGCTCGAGTGAGAGGTGTCATCACGGCACTCGTCGAGCACGGACTCCGCGTAGACGAGGAGATGGTCGTCAAGGGCTACCAGGAGGCCGTGGAGATGTCAAAAACAGATGGCAGCAATGATGACTTGTGGTTGGGTGGAGAGAATGGCAAGAGACTCGCCGATGCTCTTGTGGGCCGTTGAGGAAGCATTCAAGGGACATGAACAATACTTGATTGCATGGAAAGGGATGCAGGTCCATACCGACGGACAAGAAGACCCCATGATTGTCTTGCCTCCAGGGCGACTCGACTCATTTATGAGTCTGGACAATGGTAGCATCTTGTCGAGTCACAGTCGCCTGGGCTTCGCCAGAAGCAATGGGCAGCCTGAGCATGAGCTCTGTCTTGACTCTGCCGAGCATCTTTTCTGGTTGGTAAAAGCCATTTTGCTTCGCTGCGAAGCAGTACTGGAGACGCTTTCTGGCGTCAAAATGTACTCGGAATATGATGGTAGCTTTACTGGAAGAGAGACCAGAATTAAGAACAGCTAGATAGTGAATTTTGCGCCCGAGTAAAGGCATCGACGCATGGATCAAAGTCTCAGCATCGTCGTACAGCAAGATAATGAAAACTATGCGACTTCTGGATCTATGCAGTTAAGTAGTACCCGTGCTCCAGCAATTGGTCACCAGCTGTGAATAAGTGGAACCAGAGCATGCAATTCAACCATATAACCCGTAAACGAACCCCCTGTTAAGAGAGCCCGTTGGACAAAAAGCAATCTCATAACGGAAAATCTCAGAAACAACAACCTGGAGGAAGCTTCGCCTGGGACATTCATCAATCCCTCAAAGATGCTGCGAAGAATTGGTCTGGGGTCGGCATCGGCCTCGCGGCTCGTGAGACCGCACTCATCGTACACAAACCCAATTCACAACCTGCCTAGGCTCTGCAGGCCAGCAGCACACCAGCAAGCACGGCAACATGCCAGGGCGTTCCACTACGACCCCCATGCGGTCGCCGTCAAGCTCCCGCTGAAGACGCGGCTCAAGTACATGGGGTACGGCGCCTTGTGGCTCGTGGCCCTCGGAGCAGCACGCGCCGCCTGGGAGCTGTACGGGCTATACGATGAGCGCGACACGCTCCAGGACGAGCTCAAGTCGGTGCTGCAGGGTCTCAAGGCGTTCCAGGACAAGTTCAAGGGGCAATTTGAGGAGGCGCGCGCCGCCGGCGACCACCACCGCCTCGGCCTTCTCACGTTCACCTTGCTTGCGCACATGAACGTGGACGAGGCTACGGGCCAGCTGCCCGACCATTTCGCCGAATTTGGCGAGCTGCCCGGCCTGCCGTACGACAACCCGCGCAGCGGCCACGAGCTCGTCCCGCGCGAGGATACCTGGATTCTTCTGGAAACGGAGCCGGATCATGAGGACAACGACATGATCGGCGGCTGTCACGTTGCTGTCAACATTGAGCTCGACGAGGTCTACCGCACCCTGGTGGACCCCAAGCCCGAGCCCGAGGCGGACAAGCTCCTTGAGCTGTTTACCCGGCTCGAAGACCAGATCCGCGTCTGGGATAGGCAGGGCCACTTGTTCCGGGACAAGTCGGGCCAACCAGAACTTCCCGTCATGTTCAGCTTTCGCGATTGGGTATGGTGCTTTGCATACCACAAGGGCCGCTGGGACTCGCTGAACGGACCCGCTCCCCTCCTCGCCAACAACCGCAAGATCGACAAGGCTGAGGAGATCGTCGAGGACTTGGAGAGAGGGGAGAAGCCTTTCTTTCCTAAGGCCTCGCGGTCTTGATTGCGTATCCCACATGGACATGCACGTACACAATCCCGAGGGCATGGCCAAAAAAAGGGACCAAGAGGCAGTGTCAATGTACTAATAATGTACAATACCGTCACCATGATAGGTATCTGCTACATAAAAAGAGGAGAGAAATCTATTGTACTATACCCCCGTCTAGATAGGGAGCCGTTCGCTCTCTCTCAGAGGCGATAGTTCGGGCGCCGTTTTCTGGGCCGCAGTCGGGAGGACCAGGGTTCCAGGGCCCCGTCCGCGACGAATACATGATTCACAACAGCCTTCTTTTGCCTCTTGCCATTGCCCTTGCCCTTGCTGCTTTTGTTGTCTACATGGATAGCAGTCTCCTCTGCTTTTCCACTTGTTTCGGCTTCTTCTGCTTGTCCACTTGGAGCAGTCTTTTCTGCTTTCCCGCTTGTATCAGTGTCTTGTGATTTCTCGACTTCTTCTTCTGAATCTTCAACACCAACGCGTTCGACCGACGATCTCTGCACCACCGCGCCCGGCGGCAGCCCCCTCGTCTTCTGCCGCAGCCAGGCATGTCTATACATCTGCGTCCCGTCGTCCGGCACCCAGACGTTGAGAGGAGGCGGAAGGGGCAACGGGCTCTGATGTCCCTCCTCGGCTACGCGCCGATCCTCGGCCTCTGCCACGACGCATAGCGCCCAAAGAGCCATGGTCAGGGGTGTATGATTCGCATTATCCCCCGCGCCCGCCCTCGTCCACGGGACGACGGCGAGACATACATCTGCACCTGCTTCCTCTTCATCTCCGGGGCACACCCGGCGGAAATACACCACCGCGGCGCCCTCAGGCGTCAGGACGAACCCATAGTCCGCGCCCCCGGCCCGACACGCCGCCCTCGCCTGCCGAAGCGTCCTCTGGACCCCCTCGTGCGCGGCGCCGGCGCCGGACTGTACGCCCAGCCCGGACAGCGGGAACTCGTCGACGGCGGACTTGACCAGGCCGACGACCAAGCGCCGCCCCCTCTGCCCCTGGTGTAGATGGAAATGCCACTCGCGGTCCGCCGGGACCACGCTCCGACGGCGGCCGTTCTGGTCCGCATACGTCGCGGCGGTGGCGGTGGGCTCGGGAGGCAGGTACTCGAACTCGAAGCGCGGCTCGCCCCGCCACCGCATCTGGCTCGCCGTGCAGTGCAGCGCGCGGCCGACGCGGTTCAGGAGCGCGGACACGGGGAAGTCCAGGCGCTGCAGAAAGGGCGCGACGGCCGAGGTGTTGATATTTTCGGCTTCCGCCGAGTTGTACAGAGCCTGGTCGTGTGGTCTGTACTCTAGGAGATCCCTCAGGGCGATGCGCAGTACGGGATATGTAAAGTCGCACCAGCGCTGGATCCGGATGCATTGCTTTGGCGCTGTGTGCTGCCACTGGGACTCATTTCGGATCGCGCTGTCCTGTGTGTTCCGTCTTTTTCGGAGGGCCTTGTGGCTCGGCTTGGCGATGGGGAAGGTGAGGTAATCTAGCAGTCGTATAGATGGTCTGGGATCGCCAGGTCTGCTGTCGGTCGTCATATCGTCATCTAGAATTTTAATAGTCGTTACATATTATGAGACTATGCTGAGCATAGAAAGTAAAGTGACCCGCCATCGACTTTTGATATTCTTTGTCCCTCCCTGCCTTTGCTGGTCGTCGTTGGATCCGGCACACGAGGAAATAGGAGAAATGTCTTTGTCAGTTGTGCTTTGTCTGCTTTTGTGAACAGCATAATCAGTTACATCTTTCACAGAGTCGCATATCAGTGTACCAGCCGTGGAAATCGATTTCAAGTGTTCCCTGCAATTTCAGTGTTGTAATAAAAATCATGGCGTCGATTTTTGGCGATACAGTCGTAGTCTAGCTTCGTGGAAGAGAACGAATTATCTTTGGTCATTGATCATGACTATTTAGACTCTGAGCTCAACTTGTCAAAAGTTTACCTGGGACTGCGGCCAGATTGTGTATATCCCACCAGGATCCGTTCCCCCCTCATGCTGAACCATATATACTGTCCACGTCAAAAATGAAAGCCGAAACATTGCGAGACCTCATGAATGTACAATGGTATTATCCCCCAACTTGCGAAAGCGAAGACGCTGAAAAGAAGTGCCGGTAGGTATTTTCGCATTGGCGACAGAAAAAGAATAGAGAACGAAGAAGGAAATCAATCATTCGCGGGGGCCTAGCAACAACGATCTCAGATTTAACTTGAACCCTTTCACATAGGCGTAGCCGCCCGCCAGCACCAGCAACCACCGGAACAACGCACCTTTGGCCGTGGGGCCACCGAGTCCAAGGACGAGCCATGACCAGTATCCGACGCCAGTAATCTGCTTGCCCTCGCGGTCAAAGTCGGGCTTGCCGCCGTTCAGCCAGAGGTACTGCTTGAGCTCTGACACGTCGTACGGCATGTAGCGCACGTTCATGAGCTTGTCTGCCCAGCCGGGGGTATCGGTGACGGTGCGGAAGTGCGTAAACGTGTCGAAGGAGGCCTTGCCGCGGTATGCGCCCTGGCCGGATGTGCCGACACCACCAAAGGGCAGGATCGGGGAAGCACCGTGCATGTAAGAGTCGTTGAACGAGGCTCCGCCAGAAGTGATGGCGTTCAGGACTAGATAACTCGGGTCAGTAATTACTCACGATTATGGCAGGTCGTTTGACATACGCTTGTTGTTCTCGTCAAAGTTGCCAAAGGTCTGCATGGACAGCGGTGTGGGGTCGACCTCGTTGACGATCTCAATGGCGTTGTCGACGTTGTCGTAGGGCAGAATAGCGAAGATGGGACCAAAGGACTCCTGCTGGACCATGGAGTCGTGGTGGGAATCGACAAGAACGGCGGTGGGGGCGATGAAGAGGTCGTCTCTGTCAGTCTCGCCTCCCAAGACAATCTTGCCCTTGGTCTCGTCAAGCATCTTCTTCATACGGTCATAGTGCTGGTGGTTGACGATTCGGGCATAGTCGGGACTGGCCTGGGCACCCTTGGGGAACATACCATCGTAGACGGCGTTCAGGACCCTGATAAAATCGTCCAAGACCTCGCGATCGACGTGGATGTAGTTGGCAGACATGCAGACCTGTCCGGCGGTCTGGGTCTTTCCCCATAGCAGACGGCGGGAGGCCAGAGTCAGGTCCGCATTCTTGGAGATGAAGGCAGGGTTCTTGCCACCAAGCTCGAGGGTGACAGGAGTCAAGGTCTCGGCGGCCTTCTTGGAGATGATCTTGGCAACATTCTCGCCGCCAGTGTAGAAGATCTTTCCCCACTTCTCATTGAGCAGGGCCGTGGTCTCGGGTACGGCACCGTTGACGACCTGGTAGGCGGAGGGATCCAAGTAGTTGTCGACGAGCTCCTTGAGGACAATGGCAGTCCTGGGGGCACCCTCGGAAGGCTTGATGACGGCAGGGCAACCAGCAGCGATGGCACCAATGAGAGGGCACACGGTCAGGTTGACGGGAAAGTTGTATGTGCCAATGATGAGAACAGCGCCCAGAGGTTCCTTGCGAATTCTGGGCTTGATGATTCTCATGTGGATAGCGATGTCGACATTGGTATCATCTGCCGCCCACTTCTCGACGTTTCTGATAACGTGCATGCAGTCCTGCATGGCCCAGCCGACCTCTGAAATGTGGGAGTCATGCTCGGGCTTGTTGAGATCCTGCTTCAAGGCCTCGAGGAACTTGGGAGTCAAGTCGCTGAGACCCCAGTAGAGCTTGCGCAGCTGGACCAGGCGGTACTGGACATCCTTGGTCTTGAGCGTCCTGAAGGTGTTGCGCAGAGAGACGGCGATCTTGGGAATATCCTCGACAGGCGTGTGCACAAAAGGTGCAATCTCAATCTTGTGGGTGACCTTGTGCGCCATTGTTGCTATTAATGGGCAGTTGTGAATATGAAGCTTGGAAAGAAGCTTTGGGTAGTGGGGGGTGGTTGCGCGCTCGTGGTAATAACGGCGGCGCGGGTATCTCAGATGCTAGGTACCGAGAATAGGCGATCTAATGAACCCGTTGGAAACAAGGTTTGGTGTTGTGACAGATGTAAGCCGTGGCGATCCGCGGTGTCAACGAATAATCATGCAGTCACAAAGAGGAATTGTGAAAGATGTCAGGTTCAGGTTCCCTTTTTTCCAAATCGAGGTGGGATGCGCGAGGGTAGATGAACCTTTTCGAACAAACAGCCAGATGCAAGACGTTGGCCACCTACCTGACATTATTAACCTAGGCACTTGGCAGGACCCGACTTACAGGGAAGCCATAGAAGCCTGCTAGTGCTAGGCAAGCTACCCCTGCAAGGTGCGGATGGGCGGTTTGAGACGTGAGCGATCTTCTTGAGGCAATGTTACGTGCTGAGTTCTGGGCCCCCCCAGTGATCGCGTGGTAAACGAAGCTTTTTCTCAAACCGTGACAGTGTAGGAGATTAATTTAGGTGTTGCATCGAAGGATAGAAGCCCATATCTGTTCCTTCCATGCATATTATATCACACATCAACACTTCAAAGTAGAGGAAGACTTGGTGTTCATCTGCTCGATCGTGAGGACCAAATTCCGAATATTTGAGATGATCTTCCCACGAGGCCCATCTCGGTTATCGCATTTGGTGTAGGCCAACCGGGTCTGGCGTCAATGAATTGGTCCGCGGGAGGCATCTGATGCATCACTAAAGATGCGCGCTAGCCTAGGCTGTTCGCTGGCATATGGCATATCGAAGTCCCGAACGACACAACCCCGACCGAACCCCTGATAGGTAGTTCGAGGTGGGCCGAGGCATCTCTTCAGCTTCTCCGCGTTGCAGCACAAGAGGAGACGATATTATGATATTGCAGACTAGAACCCCTGACATCGTACGAATCAGTCCGTACTAAGAACGAGGTCATCTTGTCAGAGGGTTTTTTATTCAATCAAATGCCGAAAGGGGACAGAGTTGATGCTCAAAACAAAATGAGAATGGGTAAGTCATCGCGTGCTAGGAGTCTGGGACATGCAGGTTGGGCAATGAAAATCAAATCCCTTATGACAATTAGAAAGTCACTCGAAGGACTGTCCTCATCTCAAAGCAGAGTTTCATGGCTTGATAAGTGACTTGCACGATGCGCCATCACATGTATAAATAAGTTATTACTAATATGTCATCAACAAGCCATCATGGTACTAAAATAACATGAAGGGTGAATACTAGTGACTAGGTAGTAACGGCCGCAGGGAATGACGGGAATGGCTTCTTTTGCTCACAGACAATGGAGGCGTGCGGCCAACGGGCGGGCAGATTGGAAATAATCCCCGGCGGTTTTTTCCAGTTGCAAATGGTCGGCACCAAGTCCGCTGTGAGCGCCGCAATTCAGCACAGACGAGACGCCAGACTGGAGCTCTGGAGCTGGCAGCTGAAAGTCTGCAGCGGGCACCGGCAATTTGTCGGCGAAAAGGCTAGAGAGCAGGCGGCTGCTGAGTAACAGTCGGTGCACAGACCAGATGTCCCTCTGCGTGCCCTATCGCGCATTTTGGCAAATGTGGGGCCGATACACCAAAAAGTTCGCATCTTTTTGAGTCCGGTCTCCATTTCTCACGACCTCTCGATTCCCCCAGCAAGCAAGACAACTCTTTTGCCCAAAACTTTTGAACAGACGCAGGATATCCATCTCTTTGCGCCTTCACCCTTCAAAACCCCTCAACAACCGAAGCAATGGCTCCCGTCACCACCGTACGTATTAGATGATCCATCGCTTTGCTGTTGGCCCAGTCTCACCTGGGAAAAAAACCAAAATTTTCCAAACGAGATCATGGCGTGAAGCAGTAGGCTAAGATCAATGTGTGTCGCAGAAGAAGTCTGGCCCCAAGGGCAAGCAGGCCAAGACCACCAAAAAGGTAAGATATTCTCTACTGAACTCCCTCTCGAGTATGCGCGCGCGCAGATTTACTAACTTCCTCCCTTCCAGTTCATTGTCAACGCTCAGCAGCCCGCTAGCGACAAGATCTTCGACACCGCCGCCTTCGAGAAGTTCCTCCAGGACAAGATCAAGGTCGACGGCCGCGTTGGCAACCTTGGCGACAACATCAAGATCCAGCAGGCTGGCGAGGGCAAGATTGAGATCATCGCCCACAACGAGCTGTCCGGTCGTTACATCAAGTACCTGTAAGGAGAACCCCCCACCTTCAACGTCTTCGCGACCAAGAAGCTAACCTCGACTCCTCCCCCCTCCAGGACCAAGAAGTTCCTTAAGAAGATGCAGCTCCGTGACTGGCTCCGCGTCGTCTCCACTAGCAAGGGAGTCTACGAGCTCAAGTTCTTCAACGTCGTCAACGACGAGGCTGACGAGGACGACGAGTAAACGAACATGAACGAATGTACATGATAACTGGAAAGGAATCTGCATTTGGAAGGGTGCTCGGGATTTTGCATGCCATAGGTCAAGGGAAATAAAAAGTTTGGCGCTTCAATAGAGCGCCAGGTTGTCCGAGGATTGGGCAAAGAATCCAACAAACTCGTTCTTGCTACATCGATGCCTCGTTTGTGTGTTGTTCCCTTGTGATACTGGTCTCTTCAATTATTCTGCCCAACATCGTTGAGAGTCTTGCCTGCTCAGACATTGAAGGCGCTGCAAGGCAGACCTTTACTCATCGTCTTCAATTCATCCAGTCCAGCCATGCGAGACAACAGTGCAGACATGTATGTTGTCCCTCCAGCACCACGTAGGTCTTCCAATAAGCAAAAGTACACAACGACAGGTCCTAGGCAATATTCCTCGGCGTAGCAGTGTGGCAAAGTAAGAGTGGTATTCATCCAATGACGCCCCAATCCATGTCCCTTCTAAAGTCTATCCTGTCTGTCGCGAGTCTATCCGCACATCTAAATCTACATATGAAGCGGAGTACATATTATACATATACACATCATGATACACCCATCCCCATCACCAGCCCAGGTCAAGTCCCTCAAGGCAAATGCCTCATGACGCCCTCAAACGCCACGAGCGCAGCCGCATTCGCCGGGAACGCCCTCAGGAAACACGGCAGGAACCCGCGCCAGTACCCCCTGAACCCGGCCTCGCGCCCAACCGCGCGCGCGGCCTCGGCCCACGTCCTAAACTTTGGTACGCCATCCTTCAATCCGCCGCCCATCGGGTCCGTCATGATGCGCTGCTTGACGACGTCGCTCGGGTAGCTCGTGACCCAGAAGACCTGGGCGCTCAGCCCGCCGGCCCAGAAGTTGATGGCGGGCGCGCTCAGGCTGGTCCGGTCGCGCAGCAGCCGCGAGAAGACGTCGTAGCTGCCCCACCAGAAGAAGAAGAAGGACCGAAAGACCAAGGTCGCGAACAGGCCCTTGTACACGCCGCGCAGGCCGTGGGCGCCGCGGATCTTGCGCAGGCAGTCGATCGGCCCCGAGTACAGCCGCTCGCCCTTGGCCGCGCTGTACTGGATCTGCAGGCGCGCCTTGACGTGCTCGACGGGCGCGGCGACGAACGACACCGTGGCGCCGGCCATGACGCCCGCGATGCCGTGGCCGTACGAGGGCATGTGCGCGACCACGTCGCTCGCGGCCACAATGGGCTGGGCCCCGTCGGCCGCGGTCCGGTCGGCGTGCGGCAGGGCCGGGGCGCGGCCCGCGAAGAAGTTCTCGGCCACCAGCCGGCGGTAGACGGTCAGGGAGCCCAGCATGATCGAGTCCATGAACATCCAGCCCACGAGGGGAGGGCTGGCGCCCTTGTAGAGGCCGCGCACGCCCTCATGGCGGAGCGTCTGGGCGACGCACTGGAGCGGTCCGGCGAAGCGCGAGGCGTCGGTCGTCTGCAGGCGGACCTTGATCGTGTCGAAAGGGTGGCCGACTGTTATTTTTTGAAGTGCGTCAGCGAGAAATGTCCCTACATACAGAAGCGGGAGGAGAGAGAAAAGCGTCAGACTTACCAGACAGCTTGGCGACGCCAGAAAAGACACCAGCTACGAAACCCTTGTAGTTTTGACTGCCCTGGCTGGCTTCGGCCGGCTTCTGCTTGAGGTCGGCGGCCATGGCTGGTGCGAGCTACATTTGAGGGTGGAAAGAAAAAAAAGTCCACGATCAAAAGGACGAAATGTCAGTTGGACGATGATGACGTCTCTCGAGTATAGCAAATTGCTGATTCATTAGTCGCTGGAATCGTGCTGGGGTGGATGGATTAGCGCCGGAATCGGCCTTTGAACTGGGAGTTGGTGGTCATTGGCCGGTTGGTTTAGTTGCCGATGGGTATCGTAACAGCCCAGTTTCGATTTTCATGCTGTAACTTTTTACCAGAAAAGTCAAAGGAACTCAATTCCATATATCAGAGAAATGTTCCTCGGTGGTTTTATAGTTGAGAGTCATAATTCATGTATTGAATGAGCTTAACCAATGGCTAATCGTGGTATATTCCGACCCATTCGCCTCTCCTTACCGAGGGATGTGGTCTGCGTTCTATGATTTCCTGGTTCCTACTGATAACCTCTCCATAACCCTCGATTTGTATACTCTAGCGAAAGTTTTCCTTGCTCGCCATCTTCTCCCCCTTTGCTGAGCCCCAAATCATGTTTATCTACTTCTGGCCTGTAGCACCACGAAGTTGAGACTTATTGCTACTGGGACATCGGTTCGACGTGTTCACGCGATTGTCCTCTTGTGAAGGTCAGCTCACTTGTGGCTTTAAATATGAGGGAAGGCAAGTCTGGCGAATTTTGCACTCACAATCTAAACCCTGCGACCTCTTCCCACAAAGGATCTGCCCGATTGACATAGACGGCCACGCTTCGAGGCTTTGCGACAAATGCTCCCCAGCCATCATCATCGATTCTTACTGAGCCAGGTGTTTGGCGCGTCACATCTGCCCAAAGCTGCCCAGCATTCTGTTTGCCAACGTTCATGCGTACGAAATTGCCAAGTATTGGACCGCGAGAATCCTGACGGAAATTTTGAATATTGGCGACGACGGCCAATCCAGAGGTGTAGGCGTTCGTGGTTGGGTCAAAACCAAGGCGAGTGAAGCCAAACCAGTGGTATTTAGGCGTGTACTTCACTTGGGCGATTTCCTCCTTTCCGTACGCCCATAACTTCCGCGCCAGCATGAGGCGTGCTACGATAACCAACTCCTTACATGACCGTGGTTGCGTCTCATCGAATTCAGTTGGCTTGTACAGATGGCCCCAGTAGACGCATGGGTGAAAGGAGTTTTCCCGGAGCAAAATAATCGCATAGGCAATCGGGACAAAGGAGAGTTGAATTGGGTCCTTTGAGGGTCAGTCTCGTCATCGCATCTGAGGTAAACTTCGCAAAGACTTACCTGAAGAGATTGTTAGTTGAGAGCTATTGTTCGCCGGCGGATGTGTGACAAGAACCCACCGTTTTCTGCGTCTCATGGGTTGAGACAAATGTCTAGAGAAGCATTAGTGTCAACGTTGGTTTGAGCATGAATCGGTGATCTGGGAGTACTCGCAATGGCATTTTGAGGCCGATGTTTGTACAGAGTTCGATTGGTGAGTATATTCCTTGCGTTGCTGGCAGTATATCTCGAGAACCTTTCTAATAGGACAAATAGTTGAGTATCGAATAGGCATATATTGCCACCCATAGAATCGATGTATGCCGCAGTTTGTTTCGGAATTTCGTTGATCACCCGTCGTTCACCCATGACCATCCACCTAGAACCATATCGCTGGCCAATATGGGTGATGAATCTTAGTAGGAATGGGCGGGAACAATGCTGCAAACTGCCAATACGTAAACCGCCCAAGTCGAGCTGCGAGCCGAGCCATGTTGCCCAATTACATAGCTCTTGTACGACTTCGGGATTGCCCAAGTCTACAATTGAGTGCTTTCTGTGGATATTGCGCATCCTTTTAGCATGATATTGCTGGAGATTGCACATCACGAAGAATGAATGAGGGAATAAGCTCACATAAAGCCATTACCAAAGGTTTCCTCGCCAACGACGCCTCTAGAACCGGTCGCTGAAATAATTCGCTACACCTCCTCATTGACTGGTTCTTGGTGGGTATTCTCCGGGCAGACATACATACCCCAGAAGTGAGATATGTTCCACGTCATGGAGTTAGGCATAACTTGACGACCTGGGAATTCGAATTTGGTTCCAATAGTGATCTCTACAAATTCGTGGCTGACATAGTGAGAGCGTACTGTAGATAAAGATAGCAGTCAGCTTAAGATGATCAAGTCTTCCCCATCAACCAGGGGTGACATTACCCCTGGGCTCCATTTGGTAGGCTGTGAACTTCTCGTAGGCATCTGCTCCAGCTTTGTAATGCAACACAGCGTCGAATATGAGTCTGATGCCATGGCCAGATGCGGCCCTTGCTAATTCTTGCAACTCTTGCTTGGTGCCCCATTTTGTGGCTGTCTTGCCCTTTTGATAGAATTCTCCTAGATCATACAGGTCGTAGGCATCGTAGCCGTCGGTCAAGAGTGATGAGGCCTTGGTGGCAGGAGGAGTCCAAATGCGTTTCACGCCGAGGAATTCGAGCCATTTGAGCTGGTCGGAGAGTCGTTGCCAGTGCTTGTGGTCGGGAGGAATGAGATCTGAGAAGCCCTGTAACATGGCCTCGTTGGTATAAAGATTTGGGCCTGTGTTTGACCAGGCTATCCGAGCCGCAATTATCGGGTACTCTGTTGCTGGGTCTATTGTGGTTGGTCCCATATTCGGCGCGGCCAGATTGGCAAAATCCGTGTAGGCCATTGGGGTATTAGTATCTTGGCCAAAGCCTGATGAGTAGTGAAAGGAATTTGGAGCACCGGGGCCGTTTGAAGGTATCAAGTCGTAGCGCGTGTTGTGCGAAACGTTTGTACTCGTGTTGTATGGATTCATGTTGTTTGGGTTCGCATTGTACAGATTCGTGTTGCTGAGGTCCATGTTATTGAAGCCCTGGTTACTGAAGCTCTGGTTATTGAAGCTCTGGTTATTGAAGTCCGTGTTGTTCGAGTTCATGTTGTTCGAATTCATGTTGTTCGAATTCATGTTGTTTGAATCCATGTTGATATTCTCGCTGTATGGATCGGTATTACGTGAATTCATGTTATTTGAACCTCCGTTGTTTGAATTCATGTTGTTTGAATTCATATTGTCTGGATCCATGTTGTCTGAATCGTTGCTTGAGTTCGTAATGTACGTTGCCATAAAAAGTTGTACAGACCTGATTCGACCCCGGTTCCTCCAAGCGACGGAAGGGTAAACAAAACCACCCCTCGTCCATGTTGAGCCAGAGGAAGGTGCTTCTCGTTGAACATGACGACTCAGTGGCTCTTCCCGGGCAGCGTCTCAAGCGCCTTCCTTTTACCTACCCTTCCATTGATGAGCCTCTTGAGCGTTGTAGTGACGTGGCAGGCTTGTCCACAAGAGTAATGCCATCAGGCAGCATCGCTACAGCCTTTCGTGAATCGCGATTGTAGTATCCTCATTCTAAAACCAAAGTGCCAAACTAAAACAATATGCACAACTCAGGTCTCTCAAGTTCAGTCAAAGACATGCAAGATGCCCGGATTTGTGGAAAATTCGAATTCTATTTCCGCATCGTAGTAAATCAGATGCCCGTTCGTACCCGCGCCTCGCCGCCCATAATGAAATCAACTCGCTAGATCCAGGTTGATGCTTGCTGTATCTCTACCCATGCCGAAAAATCCATATCATCGTTGAGATGCGCACCTCTATTTCTTTTAGAATGTCCACAGCAGATGTCAACAAGAGAGTCGACATGCTGGTCAGGCTTGTCCCCCTCCTCCCGGAAGATGATGTTGCTTCGTCACTGCCGGACGACTAGAACCCGTCCTTGGAAACGCCATTCTCCCCCTCCCACTTGAGCCTCTCGTTGTTGACGCGGACCCACCAGGCGTGCGACTCGTCCTTGCCGACAAAGTTGCCCTGCTCGTCCACCTCGTCCCAGGGCTTGGGGGCGAGGATGTAGTGGACGTTCTTGACGCTGTCGTCGCGCCAGATGGGGTCGTGCACGCCCTCCCAGCGCATGGTCTTGAGCGCGTTATACACATATGGCAGGGGCACCCAGCGGCCGCGGTACAGGTCCGACAGCACGCTCTGGTCGGCAAAGTCCATGTTGAGGGCGTGGGTCTCCATGTACTCGACGATCTGGCGGTAGACGCCGCGCCCCGGGTTGACGACCTGGAGGCCGCCGTTCATGAAGCCCAAGGGCCCGACGGCCGGGTCGATGCCCTCGGTCTGGGCCCTCTCGGGGTCCGGGTGCTGGTGGGTGAAGGCGCAGTTGGCGGGGACCCAGTCCTGGGGGTAGTGCGGCTTCTTGAGGGGGTTGCAGACGCAGGCGTGGCCGGCGGCGAAGACGCGGCTGCCCTTGCCCTGCTCGACGTCGGCCGGGTCGTCGAGCTCGAGGTCCATGAGCTCGTCCATGTTGCGCAGCACCAGCATGTCCGAGTCGAGCTGGACGACGCGCTTGTACTGGGCCAGCGAGAAGGGCGTCAGCTTGCTCCAGCAGTCGTAGAAGCGCGGGTCGTTGCTGTAGTCCTTGCCCTGCGTCGGCAGCAGGTACTCGATGCGCTGCGCCGGGATGCCGCGCGCCTTGAGCGCCGCCAGCCCCGACTCGGGGAACGTGTCGGTGTAGAGGGCGACCAGGGGGTATTTCGACTTTTGCTGCTTCAGGGAGAAGTCGAGCGTGATCAGGCCCGAGAGGTAGGCATTGTTGGTGATCAAGGTCGTCCAGACTAATAGAGACCGGAAGTGTCAGTAAGTGATGCGCGCAAACCAAGGCCGCCGATCTTCTTTTTCGCAAACTTACCCTTGTCCGACTCTACTGCTTTCTTACCGTCCGCCATGGCAGATGTATTTCTTGCTGAATGAGAATCTGTGTGTGTATAGAAGAGAGAATCAAGTCAAACCGTCGTGATTATGTCTGAAAGATGAGCGTGGCAGCAAAGTATAAAGTATGTACAGAAGGAATGGGAATGATCAATGGGATTGCTAATGATAAATCATCAGTGCCGCAAGCGCCTATACATACTCCGTAGAGGGGCCGGTTCCGACGATGACAGTCGAATGCGCTATATAACTAAACAAACCTGCTTCCAAGGTTGCGACCGAAACCAAGAGTGGACCTGAAGATACAATTAATCAGAGGAAAAGCCAAGAGATCGCGAACCAGATAAGGCCCGAGTGTCGCTCCAAAATAGATTTCACGACGGGTTTCGTCTCGTTGTCTTCTGTCAAAGACGCGTAGACTGCTCGTCTTGACTCTTGCAGCTTGTTTCGGTCTATTTACCCCTCCAGGGTGTTGCGTTGCGAGCGCCCAGGGAGCTGATAAGTGAAAATAAAAATGCCCCTCCATCTTGTCACTCACTGGCGATAAACCCCACCACCAGCCGCCCGACTTCCAGGGGACTCTTCCAGGGCATGGATCCATCCCTGTTGGCCGGTCGCAGGGCCCTGCGTCGATTTCGTTGGAAAGTCATGAGCCAATCCCGGCTCGCGTGTATCATGTATACTCGCTGGGTAGAGGACGCACGGATATTGGAACAGATGAATCATTTCAGTAATCAAGATCATCTAGATCGTTCTTTATCTGGTCTGTTCTGTCAGAGAGGTTACATCTGTACGAGTATATCCTTTCTTTTAGGCGCACAGTTCGTTTGCTGGGTGGTGCAGCGTGTTATAGAAGAGCAATGCTGAGATATCCGCATGCTCGGGTGAGTATCCGATCTATCTTTCCAATCCACGCCAGACATGTCAGACTCCGGACAACTATTCATAGACGAAACTTCGGTGTGGCCGTTGGCTAGCCTTTCAGTTCGTATACGAGCGACTTGATACAAGATATATTTATTTCATATTATACTTATTCTTGATTCTATACTGTTCTCTGGTCTCTTCTAACCCCCTACTTCAACCCGCCGCTCAGCAGTATACTCTGCCCCGTCAGGTACCCGGTGCGGCAGAGCATGACGACGACGTTGGCGCACTCGTCGGGCGTGCCGAGGCGGCCGACGGGGATGTTGCGCACGTCGCCCGCCGTGCCCTCGAGCATCTTGGCGTCGGGGATCATGCCCGTGTCGCCGATCATGGCCGGCGCCACGTCGTTGACCGTGATGCCGTGCTGCGCCTGCTTGGCCGCCAGGTTCTTCATCATGCCCGTGAGGCCCGCCTTGGACGCGGCGTCTTGAATCGTTCCAATATCAGTAGTCATCCCCGAGGATAGAAGCAGTATAGAAAACTCACAATGACACCCATTAATACCACCCCCGATGGCAGCGATCGAGCTCACAAACACGAGCCGGCCCCACCCCTTCTTCTGCATCCACGGCACGCTGAGCTTGGCCAGGACGAAGCTGGCGCGCAGGTTGACGTTGAGCGTGTAATCAAACTCGTCGACGTCAATGTCCAGGATGTCCGGAATGCGCTTGCCGTAGCCGGCGTTGGACACGAGGATGTCGGGGCCCTCGTGCCCGCTGGCGGGGGCGTGCTGCTCCCTGAGCTCGGCGAACAGCCGCTGTATGTCCGCCACCGAGCCCGTGTCCACCGTGTGCACCGAGATCTTCCTCTTCTCCTCGGGCCCCGACGACGACAGCAGCTCCTTGACCAGGTCGTCCACCGGCTGTCTGTTCCTGTTGCACGTCAGCGCCAGAGAGGCGCCCTCGGCCCACAGGGAGCGGGCACAGGCGGCCCCGATGCTATCGAAGTGGGCGTGTTAGCTAGCCTCTCTTTTCCTGCCATTCTTATAAACAGAGACTCACCCTCCCGATGCGCCGGTAATCAGCGCCAGGCGGCCCTTGATCTCATTGTCGACTTTTGCCATTGCCATGATGGTATCCCAGAAAATGACTTGTCTGCTTTCGAGTGTATAACAACGGGGGTGTTCGAGGGGCCGGGTTTCTCTTCACTGAATGTTTCCAAACTAAGTACTTGATACACAGGTGCCGGTTGCGGGGAGGAGCTCCGCTCAGAGCGCTTTACTCGCTCCCTACATTACTCCTCTTGAGACGGTTGACGCGCGCACCATGCTGCCAGCTATACTCGTTCAACCTAGCGGGATTCGTTCGCCGAGAATAACCTCAAACTTCCCACCTATGCCATCTCGTGACTGCGAAACAGGCAACAACTCGAGCCCGTATCCACCGGTCTTCTAACCCTGCAATCCCACCTATTCATTGGCTTCTGGTAAGTAGCCACGCATTATACTCTATAGACAAAGCCACATCACACCATATACAATTCAACGGCAACATTTGGAGCAATCTTGTATCTTATTCTTACACCAAAACAAAATAACAGAAATCTATGGGAGTATGACATCTCGTGGCAGCAGTTCAATACACCACTCTGCCCTCGTCAGTCCCATCGCATCTTTCAGATGGCTTTGCTTCCAAGTCTGACAATATGATGCCCGTGTGGTATCTAGATCATGTGGAAAGAAAGCCCAAGAGACCTTGAGCTTCCGTCTATCAATGCAATTTGGGTGATGATTCAGTACGTCATTTCGTTGATTCGTCCATGCGCCTTGACAAAAAAATAAAGAAGGAAAAAACTCCAGTCCTTGCTGATCCTGATCCCGAAACGCCTTGCTGTAATGATCGTGATGAATAGTGAGCCCAAAAAGTCAGATTGAAATTCAGTTTCGCTTGTATTTCTGTCATCGCGGTCAGCATCGGTGAGTTTTGAATAAGACGAATGTCCATGGGCTGTGCTTACCTCGTCAATTCTCCTTCTGTTGTGCGGATCAAGTGAATTTGTCGCACCCATCAGGGTCTGCCCGATGGCTCGGCTCGAACCGATCAATGGTCTGAAAATAATGGTCGGCGCTTGTCTCAAGACAGCCTTTGCAGCATCTTGTGCGCTCCCGCTCTGCTGGACTGCGCCCGGGATTGCAATAATGGCATCCCGGGCCACGTTGAGATCGCGCGTGAGGCTCGAGTAAGCCCCCCTCAGGCCCTGCACCACGCCTGTAGGCTGGTCCGCATACAAGCTGATTTGTCTCGTATTCTCATTGTCCACCTCTTCGTCTTCCCTGTCGATCTCCTGCTGGTCTGGCTTGACGAGTATCCCTTCTGCACCCTGGAGTACATATTGAGTGCCGACGGCCATCTTGGCTCCCAGCTTGACAATCTCCGTACCCGTGGTCTTGGCAAATGCAGCAGCTCCTTTGCCGATGCTGCGCACGAGCTTGCCATCTTTCTTGTACTCTTTGATAGGGATCTCGATGAGGTCCTTGAATCCGCTGCCGACGTTCACGATAGAACGGACCGGAGCGAGACCAGCCAGGATGCCAGGCAGCTGGTTTCGTTTGACCTCAGGCATCCAAATGTCGTTCAACGTCTTTCCCAGCCTCTCGAAGCCGGAAACACCGTAGATGATTGTATGGCGTAGAGTCATTCGCGCCTCGTCCAGTATTAGGAAATTCATGAATTCCGTCGTATGTCCAGACCTCAGACCAGCGTAGTCGACGCGCTTAGGCTTGAAGTCAAGCTTGACCGGTATGGACATGATTTCGGCACGCTGAACAAAAGGCTGATCGGCTTCAGAGGCATGAGCGGGCGCGTCCGGATCTTTAAACTCGAAGAAGCGCGTGATAAAGTCCAAAGCGTCTTGGTCGACATGCAGCCTGAGCGGGAGAAGTGTGACCTTCATCACAAGCTCGGTAGCTGCCAGCTTCTGAAGTGGTTTAACCTTGAGGAGCTCAATGTGCGCCATGCTTGTGTTCATCTCTCGCTCCCCTGCATCCTGGTCGTAGGTTGCAAACTTCTTCCACGTTGATGTTGGCACATGGTCGAAGACATCCAAGTCCCTGACCTTGACATCGATCGAGCTTTGCGTTTCTCCAGAGTTTTCAGGGAAATTGGCCATGTCCACATTGATACCCTTCAGCTCAAACGTGACCTTGTGCCGCTTGCTGCGTTCAAGCTTCAGCCTCTTCTTTGTTGTACGCTTGCTGCCCATCCGACTAGGCGTAGCAGTCATCGCCGTAGTGGCTACCGATTCCGTCTCGGTCGCATTGTCGTTGAGTGCTTCGTTGATGTTTCGCGTGAGCTCCCGGGGATCGCGGTTGGCTGGAACACCAATGTAGATGGAGTTGAACAGAAAGTCCCCAATGACAGTCTCCTCTTCTTCGATCATTGCCTCCATGTCCGCCGTGACATGAACACGATCTGACCGCCCGCGTCGCTCCCGCTCGAATGCTTTGGCCTCGACATCCTCCACGGCTTTTGTAATCACCTCTCGAGTATGCGTCCAGTCGTATCCATCAAACAAGTTCCAAATGAAATGCACATCTCTCACTCGCACTGTCATAGGGTACCTCGCGGACCTGGTATCTTTGGGTTGCTCATATCGATTTGCCGTCGAGTTCCACTTGGGCGCGTATCCGTGTATGACGGATTGAGTACCAAAGTAGTCATCATGAACAACCAGATCCGAGTCGTCCGCGTCAGTGTTGAATGTCAGAAGTACGCCGTCACTTGTATCCTGAGATGAAGTATTCCCCGACAGCATGGAATCAGCCAAGTCATCTGCTTGGCCCTCTCGATTCTCGTCGTAGAATTGAGAATGGACATCCAAAGAGCTGAAATGACTTTCATCACCAAGATCGACGCCTTCTAGATCCTCACCACCGAGCTCTTGAGCTAGCGCAAAGTCGTCGTCAAAGTCATAGGTGCCCTCTGCAGTGCCAAAAGCATCTGCCGATATTGAGCTGAGTAGGTCCTCAATTGGCATAATGTTTGTCTGATACTTTGGAGCTTTGCTCTCGGGCATCGGTGGCTGCAGAGCGTTGGCGGTCGCGATCAATGTTTGGGTAGAGTCTGCACAAGTCTCCATGACGAGGAGGTCGTCTCGGACTTCGACATCCACAAACTTTGACCCATCGTCATTTACCCCGACAAGAACGTTGACTTTGGCGGCTGATATGAAGCAGATATCCACGAATCCCTTTGAACACAAGTCGACAATCTGTTCCGAGCTGGATGTGGACGGGCGACGCCGAGACGAATGTGCCAAGGAGCCTAATGCCTCGACGTTATCCGTCAAGAGGACTGAGCCCTTGTTGAGATTGAACCCAGCTTCTGCCTTTTCACTGTTGGATAGAGATACCTTGAGCTGGGCATCTGTCAAAGCAAACACCAACTTGGAACGCAGGTTCAGGGGGTTCAGACCTATTAGGCAGTCCCGGAATACAATATCGAGCTTGGTAGGCTTGCCCACATTTGCCTTGCCTTTGTCATAATCTGTTGCATGCGATCTTCCAGTGATTGCTGTATGAGCCTGCTCGCCCAGATTAGCGACAGACGCTGCGAGCTGAGCCTCAAAATCTTGTGGTGTTGCATCTTCGGCGAGGTCTAACACGTCTATGATGGTCGGTACTCGATACTCGACATTCATGTTCCTCATACGAAGTTTTATGACCGGTTCCATGGCGTCTGGAATCATTCGCATGGTGAACACGGGGCCACTGTTCTTGATACCGACAGCGGAGCCAAGCAGTTCCTCGGTATCATTTCGATGAACAGATGCCGCACCGAATGCCACAGCCACAAGCGAGGGGAAGGTGATGTGACCTGCCTCGACATCCTTGAGCGAGGTTTGAATGCGCCCAAAACGTTTGTCAATGGCCACTGACACGTCGCAGTTGCGAATCATGGCTAGCGTGAGCAGACCAGGTTTGTCGTCCTCGGGAAGATACTTAGCTACGGTCCCAAGGCGGGCAACCTCTTCACCAAGACCTGAGAGGCACTGGAGCTGTGGGATATTCTTGACACCGATTTCAACGTTGTCCAGATTCAGCCGCACCACGGCGCCTTTTCGCCTCTGTCTGAGCAGTGTGTCCACCATGATCTCATCGTCGGCTTCGTCGAACTTGTTCTTTGATGGAATGATGAGTTCTAGCAGTCGCTCCAGGTCGTTATCCGTGGGCGAGAACAAGTACTCAATGCGAGTGTTCATGATCGTAGCCTTGATTGGCGGATCACCCATGGATCTCCTGAGGTAGGGTCCTGCGAGCTGTATTTTGGTGATGCCAATGCCAAGGCCTTCGTCCCGAGTCACCAACTTGACCGCACTCGTGTCCAGAGCGACACTACATTCCTTGCCAATGAGATCGAGATGGAAGCCGCCTATACGGACGTTGACCTTGTTGTCCTGTGCTGCGGACTTATCGTCGGTTTTGATCGGAGCATCGAAGCGCACACCGCGAGCCTTCTTTACAGTTCTTGTTGGACTCTTGGGCACGGGAGAGGCGTTCGAAGTCATGGAAGAACCCATATTGAGAAAGCTGCTCAGGCCACCAAACCAGCTGAAGGTTTCATCCAGTCTTTGACAATCGAGCTTCACGTGCAAAGGCAGGGTCTGGACCTCGCAGCGTGTTGCCTCTGAAGTCTGTGTGATTTTGAGAGATACATCGGCCCCAGCGGACGGGAAGGCATCTCTAACTGAGGCGCGCATCTGCAAACGCTGGTCGAATGAAAGGATGTCGTCATTTCCATAGCCGAATCTGAACTTCTCAAGGTCTACGGATGTCTTCGTAGCTTTGTCAGTCCTCGTGACGTGTACCTTCAAATTTTCAAGACTGGACATTAGTAGCGCATCGGTGCCAAAAGCGGCAGAGTTGGGATTCAGCACCCGTTCTGACGTGTCTGCAACACCAACTAGCGATTCAAGGAATTGTATCGAAATGTGTTTTGCAAGTATCTTGATGTCAGGCTGATGAGAAGAGGCCTGACTTGTAGGTGCCTGGCTCGACGGAGTTGATTTTGGAGTCTTTTCATTCCCGTGCTCTTTGAGCAGAGTGAGAATCCTCGAGGTGACCATGACCAAGAGGAAACTGATGGATGCATCGAAGCGGACATCCACTGGTGCCAGTACAATCTCGATGGAGTCATCTTTGGGTATATCACTACCTTGAGGCTGGCCATGTGATACACGCGACGCAGCCAGAGCGGGACCGCGGTGAGGTGCTGTTGTCGAGGTTGACCCATATACTGAAAAGGCGCCTGGAACATTTGGAGCGACCGATCGATCTAAACCATAATGACTGGACGAGGCAGCATCAGTGGGAGATGCAGGGATTGGTGAGTGATTATGAGTCGACGGGACATAGATCGATATGCCGGCCAAGGAGACAATCTCTTTCACGAATCTTGTGGGTCCACGAGGTGTGGCGACACCTTCTGCCGCTGAGTCCGGAGGCATATCTGTGGTACCAAAGTATCCACGCCGATTTTGAACCTCATCCTCTTGCTCGCCGAGGCCAGAGAACAGTGGGCTTGTCCGATCAGGCGAAGGAATTTTGTCGACAGGAGATGGCGATGTTCTTCTTCCTGTATCCGGCTCCGACGCAACATGAGGATCTGAAGGATGCATATCTTCTACCTTCTTCTGCTGCGGGGAGTTCTCAAGACTAGGTGGCTCATAATCATCCCAGGCGCCGGGCATAGCTGAGCTAGGCTGTGAACCGCCGGTATTAGAAAATGCACTCATGTACATACTCTCTGCTTCCTCGTGGCTGAAAAGATGAGACTGAGCTAGGTCATCACTCAGAGGCGATACCGATCCACGGCTTGCTGCTTGGTTTTCCAGGCTTGCCATCGGCCAATCAAATTTCGGGTTCCAGTCCCTTCGCTGCTGCAGTGCTGACTCAGAACGGGCATCTCTTTCAAAGGCCGACCAGCGATCTGGCGGTGGCATCACAGCCGACTGAGCTGGGTGTTGTGGTGACTCGAGTGGCGGGCTGTTCTGTGGCGCAAGAGCTCTCGGCGTCGACGGTGCAGACCTCAAATCCTCATCTACCGGATCCTCATCTTGTGAGCTGTTGAACTCGTATGGGATGTTAAATGCATCTTCGCTGTCCATCATCGGAAAGTACTGGCTTTGTGATAGGTCGGTCGACTCGTTCATAGGTTCATAGATGCTGTGAGACATAGGGTCATCGTTTTGTGACGGAGGCTGCCGTGCAGTCATGACTGGTGAGCCTGTAGCTACCGACGACGGCATGGAAGGAGTCCGTGCCAGTGTGGAAAAGACGTTGGCTTCGGAGATGAGGGAAGCCCGTATCTTATTCAGTGAGATACGGCGCTTGCCGTCTCTGTACTCTGCGGCTGCATCTTCGTTATCAAGCGGTTGGAGTTGAGTCGTGACCCCCTCCACGTTGAGGTCGTCGATGGCGAGTTGGAATGTGACCAATTCTGGCGTCGTTGAGTGAACCTCGACGGGGACCTCTACATCTAGCTCGAATGTGACTCCTCGGATGGAAACTTGTGTTCGATCAACGATGCCCTGGAGGAAGTCGGCCAGGAACACAGGAAGAGACAGAGGCTGCCCTGTGCCTATGGGAACATCCTCATCGCTTTCGTCTTCGCTGGTGCCAGTGCTGCTCATTGACGCAGCGAGATCGTGACTTTCAGCATCAAGAGCTGCTTGTAATTCGGCCTTTTCCTTCAAGGGTTGCGTGTCGAGAAAAGATTGTGCAAGATCGATGGCGTGCGGCACGAGTTCATCCTCTCCCTGCTTAGACTTGGACGTTCTGGCCCGACCGCGCGTTTGCTCGTCTCGTGGTGATTCCTCGGCGCCAGCTCTCAACTTCACTTGTACACCATCAACTTCGACGACGATAGGGCTGGAGTATATGGCGGACGGGATCGTTACGCGAAGCTTAAGCACCTTGGCTTTTTGTAGCTTGAACGAGGCAGGAAGCTGGAGCAGGTGTTCTAATTTCTGTGCGGATATGCATGTTAGTCACTGGGTCTCTGCATCACGTCCAATACTCAATAAATCAAACAAACGGCGATGCACATGCCTCCAACTTGATGCCCACATCTTGAAAAGTGAGGACGTTGTTCCTTCCCCATTCCAAATCCAGCTTGTCGACGTCTAGGGCATCGGTATCGAGGAACTCGAGCCTGGACAGGGCGTATCGCAGCAGCCGCTTCGACATGTTGGAGCTCCCGAAGGAGCGGAAGAAGGACGCCATGGTGGCTCGGAAGGGGAGCAGAGGCAGCTCCCGATGATTTCAAGATCGTTTGAAGTTTACGATGCAAGGGACGCAGTCCCAGCGCAGAAGGGCGCGTGATGAAGGCAATGTCGAGCTGGAACGCTGCTACTATCACGACGGTATCGATAACCCCGGTGGGATGCTGCGGGGTGGCGGCTCATCGTCGAGGTGCCATCTGGAGCGAAGGTGATAAGAATCGCGAGCTCTCAGTCAGTAGAGGGACAAGATGACGAAAGCTTTGATGCAGAACAGGATGACCTCCTCGCAAAAGATGGCCCGACAACAAACAACGACAATGACGAGTCAGTGAGTGGTCCGGACTTTGGTTTCGGTTATTGGGCGCTGGTCTATGGTATGTCAAGGTAGGTAAGGTAGGTATGGTTGATGTAAACGGGCGAACGCTGCAGCAAGTGAGAGCACTGAGCAGAGGCACCGATCCACCGATCTCCGCCTTCAATGTTCCCGCCTCTGCCTTTCCCTGCCTGAAGCCACCCGATACATGTCATTTGACGCGCTAATGCACCATTATCGATAGGGGAGGGGTCGACGTGACAGGCGGTAGGCCCCACTGCCTGCGCTGAGATTGGGTCTCTGATAGGCGTCGTCAATGCCCTTCTCAGCGGGCCTCCGAATCAGGACGTATTTTGATTCTTCATTACCACCTTGGACGTGTGCTAGTGCCGCCATCGTCATTACTCGGGTGTCAGTATCGTCTCCGTGCTGTCAAGTTGGGCGGGTTGGAAGCCTTGTTTTTCCCTTCTTATCGTCAACACTGCGGGTGAGATCCTCAGTGCTCCTGATCAATCTGCCATTGCTTGATGCAGATACAACATGACAAAAGAGACGGACCAAAAACTAATCAGACTTAAAAAAGACTTATTCATATTCGAGAGGCTACGGGAAGTCGACAGTCGGACGATAAATCAACATCCAGACGATTGTATTGCACATGTTCTTCATAATAACCTGGATGACTTGATCTTGTATAGATTTGGGCGCAACCTTTGATGTACCTGAAGGGGCCTTGAGCTTGTCTTTTATGGTGAGGCTTGGCATTCGGCGATCATAAATGCTACTACCTACCCTAACGTTGTGTAAAACAAGGCCTGGCATTAGTCATTTCAGTCCTGTCTTCTTGAGTTGATGGCAGCCATTTGATATATTACTCTGCTCCAAGCTTGAGCTTTTCAGTTTATTGGTGCAGACATGTTTCCCCTATTGGGCGTCGTGCAGGCCAGAGTGTCTGCTAAATAGTCGTCCTGCTTGGGGCTTCCGACTTGTACCATTCAATGTGTTCTGCTGTTGTCAGCTGAATCTAACAACTTTGACATTCATGACATGGTCACTAAGTATTTCAAGGAAATTAAGGGAAGAAGAGAAGAATAGAAGATTGTGGTAGTATCAGAGGTGTCTTTATCATTCACGTCATGGACCATGGGTGAGCAAGGTCTCATCCTCGGAACATGAGGCTCGATCCGCTGACAGAGAGTCAGTAGGTGATCCTCCGCACTGAGGTGGTAGATCTCTCACCACGTGGTGCGACTGTATCCATGGCCCAGCAAAGCAAATCATTGGTCGCGACATATACAAAACTCGAATGAGGGGCAAAGAATAAAAAATAAGAATTAAGCATGTGTCCTAGTCACAGCAGTTCTATAGATGACACTGTCACATTTGGAGGGGCAAGAAAAGAAAGACAAACAGAGGCACACCATAGTGGGGAGCCGTTGATTTGCGGATTGAGTCAGATTTGAACAAGGAAGTCAAAGCCGGGGTAGAACAACATGATTCGTGGCAGACGTCCGTCCTAGAAAACGAAGCCACCGACTTCCATACATCTGACATGCTTATAGATTTACACTACATCTGTGGCTTGATTTCATCTATCAAGGGTCTGTCCCTGCATGTGCAGCAGGAGAAGAGGAATATGCAGGCTGTGCCACCAGCATCAGTTGCATATTTTTTGTTTTGTCCAACCCAACCCAACAGTCAGCCCCTTCTCCGACCAGATCAGCAAGAATAGCAGAAGGATCGCGGGCGGCGCCGCCATGTGCATTTCCTTCTTTTTCTTCCTAGCACCAATGATGATGAGCACTTTGAGGCAAAAAGTAATGTACGCTACCACTTCTCAAACAGCTGCACTCTAGCAGACTTTTCACTTTTCTACGCTTTCAGTACCTTGCAAGGCCTCGACATGAAAGAACTCTTCTCATCACCAAGTCGCGACTTTTCATTGGTCCCGGCTTCATCTCCCGGCCGTATGAACCCCGACCACGTCTATGGTTCCTGCATTAGTCCACTGCCGACGGCCACGACAGTCATAAAACCAAATTGTGCTCATCTTCTTACTCGCGACACTTGTAATTATGAAATCATGGCCCGACTAGGATTCCGCCAGTCTTGGGGGTTGGATCACTCACCCCGGCTCGGATCGATTATTTTTAACCCATGGATCTGGACCCGGATCTGGGAGAGTAAGACCACGGCGGCTATGGCCCGTAAGTGTGCATTTAGTTGCAAGGCTTCCCGCTCCTTGAGGATCGCTGGATTGACGTGATGTCAGGAACCAACCGGATCTGCACTATTCCAGCTCAGTCTGTCTGTTCCTGCCAAGAACCACATCTCGACCTTTCCCTCGGATCTAGCAAAAGAAATGCAAGGGGTTTGATCTCAAGGAACACACAGAAGAGCCCAGACCTCTGGGCCTCTATCACATCCGTAGATCATTTCTGCTTTCTTTTGCATTTCTTTTCCTAGTCGGCCTAGACCTTCGGCTCAACTACCGCCGATTCACCTTGATTGCTATACTATCAAACTAATGGTCCCCGAATAGCATGTAGTACCACCTGTCGCCATGATAGGATGGCTTCGTCATGATAGTTGGAACGACCACGCAGTCATGCATGACAGCAGAGATGCCCGTACAAGGCTTGGGCTGGGCACCTTACCCCAGACAGCCATGAATAACCACGAACAGCCATGAAGGATCTTGTCACACACCAGGGGACAGACGGGACTGCTTACGTTGGTGAGTATATATGATCGTCGTTGGTCCCGCAGATCTATGATCAAGACCCGGTGTAAGTGCTACCAACTATTCTTATTCACTCCTTTGATTCGTCTCCAGTTTTGACTGTATTGAGAATATCATTCTTCTATTCCCTACAAAAAATTAGTCATCACAAGACATAGACTCAAGAAGAAACACACCATCGTCATACAAAATGCCTCGTTTCACTACAACAACAGCCGTCATCCTCTCACTCGTGGTCGGCGCATTGTCTGCGACAATCCCCGTCGTCACTGGGACCGCCAGCACCGCCAACCTGCCCGGTGTGACTCTGGTCCACGCGGCTAAGCGGTCAGCCGTGACGGCCCTGCCTTCGCCCCTGGCGGCACGGTCGATGGCGTCGCCGCCCGAGTTCCTGACCGTCAACATCGTCAACTCGCACACGGCGGCCGTGTCGACGGCGCACGTCCACGACGTCGACAGCCCGGCCGCCGCCTCGGGCAACGTGGCCGGCGGGACCCTGGCCCAGGGGGCAGCCGCGTCCTTTGCCGTGCCGACTGGATATATAGGCAACCTCGCCCTCAGCGAGGCCCACCACCCGATCAGTGCCGACGACACCCTCATCGAGCTCAACTTTGTCTTCGCCAGCGAGTACAATCTGGCCGTGGCCGACGTCGATGTGAGCTATGTCAATGGCTACTCGGTCCCCATCACATGCTCCTGCAGCGGGTCGGTCGTGACGGGCTGCAACAAGGACTTGCTCAGCTTGAGCAGTTGCGGAGTACGTTACCTCCATCCCCCATTCTCATGTGAACCTCGGAGACGACGTAAAGCTAACTTGTCAATTGTAGGACCTGAGTGACGACAACGCCTGCGTGAACCCCCTGCGCTCCGACTTTGGTGCCGTCGCGGCCTCGACCTTCTTCGCGCCGTGCCAGGGCGCCGCCTGGACCTATGTCAACGACGGGGACGCCGACGCTTGGGGGTCTTGCCAGAGCGGCCAGATCTCGTGCTGCATCGGCACTTCGTGCCCGGCGAATCCGAATCAGCCGAAAGAGAAAAAGCGATCATGCGTAGAGTGATTTTGAGAAGCAATCTTTTTTGGCTGATGCTGGATCATTGGCTTTGAATGGGGAAAAGTTATGTGGCTCAGGGATCTACAGGTTGTGCAGTACACCTTTCTCGTCCTTCGATTCTGTTATTCATTGTAAATATTTTGTCTCCAGCGTTTATATGTGTTTGCCAAAATTAAATATTTCAAGCACTTGGGAATGATTTTGGCCCTGATCATAGAAGCGTTGTTGTCTTCAAAGCTAGACCCGATACATTGACATTATCAATGTGCTGCTCTGTGATGCCTTTAGAACAGCGACGTCTTATGAGTATTTGCCTGATTTGACCATTCAGTTGCGACCAATCGTTGTAATGAGGAGTAGCGTGTATTTTTATTCTTGTGCTTATTTCTGCAAATCTTACGACTAAGGCTATGAAGAGTTATCCCAGTCAATACCGTCTTGAGCCCGACGTCAGAAACCGACAACCAGTTTGAAGATTCATGATCTCACCAAGGTATGCAGGTTGTCGGTTCACGGCATTCTACACGCTCACATGGGCCCGCGCGGAAGAATGATTAACCTTCCTTGTTCTTGAACCCGTAAGCCGCCTTTATCCTGTGCCCGACGGACTCTCCGGACCAATAGGCCCCCGTCGCCGTGCCCAGCGCCACGTACGGGGCCGTGTGCTCGCCGGCGAACCACAGCCCCCGCTCGGGCAGGCCCTGCCTCATGCGCTCGACGTCCTCGTCGCCCCGCTCGAGGCCGACCTGGAAGTTGCTGTAGCTGCCGTTGCCGGCCAGGTCGTCGCGCAGCCAGGCGGTGGCCAAAAAGGCAGTCGGTTGACAGTCGGGCGATGCCGCGTCGTAGTGCGGCAGGCGGGCGTAGTACGGCTCGAAGAAGTCGCGCAGGAACGCGTCCTGCTTCTCGGTCGACGGCGCCAGCCGGGCGACCTCCTCCGTGATGTACCGCGACTGGTCGCCGTACGTGTAGAACAGCAGCGTCGGGTGGCCGGTGCCCTCGGGCAGGGAGCCCAGCTCGACGACCTCCTGGTTCCACTTGTGCGGGTTGCTGTCGGCGGAATACTGCGGAGACAGCCACTGGCAGAACCCCGTCACGACGCGGCCGCGCGCGTCCGGCTTGAGCCAGAATGCCGTGGGAAAGCTGATGTAGACCTTTTCGAGACAGCCGTATCCTATACTGGCGATGGACTCGGACAGCGCCTTGGGGAGTGCTGGGTTGAAGGCGCTTTGGTGATTCTTTTTCAGCCAGCCCAGAGGGGCCGTAAAAACGACTTCGTCGAACGCGAGCTTTTCTCCTCCGGCGGTGGTTAATGTTAGCTTGCTACCGTCGTCGCTGGTTGTTTCGACATTGGAAACTACCGTCGAGTATAATATCTTTGCCTTGTCGAGAGCCGGTTGAGCAATCTTTTGCAAGATTTTCTGGTAAGTTCCGGCGCAAAACAAGTTCTCTGATCCATGTTAGCAATTCTTCCCTGATTGTTACATCACGCTGCGAGACTGAACAAAAAAAAATTATTCACCTCCTTCAATGCATTCCTCCATCCAGAAGAACTTTAGGCTTTGCTTTTCGACCGGCTCACCGACAAACGCTCCCCACATCTCGGCCATCTGTAAGATGAAATTGCGCTTCTTTTCCCAGTCGGGCTTCGAGTCCGGTATCCTTTTGACGACCTGTTCGCGGAAGAAGTCCAAGAGGCTGCTTTCTACGGGGATCTTGGCCGAGTTCTCGCTGCTGTAGGCAAAGGCGTCCTGGACAATGTCCCACATCATGGTCGAGTAGATGTCGCTGTCGCTCTGGGCCAGGAGCCGGCCGTCCTCGTCGTAGATGTACGTGTTCTCGTCCCACCGGCTAAGCGGGATCTTGGCCTCGGCCGCCACGTCCAGGATCGGGTTGTCCTCGGTGCCGTGGATCCAGTTGGGCCCGCAGTCGACGACGTGGCCGCTGCCCGGCAGCTTGGCCTGGTGCACCCGCCCGCCCACGCGGTCGCGGCCTTCTATCAGCGTCACCTCGAACTCGTCCCCGTGCTCCAGAAGGACGCTGGCGCATCTCAGCCCAGCCAGACCAGCGCCGACAATGGCGATCCGGGGCTTATGGTCGAGGGCTTTGGTCCGGCGCTGCTCAGTCATCAGATTTGGCCTCAAAATTCATGGCGGAGAGCCTAGCTTACCTTGCCAAGCCTGGACAGCACGTCGCTAGTTTCTGTCACCTGCCCGGGATCCCCCATGATGGCACTGAAAAACCGGCAAGCCTTGAGGTCTTTTGAGATGCGGGAAGTGTTCTTGCCGAAGCCACTGCCAAAAGACATGGTGTAAGCATCCATGTTGAATATTTTGAGTTGTTGATGTAAAAATAAGTTATAGAGTAAGAAGTAAAATGTATGCGGAATTAATCATTCGGCGCCGAGGAGAGGATTCCGGGGCAAGGGCTTATATATAATAAAAGCAAGATGAGGCTGTAATTCAGTCGGCATCTGGTGTGAAACATGGAAGTGATGAGATTGCGCTGATGATGACTAATATCAAATAGCATGCAATGCCATGAACGGAAAGGGTGACGTGGAGTATATGTAGATCACGCCTGCTGGCTTTTGCTGGTCTGAATCTCAGGACTCAGGAGGTCGCGAACAAGTTATCACGACCCGGCTTGAATCAGACTGGGAGCGGCTGATTTTGAGGCAAGTCGAGATACTTCTCGACAACCGCGCAAGTATGGTTTTTGAGATCTTGTCAGCGATGCTCAGCAGCCGAGATACCAGCAGCACTCCCCAATAAGCCACCTACAACATCTTCGCAGATGGCTTAATGCGACGCTTGAGGGCCCAGATGCTTGGGCTCAGGAACCAGGTCAAGGTTCGCCCATGCGATCTAACGAGGGGCTGTTATTGGACCAGCTTTTTCTGAGAGAAAGCGCCTCCCTCCGGCTTTAGTCGGCTGAATCTTGAGTGCTACCTCCGTAGGTGATACCGAGCGGGGAAGATGACGATCATGGGATAGAAGTAACGGAATCGCCTACCGTAGAAGCAGCTTCGTTGGGCTTGATGACGGTAATATCGTTCGGAACGTTGAGATCATCACCTTGCGGTACTATTCTTGAAAATCTGCCACGCGGCTGACAAGCATGCAAAGATTACGAGGTAAAGTTTAGAACAACCGGGTTTGATCCACTGAAGCCAGCAGCAAATAGCGCTAAAAATGTGCTATTCCAGTATATTACCGATCGATACCTTATCTCGATTCTCGAGCTTTCAGACCCTTGGTGAATTATTTATTATTTCATACTTTGTCTACCTGCTCGTTGCTAATTTGCTTCAAGTCTGGCCATTCTCCATATGAAAGATTCAGAAGATTCTCGTTGGAACTTTGTCTCGATGAGTCGACGCGCATGGGATTGCGACTGATTGTTCATCTTTCATCTGCCCGCCGCCCTGACAAGCCCTAACTTGACTTTTCATCTTTGGTCTCGCTACCGACGGCCACTTCGACTGGAGGAGTTGGAGAAGAAGCCTGACTAACGTCTGAAGTGTCTTTGCCGTCCTTAGATTTCCGATATTCTTTTAAGACGACCCAGATGGAGATTAATATAGCAAAGACTGCCCAGGCAACGGCTCCGTAGAAAGATGCCTTGTATCCTTGAATGCGGGCCGCGACCAGGTCTTGACCGCCGTGATTGGAAGTGACGCTATTGTCAATCACGGTCAAGACGGCCAAACCAAAGACGGCGCCTCCAACGTTCAATGCCATCTATTTGAACTGTCAACTTTGCTCTCTGGCCACGGGTTGCGAAAATGGTCGATCCAGATACCACGCAATGGGGAAAATACTTACATTGAAAATGCCAGCCACGGATCCCTGGTCGGCAGCGGGAGAGGACGTCACTACCACAACCATGGTAACGTAGTAGACCGTACCAACGCCCGCGATGTATAGAATCATGCCCGGGAAACATAACCGCCAGTACATATCAATCGAGTCCACAAAGGCGAACAGAGTGACACCCGCGATAGCAAGCAACCAGCTGATCAGTAGCAGGATGTTCGGCCCGACGGGGCCCAACAGATGGGGAATGATCATGTTGACCAGAAAGGCCGTAACTCCGAGAGGGAGGAAACGGATTGATGTCTGTAATGCATCGAGGCCCAGGTCTGAATTCGCTGTTAGCCTTGATACGACAGCAGAGGGTCTCATTCTCAGCCTCACCTTGCAGTAACAGAGTAAGAAAATAGTTGGCGCCCTGCCAAACGGCGTAGGTGATGGCCGCCAATACACAACCCAAGGGAACTGCTGATGACTTCCACAAGTGTGGAGGCATGAAGGGTTGCGAAGTGTACTTTGCCTCGATTACTCCGAACGCAATCAGGGAAACAACGGCAGTGACCAGCGTTCCGATGACGGCGCCGCTGCCCCAGCCGATTTGGTTGCCCTCGGTCAGTGCATAGATCAAGAGAATCAGCCCTGCGACGGACAGGAAGGTGCTCAGAGGATTGAGTCTTTCGACCATGTTTTTAAGGTCAAGGGATTCGCGCTTGGTGGAGGTCGTATTCCTGAATAGTGCCAGAGCGAGGACGGAGAGAAATCCTTCGAGGATGAGAGGGAACCAAAAGATCTGACATGTTATTAGAAAGCCGGTCACAAATTGCATAAGAAGTGGAAGAAATACGCACCCACCGCCACGAGACCAACGAAGTGAACAGCCCGCCAATGATGGGACCGAGCCTATACTGTAGGTAAGTAACGGACTGAGTCGAAGATTCACATCCAAAAGTCACTGACACAAAACCCAGAGATCCAGAAGCTCCCCACCAGCTCAGCGCAAGAGCATGGGACTTGGGCGTGGGGAACAGATGCCCGACCATGGCTTGAGCTGAAGGTATCCTGAGAGCTGCCGCCACACCTGTGCAGCAGCAGGTTAGCAACAACTCGACAGCCTGGCAAATATCGAGCACGGAATGGTCTTCTTACCTTGCAAAGCCCGACCGAAAAGGAAGCCAATCTTGTTCGAGACGAGTGCGCAGATGAGAGTGAAGATGTTGAAGGCAATCATGGCCACCTTCAACACGATCTCCTGCCCGAATATGTCGCCAATGCGGCCGCCGAGCATGATAAAACTGCCATACTATTGAACCAAGTCAGTGATGGCGATGTTTTCATGGCTCAAGCAAAAAGTCCCAGGGGCGAAGAATTGATGTTGACATCAGGGCAGCGAAAAAAGTACCGTAAGAGAATAGGCCGTCATCACCCATTGGAGGTTCCCCTCGTCAAAGTCCAACTCTTTCTTGATGGTCGGCAGAGCAATGGTGCACATGCCAAGATTGGCGATGTCGATGAAGAATGTGAGACATCTGTGAGATATCAGCATCAGTCATCAGTCGCCATCATATCCAGTAGATACTAAGGCTTGTCCCGGACTCACATGATGGCCAAACATGTTACCTTCAATGCCTCGTTTCGACGTGTTGACGCACTCGCGCCTGGTGGCGGCTGTTCGTCCATTTTCGTGGTATTTTCGAGCCGAGGCAAGGTGTTGAGAATTGTTGGAATGCTTGAGTGACTCGAGCATCGAGTCAAGTCCTCAAGGCTCGCTCCTGATCTGTCAAGCGATTCTCGGAACGGTCCCAATTCTCAGTCTTTCTCAAAACGGCATGGAGCTCGTATGTCTATCCTTGATCCAGTTGGCATTTGGATCGCCAAAATGAACGGATGGCGTATTGACAGCAGTCATGTGTCATCAGAAAAGACAATCGTATAGTAACCAATTCTGGTCCGATCTAGTGCGACCCCTGGGCCCTGGCTAACCTAAAGGCGAGGCAAATGGTCTCGACTCTCTAACAATCTTACGTGATCGCAGAGCCGCCATGTACAGAGCACTCCGTAGGTACCTCATACTTTAAGCCCCGGTTCCGCGGAGAAAAAGCGCTGCTTGCAAGACTGGAGCCAACTTGTTGAACATTCGGTAGATGGTCTTACCTCCCGGAACTCGTCCGTAGAAGGCCCGCATCCCCGGAGTTTGTCCACGGCGGCTCGGCAAGATGGTTTCGTGAAGGTGAAAGAAAGATCTGATTGATCTGATTAGATAAGAAATGGGGCTCTGGATCCATGTTGCCCCGTTTTCAGTGTCGCCTCACCCTGGGGATAGCTAATGCCAAGCTGAAATATCTGATTGATCTGATTAGATAAGATCTACTCGTAGCTCGGCTGTCGTATTATAATCAAATCAGGAACTAAACTTGCCGATCACTGTCAAGCGGTCTCCCGGAGACATGTATGAAGATGGTTCATACAACCGAAGAATTTGTTCAATTATCCACTTTCGCTTCTAGGTGAAGTATTAGTGCTGTAAGTGTGGTGTTCTTATTTTTATACTTATTTCTATTTCGACTCCACTCAATTTTTCACATTCTTAGTGTCACGTCATCTAGGTACGAACAACGAAGAAAAGGTCAATCAAGACATTAAATTATATAACGTCACTATGTATTGTTTGAAAACGTTCTGAATCATTTTATAAGTATAATGTCTTCTCATTTTATAAGTATAATGTCTTCCACGCCTTGGCGCGGTGATCCATCGGCGTATTTAGTGGTGGCACTGGTGGGATAGTCAAATTGTCTTCAGTTCAAGGCGCAACAGACAAGGTAGGTGCCTGTGGGATGTTCGTAACTATGGTCTATGAATATACAGACATCCTAGAAATATGGGCCCCAGCCGCAAATCTCGCAGCATTACAATGTTACGTAGCATGAACGATGGCTTTCTTGCTGTCTCCAGTCTCCAGTCGCGGGCCAACTTCATTTCCGCATCGCCAGGGATCAAGTGGTGGCAAAGTAAACTCTAGTCATGGACAAGGGACGGCTCCGATGCGCTGCTGACTGTTTGCCCTTGAGAGTAAGTTAGCTCGTCTACGATGTTGCGACAATCGTCTCTTTTCCACGATACATTGGGTAAATCATCCGTTCAGGGAAGACTACAACATACGTTTCAGAAGTCAATCACATGGCAGACGGCGGCAAGTGTTCCGATGATCGGGCGGAAAAATAATGGCGAAAATGCTTTCTGTCGTTGACGACAGGGCTATGACTGCCATATTATCATGATCCTATGGAAATGACGATGATTGTTTCTAGTTGTCGCTAGGACTCACATATAAAAGCTCTACAGTACAATCTGTCCAAGAGCTGTTAAACCAATGAAATGTTTTTACCGCTTCACGACTGACACCCTCCAACATGTCGCCAACTGAGCGATCAATGACGCTGGTCTCGGGCTCCAGCACAACCCTCCGCCGGGGCCCAGTGGACATATGCAACAGCGAGGTAGCCGAAGATGCTCAGGCAGTCTATCCTTTGACGCACAGCCAGGAGGGTATTTGGATTGACTATCTGGCAAGCCCAGAGAGCACACAATACAATCTCTATCTGGACTTGGACTGTACGAGCAGTGAAACAGATGCCACCAAGCCCGTCACTGCGGCTGTGGTTATAGAAGGTTAGGTCTACATCGAATACGCCATGTGGGTGACAACTAACGATACCATCTCACTATAGCAATCAATGCTCTTGTCAAACAGCACGCACCCCTGCGCTCCACCATTGTCCTGCTCAAAGGAAAGCCACATATTCAAGAACATAATGCGAGCACAGCACTACCATTTGTCCGGATACTCGGCGATATTACCGATGAGCGCACCATTCATCAGGTTCTTCGGGAGCCGTTCGACCTCCCCCACGAGTATCCCGCACGTTGGTACATCCCGCAGAGACCAAGGGGGTTACAACTATACCTCGTGGCACACCACATTGCCGTCGATGGAGGTAGCATGAGCCACATATCGAGGAATCTCTTTGAGATGATTGAAAGAGGTGACACCGTTGCAACTCATGCATCTGAGCGCTTCCAAGCAGCACACGCGATTGAGGCAAGGGAACTGAGAACCCCAGTGACTGAGGAATTGTTAAGACTAACAATATTACAGCAAGGATGGCTCCCCACATCTGCTCGGAAGCAAGCCGAAGCTGTGTGTCTCGCCCAGATCAAGGACACTCTTCCTTTCTCATGGCCGAAAGAGAAGATATCACCTGCTGCCACCACCGACAGGTATCGCGATATTCAGTCATGGGCAGTCTTTTCCAAAGAGGTATGTTGCTTGTTTTTCTTTCCCCATTTTCTGTCATTTGTGAACAAGCGACACTAATCGATCCCAGGATCTTAAATCTTGGAGCTCCTGCTTCGGAACCTCATGGTTCAGAGTAGCCACCACGCTCGTCGGGTTACTTTTGCACCGCGAAGCCGAAAATACCCTCGACGGCGACCATGCATTGTCAGTCGCATTCGACGGCCGGCCCGAAGGATTCGAGAACACGGTCGGGCACTTTGCGAATGCTTTGCCCATCAAGATCCCCGTTGCTCGCCATCCTCAGGCTGATGACAGAGCGAATACTCTGTCGTCCCTGGTCCGCTCCGTGTCGACTCACATATCTCGGGTTAAAAAGGCACAGCGACTATCCGTACTGGATATTGCAAGGACTTGTCACGCCAAGGGGCTGGAATTCGATGCGCCGCGGGTGGCGGTCTCATACTCGCCGAAGCTGTCAAATGATTCTTGCCGCCTCTTCCCTGTAGAGGGAACGTGGGACCTGTTCTTTGTATTCCTGGGTTGTCCGGAAGGCATAGAACTCGGGGTATGAAATCTTCTATCGTCAAAGGCTTGATAAAGGGTCACTTGAGGCTGATTGAAGTGCTGACCTTTTGTTTTCTTCGCAGGTTGTTTACGACCCTAAGGTATGCGGCAATGCGGCCATGCAGAGCATGCGAGAGTCCTTCGAGGGCATAGTAGCCTTTAGCAATTCGGAGAACCAGCAGCTTGGCGACCTCTTCTCGTTGCCAAAATACCTCGGCGTCCCTCCTGTCGAACATGCTGGTTCGAGTTTCGTCTCAGTCCACCAGATGTTCCAGCTACACGCAGAAAGCAATCCACACCAGGTTGCTCTCCTGTGTGAGGAGTCTGGCGAAGCCATGACGTATGGAGAACTGGATTTCCTCTCGAGTATCAGAGCAAGAGGTAAGAAACCCAGCTAAACAGACAAAAAGATTCTTCATTTCTGACGATGATAAGTTCTCCTTTCTCATGGCGTCTGCGCCGACTCCGTCGTCGTTCTTTGCCTCGATCGCGGGTTCCATCTCCTGGAATGGATATTGGCCGTACTGAAGTCTGGCGGCGCCTACGTCTATCTCGACCCAAAGCTGCCTCCCGATCGGAAAACGTCCATCCTAGATCGAGCATCAGGGGCTGCTCTCGTCGTGGACAATGACATTGCTTATGATTGGAAGAGCCAATTCTCCGGTATTGTAATACCGCATGTGACAGCTCACGCGATGGACAAGAGTAACGGACAGGAACAAGAGATACCAGCGGAAGTCAGGCCAGACCAGCTTGCCTACATGATATTCACGTCTGGAAGCACCGGAGAGCCCAAGGGGGTCATGATCGAGCACGGCAGCATTGCGCACTTTGTCCGGTCGAGCACATCAGTCTACGGCACAAAATATACCACTCGGACACTCCAGCTAGCCTCGTTCAACTTCGACGCCTCCATCCTGGAGTGGTCTACGACGCTTGCGGCCGGCGGAACGCTGTGTCTAGCCCAGAGTCCGGCGGCGCTGGTCGGGGAGTATCTGGCCGATGTCATTGAGACGAACCAGGTCAGCTTCATGCAGATCACTCCGACAGCGCTCGCGACCATTCCACCCGGTCGCGATCTCCCGTCGCTGAGGTGCATCTCTATCGGAGGGGAAGCGGTGCCGGGAGACCTTATCGTGCACTGGACCAAAAGAGTGCGCGTGATCAACTCGTACGGACCGACAGAAACTAGGTGCGGTTTGAACTATATGCCACGGGTGACCTTTACGATCTGCTGACACAAAGGTTCATAAAGCATCGCCATCGCTTTCCGGGAATACCCCAAGAATGAACCGATTACCGATGCCGTCTCCGTTGGGAAACCGCCAAAGGGAATAGAGGTGCACATATGCAGTCCGTTGACTAGGAAGGTCTTGGCCCATGGTGTGGAAGGTGAGGTCTGCATCAGTGGTCGCAGCCTCGGCCGAGGGTAAGCATAATATTCGAGCTTCGGCCCAACTACGTAAAATGCTAAACCGCGATGAACAGATATCGAAATCGACAGGAGCTGACAGATAGTACATTCGTGATGCATCCAAGGCTAGGCAAGCGACTGTATCGCACAGGTGATCGGGGGATGTTGCTGCCAGATGGAAACCTGGTTATACATGGGCGAATTGACCGCGAGATTAAGGTTCGAGGTATGATTACGTTTTCCTAGTCTTGCGACAATTTGCTGAGTGGAGTGTGTTTCTAGGATTCCGGATATCTCCCGAAGAAGTCGAGAAAGCAGTCGTCGATGCCGGAACCGGGGTGCAGTGCGCTTCTGTTCACCCATCGCCTGATGGGCTGGCCTTGTACGCGCTCGTAACACCGCAAGACTGTTCGGCCCCGTCTATACTCCAGAACCTCAAGACATGTCTGCCGGCGCACATGGTACCATCTAGAATCATCAGCTTGCCGGCACTTCCGATGACTGTTAGTGGAAAGGTTGACCACAAGAAGATAAAAGAAAATCTCGGCACATACGTCGTCACTGCAGCTAATAGCCGTGCATTGAACCACTGAGGACGTCGGAGGCTGCACCCAGCAGAAACAAGGCTATAACTTCGGCGGCCCTTGAAGATTATGTTGCCAAAGTCTGGCAATCAGAGATTGGCTTGACAGAAGCGCCATCTCGCCATGTCAATTTCTTTGATATGGGCGGTCACAGGTAAGCCACGCAATGTCGTCCATATTGACCACGGGTACTAAATTGCGTCTCCAGCCATATGGTCCCTCGTCTGCACAAAAAGATGCAGGAAGACCACCCGGGATGTGAGATCCGCATGGTTGAGCTGTTCCACCACTCCACCCGAGCTGCTGCGCCGAGGCGCCCGAGACACCACCACTCCCACTAATGTAGACGGACAGGAGGACGACTCATCTGATACGGCAACAACGACCCCAACTCCGACCACGACAACAGCGAGCTCCCCCACTTTGGACAACTCCAGCATCACACTGGATCAGGACCGCAGCGTAGCAGTGATTGGCGTCGCTGGAAAGTTTCCCGGCGCTGACGATCCAGACGAGTTGTATGAGAACCTGAAAAACGGCCGCTCGGGAATCCGGGAAGATGCTGGCAACAGCGGACAAAAGTCGCTGCCGGAAGGTTGCCTCTGGGTTCCGCGTGTCGGGTCCCTGTCTGGTGTCGAAGACTTCGACCACTCATTCTGGAAGCTGACCCGGGAAGAGGCCATGGACATGGACCCCCAGCAGCGGCTATTCCTTACTGCGGCACTGCAGGCTCTCGACGATGCCCGGATCGACACCTTCAAGGACCAGGTGAACAAGGTCGGCATGTTTGTCGGCGCGGCGGCGAACCGCTACCACCACTTCACGCAGGCCGTTGCTGGCGATGCCTTCCAGCGGGCCAACAGAGGTTTTGTGGCGCCTTGCATTTCGGCTCGTACAGCGTACCATTTGAATTTGCACGGGCCCAATGTGACGATCAACACCAATTGCGCGAGCGGGACGGTGGCCCTTTCGCTGGCGATCGATGCGTTGAGGAATCACAGGTGTGATGTAGCCGTTGTAGGAGGAGTCTCGGTGCAGTTGTTCGAGTAAGTATATTTCAATTTCCCGGTACTATACCTGATGATATGGAGGCTAATCAGAACAAAATAGGGGCGGCTACATAACTCAGGAAGGAAACATCTTTTCTGCAACGGGTCAGTGCAAGCCGTTTGAAGAGGAGTCTGACGGCACCGTGCCATCGGACGCAGTCGTAGCCGTGGTCCTAAAGCGTACACAAGACGTTGTTCGAGACGGGGACTCGGCCTACGCTCTCGTCGCCGGTGCGGCGTACAATTCGGACGGTGCAAGTCAAAAGGTTGGATTCCAGGTGCCATCACCGCAAGGCCAAGCAAATGCGGTCATCGCGGCTTGGGCGAATGCCGGCTTGTCACCGGTAGACTTGGAATATGTCGAGTAAGTCCCCCTTTTCGAATGGTAATTCGAATATGACAGGAGCCTTGTCGCTGACCGAGATGCTAGACTCCATGGAAGCGGCACGCCAATCGGGGATGCGCTAGAGCTTGATGGACTCCAGAAGGGACTTGATCATCTCGGATATATGCGTAAAGATTGCATCGTCGGATCTAACAAGGGTCTTCTCGGCAATACACAGGTAGGAATTTGAGGACCAGACTATTGCATAACGAACAGAGCTGACAATATTCCGTAGCAAGCATCCGGACTCACCTCGCTGGTCAAGATCTGCAAGTCCATCCAGCATGGCATCATTCCCCAGATGTGGTCGTCGGGACGCGTGAGCCCCGTCATCCGGCCACCTCCCACTACAATTTGCATATAAGCCCACGAAACTACGCCCAGACTCCTTGATTGGAATTTCCGCTGCCGGCTGGGGCGGCGTCAACTCTCATGTCGTCGTCAAGGTGCCGCCTACCGAGCTCTCGAGGATGCCAGGTGCTCCAAGGTCTAAGCGGACTTTCAAGCTCGAGACACTTGCTGCACCGCGATTGATCTCGGACGAGATCACGGATGACTATGTTCAAGTGAATAGGGGAGAGGAGTTGATCATCCAGAAGCTGTCCGATATGCTTAATGGAATCGAGATTGGTCCGCATACGGATCTTCGCGCTGCTGGCGTTGACAGCAGCATGTTTGTCAGACTCGCACACTTCCTACGGAATTTAGAAGAGCATCTATTTCTACCGTAAGTCTGGAATCCTCCTGCCAAATATTTTTTAAATGGGCCAAGGATGATGTTCTTTTGCCGAATTTTCCCATTTTCTGGATATGGCTAACGCAACGAACAGGATGAAGACACTTTTGAAACCAGTCGTGACTCCATCAATACTTGCAGCCGAGCTGAGACCGGCTCCCAAAGCATCATGGGTAAAGACCGAGATCGCCGTAGATGGGGCGACGACATCGCGACTTTTCCAGAGCATGGTCAAAGATACTCTGAAAGGGACGGACGGCCAGGTAGCGGCAGTCTAGACAATACTTCATATACAGTCTAAATAACTGTTGAGAGTGCTGATTTAGGCAGTGTATTATTATAAAAGATTTACATGCGACTGTTACTGCATATAAATAAAAGAAGAGGCAGGCCCAGATCATACCAAATCGCTCTTGTCCACCGCCCAGTCCGGCAACCTGCAATTGACATCACTTTGTTCCTTCCAGTTGGGATCTGCCCGCCACTTTTCCATCTGCGTCCGCAGCTTCGGTATCAGAGTCCGAATCGTGGGCCTCTTCTTGGGATCCTTTTCGCCCGCGTACTTGATGCTATACTCTAGCCGGTCCGAGTATACGGAGCGGTCGGTGATCTGCAGGACCTCCTTGCGGGCCGCCCGGCCGCGCCACTTGAGTTGTCGCTCTGTCGGATCGGGCAATGCCCAGCAGTTCATGTCCACTAGTGATCCAGGTCAGTCCTATCTCCCGTGAGTCAAATGTGCTGCTCAGGGCGCTTCTCTGTTGGCAGCATTGACTTCACTTACTGTGTGCCATGATATCTCGTTCGCATAGCGCGTGCATGATGCAGGCGACGGCCCACATATCCGACTTGCACGTGTGCGGCGACCTCAGCTCCTCGAGCTGGCTAGTCTTGGTTAGATACGGTGCGAAGCAGAGCTCAGGGGCATGGTATTCCGGGGTACCGTAAAGGAGCCACTGCCAGATTATCGGGTCAGCCTTCTTCCGTGGGTGACTCGATTTCCTGTCGACCATGTGATATGCAGACGAGATGGTGTACTCACAGGCGGTTTAGCAGATACTGGTTCGGGCTCTGCCATTCCGAAATCCGTCAAGATGACGTACAGAGGTTTGGTCGAGCCCGGAGTCGAGCGCGACTTGAGCATGACGTTGTCGCATTTGATGTCGCGGTGCACGATCGGCGTCCAGGGCTTTGCCTTTTTCGTGGCGTCGATGTCGCCGCGGTTGAGATCGACTGACATGTAGGAAGAGCCTGTCGCGAGAAAGTGCAGGCCGTCCATCAGCGCCAGGAATGCGTGCCAGATGAAGGATTCGGGGATATACTCGGTCGTGTTATGCTTCTGATTGCGCACTCTGTATGCCTTGATGAGTTCGCCCAGGTCCCCACAGTCGCAAAATTCCACTGCATCGGTATTAGTATCCATGAGTGCATGACCCAAGGTTAAACTCACTATAGACAGTGGCCTCGAAAGGCTTGTTTTGTATGAAGCCATCGACGTACTGTACCTATTTCCCGTAGTTTAGCTGGATGAGTCAGATCTCGTGGGTTGCCAGTCATGCCGAGAAAACAATACTTACAAGAGAGTTGCATTTCAGTTCCCTCGTGATCCTGATTTCTTTCTTGACCATACTTATCAGAAAGTCGTTGTCGCTTTTAAACTTTTTCTGTATGAACAAGGCTTTGGTCGGCTTGTGGCGCACTACAAAGATGCCGTCGTTCATGCCTCCTTTTGTACCGTCGCCCGGGTCTATGACCTTGATAACATTGTACTTGTCGTCAAGGGGAGCACTGGCAATCTCATTGCGCTCCAAATTCATGCCAGCCTTGACCTTGGCAAACCCCGGAGGAGCGGCAACGGACGCTGGTGGCGGGCTTGCTTTTCGTACAGCCTTTGGCGCAGCCGGCTTTGGGGCTGCATCTGGTTGGACAGGCTGTTGCTTCGCTGTGAGTTGCTGTTTTGGATCTGGCAACGACCCAGGCCTGTCTATAGTCCTTTTTCCCGTTTCGATATTGTAGTAGAAGTAGCCACCCGTCGTTTTGAACATACGCCAGTCTTCTGGGAGGCGTCCCGACACCGGGTGGTCATAGGTGCCATCTGGGGCGTCTTTTGGGTGGTAGTAATGTACGCGGCCGGACTTTGGTGTCACCAAGACTTTCCAGCCCGGCGGAACATTTCTGACCTCATCGGTTGCGGTTTGGGATGCGGGCATCGTTGGTTTTGATGGGGAAGTTACCTTCAGTCTTGGAGACCGAATCAACAATTATTTGCAAATAAATACTGTTTAGGGCTAGCCTAGAGGCTCTTCAAAATGTAAGTTTTACTCATCTTTCATTCACTTCAGTGCCAAAGCAACCCTCCGAAGAAAAAAGTTGATCGTGGGTGAATCTGTGAATAATACGAGAACAGTCCCTTTGGCATAATGATTTGGATATTGAATCAGCAATCGGATTCTATTCACACTCGTGTCACTTGTGCAATGCCAAGCCAAACTCAGCTTCGGCATTTGAATCAGTGGACGGATCGAGATCGGTCACGCTGAAATCCCCGGTTTCTCAACGTGTACTTATGTTATGTTATGCGAAATCAAACTAAGTTGCTCAACGTGAGGCAAGCAATTGGGACGGAATGTTTGTTGCCTGCAGTTTTTCTCTTTTCTTTTTCGGTGGGAGCCTCGCTGATACGGTGTGCCTCGCATTAGAGAATTGCCATTTTCCCATTTCGGTCTGCCAAGATATGCTTGTACTCAGAATTCTCAATCTCATTGAATCGTTCCAACCGCTCAGGGTGCTTTTCTTAGTGATCTACACAAAGAATCAAATGATTGTTACCTTTGTGTGAGCCAAGACGTTCAGCTACAATCTAGACATCCTTAAGTTCCAGATTGTTTCTCACATAAGCCCGTGTGTAGCCTCTGGCGGCCAGCCTTGTGCATAGGTACGGAGTTTCGGGGGCAACCTTGCTGAGGAACTTCCATTGCGTGCTGCCTGGTCGAAACTTCATATCTTCTTCATTTGACTTTCTCTCAAAACTGTGCATTCAACCATTGCCGTCAGAGCAAAAGCGATCTTCTTTTCACGTCACAGAGTAAAATTCAAATAGCTCGAAAAGATGTACAATGCATCACGGTACTGTGCTGCACTGTTCTTGCTAGTGTCTCAGGCCGCAGGAGACGACGCGCCTCCAGCAGACATCTACTTCCGCCGCCGCGGGCATAGCAGTAAGTACCAGTTTTATCCGCACGGTCAGTAAGAGATGATCTCGACTGATGCGATAGACCAGTTGTGGTAATCGGTGATTATCTTTACGTTCATGGTGGGGAGATCTCTTGGGATTCAGGCAACGGATCACTGGTAGGGCAGAGCGGCGATGCGGATAAGCAGGACGACGGCGCAAACAGAGGTGAGTATAACATTAGTGGCCTCTTGTTTTTCTGTCTATGTACTGACACTGGAGAAAAACTTGAGTCAATGGGACTTTGTCGCTGCCACTGACGGAGTCTTGGAGCAACAATACGATCCCCTGGATGCGGACGCCGAATATCTCGCATGCGCCCTCTTTCGTGCGTTCAGCATTGTGGCCTTATGGCGACTCTTTCTTTGAGTGGGGAGGGTATACACGTTATGGGAATATCGATCCTACCCAGATATGGAAATTCACCACCAATGGTGCTGGTGGCGGAGAATGGGCACCATCACAACCTGGTGACGGTAGTGTGGACTCGGCCGGTGATCTTGTCAGGTCTGCAGGTGGTGCGCGAGCTGCCTGCAAGAACGTCGGCCTCTATCTGAGTGGCTTCGGGAGTGTTCAGACTGATAGAACATTCAAAGGCGATGAGAATGATATGATTCCGGTCCCAGGGATCTTGACATACGATTTCGAGACGGCGATCTGGAGCAACAAGTCCACGAAACCCGGCCTGAACAATTATGGAACCTCTGGATATGCCTCAGCTACTTGCTTAGATGGATATGGAAAACAGGGCGTATTTCTCACAATAATGGGAGAGTTGATGGCCAACCCTTTGCGTTACAGTGACGACGGACTATCCCAGGTCGAAACAAGTACAGTGTCGTTGTATGATATTGGAGCCGACAGATGGCTCAAACAAACAATTTCCGGCGAGGCAACACCGCGAAGGGATCGCACTTGCATAGCAACTGCTCAAAATGAGAACGGGGAGCTGGACATGTAAGCCGCTTCGCGTATGACCATTTCTGTTCTACAGAGGGATAACTGACCACGAAAATAATCAGTTATGTGTATGGAGGTCTTCAATGGAGAATGGGACAGAACAAGCTGTACGACGATATATGGATCCTCTCCATTCCAGCATTCACCTGGTTCAAACTCGATGTGGTCGGCACTCTGCGTACCGAGCACGAATGCGTCATCGTGGGGAGCCAATTGATCTCAGTTGGTGGCATGGGGATAGAACCGTGGGTATTCAACGATCGTGACGAGTGGCGGCAAGGCATCGGCGTGCTGGATCTCATAACCATGACCTGGGCTGATAGATACACCCCAAACTCAACGGCATATAAATCACCACAGATGGTCAAATACTGGTATCGAGATAAGTACGGTGAAGAACGATGTGACATCTTAATGAGAACATGTTGGCTGACCATCTTATAGTAATTTCACAAACATTGCATGGTCAAGCGACGAAGTCAAAGCTCTCTTCACAAACTCAACAGTTGACGGTAAGTGGAACATTATCATACCTAGTACTTGACGACAGAAGGTAATTCTACCAAGATCCAGGGCACCGAGATCTAGGGACCCCAGGGACCATTGCACCGCAACCCAGCAGCAGCCAGGAAAATCATGTTGGTCCTATAGTAGGAGGTTCTGTCGCCGGCTCGGTGGCTTTGTTGGCAACTATTTGCACTGTAATCTGGTGCCGCCGGCGGCGAAGCAAGGTCAATCAACCTGCCACGGCTACCAAGGCACAGAATGAGGAGGTGTCAGACAATACAAACCCGCACCCAGAACCAATGTCTCAGTTATACCTTACTGAACTTAATGGCCGTCCTGGACTATTTCAACTCGAGGGGAGGCAGAAACCAGCAGAATTGCACCATGGCCAAGATATCTTCACTCCCACCGGGCATATGCACACACCAGAGGTTTCCGAATTGGCGGATAGCAGTCCGGTAGCTCAGAAATGAAAGTTCAGCATTCCTATCTCTTCAGATCGAATTATAAAATTGGAGAGTGGGAATTTCACTGGAAGTGGCCTGAAGGGTCTGTTGGACTGTGGACTTGATTTTATCCTTATGGTCTTTATTCATCGCCAAAACATTAGCAACTAACAAAGGGAATTTCCATGACCAGGAATGATGCCATGCATTGTAGATATTTGTGTTACGCATGTGTGTCTGTCATAGTGAATCAGTTATTTCATCATGTGTACCGGCTGTTTCGCTCGAGCAAGCAGATAAGCCATGATATGTCCCTTGTCCAGTCACTCAGCGTGATTTTCATGACGTGTATGTCGGCCTGGAGAGCGAGCTAGAATGTGAACATGGACCTGCGTCTTTCTTAATCACGACCAACTACGTATTGACACGTATGACTATGTTGCTGTATTGCGAGTAAAGACTGTCCGAATCCCAGACTCACGCAACTATATCGGCCAACCATAAAACTTCGAGTTGCCAAATAGGGGTGAACTTCCTTGTCTCACAAGAAACGATTCTTGGCTCCTATGCTGTGGTGATGGTCTTCTGCTGAGAGAATGTGTTCCCCCTCCCGCCGTGTTCTCGACGACCACCTCTCCACCAGCCAAGCAAGCATCGTGAACCTTGTCGGCGATGTACTCGACGCCGCTCCTCTCTCTTTCTCTCGAAGCTGCGGGCCTGCGCTTTCACACACATGTCGGCCCGACAAGCTAGGCAAGATGCGAAAATCTGATCTTTCCCAATCTCAACCCAGAATTTCCCACGGACTTTTCAAGTCCAAAATCCCATTCAAGGACCCAACATTTTCAGACCCAAGCTTTCCAGGTCTGGCATCTCTTTCAGATCCTCAACTATTCGAGGCCCAAGGTAAGACAAATCTTTTGTCCGCAGCCCAGTCTATTGATTTTTGTCACCCGCCTGCACTACTCACTATTCAATCCCCATCATCATCACACCCATGAGCTCAACAGTACACTTCGAGATCAAAGCTAAGACGAAATTTTCGTCCCTACTCTAGTTTCTTGATCCCTCACTTATAACACGACCACACCCACAGCCTCAAGATACATCATTCGCCATGGAGGAAGACTTCGATCTCGACTACTACCTCCACTACGCAGGCACCACTCATGCCGAGCCCCGGCCCATCCAGCCATCGCAGCAGACAATCGACCAATGGCTCGACGCCGTCGTCGAGCACGCGGTCAGCGACCTCGGGGAGCAGGAGCCCAGCATTATCTCGCCTCCCTGGACCGTCGTCGACTTCGCCGCCTGCCCTCCCGAGCGCCGCCTGCGGCTCCAGGCCGCGGCCCGCGTCCACAACGCCGGCCAGGCCGTCTGGTTCGCGCCCTTGCTCTCGCCGCACCTGCTCGACGACGACGTCAACGTGCCCGGCCAGAGCTACTTTGCCCAGCGGGCCGCCGCGCTCGGGCTCCTCAGCCGCAGGGATCCGCGTCCCGACCTCGCCCGCGCCCCAGCAGGAGTCGTCGCCCGTCGCCATTGGCAGATCGACAACGTCGCGCACCGGCAGAGTTTCTAGGAGACCGTCTGCTTTGCGGCCGATGTCACGGAGCGGCTGCTCCACGGCAACTGTCTTCCTGGTGACGATGGCGAGGATGACAGTGAGAATGACGAGGGTGGCCAGGATAATTTTCGCGGCGACGAGGATGACGATGACGATGAGGAGTGGCTGGACGGCGAGAAGCCCGTTTTCATCGGGACCATGAACAGCCGGCGTACTTCGTCCTGGGAAGACTGCATCTACCTCGGCGAGCACGCCTCCGGCCTGGCCATCCCCCTCATGCCCGGCGGTTGCCCTCGCGCCGAGTTACGCGCTGCTCTGCAGTCGCTCAACGACACGGCCTACGAGCTGCTGGACCTCGCGATCCGGTTGGAGGAGGACATGCGGGAGCACGCCGCCCTGGTGAAGAGGTGGGAGGAGGAGAATCCCGACCTGCCAGAGGCGCCCTTTGCGGTCTTTGAGGTCGAGGTCAACAACTACCTCTGGGACGGCCGATGGGACGTCGCCCTGCGCGTCGCCGCCATCGTGACATTAGGATTGGAGGAGGGCAGCGACGGCGAGGGAGGTGGCAAGCAGCGTGGAGAGGACGAGGAGGAGCAGACTCCCTCCAGCCCCGAGTCCCCGACCCTCTCCCAGCTGGAAGCTATCTACGCTTTGCCTCTCTGATTTTGGTATTATTGGATAGAAGTTATTCTTAGGATAAGAATGTTTGCTTGAAACAAAACTCCGGATCAAAACGGCCACAATACTTGTTTCTTAGAGATACAACTTCCATCTCACTTTTTCACAGGCAACCGACAATACTCGGGATAAACCCCCCTCCTCCCAAGCACCATCCCCAACACCACACTAATCCCCAGAACCATCTTCGTAACCACCCGCTGCACCCAATCCGACCACCCCGAGTCCCGACTGAGCAGAACCGGCCAATTGTCACACCTCCAAAACAGACACCGCAACTCATTCCCCACCACCCACCCATCCCACCACCCGCCCACCCACGCCCTTCCCTCCCCCCTCGCCCTCCCAAAATCCAGCACCAAACCATTCAAATTCCGAAAAAACAGCTCCTTGCCCCCATCCCTCGGCTCCGTCCACTCCCGAACGACCACCCTCCCGTGCCCCGCCGCCCTCGCCCTCCGCCACTCGTGCACGACGCCGCGCGGCACCGTAATCACGCCGGCGCCCGGCGTCACAGCCGGCATCAGCGGGTATCCCGCGAGCATGATCTCGGCGGCCCCCTCGAGGACCTGCAGGAACTCGGTGTGCGCCTCGTGGCAGTGCGGGCCCGACGTCCAGGTCGACCCCGCCGGCAGCGTGATGATGGCCTGCCCCGGCATGCCGAGGTCGTAGACGACGGCGTCGGGCGCCGGCCGGGTAAAGGTTGTCGCTGTGGTATAGTCTGTCCGCTTTTGAGGCATGGTCTGATCTGGTTTATTGCGATCGTCTAAAGTCAGCTGTGCCTTGGATGGAAAAAGGTGATGCTCTCGATTATTATTTCTTGTGCTGTCTAATGCTTCATATGTGCCAAATTTTAAATTATGTCCAAGTATATGGAATTACCACTTTTGGTCTTGCTTTATGAACCTGTTAGACATCATGGTGCGCTCAAGCTCGCAAAAATTGACACGTAAACCTCTCGAGATCCTGCGGCTAGCTGAAGCATCAGATCAGGCATCTACTTCGGCTAGTGCGACTAGAACGACACGTTTGCATTCACGTGTGCCCATGATGGCCAAGCAATTCCTATAGTCTCCATCACTATACAAGTGCTAAGAGCAGAAATACAGATTGATGTACTTTTTTTTTCATTGCGCAGAAAAACTATCAAATATTTATTGCATTGTAACAATGCTCTATGTGTACTGATTTATTTATTCCATCATGTTTACGATCATCCAATCATGTGGTTTGACAACCTCTCAGGCTTGCTTCCGTCGTCCAAACACATCTTGGAGTCGAAGTACCCTAGGTGGCAGCACACGCGAGGGCGATGTCCATGTTCGCGATGCGACACCTGGTCGATGAAGCCTCGAGATCCTGGGGGCCTCCTAAGTAATGGTCTGGGTGCCTTCACCTCCACCACGGATACGACGGTGAGCCTCTTGTTTATCGGCTTCAGTGACATCATTGGGATCTTTGCGCATATCAGGCGCCCATTGCGAAGTCGCTGGGCTGTGACCAATCGACATACCCGCAGAGATCTGTGTTGTGTTAGCTACGAGACTGAATAAATCGCAAAAAATCAGCTTGGAAAACTCACCAAGGTCTCCAGGGCGCTGCTCGAATTGTCCACGAGGTCGTCGTCGAATTGCACTGTGCCCTCTTCAAAGAGACACACGATCGTACTGCCACCGAATTTGAAGTATCCAAGCTCTTCAGCACGCTTGACTTCCTCACCCTCCTTGCGGGTGATGACGGTGCTACCGACCATCATAGCGCCAACGCAAATGACCATGACACGACCGTGGTTGGGGGTATCAATAGGGCAGATTACGCGGACGTTTTCGCCATAGACGTCGAGGGCTGATCGAATAGCCATGGGGTTGACGGTGTAGTATTCACCCTCGATCAGCTTGGGCTCTCGCAGAATACCGTCCACCGGAATGTGGAAGCGATGGTAATCCTGGGGCGCCAGACGGAAGATACCAAGAGCACCTTTCTCGTACCGGTGAACATCTTCGGGGTAGGCGTCACCGAGGAGTCGCTTGATCGTGAACTCGCGTCCCTTGATCCAGATGTTGGTGGCCGTGTCAATGCTGTTGAATACAACAGACCGGCAATCGGCTGGGGATACAAAGATGTTGGGGTCGTCCGGAGCAGAGCAAGGTCGAGCGCCTGGCTTCAACGCACGGTAGAAGAACTCGTTGAAGTTCTTGAACTCCTCCATGGGCAAGAGGACTTCATCCATGTTGAGATTATGGAACTTGATGAAACCAGGAATATCTTCCTTGGAAGCAGGATCATCATACTTCTTGCCCTGCTTGACACTCAAGCTCTTCAACATTTTGCGAACTGTCTCGTGTTAGTGACATTGAATGACAACGCAGACGAAAAATACTCACTCCTCTTGTTCTCCATATCCTTGGACTTGAGTCCCTTGTAGAGCAGTCGGATGCCAAGTCTGACGTAGACACTCATCTTTTCCTCGTTGATCTGACCCGTGAGACGATCCTGGACCAGGATGTTGGCCGAGTTGGCACCCAGCTTGTAACCACCGTACGAGATCTTGGTGATGACCTTGGAGTACCATTTCCTCTGTGCTTGGCTGGCAGTGACGAAACCTCCCATCATGATGGAGTTGACCTGGCGCCAATCTTGACTGGCACAGGTAGCAATGTGAGTAATGATGTCCGTGTCCTTGCGCTTGTTGAGACGCGGCTGGTGGCAGATCGGACATTCCCTAATCTCAACAACGTGCTCTTCGCCCTTGTTGACGTTGAGATCATCCTTTTCAAGACTCTCGCCTTCCTCGCCGGCTGCACTCATGTTGGGAACAACAATTGTAGCTGTAGAGGGTTGCTCGCCCTGTACAGTGGACTCCTGTGAGCTCAATGTAAACGAGCCCTCCTCGCCAGGCGTATCAGTCGGAGTCGAGCTGCCGCTTGATGGCGCGTGGCCCGGCACACTCAACATGTGTTTTACCTTGTCAGCATCTGGCAACACATTCCTGACCTTGTCGCCGACCGTTTTAGGTCCGCTCTTCTGCTCCAATTGGTCCTCCAGACAGATGACGGCCTCGTCCATGGTGAGATTACTAGTCTCTTCACCGTTGGAAGCCTTGTGCGGGAATCTTTGGAAGAAGCTATCGATGGTGGATTCTCTCAGTGTCGACCCGAGCGTGTCCAGCATAGTCGTCAACTCGACCTTGGAGATTTCTCCACTCTCATCCGTGTCGTACTGCCTCAACATGGCTCTCCAGAATTGTTGTCGGAGAGCAGGATACGGCATGTACTTGGCACGAATGAACAGCTGCGGGTTGTGCTTGGCCTCCCACTTTTCGGCATTCTTCATCTTCAAGGGAACCGTGAATGGAACAAAGTCAGGATCGTCTGCGGCAGCTTCACCGGCTTCACCACCACTAGCGTTCAAGACGGGTAGCTGCTCAGGTGCCAGGAGATTCGGGTCGGGATTGGATGCGACAGCCGCAGGCGGGTCGTTCAGGCCCGACATGGTAGAGGGGTTTTTGGACAGTGGCGGGCGCATCTTGTTCAGACTCTGCGACGACGCCGTTCTCGACATTCCCAATTTGGCCAACCGGGACTTCTTGACAGGTGCAAACTCCTGGGGATCCTTGAGATCGTACAAACCGGTCTCAGGGTCTGCCTTGGGCGACTTATCAACAATCTCCTGCAAAGGGAACGAGGTCGAAGCAATGAAGTCGTTTCCAGAGTACTTGTCGCGGTCAATGACGGTAAAGGAGAACGAGTACGTCTGCTCATGGCTAAGGACCTGGAAGAGCATCTTCTCGTTGAACACGGGATTGAGATTATGACGAATGACCTTGGTTCGGTACGTCTTCTTGCCGAGAGAAGCCACCACGAAGGGGTCCATGTCGAAACTAGTCTTTGTGAAGTTGGACTCGGGCGGCAAATCAGTGATGCTGCCAATCTCCAAGAAGACGAGTCCGACCACATCACTTCCACCGTTTACGAACTCGTAAGGGTTCTTTCTCTTCTTGCGTTTGAGACCCTTGATTCTCATCCTCCGCTTGCGCTTCTCAATAGCCTCAGGCTTGGTAGGATCTTCATCCTCGGGAGTCTCGTCATCGTCGAGCACATCTTCGTCGTAGTCCTCGTCGTCATCCTGAGAGTTGTCGGTTCCGCTACGCTGAAGGTCGGGTGCTGGCCCATTGCCCTTGGAGGAGGTTCTCGGCCCGAGTATCGGGGTTCTCGTAGGGGTGGCGTTTCGGGAGGGCACGTCGGACACGGACCTGGCGAGCGTGCGGAGCTTCTCGAGTACCTGCGCCGGGGTTGCAGAAGTGTCGTTGGAATCGAAAATGTTGAACTGGAGCAGGACTTCTCCCGAAACCACACTGTCCTTGCTGCCGGTTCTCTTGCTCCTCAGAGGAATCCATCTGGCCTCCTGCTCATCCTTGTCGTTGTTGAATATCTCCTCGAGAGCCAGGTCAAACTCGCCCAAGTAGTCTTTTCCAAATCGGTCCTTGTCCCAACAGGTCGCTTCCAAGAGGAGGTTCTCGATGCCGCTGATGGGAAAGGTCGCAATGACGTTCCATTCGGGGTTCAATGTCTTGGGAACGCAGTGCGAGACGAATCTGTTTTCGCCGCAGTTCAATTGGAGGTACTGCGGGAGGATTCGCGGTTAGTTACAGATTCCGCCTGAGCTTATTTGTAAAGCTCGAATCAAAGGAGCTGCAGGAGAACATTACAGGATCAGAGGTTCCGCTGCGGTCCTTGGCGGCCAAGTTTCTTGCCTATATTTCGCGATACGCATGTTAGTGTCCGAGGCTCCGACTGACAGCTGTGCCCCTCCCTCTCGTTGATTCAAACTCGAGGGAGGCGTCTCTCCAAAGGGGGAGATTTCTCTCTTACACGAAGAACGACAACTTTCAGGACCAGGCCAGCGTCCCCCTTGGCCTCGGGGCTCGAAGTCTCTGCCTTGGCGGATCGCATCGGGCTGGTGCTGCGACTGTTTGTGGATGAATTGGTGTTGGTTTTGGAGGTGGTCCGCTTCAGGCGGTTGGGGATGAGGGAAACCATTTTGAACTCCCAGTTTCAGGGGAGGGCGGGCGCTGCCAAGTTTCTTGTGATTTGCGTTCCAAGGAGGGGACGGGAGCGGGCGAGTCGAGCTGCACAATGAGTGACGTGGGTGATCCGAAATCCCCTATCCTATTGGGCGCTGGAGGCCTTTCCCAAAGGAGAGCTGAAGGTTGGAGGAACGGAAGCGTTTCCAAGAGCCCGCAGCTCACTACACTACCCGTATGCACTGTAGGTCGGTGGGATGGGCGCGTGTTTATGCTGGCTTGGCTTGCTTCGGTCGTGTGGCAGTGAGATAGGTTTACGCATGTACTGGCCGGCACTAGGCGCTGCTGGCTGAATGAATGGTGTCAGGAGCAACCACCCAGCTGGACTGAAGGTCTCGGGAAGCTGGGAAAAGGCCAACAACCTTGCAAAGCAAACGATGATGGAGGGGAAAGAGTAAGAGGATGAAGAAAAAGAAGTAGACTATGATTTTCGAAAGCCCAAAAAAACAAAAAGGCCGTTGTTACAGACTGACTAGGAGCTGGATATGAGGCTGAGCGAGTCGGGTCGGGTGGGCATGCGACAGCTCCTACGGTTTACTTTTGAGTGAATGAGAGAGAGGTGCTGGCTTGGCTTGGCTGGCTTGCTGTTCGTTATTAGCACCGAATTAATTAACGAGCTACTCCTCCCTCCCCCTCTTCAATGGTGTCTTCCCCCTTACGCCTAGCACAACACAGGCTAGGATGCTGCTGGCTTTGAGAACGACCGGAGCGTCAAACCGTCGAGCGCCCACCCCAGAGGTTCCCGTCATGCCAAGAAATCGCGCGTTCGATGGCGGGGCAATGCTTCCGTCATTCACGAGCTGCTGGAAGGAAAGAAACTGGAGAACCTAGGTAGGTGGGAAGCGTGTTCCCGGCGCCGTCTCGGTGTTTGTTTTGGTTCCCTGGAATAGATGGATTATCGTAGTACTGCAATTCCGGATTGAGATCAGACGGGGGAAAAGGGCGCCCTTCCACTCGGCGAGCAGTGTATGCGGACGTGCACGTCACTAGAGAATAAAATAAGGCTGGAGCTGAAAGGTGGGCTGCCAGGACACAGAAGCATGGAGAGAAAAAGGAGAGGGGGGAAAGATGGAGATGGAGAGAAGTCAAGTCAACGTCAAAGTTCGAGACAGTCGAAGGAAATCCGTTGCATTTCATCAAAGGTAATGTGCCACGTATCTAGGTACTCTACTGTACAGCACTGTACCTCGTAGAGAGAGATGCGCATCATTTCCAGCGTCATGAGTAAGAACCGAGATGCGCAAAACACGGATGGCACAGCTGGCAAAAACGCGCCGAGGATGCATGAATAACGCACCAATTCGGGCAATTGCAGTATGAAGGCGTTGGACATTTCGAAATATCACTGTAGTAATCTGATGCATCACTTACCTCATGTGTATCATCGTATGCCTGCCACTTTGTAGCTGACTGCGTCGATTCAATCAGGATCTGATCGGCAAGGGATAGCCGCTTCCAACCGGGCAGTGTGCATCAGAATCGACCATCATTGTCGAATCCTCATATATCATATGTCAAGCAAGTCATCATGAATGCATTCCCCCATCCGACCATGGATGTATGCACAGGTAGCTGTCATCGCTCGAGTTATCCTCGGTCCAGAAGGGTAGAAGTAAACCAGCCTGGTCCATTCCATTCGATATTCTATATGAATTCTCTCCCATCAACACCCACAACGAAGAGATCGTCGACAGGGAACTTGGCCGGGATCTCTTTGGACGCAATGCACACACGCGACCCAGTACCACTGTCTCGGTCCTTCGGGGGCTCAGCAAGCTCCCGCCTAATGCAACAGCTTAAATAGAAGGTTGACATATACTCGAATCCCAGCACAAACGACCGTGCATGGCAACTCGATAATGTAGAGAGGGAAAGGAAAGTATTCGATAGATATGGTTACACTTTACACCGGCTGCCCGCGGTCGACGGCTCTGTCAAGAAATACGAGGGACCAACAGGACAAATGTCCGGGATGTTCGGAAACGGGAACACACAAGCGGCTAACCTAGGCTGACAAGGTCCCAATATAAGTGCGTCCTAGCAGTCGTGTTATTGCTCCGTATACTCCGTATTGCAACACGATGGAATATGTGGTTGAACTCTACTGCTTACAGCCTACGTCAATATCAGAAACAAGTGCCCACTACCCGACCATCACGGCTTGCACGGCCGGTTATGGCGGGGACTCGGCTCGGTTGCGAGTGCGTAAATTCATCGCAAGCTAGCATCACGATTCAAAATTCCGTCGTTGCTCATTGGTGCGATCCACCTCTTCCTTCGCTATTTTAGGGCTGCGAGACTCTTTTCTTCTTCCTCCATTCTAGCCAATGCGAATAGGAGAGGCCAAGGAAAAATGTACGAGGCGGCAAAGTTCCCTATCTAGCATTCATGTTCTGAACTCTGAACTCTGCCGTCTCGAACAAGACATTGCCACGAGTCTTATCAGGCATTTTTGGGGGTCACGGAGTCGCAGATTATTCTGAAACACTGCTTGGCAGAGTAGGTTCGCTGAGGGCCATCTCACCCCCATACACTGTCAAGACTAAGGTTGTTGTACCACTGCCGTTAATACGACGCGTTATAGCTGTCAACTCTTGCTGCAGAAATGTTTCGTGGCTCTGAGCAACAAGGTTTGCCCGCGACATGTCACACAAAGTGCCTCACAGCCACGGGAAACATTCTTGTTGCTTTAAAAATAGAAACGTGTTCGAATGGGAAATGTTTATTGGTGTATGGTGTATTGCCAATCTATAGTGCACGTCTACCACATCTTCTAAACGAGCATTCTGTTTGGTGCCACTGTATAATCATCGCTCCTCCCAAGAAAGTCTTCTTTATCAATTCTTGTACGAAACCCATTACGCCTTGCTAATGCTCATGTGTGTGTGCGCGTGTATATACGGAGCAATCCAGTCCCCGCCCGAGAGCATGAAAGAAAAAAGGTAGTTCAACGCCGTGTAAGATATGCAAAGGTAAAGTAGGCAGAGGCCGGCATTATGCCTGGACCTGGGTGGTGGCGGCGACCTGCGAGACCTCGACGGCGGGCGTCTTGAGCTCCGTGTAGGCCTCGGGCCAGAGGAACATCTTGTCCTCGCGGGAGGGCGACATGACGGCGAAGCGGGGGATGGCCTGCTTGCTGGAGACGCGGCGCCACATGTTGGCGCGCGGGTTGAAGATGGCGGGCAGGCCGTGCCCGGCCGTCTTCTCCTCGTCCTCCTTGCGGATCTCCTCGAGCTTGGCCTGGATGTCGGCGAACGTGTCAAAGGGGATGTACTTGATGCTGTGCTCGACGCAGTACTCCTCGAGGCGCAGGCCGCGGCGCGCGAACAGCACGTCGGCCTCGCGGGCGGCCGGCAGGTCCGACACGCCGTCGCCGATGAAGACGATCAGCGGGATGGTGCCGTCCTCGCACGTCAGCTCGGCCTGGGCGCGGGCCTCGTTGACCGAGAGCGCCTTGTCGTGGCCGAGCTCCGTGTCGTGCCTCCAGATGGGCTTCCACGAGGAGCCGTCGTCCTTGATCTCGGCGTCGTTGGCGATGATCTGGATGTGCGCCGACTCCTCCTCGCCGAGGAAGGTGTCGAGGACCTTGCGGAGAATGGGCTTCAGGCCGGCCGAGATGACGTTGAAGGGGATCTCGTTGGCCAGGCACCACTTGTGGAAGGTCTGGAAGTCGCGGTCGATCTCGAGGGTCTTCTCCATGACCTCGAATCCGTCGTCAAAGGGCACGTTGAGGGAACCCCACATCTCCTCTGATACGTCTCTGAAGGATCGCTCGCCGGTCTTGATCTGTTCGTCGAGCAACTCGCGTTTCTTCGAGCCACATCCGTAAGCGTCGAACAGCACATGGCCGGTATCTTGCATGAAAATGGTGCCATCGAAGTCTGGGGCTTGTTAGTCTATACTCTCAAAGCTCGGCAACTATGCAAAGACTACACGAGATCTTTTGCACGTAATGCCCTTAGATAGTTGGGGAATGTCGAATTGTTCGTACCTGAGAAGCAGATGACCTTTCTCTTCTTGGGGGTCTCAGGCACAATGGCCTTAACCTGCGGGACAGGAGGGGTGACAGCGGCAGGCATCGCGATATAGTTCTGAGTCGAATGTATAAGATGACTTCGTGTATGTGTACAGGTCGAGGCTTGTCTATGTGTCTACTATATATGAGACAAACAAGACTAATGTATGCAAAGCTGACTAGTACAGGAAAAGAGTTCACGGGAATTTTCGAGAGGAGGAGAGTGCCGGCGCACGACAGAGGACAGAGGCAATTTATATAGATTCAGTCCACCTCATCACGATGTAGACTAAGACCCGTCCACCAGATAGCAAGTCGGAGTGGGTCGGGAGTAAAAGAAAATCTGCCACCCCGCGAGCATGACCCATCCTTGGGCTCCCCGGCCTGGTAGGCCCATGAAGTTCTCGTCCGCTCGACGGCTAGACGAGACCACGGGTAGTGGAGATTAGGATCCTGCTCACCTGCATGTGCAGAGGAAGACGAAGGCAAGGGCTCCGCCGAAACTGGAATTTCAGCCACACAGGCCTTGACGGGAGTTGGCCCTGGCATGGGTTGCGGCATAAGACGTGGCTGCTGTGATATCTGTTCACCATGACACAAATCCCACATCATGGTCCATATTTGCCAGCCCAAGATCACCATTCTTCTTATTCGAGAAAGCTCTGTTATTTGGTAAATCTGTGCCTCGCTCGAGGGGAAAAGACTGGAGACAAGACGAGAAGACGGCTGCTGATCCGGATCGGCCATGTTACGAGTAACGGCGTGCGGCTCACTACAGTACGGTCACAGAGGATGTACACTACATACCGTCGGGCAGCAGGTTGCCGCTTGTTGATTCGCCTCCCTATGGAGCCCCCCAACCAGTCTCATGGCGTTCCAGGCCATCTCGGGCGCCTGGACGCCTATAGCCACGGAGATCCCAGCACCCCCCAAGTCGACAAGATCTTCACACGACATGCGGCTTGCGAGATCGCCCATTGCCGTTCAGGGCAAGTCGCTGGACTCTGGCTCGCTGTGATACGACGAGGAGATAGGAACCCGTGGCCAGGGAAGGCCTGGGAGCAGCGCGTCTGGCGCAGATTAGGTTTCCCTGGTGTTTCCCTGGTCTCGTCGTCTACTGGGCGGGCGAGAAGATCAGGACATGGGAAATGTCGATTTGCTGCAACCATGAATGCCATGCCACCCTGCGCGCCTACTAGCTTGTAACGAGACCACAGTCGAGTCACGACATGGCGGTGTTGACATGTGCCCGGGTTGGTTCGTCAGCAACAAATCCAATGCTTGTTCTTTTCGATCCGATCGATGTCGAGAAAAGAAGGCCCGAGTGCCCCGGATTTCACTCATATGATGTCATTGCAAAATCTCCGCCTTTCGCAGAACAATTTGCGGGTTGCGTTGGAACCCCCCGCCAAAATTGTGTGGGCGGCGGCCTTATCTGGAGACGTGCTGGTCGACTGGAACGAAGAGCAGGCCAGCAAGCAGCAGTTCGGTATGCGGCGGACGGTGCTGCAGGCCTCATTGGCTGTATGGCAAGAGTCCAATCAATAGTATTCTGGATGGTGCCCCCCAGCCGCGGCCATTCCCAACTAAGACTGGGGCTCCAGGCTTATGCAGTCGACTTTGGATCCTCCCCATGGGCTTCTTGTTTTTCGAAGAAGCTAGATTGGAAACATCGTGGCCTGCAAGCCCCTGACCAGGCCAGCAAAGCGGTGAGGGGCTCTTTCGAATCGATGTCTCTAGGCCGCCGCGAATCCAAATTTTGTGCTATGGTAACTGGATGGCACGTTGGATGGAATGAGGGGCAATGGAGGGGCAGTTTCGTGATTTCTTCCGTCCTGCACTAGAGGATAATCCCTTTGCCCCCAGACATCGTGACAAACACTTTGTATTGTACTGCTACAACCTGGAGTGTACTTTCCCCTAGCATCGGCAGGAATCTCCGAGCATGAGGCTGGTTTCTCACAATGGCAAGATCAACTGAATATCCGGCAGCTCATCGTGAATGTTCCACAAGTGTTTGTAACAGCTTGACGATAACGCATAAAGTAGAAGATAGTGGCGATTTCGCCCACATCAATTTGCCCTGGTGTATCTGCCTGCTGCTTGTCAGACTTTAGAACCTCGACTTGATAGTATGGCTTGCATGGGAATTGGAATTGCTATCCGATATAGCATTCCGTGCCTACCACCCATGTCGAAATGACAATCCGCTAAATGCATCGTGGGCATTAATGAGCCCAACTATATCCGTATGGTGACAGTGGCTAGTTGGGTAAAGTACAGGTGAGTAGCAGGTAGAAGGCATTACTCGAGTCAAGAATATGAAATCTCCCTCGTCATTGTGCATCAGTGCCATTAAAGAAGACGTTTCTTCTACCAAACGCCCGCTCATGCAGTCACGATGCTAGATTGCAGGCCTCCCAGAGATGCAATGACGTCTGCTTGCTGACCGGGCTACAGAGCCAAGCCCTTTGTTTTTGGGGTTCCTGCAGATATACTGCTTAGGAGAACACAACCACCAGGCCTGTATAATATGCAGGTTGCATCGTTCGCTGGGCAGTCACCTGAGCAGCCAGTCACATCCCACCGGAGTCTTTCTTACGAGGTCAGCCAACAGCCAGACCGCTCAAATTCCATCACCACCAGTGAGAAGAATCATTATGAGGGTGTTGTGACAAGATGGACTTCACCATCGTGCCATCGCAGGCCATTGCGATATGCGTCTGTAACATTCAAAAGGCGGTCCTATAGTATGATTTTCTGGCTGATCTTTCATCCCTATCTCGAGTGTGTACACACTACGATTTTACAACCGCTTAATCCTTCAATAATTGCAACCGCTGTTGTTGTATATGATATAATAGAATGACGTTGGAACGTCCCTATGATGGCCGCGAACCACAAAAGCACGCCGACATGGTAATTCATCTTCACTTTCAATGGGTAAGCCCGCTAAGATCGTCGAGTTGCAGACACGGTCGGTCTCCGAGAGTCACATGAGCCAGGTCCGGCTCGATTTTGTCTTACCTGGGAGCCTGACACCTGAGTCGTGGTTGGTTTCCTGACAGCTCGTACATTAACAATTCTAGCAATGCTTCCAATCACGGTTCGGATACTGACTTAATGCAAGTATCTAATCCGTCGGCAACAAAATCTGTACTACATATTCCCAGTCCATTGGTGTTCTCAATAGCGACTTACCTCTCCATAACAGCACCTTAGCAAGCAATACAGATGTAGCTTAGTTACTTTTGATACCCTCAAAAATTGACGGGCGATGAATCAAATTGCTTGAAATGACTAGATTCTTGCTTGGAACTGGCAAGAATAGTAATATATTTGGCATTCTCTTTTTGAAATGTAGTAGCTTCTCCGATCGCCATATGCGTCTAGTTGTGCGACGATGCCCGTTGCGCCGTTGATCGCTATCTTACCGTGGTCGCGGTGTATCGTATCGTGTCCTCTTCCTCAAATCTATGCAGCAGCAACCTTGGGCTTGAACTTAGATGCTGCCTTCTCGAATTCCGACTTCTTTTCCTGCCAGTCGAGCAGCAACGGGTGTGACGGGGCGGCCTTCTCCAGAGCGCTGCGAAGAGTGGTTAGAAACAGCCACGATACGAAATGCCACGCAAACAAATAACTTACGCCACAGCCTCTTGTCTGTCTTGTCCGGTGACCGTCTTGAGCACCACCAAGTTGGCGAGTGCATCAGCATTTTGCGGCTCCTTTTGCAGCGCCTGGTCGAGGGCGGCTTGTGCTTCTTCGTAACGCTGCAAGTGGATCTCGGTCACGGCTTGGGAGATGAGGGAGGTTATCGACGACGATGCGGGCGTCTGGGCCAGCTCTTCGAATACGTAGAATGATTGCTGGTACTTCTCTCCACCCTGCGACTTTGTATTAGCACATTTGAAATGTCACCCAATCCAAGCCGTGGCCATGCCGAATACGTACCTCTCGAAGTCCTACCCACGACTCGGCCAAGTTGACAAGTAGGCTGTCTTGGGCCCAGCTGCGCGCGGCCTTGACCTCCTTCTGGGCGAGGTCGAGCCTGTTCTGCTGGAGGTGGATCTGGACGATGAGGGCAACGGCTTCCAGGTTCCCCGAGTGTTGCGAGAGGAGGGCCAGGGCCTCCTCGCTCTTGCCAGCCGCCTGCAGCACGGCACCTCCCACGACCTGCACTATGCCATTGTCTCCGTGTGCGGCGGCGAGGTCCTCGACGGTCTTGACGGCCTCGTCCGAGGAGCCGAGGCGCTGGCTGGCGAGCGCGGCGACGGCCTGGAGCTCTGGTTCTGATGCGCCCTTGGTCTCTGCCAGCACCTCGCTCGCTTGTCCCTGGGCGATCTGCGCGCGCAGCACCAGCACCTTGGCGGGCAGCTCGTTCTCGGGGCTGAAGACGGAGGTGTCAAAGTCGACGACCTCCTGGTACTGTGCCTGGTGGAAGTGGTTGTGAATGTTCACGAGCTCGCCCTCTGCGCTGTAGGGATCCATTGTCGTCGGCGGGGGTTCGAGGTCGGATATGCAATTGGTGTTTGATGATAGCTACCACGATTGATACTGGACAGCTTTGTGGTTGTTGTACGTATTTAGGCCAGCGGAAGAAGCCGCCAGGTGGCAGTCGCAATAAGGAGACGCTAAGCTCCGTGTACCCCTGGAAACTGCCCCGCTGGGTGATTGGTCGGCGGCCTGGACCCCTACAAAGCTCCAAGTCCAAGGAGCCAGAATATACTCTCTACGTAGTACTGTGGACCTAAGCTCTCAATATTGCTGTCTTGTTCTCCTTCTTTTCTAAATTAGGGCTTCTTTTGATTGTCATAAGCGATGCACTTTGATATAGAGGAAGAAGGGCAAAAACATATTGGGTAAAGAACGTTCATAACCCATCATTCAATCTTCTTGGTCGGACTGTGAGCCAAACGAGTTGAATCTTATAATTGGGTAGTTTATGCTACTGACGAGATGTCAAAAGCAACGCTTTCGTGAGAAGTATACCTACTTAGTGAGGGGATGAGTACATGTCGTGTTAAACTTGATGTTGTTTTTCTTAGGAGGGAAATCGAGGATAATATATTATTTGAGACCCCCCGATCTGTGTTTTAGATATTGTACTTAAAATAATTGTGTTGAGCAAGCAAATATTGTACGTTCAATGTCACATCTCCGGGAGCCGTATCCATTCTAGAATCGGGATCGTATGCTCATAAGATAGATCACGGAATATGAGCGCACATCACATATTTTCAGGAAGGAAATTCAAAGTCAAGTTCAAGATTGTATTTATGTAGCAATGCTCAGAATACCCAGACCATGAGAGAGAAACCAAAATCACAATGCGCCACAATTCCTCCCAGCAGTATCATAACTCATCCACCGTACAAGACGCAAGCGAAATTTGTTGCAATGTGAGAAATACAACAGATTTAATCAGTGCTTCTTGCTGAAAGTAGTCCTCAGGGGCAAGTCAGTGTCAATGCCTCGGCCGTCCTGCATGTGCTTGTCGAAGCTGACAGTCGACATCTGAACCTTCTCGAACAGGCTGCCGTCGAGCACGGGAGCCGCGGGCGGGGCGCGGCCCAGGCTGTGCGCCATCTTGACGTCGTCGGCGAACTTGTAGTTGGCCAGGCTGGAGGCGACCTGGAAGGCGTTGCGGATCTGTCGGCCGTTCCAGCAGGCCGTCAGGCGGGCGTTGTCCTCGTAGTGCCTGGCGGCAAAGGACAGGACGTCGTCCTCCTTGATGACGAGGGGCTGGTCGCCCGTCATGCTGCAGCGCTGGTTCTCGATGGCGCGCAGCTTGGCGATGTTGAGGCGGAAGATGTCGCGCGTCTGCGTCTTGTCCAGGGGCGGGTAGTACAGCGACATGTGGATACGCGACTTGAACGCGTCGTCGATGCTGCCGACGCGGTTGGTCGTCAGGAACAGCAGGCCGTTGTAGTACTCGAGCACGCGCAGGAACACCGAGACCAGCGCGTTGCGGTTCATGTCGTCGTTGGAACGCTGCGTCAGGAACACATCGGCCTCGTCGAGCAGCAGCACGCAGTCCCACAGGTGGGCCAGGCGGAAGACGTTGGTCAGCGAAGACTCGACCTCGGAGGGTGTCAGACCGAGGTCACCGCAAGTGATGACGAACAGCGGCTTGCGGTTTTCCATGGCCACGGCCTCAGCAGTCGCTGTCTTACCCACACCGGGCACACCGTGGAGGAGGACAACAAGACCTCGACCCTTGCCCTGGATCAAGTCCTGGCCAGTTCCCTCGACGGGGACTTCTGCATAGCGACGCTCCAGTCCCTTCTTCTGGAAGTGAGAAACCACGAGACCGCGGACAATGTCCTTGTAGTCCTTCTGGATGCTCAGACTCTCGAACACGCCCTGATCACGGCGGATAGGCTGCAGGAAGTTGATGTTGACGGGCACGAATCTGCGCTCGCGCAGAGCATAGGCGAACATGCGCCTAGGCAGCAGGATGAGGTCCTCCTCGCGCAACTCCAGAGCGGTGGGATCCTTCTCGTAGCGACGAGTTCCGCGGACCCTCTGGCGCAGGAACTTGTCTACGTTGAGGTTCTCGCGACGCTGCCAGACATCTACACCATCCCTGGTCTGGATGAACTCAGACACAGTATAGGCACGCTTGCCACGAGCGCCGTCATACCATTGCTGAATATCCATCTCGTCCTGGTCGGCGTTGCAGAGAATGGGCTTGGTCAATGCCGGGGTATGGAATCTGGGACGCCAGTCCGGATTCCTGTGGTAGGCCTCCATCATGTCGACAATGACATCGCTCTCCACAAACTCCGGGTGGCGCATCTCGTCATTATTCTCATCCTTGAGAATTTCATCTTCAGGGTCCTCAGTGTCGAAGGGCGGGTTGCGCGTCAGAGTCCAAGCAGAGTACGACTGGTGTCGGTTGCCGGCCTCCAAGAATTTCTGAAAGCTGCGTCCTTGGGACTTCAAAGTGTCCAGAACGTTTTGATGGTCCTCCCAGAAGCGAATCGGGAAGACCTCCAGGCTGTCGATGGAACGCTCGCCGGGGAAGTTCTCAATCTCGAACGTGTGGCGGACAGCACCAAAGCCAGTACCATCGTGGTCGATGTAGTAAGCATAGATCTTGAAGCCTTCGTTCTTGACTTCCTGGAACTCATCGGCGTAGAACTCGCCTCCCGCCTTTGGATACGAAATGTCGACCTCTGGTGATTCCACTCGGTAGATGCGCCACACTTCGTGATAACGGCCTCCCGTCTCGCCAGCAGAGGGGAAGTAGATCAGATCACCGACGCGGAACAGAGACCACAGGTCATCGTATCTGACATCGGTAGCCGAGTTGCCATCGAACTTGTGGTAGAGTGGCATAATCTCCTCGTCTATAAAGCTGACATAGCAGCGCATGTCACGCAGAGCCTCTGTGCTGTCCATGAACATGTCAATGTCCTCGGCCTGCGAGTCAACCGACGCCAGTGAGATGTCATCGGGGAAGTCCTCGCCGGTCTCGTTCTGGGCGTCTTCACCCGTCTCTCCAGACGTAGCAGAGCCACTGGGCTTCTCGACGACATCCACATCGTCAAGAGTGTCGAGTCCCCTCGAAGGAACATCGTCGAGATCTTCCACGTCGCCCCACTTCTCCTCCAAGGAGGCCAAAATGGCCTTCATCTTTGGTTGGAAGTAGACCAAGGACCTGAAAGGCCGGAGGAACGTACGTGGGGAAGATCTCTTGTAGGTCTCGTTGAACAGGGCAGTGAGATGACCCAGCACGGGCTGGGACTGAATGCGAACACGCTGGATCTGTCCGCCGGGAATCTGAGATACGTCGACCTTCTTGGCTTTCGCGAGTCTCTCCTCCCTTCTCGCCCGGTCCTGGGCAGAAGCAGAAGCCTTGTTCTGAGGCCCTTCGGTCTTGCCGCCACTCCATTCTTTCATCCAGCTCTCGCGGATGCGGGCATAGTCCTCCTTGCGCCGAAGTGCCTGCTCCTGTCTGATCTGGGACTGGAGATTGGAGTTGGCCACCAAGACCTCGATGGCGTACTCCTGCTTGTCGAGGTCTTGGAAGTGGTTTTTGAAGTCCTCCCAGTTGACCTTGCGGACCTCGGAGATCTTGGGTCGCCATTTGGCTTCCACACGTAGCTGGTCTGACAGGACGCGCTCACGGCGCTCGGCCTTCTTCTGAGCCTTCAGGTATTCCTCGTCGTAGTGACGGACACCTCCATATCTGCTGGAATCGTTCAACTGCTTGCGAGGGGCTCTGCCGCCACGTGCAGTCTGCTTGGTACGAGCCATGATGATATCAACCCAATGAGGCGAGATGAAACTTGAATGGATAGAAGAGTGGGAAAAGAATTCCGAAGCAGTTCGTTCTGCTTTTTTGATGATATATGGATGGAGGAGAAGGATGAAGGAATTGACTTGTTGAAGTCTGATATTTCCACTTGATGGTTCTGGTCTTATATGTACTCAGAGCGGCTCACGGAGAACACAGGCAGCAATGCCTTCCCCGACACAATGCATGTAGGCAGCCGGAGCCGCCAGACCTGTGGACCGCCGCAGCGGCCGTGCTTGAGGCTGCCGGGTGACTCATGATGATTTCCGGGTCCGTGAGACATGAGGTTCTCCATTGGCCACTCCTCATCAGCTACGATCGACCGTGCTGCAGAATACTAGCTTCGCATCGGATCATACACAGGTACTGCCTGGCCAACGTGGAGACGATATCATGGTGCACTCCCATAGGTCGAGACGAAAACAACTGGCAGGATGTGATATGAGGTGATGCGATGCTAGACAAGAAGAGCGGCGCGTTGGCTGGTGATGGTGCCTCGGGTGCCTGATCTTTGTGGTCTAGGTCTGGGGAGTCCTGGTTGGAGGCTGAGCATCAAGAGGTTGATAGCACATCGCACTGAAGCCGGGCGAGTTGGGGAGGATCCACCATGCAGGCAGCCGCCCAGCGCTTGGCTGTTTGTGGTTAAATATCTGGATTGGGGTGCGCTAGCGAGTTTATACAGATGCACTTCACTGGGGCTACAGATAACTCGTAGTAGAAAGTTTGAGTTGAACTCAATGATCAATGTGTTTTGGTATCCATATCTGGGACTAGCTGAAAAGAGTGACTCCGACGAGATGTGGTGCGCAGTTGGAACGTTTATCTAAAGACTGTTGATGCGAATCTTGAAGGCGAATCGAATCCATCTGAAGTATACCATTGTACTCTGTACAGTACATACAGAGTATTGTCCAATATTCGTGTTAACCGACCAAAGCTCTATGGCCCCCGTCAGTGACAGCCACCGGAGCGTCTCTGCAAGACTGAAAAGGACGTTTTCCTGGCTTGGTCACTGCGTTTAAGTACGTGAACAATATGGTCTAATACGTTATCTGCCTACACAATGGCCTGAGTGCTGGCATGTACATATGCGTTGTCAACCAAGACTTGCGGAGTCAGCGGCCGCCTCTGACTTTTAGTTCTTACATTGTACTATGCCCCGCCACGCCCACTAGCCGAGACCCCTTGGGTGCCGACACTGACATCACAACAATATATTTCGACTGTGCGAATGGCTTGGAACCTGGCATCCCATCCGATTTTTGTACAGCCAGAACTACCAGCAGGGCTCACGGAGTGCTTAAGACAAGCTCATTCGCACGGGCGGTACTTTATGCAAAGATAATTGTCTTGGGGCATAAATAGGAGGAGAAATAAAAAGCGAGAAGTGTCATGAGCCCTGGAATACGATAATAGTAAGTGTCCGTACCTACCGAATATGGATGAAATACGACAATTATTCTTTCAACATTCTTCGATCTAGTCTGGGGCCATTGCTTCACTTGATGCACATAGTCTTGGCGAACCTTTTTAAAGCAAAATAATACAACGCACAATTCGCTTTCACAGGGTCTCGCCTGTGCTTTTTTCATTTATCGTGCAGATATGTAATCCTTTTGGTGGACGCTAATGTAGTATAACACTGCATGCTGAAACGATGCCTTGTTGGTCGTGAAGAAAGCTCCTTTCGCAGTCTCCTAGCAGGAACGAGAGCTTGGGTGACTTGGGCACTCTTGAGGAACGATGGGGAGCCACAAATAGAAACTTGAAGGCAACTCTTGGGCAGGAAACGGAACCCCATCAATACCTAGGTAGAGAGTATCGGGGAACCCAGAGATCGTTTAGTTCAGTAGCACAATGAAACCGCCAATAGTTCGAATGGCCCGCCAGAAGAGGGAAGCACCCAGCAAACAGGGCACCAACAAAGCCATGAACGACTTTGCAAAGCCGGTCAAGCTCATCGAACTGGACAGCATGGTATCGGATACAAGTACGACAATTGCAATGCCGAGAGCGAGGCTGTCATGATATCAGAGAGGACTCGAGCCCGCTGCCGGCAAGGGAGACTTACAGTTGGCGCGCGTTGGTCCCGATTCTCCTGGTGTCGTGGTAGACCCATAGCGCAGTGAACAAGATTGCGGCCAGGCCAGCGCTGGTGGTTATGTTAGCATGGACATAATGGCAATCAGTCAATCGCAGGTCAATCTCTCACCTCCAGGAGGATTCCAACCTCTCCTCGATGAATGCCTTGTATCCATACTCAACATTGTGTAGCAGGGCAGCGATGAGAAACCAGGTCTCATAATCCCTAATCCCAACATCGCGTCTTCTGTTGAATAGCCAAGACAGACCCAGGCATGCAGAGGTGGATATGCCGACGGCAAGATGCCAAGGCCATTGTGGCTCATGAAGAGAGATGTCTGCATCCTGAGACTGGAGAGTCGAGTCTCTGTAGCCGGTCGGTGATGCAGCCACTTGAGATGCCATGAGCATCATTCCCAGAAGGGATGCCGTTGCATTTGAGTGGGCATATGACAAGCCATGAAGAAGCAGCTGCTTCAAACCAGTCATTCGGACAGTAACTGTCGCCCCAAAATAGTCCACATCATGTGAGATCTGCTTCTCTAGATTGGGAAGTTGTTGGTAGTGATTCTTCGCGTCGGTGAGATCCACTCTGGACTTGAGCGTTTCGATCGCTTGCTCCAACCGGCTGGACCATGAATGCGAAGCTTGTCGTTCAACAAAGAAGTGGTCCATGAAGAGTTCGGGAGATGAATCCGTCGGAGGGCGCCGATGACGGTGATTTGTGGTACCCAGAATAGGGTCGTGAAGAGTCATGATGGAGACCCGCGCTGATTTGAAGGGGATAGGGACACAAAGGGACTTTATGTACTGTTGAAGGGGATCGGGGCGAGCCAGAATGGCGAGGTGGTGGTAGAGCCTGCCACTTGTTGGTGACGTATCCGATACCTTCGAGTACCAATGGCGCGATATGGAGGTCCAAACCTCCCGATCACGAGTATCTTTATCCTCGATTGCCATTCTATACAGTCCCAAGTCTCCCAAACATTCTATCCATGTGTCTTCAAAGGCTGGTACTGTCTCGTACAGTAGTGCCATCATGGAGTATGCGAGATGAATAAATGTCAGCATATGCTCCAGAGAAGCCGGCAGACGGTGTCGCAGTAGTTCTAGAAATGAATGGATCCCATGGCGCCACATGCGGGCTGGCATGGCATATTTGTGAGCAAGTCTTCGGAGGGCGGGACTTGCCGAAGGATGTTGAGAGGCCAAGAAAAAGTCATGATGCTCATGCAGCAATGTCCTATGCAGTGCGATCAAGGCCTGCCACTGCTCGTTATCGAGCTTTGGCCCACTTTGCGAACTCTGAGCATTATCGACTTCGATACACTTACTCTCGACCATGACTAGGCCGGCGTAAATGCCTTTGACTTCTGCAACGAGCTGTTCTTGGCTTATAGGCCTGGTCTCGGGTTGCTTGATCGATGGAGCTATCGAAAACTCCCTGGGGATAGGATCTGGCTCTCTGGTCTGGCTGGCCTGGCTCGGTTTTGCGGCAGTCGTCTCTTCCGTTGGATTATTGGGGTCGTATAAACCTCTGTGTGTAGTCGACGATCTCCTCCCAAATCTGGGATCTTGGCGGGTCACTTTTGCAGCTCTCGGTCTTGAACGAGTTTCAGGTCTTGCCAATGGCTCATCGTGATCGTGGGCAGTACATGCTTCTGGGCAAACATCGCAGGAGTGGCCTGAAGGAGGGGCGCGAGAAACGCTGTCCCGTTTAGTTCGCTTCACCTTGGCTGTTAAGCCTTCCATGTCCGCCGCCGCCGAAAGATTTCTTTTTGCAGTCGAGAAGTGCTATTCAATGTGAGAATCAAATGGTGCAATTCTTCCGCTGTAATTGATTTACCTCGCGCAGACTGTGGAAAATGCTGAAATCTATGTCCTTCTCCGTGACTGGAAACTTTACTGAGATGACATTATCCGAGTCTCAATGTGAGTGCGACACGGGAAAAGGAAAAAAAAAGAATTGGTAGTCAAGTGCTTGTTGACAGGTAGATGTTCAAGATTTGAAAAGTGGAGGAAGATATTATGGGAATGGAAAGAATGCCGTCAAAACCAACTGTAGAGTGTGGGATTTGTATCCGCGGAAGACTTATGGTTACCAGCAGGGAACCAGCTGTCACTGGCTCGATTGGGTTGGAGAAGGGGATGAGACACCGCCAACGTGGAAATCCAAGCAGGTTCTCGGACGCGAGGCTTGGAATCACGTAGGACTTTGTTCGGGAGGCAACCTGATGCGGCTGTGCTGATGCCCAAACCCCCGCACCCGGCCGCTTTGAAAGCTGAAAGTCTTTGCTACATTGATTACCGCACGGAAAACCCAAGATAAGCAACCTCTTGTTCTATCCGAAGGCTTCATACACAACCATCACCATGCCCTCGAAGTCTTTTCGGACTCAGTGATCTTCCTCCACTCCTTGTTTCAATCAACAAGCTTTTACAACAAACGCATTTCCTGCCGAACTTTGACATCTGCGAGGAAGGAAAACGTCGGGAATATGACAATCAACTCTATCCTGGCGGTATCTCAGAGGTCGCAAGAGCATGAGCAACGACCTGACGTATCTGGCGCGCTCAGCCCATCACAGAGATATTCATATGGACTCTTGCAAATTTCAGAGTGTCCCGAGCCTTGGTCGTTGCATCGATGTTCAGATTCGGATTACCCGCCACGAAGATTGAGAATCAAAACGAGAATTCATTCTTTCGCGTCATCACGACCGATCGCAGAACCCGAAATGCATCCGATTGTCGTATTTCTCAGTGGCGCCTTCTCCATCGTCACGTCAATACTTGTCGGTCCGTCATTATTCCCATGCGAACCAGGGAAAAGGACCCTGGTGGTAAATCTACTGACAGCTAGGGCTCGAATGGACTTTTGCGTACGTGGACAAGATTGAGCCCTTCTTTTGATCATTGCGATAACTAATATCACACAGACATTTGTCGCGGAGTCGGGATCAAGATCACAGCTCATTCACTCACCAACGATCGTACTCATAGTAGTTCAGATTTACGCCCTCTCAACGATAGCTCTCCACCAATGCCGACCACGAGATCGGTGGAGGAATACCATCATGTTCGCCGTGGTCATGCTCGGGACTACGATGAACCTTCCGACGCACCTGAATGTGGCAGCAATATTGGAACATATGGCAGTGAACCTGCCCCAATTAGTGTCATTAGGATTATTGCTCAGCGTCATCGGACACTCGTGTACACAAAAGCAACAAAGCACAAGGCTTGGTTCGCATGGAGATGATCCAAAACTTGACCATCCCACCTCCCTGCATGAGAAACTTGGCATTATACAGGAGGAGGGTTCGTCTGTATGAAGTCGACGTAGTTCGCCCCAGATTGCTTCAAGACAGAAAGTCAGCAAATTGTTTCTTGGGAGAAGAGAACAGTAGCTGGACCAGAGGCCAACTGAGCACAGCAATGCAGACATATCTCCACGCAACTCTTAATCATTCGTGGTATTTACATACAAGTACGTTACTAGATACCTAGCCGTCAAAGTCTCTTCACACTCGATTGAAGTAGGTGATAGTGTAGGACATCTTATCAGCCCGCAATGTAACTCCACTGCATCTGAACTTAGGCACCTCTTCTGCTGACAGGTCTAGCCGATATCATTCGAACGAACGATGCACAATCCATATCTTTGAGAACGAATTACCCTGGCGACCAGAACAACGGCTCTCCGGGCCTAGGATCGGCGGTCCTCCGACAGAACCATCATGCTCCACTATTGCGCAATGCCGATACCACATGGATGCGGGGAGTATAGTAAGTCTGCGAATGCATATGTATACTTTCATCACTTTCGTGTGCATAGACTCGGGCGTTCATATTAAAAGGAAAGATAACCACTTCGATGTTCATGATCAGCTATTCTCTGTTCCTTATCTTCTTCACCATCTCCGCCATCGTGGCGCTGCCGACCGACAGCAGCGGGGCCTCCATCGGCCCCGAAAGTGGTCATCTTGTTATCGTCGGCGGTAATCTCCAGTCCGACACCATATGGCAAAAGATTATAGAGCTCGCTGGTGGACCCGATGCGCCAATCGTGGTGATCCCGACCGCCGGCGGTGAGCCGACGTACAACGACTCCTTATCCAGCGCCGTCTCGCTGCGCGGCAACGGTGCTCATAACGTTACCGTGCTGCACACCTACGACCCGGCCGTCGCAGACACGGACGACTTCGTGGCCCCGCTTCTGGCGGCCGGGGGCGTCTTCTTCGACGGCGGTCGGCAGTGGCGCCTCGTGGACGCGTACGCCGGGACCAAGGCGGAGCGCGCATTCCAGGCCGTGCTAGACCGGGGCGGCGTGATCTCCGGGTCGTCGGCCGGCGCGAGCATCCAGGCCTCCTTCCTGGCGCGCGGGGACACGGAGAACAACCAGATCATGATTGGCGATCACACGGTCGGCTTCGGGTATCTCAAGAACGCGGCGATCGACCAGCACGTGCTGGTGCGAAACCGGCAGTTTGACATGTTTGACATACTCAAGGTGCACCCGGAGCTCTTGGGCGTGGCCATTGACGAGAACACGGCGCTCATTGTTCACAAGAACGAGGCAGCGGTGCTCGAGGGGACGTATGTGCTGATTTACGATGGTGGATTCTGGTCGAGGGAGGAGTTGAGCGAGCTGAAGCATCTGCCACCTCCGGAGAGCCGCTTCTACTTCCTCCGACCAGGTGACAAATATGATTTGGGGTTAAGGAAAGTGATTGAGACGAGTGAGGCAGAGTTGTAAGAGAAGACCCATCATTTGGTGTCTTTCCTCTAGTCCCAACAGAAGTTCAAACACGGCCAAACACGAATCAATAATACGTAGCTGATATGTCGACATTGGAGTATAGACGTGCATTGCTGTGATTTTCACTCTCCGCTATCCACTTGCGTATACTGCCGCGCAACGCGCAACTATTTCAGCCGGATTTGCAACCCAACTCCATAATTTCTGCTGGTTTAATAATGCTCAGCATAGCACTGGATCACGGAATCTCCACGCTCGGGCTATAAACATGCCAAGCTCGGGGTAAGATTAACCTCAACATTTGTCGCGAGTGGAACCCGCTGCCCCTCACGATACTACTATAACCGTTGACGCGCCGGCAATGTCGCCTCCAACATTAATGTTTTTGGGGGGAGGGAGTCGGGGTATAGCACGGAAATGCAGTACGTCACACCCATTCGCATGCAGGTAGGCGCACAACGTTTTTGGTGCGTCCGCTTCACGATGAGGGGAAGGAAGAATGGCAGCGTCTCGTGGCCAACGTGGGTTTGGGTTTATTAAGGCCATGGCCGTTCAATGTGGCACCGAGTTCTTCTGGAAAGCATTCTCGATACTCTTTCGGTCATTTCAGAACATAGAGTAGAACGCTTATTATACGACGATGGACAAAGAGAATGTCGAGCAGCTCGAGAAACGGTCAGATGAGGTCAGTTGTATACTTCCGATGTATCTTTCATGGTCGCTGACACCCAGCTATCTAGGCCGTGGGCGGAGTTGGCGCGGATACCATCACTACGGATGTCTACGATGAGGCAATGAACAGAAAGCTCAACCGGATCCTGGATTGGCGAGTTCTACCAGTCTGTTGCTGGCTATATCTCCTCAACTTTCTCGATCGTGGCAACATCGGCAACGCCAAAGTTCTCAACGCCGAGACTGGCGACGACCTGCTCAGCCAGACGGGCATGAATGCTTCAGGCTATGCGGTGACAGTGTCCTTATTCTCTGTCGCGTATGCGCTGTTCGAGGTGCCGTCCAATTGGATTAGTCAGTACCACCATCTTGGGACCACTCTGCTTGTGGCGTGACCAGGAAGCAAAAACCATGCATGACTGACCATTTACATAGTGAAGCACTATGTTCGGCCATCGCTCTGGCTGGCTATTCTTCTGGGCTGCTGGGGTGCTCTGACAATCGGCTTCGGTGAGTATGCTTGATGAATAGGGAGGTGGTTATGAGCTGACGAGCTTTGCAACCAGCCGGTGTCCATAACTATGCCACAGTCCTCGTCTTGAGGCTCTTCATCGGTGTTGTACGTGCTGGGCAAATCATCCACATCAACACGCACATGCTTACACCATATAGTTTGAAGCAGGCTTCTTTCCTGGCGTCGTCTACTTCATCACGATATGGTACCGCCACAACGAGAGATCAATCCGCATCGCCTATGTCATCGCCTTCTGCAACCTGGCGGGTGCGTTCGGCGGCGCCATCGCGTTCGGTATCGGCCATATCAATGGCGCCGCGGGCCTGCAGGGCTTCCGTTGGCTCTTTATCATCGAGGGCGTCATCACCATGCTGAGCGTCCTCCCCACGGCCCTGATCCTCCCCGACTACCCGTCCGGGGCCCGCTTCCTCAACGAGGACCAGAAGAGGCTGGCGGTCGATAGGCTCAAGGATATGGGAGGTGGCTACAACAGAGATCATGCCACAAAAAAGGAAATTCTCCAGACGTTCTTCAAGCCGAGAATGTTGGCGCACTATGCTGCCTACGTGAGTTACTAATAGTCTATAGTTGACGAACATTTCCTCAGATCATTCTACTAACGGTACGGTAGATCGCGAATGTCGTATTGCAGGGATCATTCACATTTTACTCTCCTACCATCGTGACGGGACTAGGCTATGCCTCCATCGAGGCTCAACTCTTGACTGTACCACCGTGGGTCGTTGGGTTTGTGGTAGCCCTTCTGCTCTCGTACTCGGCGGACCACTTCAACGCCCGAGGCTTGCACATCGCTGGGGCTTCCATCGCTGGCGGCGTCGGGTGGGTGACGGCAGGATCTCTTCCGGCCGATGCGTACACGGCAAGGTATGGCTGTTTATGCCTAGCCGCTGTCGGTGCGTTTCCGTGCGCTCCGGCAATGACGAACTGGGTCACTTGCAACACACCGAGCTTGCTGACGTGAGTATATGCTCTGCTTGTACCCGGCGATCGGCTGGTAAACCGACTTTGGAGTCAAATTTGGGACTAACTCTCTGTAGGATACCGTTCGCCATTGCGCTGCACAACTCCTGCGCGGGACTCGGCCAGATCATCGCTCAATGGATCTGGAAGACCAACGAGGCCAAGGAGGGCTATCCGACCGGCAACTATGTCTGCGCTGCTTGTAGCTTCTTCGTTGCGATTGTCGCGGTATGTCTGAGATTCTGGTACGGCCACATGAACCGGCACGGCACATTGGATGCTCGAGGAGAGAAGAGAGTCTGGTCGTACTAAAAGAAGACCTGGTCGTCATGCCTCGGAGAATTAGAAGGAAAGGGGAATCCATAGGGGCTATCAGAGACCAATCCATTGAATCTATGGCCGAGCATCATCTTTCCGGCGTTCCAGATACGTTGCTTCCTCTCCGTAGCCGAGAAGTTTCCGCGACAGGTTCGGATCGATACCCGACGGGGGCGGCAGGAACCCGTAGCGGCCCCAGAACTTCGCAGTGCCGTAGACGGATATGAGGCACGCGCTCGGGTACCGGCTGGCGATGGCGAGGAGCTTCTCAATAGCCTGGGCGGCGAGGCCCTGTCCGCGCAAGGCTGGAAGTACGCACACATCGTGGATATAGTATTGATCCGCGTCCGGGGCTATCTTCCCGAGCAGACCATTTAGCTTTGGTGGCTGTCGATGGCTGATGGGATGCGAGATGGCGTAGCCGAAGAGCTCGCCCTCGTCGTCAACCAGCGCCAGGCAGCCCTCTGGGAAAAGCTTCACCCGCTCGGCAAAGACATTGGCGCTTTCAGGCAATTCGGCGTGGATGACAGCCATTATTCGGGCGACGGCCGCGATATCATTCAGCGTGAGAGGCCTCCAGCTCGCCATTCTTACAGAAAGCAGATCGGGAGCTGTGCGCTGTTGGTGATGTCTTGAGTAGAAAGAGTTGTTGATTTGCCAAAGCAGTTATGAAGTGCTAATCGATTGCTATGCCACATGGTTAGGGCATGCGATAGCGCCAGAGCAATACTTCAGTGGATCTTTCTAGGCAGTGTGCGCTAAAACACAGTTGCGCTTCCTTCGCAGGCTCTGGCTGCCAATCCACAAATTCACAACGTCGCTGGCTCTGCTTATGCTACAGACGTTCATCACTCTTAGTCATGATATCGTAATTTCTAAATGCAAAATGTTGTCGCGGGTTTCAACTTCTCGTCGACATGATTTTGCGGCCTTCAGTTGCACCAGCTCACCCGAGTACGCCAAACGACTGGTGGTGGAAATCGCATGGATGCTTACTGCCTTTGTGTGATGGACTCTGGATATATCGCTGACCCCATGTACGTGATATTGTGCTATGTCTTGGCCACAGTCTGGACCATCGATATGAAGATCTAATATGGCTCACTTTTGGGACCGGCGTAAAAGTACCTAGTCTTTTATTCGGCTGCGGTTGCCTAATGACAACATGTATACACGGGCAGCCAAGTAACCTAACCTAGAGCTCCATGGGAGTGAGTCCATCTGCCGCCGGTGATGCACACCCCGGATTTCGGCATGCATCAATAGAAATCAAGTCCCGAATGGAAATTGGCGCGTGAAATCTCTCCGCGCTTGGCAGTGATTCAGGGTCCGTACTGATTGGCTAGGGAGGGTTTGTGAGAGTTTGCTTTCAGCCAAAACCGATTCCAAGGCTTGGCTCTGACTTGTGCCACCTTGATATAAATGATGATAATCTAAAACGCACCAGAAAAAGCATCGAAATCATGTTCGTCGACTCTTTTCATGGTGTTTATCTCTTGAAAATTGAAAAGAAGCCAGGAGCAGTTTCGTCCGAGGATGGAATTGGTCAAGAGCCTATTGTCAGATGAATCGAGGAGAAGCCGTGTCTTCGAAAGTATATAAACATATATGTTTGGCGGGCACGAAAAGCTTGTTGCTTCATGCCCAACTCATTCAGTCACCCTGCATACCTAGGTGTCATCCCACGCCATCAATCTGATTGACCATGAAAACCTTCGTTGCTATCATCGCCTCCTTGGCAGCACTAGCAGATGCGCACTACATCTTCAACCGTCTCATCGTCAATGGTGCATCCATTGGAGGCGAGTATGCCTACACGCGCAAGAACAGCAATTCATACATGCCATCCTATACCAGTGAGCTGATGGACTCCAACGACCTGAGATGCAACAAGGGCGCCACGGCTGGAAGCACTCAAACCTACAGTGTCAAGGCTGGGGACAAACTGGGCTTCAAGTTGTGTAAGTGACGTTCTCCTTGCAAGATACAGTAACGTATTTCGCGCGAAATTCATTAGGCTGACACCATGAAGTCAACAACGAGTTCATTGAGCATCCCGGCCCGGGCTTCGTCTACATCTCCAAGGCGCCCGGCTCGGTCGCCAGCTACGACGGTTCGGGCGACTGGGTCAAGGTGATGGAGACGGGCCTATGCAACCCCTCGTCCCCAGGCACCGATACCTCGTGGTGCTCGTGGCAAAAGGACCGCCTTGAGTGGACTGTGCAGAAGAACATCCCGGCGGGCGAGTACCTGGTCCGCGTCGAGCACATCGGCCTGCACGAGGCTCATCAGGGCAAGGCCCAGTTCTACATCGAGTGCGACCAGCTCAAGATCGAGAGCGATGGCGCCGGGACGCCCCAGCCGGCCGTCAAGATCCCCGGCGTCTACAAGGCGACCGACCCCGGCATCGCGTTCAACAAGTGGAACAACCCAAAGTCGTACACGATGCCTGGACCTCAGGTATGGGATGGAAAATGAGAGGAACAAGCCAAATTCTATATTTCAAATACGATGACTCATTTTCTCGAAGCTCAATGAGTATTCCCTTCTCATAACGCACCGGGCTCTTGTGTCTCGATTCGCCACTCCACGGCGGCATTGGCGCAAAGCTTGATCTTGATTCTTCGCACAACCCTCGGGCTAATGCCACTGGATTGCATCGTCGTGACCAATTGTGCGCGGGTGAAACGTCGGGTTGAACTCATGGGCATGTTACCAGGATAGATCGTTGGGCATCAAATTCTAGGTTATTGCTCAAGCTCAGTAATGAAAGGTGCATATTCCAGTTTGCCTCGCTCTCACAGCAAAGACATTTAAGTGGGTAGCTTGTCATCATTAGAAGCCTGGAAACTATTTTGCTGTTGCTCTTTTCTCTTTATCCCTTTCTCTTCAATTCTCTTTTTTTCTCTCTCGACGTTTTTCTAAGATAGGGGTCTTCCTCTACCTCTTGCCTCCTGCAACATACGCCGACTGGATCATAAGCCGGGACTGCCCGAGGCAATCTGGCACCAGAACCGTTCTCAATATCTCTACTACTGACTTCTTCATCATGATCCTGGTACTTGCGTTGCTGTTCAGTGTTCTGTTTAGCCCTGCCTTGGCACAATATCCCATGGAAACCCAGGGGCGAAATCGCTGTCCCAAAAAGTACCAGTCCATGGCAAGTGTCTTATGGGAATTCCCACCAGCTAAGCAGTTTTGCGCGGCAAATATGCCAGCAATCACAAGCACAGAGACCGTGAAACTTCCTGTAAGCACAATATTTCCGCTGTCCTGAAAGTAATCTCGAAAAGTACAGAGTATTTCTGAGTAGTTTTTATACTTTGTTTCTTCCATTTCTCTCTCTTTTGTTTCTTTTGCCCTGCACGAGTCTCATCCAGGTTTCGATACCATTATTAGGAGCAGGAGAAGAGATTGCTAGAAAATGGAGAAGCGCATCTCCATGAATCTAGGCGTACACAAATGCTTTTGTTTTCTTTCTTTCTTTCCCCCCACCCCCAGACCATTGTGTTGCACTTTTTCTTAAGCTCTGCCTTCATTCCCTGCCTTGACGCTTGAGCAGCACTGGAGAATACGCGCCCTTCTCTTTGCACATTCCTGCCACTGCTCCAAATTCTTTTTAGCACTCATATCTTCCACCTTTGATCAACAATCTACACATGCATAGGACATAGTAACTGTGCCGCAGACACCATATGAAAGACGGGAATGCTAACATCAATTCATCCAGGCGGTAACTTTGACTCTTCCTGATGGAGTGGAGGTCACAACTTCCACTACCATTCTGGGGACCGAAACGTGAGTGAGCCGACTCGGACGGGGAAGATTAAACTGACTCTGATTTTCAGGTTGACCGGCGAGAGATCGACGTTCCTTTCGACCAATTATATCACCGTCGTTGCCACCAAGACCATGCCGGGTACTGTTTCGACCTCTCCGAATCCGAAAATCACAGTTGCCAGGACTTTGACGACCGGGATCGTGGCCAAGAGGAAAGATTTAGATGATCCACCGGCCTACGATCCATCGACCATAATCCCGAATCCAATTGGGGATGAGGGGTTTTATCCATATGGGCCAGACTACAAGCCTTCTTGGTACGAGAACCATCATGCTCCTGTTCGGCCAACGAAAAATGGTAAAATTGGTACCTTGGGGGACCGCGTGGCCAAGAAGAAACTGAGAGAGCTTCTCGCTAGCCCCTCCCCATGGGCCGAAAGCGTCTGCAACTGTATCCAAGGGCCGACGATTACAACTATCATCGAGACGCCGACCGAGACTGTACCGGTCGTCACGTCTTATGTGACAACCTATACGACATATTCACAAGGAATGGGGTCGATTTGGATTCCTACTTGGCAGACTCTGACGATCACAAAAGGTGAAGGCGTAGCCACGGCAGGAAACGCCACAGTCATGATTTCATCCGATCTTTCCCAAGCATTCAATTAGTTAGCGGATATCTCAGAACACTATTTCGAATCTTCGACAGAACACAAGCGCCTTCCTTGCTCTTTCACAAGCGGCAGGTAATGCGTATCATATAAATCATGTTCAAGCTCACGGTCGGGCCCGCAGCGCTCACTATATGTGAACAATGCTATCTAAACCTTACACGCGACAAGCTTTGAGCTTGATGGGTGAATTCTCCATACAGCGTGTGTCGTATCAGAAACCGAATTGCAGATTCTTTTGGCGAGACATGGATTGGGTGAAATTCCAACCAATCGGACTGAGCAGCTCGCAGCCAAGAGATCCGATTTGGATGGTGCTCCCACGATGAATGTGAGCCGAGATGCGGTCGTACAAGGGTTCCGTCAGGGTTTCCCCACGATTTTAAGCGACGCGCAGGAGATGTGCCGAACAATCCTCGGGCCTCTGTATCCGCCGGCGTGATAATGGTAACGTTAAATCCTGGGAGGCGACCAGGGACCATCCATTCTTCGCACGACTTAGATAATAGCTTGTGTTGCATATAGGGGCTACGATTGAAGACCGTCCGTAAGTAAGAAAATCATCCGCCAATGGAAATTTCATTCTGCGTACGCTGAAATTGACAAACGGGAACCATGAATGAGCCGCTACCCGTCCCTGGTCTGTTTCGCAACCTTGACACTTCATGGCAATTCACTCTCAGGAGTACCAAGGGATAAAAAGGCGATGAAATCCGTGCCCGAGGTTCGACAGCCACCAGAATAAGCCCAAGTTTAGCCAAAAAAATTACACAATGCCATCGTCAAACCAGCTCATCTCGTCCCTCGCCGCCATCGGCATCGTGTCCGTGAACGCCGCCTTTGGTCCAGCGTTCAGCACGGGACCCGTGGCCGACGGCTCTTTCATCCGGGAGTCGACCTCTATCCTGGTCCTCCCGTCGGTGCCGAGCAACAACAATGGCGACGCCTCACTCTGGGTCGGTATGGGCACTTCCAACGGCGACCTGATTCAGTCCATCGCCGAGAACTGGCAGTCCAGCACCTGGGACATCTACGCTTACACTCTTCTGAGCACTGGACGCATGTTTCGCCGTACTAAATAGAGCTGAGCAGTGTCCATACTGACAGGCGCTACCGCCAGCCACTTCCCAGAGGCCCGTTTACGGCCAAGGCTCGTCCACGGCCAATGCGAACGATCAGATCACGATGCACTGTACGTTGGCATGATGTGATCTGCTCATTGCTGCATGTGCTGACGCCTGCAACAGACAAGTACGATGATTCCACCGGCAACTACACCCAGACGGTGACCCAGAACGGCAACGTCGTCTCTACCCTGTCCACCAGCGACGCCCACGCTCTGGGCTGGGGAAGCGCCGTCGAGTGCGCCGCGACGGACTGCGGCACCGTGCCTGCGCACCGTAGGTTTCCAACGCCGCCAGATTATGTACACAGCTTGCTGACAGCATGCCGACAGAATGGATCAACACGCAAATCATCATGGATGTCGCGGACCCCAACTACATCAACACTCTGTACAAGGGATCGGGCGTCACGGGTGACATGGTGACTGCCGACGGAGGGAAGACCTGGACCGTCAGCACGATTTCGATTCCTCAGTTCACCTTCACCGGATAAATGGACACCTGCACCGGCACTGCATGCTCCGAAGGAATAAATCGTCGCGTTGATCAAAGCTTTGAATTCTTGTTGATATAAGCCTAGCAGCTGTATATATTCTTCTGCGTCTTGAATAGTCAAGTCACTTGGATCGGTTACGTTGTAGATCAAGCAGTGGGTGCTTTTTCCTCATCAGGAAATGGTTTACGTCCATACACAACCCAGCTGTACGTCGTGATGATTAGCTGTTACCCCGAGCATTTGACTGGTAGCTGTTGAACTCACAATATCCCATATGGCCGGTTCCTACAGTCTCTCAAGTAATCATGCGACTCTTTGACCAAGGTCTCAATATTGTCTGGGGAGTATCCGGCATGGGCCAGGAGCTTGTAGCTCATGCCTCAGAGCCCAGAGAGTAAGTTCTTGAGCTCCAATAGACCAACCTCTCTGAGCTTCTTGTCCTTGGGCTAGGGATTGTCCGGCCATATGAGGGGCCGTGCTTGAACATTGACGACTGTGGTAGGGTGTCCTCGAGTTAGTCACCGCGATGAAGGTTGTTCTTGTGCAGACGTGCGTCCCATTCCCTCCAACCAGGACTTGTACTTTTCCGGCACGGGTATGTCCCTGCCGATACTGGCCACCCCATCAATGCAGCCTTTGCACCAACGCTGAAAAGCAGAGCCTGGTATCGCATTAGTAAGCCACAACGATACAATATGCATCCGATCTTTACCTTCCCAGTTCAGACCGTCGTCTTTGAACTGCAGCGACGCGTCTTGAAGCTCGATCCAGCCTCCGGGGCTCATGTTGTCCCAGGCATATTTCATAACCACACGCGGGTCATCGAAACAGATCGATACCAGCCGCAGGTGCACATAGTCGAACGCGATGCGGTGCTCGCAAGGGCCCGCACACTCGGCGTCCGGGGGGTGCGGAGCCGGGAATACCCCAGCATCCTCGGCGTCGTCCCTCTGGAACACGCAGTTCGGCACGTCGGGGCGATCCGGCTGGATCGCGCTGAGGTCGGTACCGATAACGAAGGACTGGGGGAAGTTCTCGGCGAACTCGAGGGCCCATATTCCCTTCCCCGTCGCCACGTCGAGGACGTGGCGGGGCGCCTGCTGCATCGGCGCGAGGGCGAGGGCGAGCCAGCCGTCGAGGAGAAGTTTCAACATGTGGTGTTGAAGGCCTAGACGGTCCTGCTCAGCCTGTCATTTTCAATCGGCTACTACTTTCGGTATGTCATAGGATCGTGGCTACAAACTCCGTCGTTTGGAAAAAAAAAATACTTCCCGTCCTTGTAGCCATGATACAATCTGCCCGATTAGCCTAGCACAGAGTCAGGGTCGACCACTGAAGAGCCACCAGTCGTGCGGTCTAGAGGTCCATTGACCAGCTCATTGGCCGCCCCGGAGTGATTGGGATCACTGACAGCTGATACTGGAAATGTGCCAGAGTCGTGATATCCTATTTGGTCTGCCTCGGGCATGGTCTCGCTATATATGCGAGACGGTGGTTGCTGCCAAACCAGTGGTTCCAGCGAGTGGCTTGCTGAAGACATTGTGTTCTCGCTTTCGATCATTCGGAGTCTCAGACGAGAGTTTTTATTTGGAGATTGAGATGAAGCTTGAGATACATTGAGCTTGCGTCAATAGATGCGATCCCCGACGCAGAGATGCCAAGGCGTGAAGAGTGGTTGTCGGGTATAACCCTTGTCCGTGCCGTACCACTGCGTCGGGGAGCGATCATGTGAACTACGTGCTCGGAGTGTATATCATCGTTTCGATATGGACATCGTGTCTTTCTATCATTATTTCGGACACCTTTTTGATCAAGTGTAGAACAGTGAGACTTCTCTGTCACCGGGTATAATGAGATTCGATCGCATGAGTCTTGGACAAGGTCAACCCGTGGTCCCCGCCTGTGTTTCTAAATCGACGTTGGAGATGAGATGGTATCGTATTATCATTTATTTAGTGATCAAAACACCGTCACGGTAGCGTAAACTTGAAAGATCTTTGAAAGTTGACTATAAGGTGTTGGTATGTGGCCAAACTTCAGAATCTCGTGGCGCGCCAAGTTGTTTTGACGGATGCTCAAGCCACAATCAGATAGGCCAAATATGGTCTGCACTGCCACAATCTACATTTACAATAAGTTATTGTTAAACATCCCAGTGAGGTCGATTGAAATTAAGAATGGTCTTGAATGATGTGAAGACAGTAAGGTATGATTGGTGTACAAGTTCCTTGGTGGCTTGGACCCAATGCATTCTGTGGTAAACGGGGTTTCTACGAGGCTCAATTCTTTCATAAGTGGTGCAGCGTACTGTTCGAGCAACTCTCAAGTGAAATTGCTTTCTGATGTTCGAAGCAGACGATGGCCAATCTTTCGGGTGACCTGTCGAAAACGCCATTTCAGGCAATCCATCAAGCGAATAGCGAAGAAAGATGCATGCGGGGCCTGGCAGTGTACAGAAAGGAAAGAACGTGCGCCGTGTAGCCTGTCATAAGTCAACATATCCGCCCTTGGTCACCAAGTCATGATAGTAAGCACTATTTTCACTTCGCATCCCTTCATTAAAATGGAATGTTCACGCGTAATAGCTTGTTGACTCTTTGAACAATGTGCTGAGGCTTTCACCACGAGAGGTACGTCATATGAAACTACGCCATAAGCGCCACTGATACATGTATACCAAGGCCGCAGGCGGAAAATTCTATATCCAAAGTTTTTCGACATGGATGGCAAGGTCACTTTTGCACTTCACGATGCGACGTACGTAGCCGAGCTGAAAGAGACAAATGCGAGATCGGCATAGTCTATTCATAGCTGCTTTCATGCAGTTTCAATTTTTATAATACTTCAGCTCGGCTTTTGGACTACCGCATTAGGAATCTGCTGTCGGAGTCGGGACGGAGACTTTTCCCGAAGTCACTACGGTATGAGCAAGTATGAATCATGTTTAGCGATCGAGTATAATGCGAGGATCTAATCAATCAGATAGTTCGAGCTCGTTTTTCCGGTGAAGAATGCATTCTTTAGCGCAACGTCGCCGGGGATGCATCCGGAGGCTCCGCAGCCAACTTTATTATACGGGGCCCTTTCATAGCGTAGGATCGGTTCTCGGGTAACTTCAGCTGCAAGACAAACGTAAAAGAAATGCTCAGCTGAGGCTCAGGAATCACCAAAGTTCGTGGGGGTTTGGTGAATCGCCCTCTATTTCGCCATATTTGTGCTTTGAGAGATTTAAGTCGTCATCGCCAGGATTTGAACATGGTCCCTTCGGCCGCATTGTTGCAGAAACCAGCAAGTATGGTTCTTCTGTTTTGAAAACTGCACAGATACCCACTGGCGTGCATGGGGGCTGGCTGAGCGACGCAAAGGGTATAGGAAGGAAGAAATAAGCTTTTGCCGCACATGAAAGAATCGGGAAAGCCGTGATGGGTGATTCGACCGGAGAATTCTCCTTACGTCTGAACTAGGTTAAGTGATTGGCAGGTGTCTTATATGCGGGATGTCCCGTCCCGTGCCGGACCCATGAGGTTTGACCGTTCGCCAGCCGGCCGCTGAGGTGATCCCTGGCGGCTCGAGCGGAGCCGGACCCTTGGAGCGTGCTTTGAGACCCTTGATCTATGCGGGCTGCGAGAACGCCACGGGGAGGATCAACCATCCTTGGTTGGCCGTTGAGGCTCTCACCTGGGTAATACTTCTTACATAATTTTGACATGGTGAAGCCAGGGTCGGAGTTCAATGGATGGATTTTTCCAATTCGCAGAATGCCGATCCGAGCCTAGCCATGATTGAAGAACGGTCGCAGTTTTTCGAAATATTGGTTCTCGCCCAGGATACAACGCTGATCAAAGGATTGATCGGCGGGTTATACACATGGATTTAGTCCTCTTTTCGATTTCACTCCCCATATGTGTACCTGGCGATCGAGGCTCCGCAGTCTCGAACCATCCCAGACCGCATAGCCTGCGATGAAGAGCCAGTCAAATGCAGGATCAGGACGCGTGGCTGCCTACGGATCAGTTACACCTTCGCCCGTTTCGAGTTTGAGCATGTCACCATTAACACGTGACTTTCTGCAGTACTGAAAGAGCCTCTCCAGGATATACTCCTGCGGCCAGGAAAATTCAGACCCACGGCCTTTCCGTTCGACCGAGACAGAAAATTGCGTCTCATAAGTACCATATAAGCACATGTCGTGATTATTTCCAGTGGGCTGCCGGGATGTTAATTATTGCTTGGAAACGGTGGGTCTGATGCGGACAATTATATGTCCATTTCATTTCAAGGGTTTATTGTTGGTCCGATGCTCTTCAGATATCATACTTGTGAAAGCTCCACGCACCACTTATTGAACAAAGCACGATGATTGAATCGGCTGGAACCAAAGCCAGTGTTAAGCAAAGTGCTCGATCTGAGCAAGTAAATTATTCTTTTACGATGAAGTAAATATTAGTAGAAAAATGTTTGAAATGTTATGCAGTCTATACCTAGGTATTTACAAACCCTTTGACGCCACAGATTCCAGTACTGAAACACTATCGTCAATACGTATCCACATACAAAATAGATTAAGCCTTATACAATAGACTTTGAACGCACGTTCCTGAATCTTTCGACTGGAAGTATTTCTTCAGCTATAGTGGATTCATGCTTGCCCGGAAACCTCGTGTTGTATACTGAAAGCACTGGACGTATTCTGTTACATGACTCGACATCCAGGATTGCTGATGGAGCTTCTAGTACGGAATGGTATGGCATTACTACTTGGTTTCAAGGTTTGCCACTTTTCACACTCTCGGATCTGTCTGTGATTTGCACCTACATGGATTGGATTCATCATCACCATGTACTGAGATGACCACCACTTGCAGAAGCCGCGTCAAGGAAGTGTCGAAATATCCCGAAACGGTCTTTCTAAGCGAACGTGCAGATTCATTGGAAGACGAGCATGATCGATTCACAACTACACCGGAGGCTCAAGGATCCGATCAATAAATATGTATTGGTAGAATTCTGTATAAAGAGCAACTGAAGGTCCTTCTAGATTATCTGTATCTTCTCATCAATCATCATCTTCATCTGTTCACGCTCTGTCTTCATCCTATATTCGTACAGAGATTGTTCAATATGGTTACCACCACAGCCATCGTCAGACCTGACCTGGGCTTCCAGCCCAACAGGAACTCTCGCGTACATGATCCCTTCACAAGCCACAAACAACAGCACGCGGGAACCGTCAACCCCAAGAGTGTCGAGTCCACGCCGGCGCACATTGCCATCGTGGGCGCCGGGCCTCGCGGTACCAGTGCTTTGGAGCGACTTTGCGCCTCTCTGCCGGAGCTCCTCAAGCAGCACGTCAAAGTCACTGTCCACGTGATCGATCCCTCGTCACCGGGGTCGGGTCGTGTATGGCGCACCTCGCAGTCTCAAGAGCTGCTGATGAATACCGTTACTTCACAAGTGACTCTCTTCACTGATGAGAGCGTTACTTGCGAAGGGCCAATTCGCCAGGGCCCGACTCTTCACGTATGGGCAAAAGACCAATATCCAGAACTCGGTCCTGATGACTACCCGTGCCGCGTACAGTACGGTCATTACCTGGAGTGGGTTTTCAACCAGACAGTCGGACACGCCCCGTCGAACCTCGAGGTCGTGGTACACACCGCCCGGGCGGTCCGCCTGGATGAGGAGCTTGATGGCCGCCAGGTCTTGACTCTCTCCAATAGGCGCAAGATCTCCGGCCTCGCCGCTGTCATCATGGCTCAGGGCCACGTACCTCTTGCACCAGAGCCAACTCAGCAAAAGATTGATGTCTACGCAGCACAGCACGGTCTGACTTACATCAAGCCTATCAACCCAGCCGATGTTGATCTCTCCACCATCGCACCAAACGAGCCCGTCCTGCTGCGTGGCCTCGGACTCAACTTCTTCGACTACATGGCACTCTTGACATCTGGAAGAGGCGGTCGTTTCACTCGCTCTTCCAACGGCCTGGTCTACCACCCGTCCGGAAAGGAGCCCCGTATGTTTGCTGGTTCCCGCCGAGGTGTGCCGTACCAGGCTCGCGGCGACAATGCAAAGGGCTCATACGGACGCCACATGCCGCTCGTCCTCACTGAGGATGTGATCGCAGGCTTCCAGCGACGCATCGGCTCCAAGGACGCGCCAGACTTCCTCCTCGAGATCTGGCCCCTTGTCGCCAAGGAAGTGGAGACGATCTACTACGAGGGCATCTTGGGCCGGGAGACGGCCCAAAACCACAACTTCCGCGCTCGCTTTCTCGCGACCGCACACGGCAGCAACGAGGAAACAGCCGTCCTCGACGAGCTTGCCATTCCCAAGGAGAAGCGCTGGTCCTGGGACCGCATCGAGAAGCCGTACGGAGACCGCAAGTTCACCTCGGCCGGCGAGTGGCGCGGGTGGATGCTCGGCTACCTCCGCGAGGACGCGAAGCAGGCGGCTCTCGGCAACGTCGAGGGGCCCCTCAAGGCGGCCCTCGACGTGATGCGCGACCTGCGCAACGAGCTGCGCCTGATCGTGGACCACGACGGCCTGCGGGGCCGCTCGCACCGCGACCACCTGGACCGCTGGTACACGCCGCTGAACGCGTTCCTGTCCATCGGCCCGCCGCGCCGCCGCATCGAGGAGCTCGTCGCGCTCGTCGAGGCCGGCGTCATCGACGTCCTCGGGCCCCGGCCGTCCGTGCAGGACGAGCAGGGCGCCTGGGTCGTGAGCTCGCCCGAGGTGCCCGACCTCGAGGTCCGCGTGACCACGCTGATCGAGGCGCGCCTGCCCGAGCCCAACTTCCGCCACACGGGCGACGAGCTGCTCGCCCACCTGATGAAGACGGGCCAGGGCCGCCCGCACCAGATCGACGGCTACGAGACCGGAGGTCTGGACGTGACGACCAGTCCGTACCACCTCATCGATGCTCAGTGTCGCCCCCACCCGAGGCGGTTCGCTATTGGCGTCCCTACCGAGGGCGTGCACTGGGTGACGGCGGCCGGAGCTCGCCCGGGTGTGAACTCTGCCACTCTCTGCGACACCGATGCGGTGGCCCGAGCCGCGCTACGCGTGGTCTTGGCTGATTCGGCAAAGACAGGAAAGGGAAGGTTCAACTAGAGAGATTCTCGCAGTTTCGCACTATCAAAAGTTCACCAAATTGTTTATTTTGTCTTGTTTGGAATTTGGGTCGCAGGTGTTTTTATTTTTTTTAATCAATTTCATAGCTCTTCATCAATTTAAAGTTTTGGACTGTTCAGCAAATATCTCTCTCATGCATGCCATAGGGCTCGAAGTACCAAAAGTGAAGCTTCACAACAGTACACATCCATGCTAATATCGTGGCAGACAAAGTTGTGACAACTTTGTGCATCAATTGTAGGGAAATATCGTCATGCTACTTTGCCTAAGAGTTTGTGACCCCCAAAACTTCTATTGCCACGATGACTGGATGAACTTGATGGCTGGAGATTGAACTGTGACATTTGCTTAATAAACAATCGTAGGATCATGCAAGTGCAAGAATTGAAGCACATATTCACTCGAAGAATCTTTTACATAATCTTGACTAGCAACATGCCTGAGAACACAGGATATAGACACCAAATTCTGTATTGCATACGATGGCAGGTGAAAACAGCAGCTTAATGCGTCTCAACTCAAACTTCAGGGCGCTTGTACTCCCCCTTGGCTATCATATCATTGATTGTCTGCTCCGTGACTGCCATCGCCTCAACGCCGGCAGGCGTACCACAGTAGACTGTAGCCTGCAGAACCGCTTCTCTAATCTCGACTTCCGTGAGCCCGTTGTTGATGGCGCCGCGCGTGTGAAGTGCAAGCTCCAACCATGCCTTCTGGGCAATGATGATTCCAATATCTGTCACGAGAGAGCTAATTGTCAGTCGACGTCACGCCATCCCCCAAGGTGCAAGGTGTCAGTGCGGCGGTCAGGAGACTTACTCAGCAGACTGCGCTGCTTCCGGTCCAGACCCGGTCGCCGCCAGACGTTGCCCCAGGCCCATTCCGTGATCAGCTCCTGTCCTGGCATTGTGAATGGGGTGGCATTTTGTAAGGCGCGGTCGACGTATTCATCTCCCAAAACAGCTCGGCGAACTTTGACACCTTCGTCAAAGAGCTGGCGGTGGAGGTCAGCGAACTGTTGGTCGCTGGACATGGTGGCTGTTTTCGCAGAAAGATGAAATATGATATTAGTAACAGAAACGTGAGTGTAGCAGAGGGAAAAGGTATAAATAGACTTTGTTGAAGATAAAATGGAAAATCCTGTTGGTTACAACGCTTTCCTCTAGGCTTAGTGTTTTTATACTCGCTTAAAGACGTTCAGCTCGTCGCAGATCCCTGTCTGGACTTTGATAGGTACTCAGCCGATGAACGCCACCGATCGCCCGGGAGGATTGAGCGAAATGACGCTTAACTCACTATACGTAATTGAAAATGGGCTGATCCAGGGTCAATTACGTGGTGTCATGATGAGTGTTGGATGACTCGTGTTTCTCCGAAGTGCAGGCTTAATCGAGTAAGCCTTATACAAGGTTCGAGAACCCCCATGCGTCTTTTTGAACCCCATACTGATGATCGTTGTGCTATACTATATCTAGCACCCCGGGTTTCATGAAATCCATCATGTATCCGCTGGTGGGCCGCCATCCACTAACCTAGGTAGATTTCTATAATAAGGTTCAGCAGCTAATGCTTTTCTTCATCGTCCACCCGCTTTTGATCCACTGCATCCATGTCTTTGTCCCGGTTCGTTCTATACCCTATAGGCTCCCTCCATGTTACCGACGAGTCAACATCGTTGCCCAAGACCCGTGTATGAGCTGCTGCAACTGCACGAAAAGTATTTTATCATTCCATATGAGACTCGTTTAGCCAGATTTTGCATCATCAGGAACGAGTTTAGGCACGCCTCGGACTAGCAGCCGTACCACACGAAAATGAGACGATCTATTCGTGATGTTTTGCAGCTAGTTGAAATCGTGTAAAATTTTATACAATTTCACGTTGGCACATTTACGGAATTCTTTCGGTATAATTCTATAGACAAACTTTTCTTTTCCAGCATCTAAACCTTGATTTTCAGTACGAAGCTACTTCTCGAGATCCGTGCAGCCACGATCATGAATGCTCCGAGGAGAATGGATGTACCTGCAAACATCTGAGCCCCGAGATAACTTCCATCCTGCCTACTTATAATGGAACCGCAGATAGACGGACCAGTCAAGTTTCCGAAGCTCACCAAGCAGAGAATCATTCCAACTCGGGTGCCTGTTCTACTGGGCTCCGGCGTCATCGTTGTAGCAGCTGCTGGCAAGAGGGCCTGGAGTGTCGCTGCCAGCAGTCCGTAGATAACGGTGAACACGAGCAAGCCGCTTTCAGAGCTTACGGCAGCCCAGCAATACACCAGTAAACTGGTTGAAAGACTGAGGAAGATAATGCTATTCAGCATTCCCACCCACTTGTCGGCAATGATCCCGGGAGACATCCGCCCAAGAACGCCAACGCCATTGAGAATGATGATCAGGAAGACGGTGTTCTGGATGCCGAGTTGATCGCGAGCGAACGTCCCCAAGTAGAAGAAGACGAAATAGAGACCCAAGAAGTTGAGAAAAAAGCCGATCGAGAAGAGCACAAATGTGACATCTTTGAACGCTGTAGTGTCCAACCATGGCCCAGGTTGTCGTGCCGGCAGGCGTGGTCGAAGCAGGAATATGCATGGTATGTAGGTGACAAGCATGACGAAGGCCATGGTTCTCAGCGTCCAAGGCAGGCCGGCTTGCCTGTGATTGATCATTTGGTCGATGATGATCGGATACACGAGACCTCCCACGGGCGCTCCAGCCGCTGCGAAGCCCACGCTCACAGCCCGGTTCCTCTTGAAGTATTGGGACATTATAGCCAGCGCAGGGCAAAAGGTGAGCCCGCTTCCGAGGCCGACGCATATCGCTTGCGACAGAAGTATTTGATAATAAGTGCTTGCCAGTGATGCCATGAACAAGCCAAAGACCTGAAGAAAGACACCAGAGTAGAATGTGATGCGAAAGTGACCAGAATCCGATAGACGACCCGCTGCGACGCCGATGAACAAGATGAGAAACCCTTGAACACTCCCGATCCAAGAAATGGTCGATGCGGACTCGTCGGCGAAGATCTGCAGGTAGTACTGCTGGAAGACGCCGTACCCGTTCGAGATGCCCCAGGTGTTGAAGAAGACGACGTGGGTGCAGAGAACCTGCATCCAGGCCGTGACGCCCCCATCGGGAGGCTCAACCTCCTCTTGGGTGGGAGTTGCGGATTCCAAGTCGTCACTCTGGATGAAGTCATCTTTTCTGGGTTGGGATGACATGCTGTCGTGGGTTGGTGCATGAAGACTGCGAAAAAGACGGATATAACTCTCCCAAGAATAAGACAACCGAAAACAATCTTCCCAATCAGCACACGCTCAGTCAAGACGTGATCGGTAGGCATTCCGCTCGATCCTACAGTGAAACAAACGCTTGTGCTTCAAGGTAGTCGGTTCAATGTTTTGCCATGTTCCTCTCGTCCGCCATGGCGTCGCCAAGGATCAGCTGTTCCCGTTCTTCCCGTCCTTCCCGTCGCACCCGCTCTCTGTGCGCAACACCAGCTTCCTCCGCTAACCCCGGCGCGCGATCTTTGAACCCCTGCTGCCGGGTACTGCCGCTACCGCTTCCGCTACCGCCGCCTTCAACGCCTCCCCCACTGGGACCACCACCACCCTAGGCCTCCGATTCCGAGAGCCGAATCGGGCTGTTCTGCAATTGCGAGTCAGGAACCGGCGCCACGACGGGCATCGACGCCTCGTTGCCTGCCATTGTCTTCATGCCCAGTCCATCTTGCAAGGGTATAGTGCAGCAAGGTCCGTATGCAAGACATGCGGCGACCTCAAGGTTGTTAGCCGTCGATCTTATGAAATTTGTGTCCGATCTGGACATGGCTGCATCTGCCAGCTGATCTATAGCATCGAGCAAGGAGCGTGCAAGGAGCGAGGAAAATTCTTCACCTTCAGGCTGAGTCAAGCACCTTGCCAGCGACCATACCTGCATTGATTCGCGAACGGTGAAACGGAAAGCCGCAGGGCTCATTGCGGGTGGGTAGGGCAAGGTCGGTATCCATTCCGTACTTTTTCTTCAAGCATGCGATACCCGATGTATCCACGTTTCGCAAAATCACGCCTTGGTTTGCCCAATTACCGTAACTGATCACGTAGCGTGGATGACAAGCTGTTCTGCGATCCATATGATCGAGGCTGACAGACAACGTGAGCCTACCGGCGATCTAATTCGGCCGTTTACTCAATAAAGAGACCGAGGCTACAAATATGGCCCACCAACGTGGCTCAAATACCTATTAGCATGCCACATGGTGAGGTCTGTTTGAGGTCTGGACTTTGCGGATCTGCAGTCAGAACATTGCCTCGCAGGCTTGGTTACCAAGCGTTGACTCGATGGACCTTCGCTCGTCTCCACGAGACGCATCTCATACGATTCACCACGTCAGCTCAGCTTCACAATGCAACTTCGGCAGTCACCAGTCATACACAAATCAATTCCTTGGTTGGTACTCACATTGTGAGTGCAGCACCTACATCGGCGAGCAACCGAGGCTTGGATAGAAGGAACATGCAAGTGCAGGATAGTTGTACGTGGATAGATACCACAGTGGAATGTCTGGAACAAAGCAGGCCGATGAACTGTTTTGACATTGTTCGTAATGTAAATTGTCAATTGTATAATCATTGGAAGGCTGCCCGAGACCGGCCTCTTTTACTTTCCAACAAGTCCGATGCAGCGTTTTTACCTAGAAGATCAAGCACAGGCTTTGACTAATAAGTTGTCGCAGTATACCGGGGAAAAAAATGCTGAGTACGGGAAGCATCTGTCTGGCACAGGAACGTAGTCTGGATTTCAGAATTCAAGCAATAGCACGGGGATTAAATCGGACAAAAGAACAATTACTCTTACTTCAGCCAATACCCATATAAAAAGGTCAATCGAGGACGAGGAGTCCGAGCTTGAAAAGAAGTCTGAGTTGATCCAAAAGAGAGGTGCTAAAGAGCAGCCGGGCATACCCGAGCAGGTGATTCGTGGTAGGTACTGCCTCCCCCAGTCCGACATTTGCCGAAATTCTTACGTCTATGCTGATACAGAATGTTGGGATAGCGGAGGATTTGATTTAGTATTAGGACAGTCAGGTCCGGATATGAACCATTGGTATAAAAAAGACGACGGGCAAGGAGTTCGAATCCAGCTCGTCTTGCAACAAAATTTTGGTCTGTACTATTGTCTCTGAAGCAGCGCTGATCACTTTGGCAGTATTAGGCGGTTAAATTAAACCTACGCCGATCGGTAGCGGTGCAAGAGAGTCTGAAGAATGACACGAGAAAAGCTCAAGTGTCAGTCGTGGCCACACAAGAACCACAGACGCGGCTGAAGAAATGATGGCTCTTGAGAGTGGCGCGGGCATGCTATAGGTGGACAATACTGGGGCCGATGAATATCGGGGAAGGGAGGACGGCGATTCGGAGTATGTCGTGGGTGAAAAAGGAGCGGGAACCAAAACAAGTGTCGATTGTGTCTCCGGATATAGTGGGGGTAAGAATTGGAGCAGGAGGAAAGCAAGTACTCATCGTCCCGCTGAATGTCCCGCCGGCCGACCGACTCTCGAGAAATCACATCGCAATGCCGTTTCGACATTTGAGGTTGCATTTCCTTGCTGACTACAACCCCCGATCACTGAACGTTCTGTATGCACCCCGCAACGCCATGCATATGCATGGGGTTCGACGGTATACACAATGCACTACAGGCTGGAATCAATTCTGATTCAACTTCAAGGACTTTTGCGGAGTAAGTCTCGGGAATAGCCATCTGTAAAGACTCCTAGCGCAAGGTTATCTGCTGCATAAAAAGGTATTTGGGGCCATGTGTATTGCCATTATCAGAACCATTATCTACGTGAGAATAGTCCGGATCTCCTCGTTTGATTACGCCATATCTCATTACGATTCCATTTCGCATCTTGAAACAAATTGCACCAAGCATGGGTCTCCTGGCATTGATCATGCTCGTTGCATTGCCTTTTTTCCAGTTGGTTTACGCAAGTAACTCTTGTGTTACACCTCATGTCTGCCGATACGACAAACGTGCCGCCTATGGCAGCGTCGTTGACCAAGCTGACCAAGCTCCGGATGCTTCGAAAGCTCCTGGAAACTTACCGAAAAGAGCTGATGGAAGCTTCGTGGTTTCCGGTTCTTACTCTGACCCTTGTACGGGCTGCTTGGGAGGCGACTATTTAATGGTAGGTTTACATCCTTCTGTATTGCTTTGTTCATGGGTTTTCTTGTGTTCAAGTAAAGGACCTCTGCTGACACCCTGCAAGTTCTACGAGGGCCAGTATGTCACGCTGTCTGGTATTGGCTACTTCATGGTCCGTTGGGAAGTCGCATACTTCAACAGCTACGGAGAGATTACAATGCCAACCTGGACAGGCCTGGACGGAAAGCTTTTCCACGTTGCGTCTGGGGGCTACAGACGAATGACTGATTACCAGTACGACACTGAGACTGGTGAAGAGACAAATGTCCAGTGGATGGGTGAGCCGGGTGTCGACCTCGACACACTGCCTTCCGGCGCTCTACAAATGTGGCAAAATGAATTCTATTGGCTGAACGGTTCAGTTACGTTGCGCGAGAATGAGGCAGGTGTCGACTATAATCTTGGAATCTCTCTGTCATCATATGATGAGGTCGTGAGCGACATCAACACTACACCGGACCCAACGAGCAACATCATTCGGTATGGGAAGGTTCGTGATACGGGAAGTGATAGTGCTCCCGTCCCTCAATACTGCACCAACAAAGATGAGACGGATGCCACCAAAGTCGCACAGAAAAGCCAAGTGACGGCAGGCTACTAACGCCGCTTTTCATTCTTTCTTGACGTGAACTCCCAGGAACCGTATATTCTTTCAGGAAATTCCACTCCTTCTTGAGCGCGATCGAGACTTGTCTTTATATTCACCACATTTATTATTTGAGAAGTTTATAGCCCATCGTTTGTCTATAATACTATTCATTCCTTACCTTTTTAAGTCGCTCCTTTCCGGGAGGATTTCTTTATGGTGTTCCAGTAGCATGCTTTGAGTCTGCCCTGATTTGGATCGCGTCTCTGCCAGAGTTCTGGGAGCCGCCATTCATGACGGAAAGGCGTGTGCACTCAGGCAGAAACCATTCCATTCTTCCGCACTCGCGATTGTAATCTTGGTCATGGCTAGGGTAGAAAACATTTGGCTTGAGTGCCGTGGATGAAAATACAGCCGAGCTGTGCGATGGTGGGCCGATTACAACTTGTATCACGCAATGGTATAGCCACAAAGCCCCATTCTGGATTTTCGAAGCGCGCTAACCACTCAAGCCTCTTGCAGCATGAGTGTGATGCTATGGCAGTCGAGTCAGAAGCTCTATTGTCTCCGGGTTGGGTCAAGGAAGCTTTCAATGCGCAGAAGCACACTCGAGGACTAGTCGGGATATTGGGGGCGCCTCTTTATGTTCATGGAACGTCTGTCTACCGCCATGATAGGTTGCCTGGGAGAATATTCTGGCGCCCGAGGCCGCTCATGGATATCAGTAAAAGCTCAAACGCAGACTTGCCACCGCAACATGCGTTCATCTCCTGCAAGACAAGGCGTGGATGGTTCCAGGCAAGAAGGCAACATGAAAGCGGGGTTCAAATAGCTGACAGAACACAGAACTGGACCCTCTCTGCCTCTGACGAAAGTGGCAATGTGTGTGGATATCTTCAACTACATTGCAATGGGCTCGATGAAGCGATTGTACCGAAAGGTTCCAGTCAGAGCTCCAAAGTAGAACTTGTCGGGATATGCAAGAGAAGAGTTCTAGTGCAGGACGCCTCTGCCAGGTGCAGAGACGTGATTTGGAATCCAGATTTCAGAGAACAGATCGAGGTCCTTTGGGTCCAATGGATCGAAGGAATAGCTTACCGGAAGAGTTGTGGGTATATTAACAAAGACAGTTGGGAGCGCCAGGGCCTCGAAGATGTTGAGTTAGTATTAGGATTAATGCTAAGGCGAGACAGGATGACAGAAACAGGAGATGCGCCGCACTGACGTAAGGGTGTCGGGACCCTGGTTGCACTGAATTTACCTAATCATGCATAGTTGGTTGTTGGTTGTTGGTTCTTGAGCATGTGAGCTGTTCCATGGTTGGTGCGCGACACGACTGCATACTGTCTGTTTTCCCTCATTGAGACTTCCGTAGGGACCACTTCTCTCCCAAATTCCGAATTGCTTGTCTTTCGTTTGTTCTCATACTCTCTTGTCCCGTATTCCACACTCAGACTTGTCGAAAATGGGATGGTTCAGTGTTTCTGTCACCGCAGGAGTGGTGCTTTTTACTACTATTGGGTATTTATGCAACTCCGTCTACACTCACCGTCGCAAGTTCAATGAGCTACGCAAGCAAGGCGTCGTAAGGCTTTTGTTTTCCATGTTGCAGCAAGCATACAATCCGCTAATGGAATGGGTAGCCCATGCCACAGGGATGGAGCTGGGTAACAGGTCATTTACATGTGCTTCAGAAATACTTGGATAAGGTCCCCCCAGACGCTGCTGTGGCATTTGCTATGCGAGATCTCGCCCAGGAGTACGGCGATACCGAGCTATTCCTCATGGATTTCTGGCCCGTTTACCCCCCACTATACACTGTTTTTGGCCCTGGGACCATCAGTCAGATATGCAACAAGTACAATCTACCGAAGACCGCGACTGCTTTCTGCACAATGAAACCTGTTGCTGGAGGTCCGAATCTCCTGACAATGAACGGAGATGAATGGAAACGCTGGAGAGCGCTTTTCAATCCAGGGTTCTCGGCCGCAGCCATGCTGAACAACGTTGCCCATATTGTTGACTCGGCCCTGGTTTTCCGTGAAACGTTGGTCGAAAGGATCGGAACCGGCATGTTTTCTTTGGATGAGTTGACAACCAAACTCACCACAGAGATCATCCTGAAAGTAACATTGTGAGTAATAATAGATGCACAGCAGTGTCTATTATGTTACTTACACATAAAAGGAACCTCGACTCGAACCATCAAAGGTCTTCCAACGTCATTATTACCGCTTTGAACAGAATTTTAAGTTGGCATTCATTTTGGGATCCTCGCGTGCTTCTTAACCCACTTCGACCGTTTATCCAACGATACGATGGATATATAATGAAGAAACACATCCATCAAGAGCTCGAGAAGAGGTTTCAGGAAATCAAAGATGCAAGAGTGTTGGGTGGCTCTGAGCGGGAAACTTCTCAGCCTATCAAGTCTGTCATTACCATGGCTCTGGAGGCCTATTTGGCGGAAAGAGGAGAAGCCAACGTTCCGCAAGATGAGAAGCTCGACAGCACCTTTGCAAACTACGCCTCGTATCAGATCCGAATCTTCCTCTTCGCTGGCACCGATACGACAGCTTCCATGATGGTCTATGTCTATCATTATCTCTCGAAGCATCGTGACTGGCTTCGGAAACTTCGAGACGAGCATGCCCAGCTATTCGGGCCAGACCCAAAGGATGCCGCGATTCTTTTGAAACAAAACCCTGTCCTTCTGAATCAATGCAGGCTTACAGTTGCATTCATCAAGGAAACTTTGCGTCTTCGTGCACCAGCGGGCACACTGCGCTCCGGTCTCGCTGGTGTTACCATCACTGACCTGGAAGGTAATGAGCAACCCATGGACGGCGCAGGGGCCAACATCCTCCACCAGGCCCTCCACGTCAACCCTCGCGTTTGGCCGAGACCGACGGAATTCTTGCCTGAGAGATTCCTCGTGGAGCCGGGCCACGAACTCTACCCGGACCCTGCTGCCTTCCGACCCTTTGAGCAAGGCCCTCGCAACTGCATTGGACAGACGCTGGTGTGGAATGAATTGAAAATCGCCGTCATTCTGACCTGCAGGGATCTGGAAATCAGAGACGCCTATGATGATTTCGATGCCAAGGTCCAGCGAGAGATGAGCTTTGGGGAGAAGTGCAGGAGAAAGCTGCTTGGTGAGCCTGTGATGACTGTGCACGGAGAAAGAGCTTATCAGACGGACTCTGGAGGGTTGCACCCCGTCAACGGATATCCTTGCTATGTCCAATGGGCGACTGACTGAATGGGTCAACATTCAAGCTGGTATTTTGTTAAGGTTTGTAGAGTTGTCCGAACCAAGGGCATCCAAGGAACGCCCCAACCTCCGTTAGTGTCGAACAGGTGAACAACAAGTAAAGCAGGGAAGACTAAGCGAATCGGCAATTAGAACAAATTGATTGAGTCTTGGGATAAATACACATGTGATCTTTTTTTTGTTTTTTTTTTTCGAGATTTGAGGGACGTTTTTCCTTTGACTCGTTTGAAGAACGCCAGAGATTCTCCATCACCCAAATGGTGTTTTTCCTATTGCATAGTACTGGAAATTTCTTTTCGTTTGTCATGTCCTTGAACCTCCCATACTTAGCTGGCCGGCCCCATGTCACATGTGTAAGACAAGGTAAAGTACGCAGGTGGGGTGGACCCAAGATCACCAAGCCGGGCGACCTCGAGATCGCAACAGATCTGTGATTCCACATTGTCGCCATCTGGGGCCTGGCTAAGAGTGAGAAGGCGAATCTTTTCGCCTCGTAGCTGGCCACCAAGACTTTCCTCACAAAGACACTGGAAGCACCTGTTCAAAGCGGTAATTGTCTAAGATCCATGAGGGCTGGTAAGGGATTGGCCAGGAATGAGCGACGCGTTGGGATGTTTGCTGTTCTTGTTCGGTATTTGTCTGCGTTGGCCAGGACTCAGCTTTGCTTGGTGAGTGGTTGAAGTAAGCCAAGTGGTCCAATTCTACCAACAATGTCGCAGTGGCCCTTTCGCAGCACAAAAACACGCGAATCGTTTGCGAGGGGCACACCGTTCCAATGTACCAACAAATGTATAGGTAGTCAGATCTCTTTTTATAGTTGTAATAGGTGGGTCACAAACACCAAAATTGGGGGCTATCATCACGTGAGAAGTCCTAACCTAGAAGCCCTGCGCCACACGGTCGCAGGACAAGCGTTGTACTAGATTGTCATACCGCATTATGTGGTATTTACATTTTATCAGCTCTATTACTTCAATGGCGGTGCTGTATAGTCTAGAACTCTTATACAATAGGTAGGAAACTCAGCTCTTCAATACTTAGAGCCCACCATCGTTGCTCGAGGGAAGCATTGACCGCACCCGGATGTTTGTCACAACCCTTCCCCAAACCCAATGAGCTGCAACCCAAGAAAAACCAACCAACACTTGCCAACCCATTCCGGACCTGCCCCTGCACTCGATCTGCCGAGAGACAGATAAATACACACGTGGCACTCCTACAACTGGTGTTACCTATTTTTTTTACTACTTTCGTGGTAATATCTTCCCTGCGTCTTCAAAATGGCGCGCCAATACCAGTTTACTGCCATTCCCGGCATTTTCGAGAACCATGCACACCTTGCCAAGAGCGCCCCGGACAACATGGTGCGAACACAACCGGACCTGGGCCTCTTGCCCAACAAATACAAGTCGGACTCCCCAGAGAACGTCAATTCAAGCCAATGGGAAAGATTCGTCGAGTACCTGACGCACCTCAACAAGACAAGCAGCGAAGGCATATCTTACAAGCTGATCTACGTTGTGCGTCATGGAACCGGCGTACACAACAAGGTCATGAAAGCTGTGGGCGATGACTGGAGGGTATGCATGCTGTTTCCTTTCTTGGTTCTCTCTCCTAATAAATGAACCGCCTCGCGTCGACGCGGTGCTAACTTTTGATAGCGAACGGGGCCGAAATGGGCCTTCAAGGAATGTGGTATGATTCCGGGGGTTGGCGAGGGCGAGGCGACGTGGGTGGATGCAAAGCTCGTCGAGGAGGGAATGAAGCATGCCAAGGACTTGTCCCAGTTTCTGCTCAATGCGACCAAAGATGAAAACATGCCGTTGCCAGGCACCATTTACACCAGTCCCCTGGCCCGGTGCCTCGAGACCACCAAGCTGACTTATGAGGACGTCATGGTTGCGCGCAAGAAGCCCTTTGAACCACTTGTAAAGGAACTGCTTCGAGAAAAGCTGACGGGTCATACGTGCGACAAGAGAAGTTCAAGGTCTTGGATCGCGGAGAACTACCCCGGCTATGTCATCGAGGATGGCTTCGAGGAGGACGACAAGCTGTGGGAGCAGAATAGAAAAGAGCCCGAGGAGGACAGCCAAGTCACCGTTCGTATACAAGGGCTGCTTGAGGAAATATTCGACAAGGACAGCTCGCAGGTCATTGCCCTGACGACGCACTCATACGCCATATCCGGCATTCAGAGGGCGGTCAGCACCGAGCTTTATCGCGTTGGCGAAGGCGTAATGGTGCCGCTGTTGGTGAAGGCGGAATTGAGCTATGAACTATAGGATTGATAAGCCAGGAAGGGACGGCAGTTTCCTGTGAGATCACCCAGTCATTTATGCTATCCCGACATCGACATGAATGATTTCAAGAGTGGCTCGCCGAGTCGGTTCATCATCTTGACTTAAACTTCGGAGGTATGATAACGAACAAACTTCGTTTGGCGACTGAAGCCTCCCTAATACATTGTAGGGTTCCAATCCCAGTCAAAGCTTCATTCATCACTGCATTTATTAGAACGTCACGAGGTCTTTGCGCAATGAGGGTGAAGATGTCGCTATTCCGATTGATCTTACTACTGGTAACTCGTGATGCATAAGCCGTGCATGTTCCAAAATGTCATTGACCATGTTCAGGCAATGGTAACTATTACGTATCTGTACAGTCCGAGATAGTTCTGAGATTGAATCACGCTGTCGTGGTCTACCTCAAATGGTCATAAGACAGGTAGGGAGCTAGCTTTTCCTGGTTACGATCCCGCCAAAGAATCGAACATCTGTACGAAGTACGTTGCAGCAATGGAGTGGCCGCGTTTGATGTGCTGAGCCCCATCCCGGCGAGGAGGCCCCAAATCGATCCCCGCTGAGCCACGATTTTGCGGGGTCAAAGTATTCAAACCAATCCAATCGGGTCAAGTCAAGTAGAGACATACATTCAGTCTTTTTTTTTTTTTTTAACGAATCGAAAAGCCAAGAATGGGGCGCAAGTCAGCCTGCAGGGACATTCTGAGCTGGCAGACTACTTGGGTAACACTCGAAGCAGTTGACACGTTCCCCGCACAGCTCGGAGTCAGCCACTCCCAAATAGCAATGTCCATCGGCTCTGCGTCTTGATGCGTAAAAGTCCTGATGGGCTCTTCTTATAATATCACAATAGGCCCAGCTATGTAAGAGATGTAGCCACGACTGCCGCTTCATGTGTGCCGACCGACAGTCTCACAAACGAGATTATCTCCAGCTCAAAATGCCACCTGAGAAGACGGACTATCACATTGCTTGGATCCTGTCGTGTTCTGGTCAGCATGAGGTTGCTGACGATCAATTGGAAGAAACCTTTGAGTCATACTCCTCCACTTTTCACATCACCTATAAATTTGGCAAGATCGGACAGCATAATGCTGTAATAGCCGGCCCCGCATCCGAAGATGACAACCTCAGCGGCGACTTGATCTTCGACGATCTTTTGCAGAACGCTCCTTCTGTTCGAGCATGCTTCCTTGTCAGTAGCGATGGAGTCGCGGCTCAGACAGGACCTGCTTGTGTCGGGCATGTCGTCGTTGGACTGACCCCACCCGATCTCGAGCAAAGTGTCATTTATTACAACGCCGAGGAAACGATAAAGTATCGTCGCCTAGTCACGACTGGTAGACCGGGACGTGTACCTCCTGTTGTTTCAAGTGCTATCAGGACCTGGGACTAATCACAAGCTCGTGAGGAATTGGTGGAGTCTTCACCAAAAACATTTTCCATGGTACACGAAAGCCACAACTCACGCTCTCGAGCCTCATAGCAGCAGTCTCAGGTTCACCCTGGCATCATTGCATCTTCGACACGCCTTATCGACGATCCAGGTCTCATCGAGAAGATGATGACCCAGAATGAGGTCGTGTGTTTTGAAACGGCTGCAAGAGGCCTGAAGTCGCGCCCTTTCATTCTCGTGTCTGGTATTGTCACCTACTGCGGACATGTCCCGAATCGGTCTTCTTATGATGAAGCCTGGAAAGCTGCAATCTCCTACCTGGCACGCTTGATAAAACGCATTGACCATGTCCAGCTCAGACATGAAATTCCAATGAGAGAATACTTCGGATACGAATCGTTCGACCTGGACAAACCCGCGTGTCGCCTTTTGCGACTACAAGGAGGCACAGGCGAGCTTCAGTGTCACGTACTCCAAGCCTTTTTGCCCTTGGATAAGAAGACGATCAACGGTCAAGCTCATAACGATACAATGCTCCTCCCTTATGAAGCACTATCATATTGCTGGGGGTCCGATATCTTGACCGATACAGTACGAGTAAACGGAAAGGTCCTTCCTATCACAGAAAACCTTCTTTCGGCACTGACTTACTTGCGGCTTCCGGAGAAGGATCGCATACTGTGGATCGATGCCATCTGCATTGACCAGAGTAATGTACTGGAACGTGGACATCAGGTCGGCATGATGGCCGAATTGTACAGTCATGCTGATGCAGTCCTCATTTGGCTTGGAGACGTTGGCTGCAATACTGAGAGTCTAATGCCCAAACTGCAAATGTTCGAGTCAAATGTTCCTCGAGAGGCGTGGAAGCAATGGCCGTCAAAGGATTTCCGATTTTAAGATATATGGAACAAGGTGCACAACTCCTCCGAAGACCAAAGGTCACTACATGCCAACTTACAGAAGAGCCTCTCCTTCTTGATGGGCCGCGCATGGTTCAGCAGAGTCTGGATCATACAGGAGGTAGCCAAAGCCAAGAGAGCTGTGTTGGGCTGTACCGAAGGGTGGATCAATGCGAGAACATTTGCCATTGCGCCAAATCTCCTTCATGTGGCACCGAGCGCCCAATGCCAAGCCATCATTGACGTGATGCCTGGACCATCAAGAAGAATTTCCTGGTTCAGCCAGAAACCCAACCTATCAACGTTATTATGGAGATTCAGACACAACCAGGCCAGTGATCCTCGAGATAGGCTTTATGCACTCTTGGGCATTTCTTCTGACAATCCCATTGCGACGGACTACACAAAAACCGAGGAGAGTATTGTGCAAGACGTGATGGACTATTGGTCTCAAGATATGACACTTCCCGAGATCTTTCCTGTCTCGAACATTGCAGACTTGCAACGAGAAATACCCAATATCTTGAGCACTGCGCTGGAGAAATTGATCTTTCAGGGAGCCGACGAAAGTGATGTCAAGCTGTTTACATCAAGACAAACTACACCAACGTTCCTCACAGACCACGCTGTCGATTATCTTTGTTATATCAGATCACCATTACAAAGCTACTTCGAGCGTCAAGCTTCGGTGCAAGTCATTTTAGACAAGTCTCGCAAGACCGACGAAGACTACAGCATGGCGACTCTCTACACATTTCTCACAGACAAAAGAAAAGCAAAAATTACAGACACAATAACGAGCGTTTCGCGCGAGAATGGCTTCGACTTCGTTGCATTGCTATTGGAACAAGATAGGGAAGACATAGACATGAACGATGCCATAATCAAGGAAGCACAAAGATATGGGTCAGACGTTTTCAATCAATTCCTCGTCAAGTATGGGGATATTTTCGAAGCTACCAAAGACTTCGTCCACACTATGTTACTCCAGGAACAAGGACAATTGGAGGCATCGTTCAGGCAGCTGCCAAATTCATCCGAAATTGCCCAAAAGCTGGTGATAGAAGCTGCTTCCATGGGGCCAACCGTACTGATGAAGCTATTTGATGCGCTGAATGGCCAGGTCGAGATTGTCGGGCTTGCCAGAGAAATGTTCAGGCAGAGTCCTAGTGAACTTGAAAAGCTTCTTGTCACACACCTTCACTGGGGTAAACGGAGCGCCGAGGTCGGCAAGAAAGAAATCACTTCCGAGGCGCGTCTCATAGAGGCTCATTTGTTCAAAGTGTTCGTCGAAACGTATGGTTTCATCCCTCCAACAACTGATGGAGCTTCCCGTAGTTCTGTCAAGCGTAGTTCTATCAAGGGACATATTTCATTTGTCATTCGAGAGAAATTGGCTACGCTGAAGGATGGCCTGGGGATTCGGCGATGAAGTTTACATCCAGGATATCACGTATATAGAATATAGCTTGATTCATAAACAACGAACATCATCGAAGCGACCTTGGCGCTTCGATGTCTCAAGATGATCAATTTGGGGCATTTTGGATGGAATCCATGTTGGCTCTCTTACACCTAAACCTTAGTGTGATATCATCGGAACCTAAGTAATGCGCTGATACCACTCCATCTGTCAGTCTCGTCTCTCCATTGATGTTTCTTGCAGACTCTGCGAACTTCGCCGAACGTATTTCTCCGGCCACTGCACATCTCTTGCCGTTGTAAAGCAAAACCTGCCACGGAGCCCTCCTATCTGAGATTCTGGATCTTCTTCCACAAAACCCCATGTGACCGGCAAAAGGTGTGCGTCTAGATCTCGCTCATGTCGATGGCATGCTGCACTAATACCTGCACTACAGGTCGATGTCAATGGCATGGGGTATGTGGCTGCTTCCCGGTCGATCCGTATATCACTTCCTTTACTGTCCGGAGCTCCAAAGCTCTTGAAGCTCAGGACGACCGGTACAAACAGTGTCAATGAGACCACTATCGTTGTGAGGATGATACCCATTGCGGAATGACCAACAACCGCACTGTCCTGATTTCGGAAGTGAACAAAATCTGGGCTTGCAAACTCGTTGCTCTCCACGACGAAAAGACTCCTCGACACCAACCAGTGCGTTACGCCAGACCACGTAATGAGACTGATTGCATAATGGAAAGGTAAGGATAAGAAGTAGCTTGACCGTTGACTGCCCTTTGGTTGCGACACGCGCAGAGGTTGGCGGCGGTGGATGTAAGTGTTCCACTCGTCGGTGATGGACATGGTCGTTAGCAGGTTGTTCAAGATGGCGTACCCTCCACTGATGAGAAGTTGTGGAATGTTGGCAAATAGGGCCGCCATGTGGAATCGTCGTGCATGGAATGGCCCATTGGTATCCCCCGAATCCTCCGAGGAGAATGACGGAAAATAGGCGTAGTTTTGGAAGACACCGACTCCCTCTGCCCACAGTGAAGGCAAATCAATCGGCATGCCAATTTTACGGTGTTCATAAAGGATCACTCCCAAGAGGACGTAGAATGGAAGAACCAAAAGAGACATCCTGGAGACATTTCATCAGTAAGTTGATATGTTCATGCTCCGAGAGTCAAGACTCACAGTACGTATGTAGCAACCCACTTTCGCCTTCCCAGAACCTCGATAAAGGTAAACTTCTTGGGTTTAACGAACTCGGTTCTCGGATTGATCTGCCACGGACGATCAAAGTCTTTCTTGGTGGACAGATCGAGACCTGCGGTGTGATGATCCGGATGCTCAAGGGAGCTGGAAATATAGTCGCCCAGTGTAACCATGGAGGCCTTGGTGTAGGTGATTTCTTCCGGTGCCTTGATCTTGCTCAACAGTCGGTGGGCCATGCTCCGGAGCCCCCCCAGGCATCTCAGTCGCGGTTCTTTGGTGATTGGCGGTGTGCGAGACATAGCCTTCCCTAGCGTATTCTGTTGATCATTTCGATGTAATATTGCTGTATAGATAAAGCATCCACATTTAAGCAGATTGAGTATACAGACCCCCAGCAGGATATCAGGGTAGAACCGCAGCGCGCATTTCTCATCCATCTCGGAGCTGTCGTCGCCGAGACTGAGACAGTAATCGATTTCGTAATGGTACTGGTTGGTTGCATCTCCCGATGATACTGGCGTGCTGATCCAATTCCAGTAATCGACATGAGGTTGCGCTGTCTTCCATGTGCACGTGCTTGTCGTGTACTGCAACTCTAACCTGTTGTCGCAGATCCATATATTGAACAGCGGCCACGAAGCATAGCTAAGCGTCACGAAGATATCCAGGAGCGATGTGTTCGCGTTGGTTGAGTTGCGATGCATGGTCGATTGCCCGTCTGCCATGGTCGTGTTGGACGACACGAGAAGAACGTCCTTGACTCCAGATCGGCTGTTGACATAGCGTTGGATGCAATCATGCCGATCCAGTCGATCTACTCGAGTATAATTATCCCTTATCTTCTGGATATTCATGCCAAGATCGTGTTTCCAAGCCTCTTGGCCATCCAGGGTCGTAAAGTCCCATGGTTGGGTGTCATTTGCGAAGTCGCTTGTTACGACTCCAACGGTATAGATGCTAACCGGAACGGCCATGAACACTGCAGAGTTCCAGCTAGCACTTGTCAGTACCACCGGTGTTCTCATGAATATCTGGATACTTACATCAGATGGAGCAAAATAGAACTCGTCATGAGAAGCAACCATGTAACTTTTCGCCTTCTCGCTACGCTACGCCAGTTTCGAAGACTTTGGACTCCAATGTCCAGCCATTGACCCCTCGAATGAGCCGAGTCAACGTCCGCTCTTGTTGGCGCGATCAATATTTGCGAGCAATAATTGCTTGAGCTGAGCAAAACCGTGGAGATCACATTGATGACCAAGTGGAGGACAGTGTTGTACTGATCAATCTTGCCGCAGTCTCCTTCGAAATACTGCCCATAAATGGTGTCAATGGAGTAGCCGAACATTGAGTAGAGTGTAAAAGATAGGTTGATGAAGAAAATGAGTGTTGTGATGGACAATTGAGATAGGATAGCTATCTTTCGATGTTGGCGCCTTTTGGGCGGAGTCATCTGTGCATCTAATTGTGGGAGCCACCACCTGAATAGAGGCAAACTACCAAAACGACTGAATATGCCGTTAACGGGTGTTCCGATTATCGCTTGACTCAATGTGCAAGGTAAATTCACTTACGGAATGAAGCATATTTGCTGTGGGCTCGTGCTCAAGTCAAGCACTGGGCTGTGATCCCCTGACCGTATATCTTCCGGTGGTGGCTGAGTCTGATCTTGACTGTTGGTCTGGTGATGGACACCAGGCTCCCCTTCGCTCTCATGGCGTTGAATTGTTGTATCGTCGTTATCTGAGTCTCCATTTGCAATGATCGAATCATTGCGGCGCGTCACCTCCAAACTTTCAGAAACAGGTGTCATTGCGAGAAGAGATGCCCAGGGAATAGTACGAGTGTAGTAGGCAGTCAGTATCGATGATTTATTGAATACAACTATATCCTACCAGCGCCGCCCTCTGGCGTCCTATCGGAGTTCACCTTTTGGGCCCCCATTTCGGAATAAACATTCTTGATATGATGCATGTATTGTGCAACTCGAAACCCCAAATATGCAGCCAATAAGACTCGTGCCCTGGGACAGGCATTTGACAATGGACGTTCACCGGTAATCAGAATACTACCTACCTTGGGCGAAAATGCGACGACATTTGTTCTTAAATAACTTGAAGGTGACATATAACGAGTTCCGTGCATGCCGCATGTTGCATTGCAGCACAGTCGTGCTGATGATCTCCATATGTCGTATGCATCAACTGACCGAAATACGCTATTCGTGTAACCAGACGCTCAAAATAGCCTGTTCTTGATCTACGGTAACCCTGCGAGGCCTACTTGGCTGGACGGTGGGTCCGAACACAACACAACCAATGAAACCTGCAACTCGTATTGTATTCTATCATTAACTATTGAAATTGATGGCCTTGCAGCGTTCTCATGGCCTGATCGCTTTGGTTAGATGAGCACCCCACGCGAGTACATTTTTTTTCTGTCAGTGATTTGGCAGGTAGAAGTTGCATATCTTGCGCTCGCTGCTGGTCAGATTGAACGACTTCGCTGCTTTACACCGTACATATTGCCAAAGTCCCGACATGTAGACAATTGCACGCGCATTGTATGCGCGAAGATCGATTGTATTGCTCGATGATGTCTTCAGTGCAGTCGATACTGTCACATCTCGAGCTGTCTTCATCTTCAATTTTGCCTCCCACAAATGCAACACTATCCTCCAAAAAACTGATACTCCGCAGGCGTAGAGCCTAAAAGCCAGGAACGCAATTCCTCCAAGGCGCTTAGGTCATTGCTTTCCTGAGAAGTAGATACCTCCAGATTATGCCACCCATAAGTACGCTTCACGCCTTCCATGGATTCCCCAGTAGGTCGACAACTGTCGTAGTCAATAACAACTGGAGTATTATCGTCTTTGATCATAACATTTCCCGGGTGTATATCGTTGTGATTAAGCCCAAGAGTATGTAGATATTTGAGGCCACTACTGGTGCCGGAAAGATAATGCTCAGCCAAGTCCGCTGTTATGCCCCGGTCCGCTGTCAAGAGCATGGACTTGTTCAAATTGCCCGGGTTGACCATTTGCGAAAGGGTGCGAGGGTGTTCAAAACATAGGCCAGTGACCTGCCCGTTGATGGACTGACAGCCATAATAAATTGCAAGGTTTGGATGTGGATGTTTCATAAGGAGCTCGCAGACCGCCAACTCACGAAGAACATCGCGGCCCAGGCCAGTGCCTGAGCTGACCGACAAGATGTTACTTTTCTTTAAGAAAAAGTTGGAGGATTGAGGTGGTGCAACAATAGATCCAGGAGGAGTCCGAGGGAAAAGAGCGTCGTCGGGAGTCTGCTCTAGGTTGTCTACTTCGTCTATGTGACAGTCCGATCCCGAATTTCTCCTATATAAACGTCCTCGCCATAATTTACCGCTATGGCGGAGTAGAACATCAGGGTATATAAAAATGGGCGAGCCGTCTTTGAGATCGAAGCATTGTTGATATTGACAGATTTGCATGCTCGATAGGATAATATTTTGGTCGATTATAACTATTCCGGAGGCGGTACCAACTAATTTGGGAGCCGATTTTGAAGCCGCCTTTATATACTTTTGCCAAAAGTCTCGCCTCGCTCCTGATCACGTGCCCAGAGTTCTACCACGTGTCACCAGAGGCGCATGGAATTAGCACCACCCAATCAGTACCCGGCTTTACGCGTTATGTACTGCTTCTATCCCATAAACACTACCTGGGTCCTTTTCCATTGTCCATATTCGGCGTGCTTGATGTGTTTTTGACTCCAGCCGTTATTGCATCAATTATAGCAGTCGCAATAGTCACCCTTCCAATGCCCCTGGTTTTGACTTTTCGCACCCGCGCACAATCACCTCGCCACTAGTTATCAAGCTGGATTTACCTATAAGGGAGGCTTCGATTGTTAGGCCCCCAACAGCCCAGGGAAACCCCGCAGGATAGGCAAGGCAAGTTCACATTTTGCGTGTCATGTTTGAGATTCGTCGCGCGGTATGCGTTGTGGCGACTTCGAAGGACGAGTTTGATGATCTGGCCTTTATGGACGAAGATTTATACGCTCGAAATGCTACCCGACTTCGCATTGCATTTGATGAAGTACAACTTATGGCGTGGATACAGAATCCAGAGAGAAACGGTCATGGCGTGTCAGCTTTGTGTCTATTCCATGAACTTCATTCGCAATTGAGCCAGTCGAATTTGGCAAGAGGAGAAAAAATGAATGTCTTCCGGATAACCACAGGAATCGCCAAAATCCATCGAGTTGCTTGCACCTCATAGCCGGTGACAAGGTGGTGGGATATTGTGGAAAATGCCTCGCACCAGTGACGCATTGTCACGAGCTGGCATGTGGGAAGTCATTGGTAGCCGCGGCGGTCTGGATGCACATTTCGAGAATCTCGGACTATCTCACGGGCAGACGCAGTTCTTCTGCCTAGCACGGACTCTGCTCAGAAAGAACTCCGTCGTGCTTCTCGACGAAGCGACCAGCAGCATCGACCACCATTCGGACGAACGAGGGCAAAAAATGCTGCGGGAGTCATTCAAAGATATAAAACCGTACTGGTCGTGGCGCACAGACTGGAGACGATTGGCGACTTGGATCTTGTGGTGGTCATGGACAAGGGACAAATCGCCGAGGCGGGCGACCCTCGTGAGTTGAGGAGCAAGCGTGGCTCCCTTTTTGCGATGATTTGGGAGAGCCGACATGGTTGAAAAGAATTCGCTGAAAATTTGGTAGTCACACAGGTGAATGCCATCATTTTTCGCGACTAGTCATCTGATCTGATTATATGAATATGGTTCCATTTGTGACATGGTACCTACTCCCCTCTACATCCACGAACATCGCCTGGCTACCATAGTGGAGCACTGGCGCTTCATTTTTGCTATTACTAGGTAGCTACTAGTGATCTTTTATACACAAGACTACGGATTATAGTGAACAATATAGCTGTTCCGGCGTTTCTCAGTGACCGGCGGCTCATACGGGCTTCCGCACCTTTAGGTCCGAGCCCGAGCCGAGCCGAGGGCCTCAACGCCGGTGGCAGGGTCGGACCCCGCGGCGGACCTTTCCGCTGTCCCCTGGACTTTCTGCGGCGCTTTGGCTCCGTGTTCTTTGCTGGATAGAGAAGATCTCACAAAACTTCCTGGTCTGCAAGTCTTGGCGTTTACGCGTCCCCAGGATGTCACCAAGCGCTTCCCATCCGCCTCGGGTTGTGGGATACGTCAGTTGCCAATCCCCCGTTGCTGATTGGAGGACATTTGAGAGGAGCTGTAGACTCCCAAATGGTGATGACGACGCCAGCTTCACGGTCTGGTTCGCTTGATCGCTTGGCTTCATTCAAGATCAAACGCTGGCTTGTGATGATATCGCTACCTGTGTCTGTAACCGAGAACACAGATGGTGAGGGCATAGTGCAATGCAAACTGTCTTCGCGTCGTGATTTAGAAGCACTAACTAGCTCCATTTGCGTGGCCGTCGTCAAGATCCATCATTCAAAGAATCAAGTCGCCATGCTGCGCAAACAAATGTGGTTGTTATAACCACGGCAACAAGGTTAACGTTTTAAGCTTTTGTGGATCTGCGCCAAGCTCAAGAACCTATGGGGTAGATTATTTATGCTTCTTTGATCTTGGACCCTGGGGAAATACCGACTGTAACGCAGTCCTCGGCATTCTAGGTAGGGCGCTCCACGATTTGGGTGGGTAGCATGCAGAAAATGCATTCGGAACTTTAATGTAAATCATACTCGTAGGTGTCCACGCGGCAAACCGCGGATTTGAGCATGGAACGGGACCGTTCTGAGCCAATAGGACGCACCCTTTTGCAGCCTCTCTAATTATGAGGCTTCATCCCTTCAATTGGCCTAAGGCTGCCGACGACGACTACCCTCAGACCCTGCTCATCAGAACCATCCAGCACATGTCAACGTCGGTTCTTGCTGTGAGGCTCTCGCGGTGCCTGTGAGCTTTTCCCCAACGTCCCAAACGACAAAAATGATGCTTGAACTTCGAAGAAGTTATTAGGTACCGACCTTCAGTGGAGTTGAAGAAAGAGAAGAGAGGAAATACGCTCGAAAAGAAAGGTTGAAATATGTGGTTATAATGAGAGCGTTACATAAACCACATGCCCCATAGCCGCAGATCGTGCTACGATTTATCTCGCGTCTGAACTATACCTTACGAATTGTCTTGCCAAGACATACCCTAGAGGCCTGTAAAATTCTTGATTTGTTGAATCAGTTTCTCCAGTCTCAAGGGCATACGCGGCTCCTGCAGGGAGGCTCCCAAGCATCGAAGGGAATGATCGTTGTGTTGGTTGGCGGACAATAGCGTCTGAACCGAATATATAAGATGCAAGAAACACAAGTCATATTCTCCTTGGACTCGACAGCAACTGCACATTCCTCTTCACAACACATCTCAGTCTCATAGCCACTACTGAAGATGTTCTTCACCAAGTTGGTTACTCTCGCCCTTGCCTCCGTGGCGGCCGCTCACCCAGGCCACGAGGCCGAGGAGCACCGGGCTGCCATCGCCGCACGCACCCAGCGCGTCAACACTAGACGGGCCTTGGAGAACTGCGCCGCTTCTCTCCAGTCTCGCGGCCATGAAGCCCGTTCCATTGAGCGACGTGCCGCTGAAGCAGCAAAGCAACGTATCGCCCGCAGGATCCCCGTCAACAGTAAGTTATCCCCGTGCATCGGAACTTTTCACTATTTCCATCTCACACGCCGCGCCAGACCCCTATCGCAAGCGTGCCGCCGTCAAGAGAGACACCACCAGCATCCTGAACAAGGACCACGAGGGCACTCTCGACCCCACCGAAGCTCAGGCCGATGAGTCCTATGTCTTCAACAGCACCACCTGTGCCGTATTGAACCCTCAGGGCGAGGTCGGCCCCTTCTACGTCGAGGGCGAATACGTCCGCTCAGATGTGACCGACTCGGAGCCCGGCGTCGAGATCATCATGGAGGCCCAGGTGATCGACGTCAACACTTGCGAGCCGCTCGTCGGCGCCTGGTTTGACATCTGGAACTGCAACTCCACGGGTGTCTACTCGGGCGTCCAGTCCAACGGCAATGGCAACAGCAACGACGCCACCAACCTGGACAATACTGCTCTGCGTGGTATCCAGCAGACCGACGACAACGGTGTTGTCAAGTTCACGAGTAAGTTCCTTTCACCAGCCACCTCTAAACATGAAGGAATAGAGAACGAGTCTGACCACATTTCTCACAGCCATCTACCCGGGCCACTACTCGGGCCGCACCAACCACATGCACGTCGTGCTGCACACCGAGGCCACGGAGGAGGCCAACGGCACCATCACCATGGGCACGGTGCCGCACATCGGGCAGTTCTTCTGGGACCAGGGCCTGACGACGCAGGTCGAGGCGCTGAGCCCGTACAGCACCAACACCATCGCGCTGACGACCAACGCCGAGGACCGCGTCTTTGGCGAGCAGGAGACGGCCGGCACCACCTCGGACCCCGTCTTCAACTACGTCTTCCTGGGCGACAGCGTCAGCGACGGCATCTTCCAGTGGATCGTTGTTGGTGTCGACACCACCGCCTCGTACACGCCTACTTACAGCTTCGAGCTGACCGAGGACGGCGGCGTTGCCGTCGGCTCAGGTGGAGGTGGCGCTGGAGGTGGCGGCGGCGGGCCGCCCTCGTAAGCTGGCCTTGCCGACCGCACGTGCTCCCATCACGTTGCTGTGTATTGCGCTGTCGCTGGAGGACTTGTGCGGATGAAAATCATGTGTGTTAGTGGAGGAAGATAAAATGAGATGCCTGGATCCCTGGGTATCTATTTACATCTATTCGATTCAGGAGGATTATTAGCTTTTGTAGATGAACTTTGCTGATATCAGGTGCTACTAGTAGCGCCTTTTCTTGATATGAACCTTTTGTCAATTCTGTCCGTGTCTACCATTATCTAGCTGGTTGAATTAAGCACGACTACAACTGCGCATTCTCGATCCGCCTGCCGCTCTCATCGAACCGGATCTGCTTGCCCTGCACCAGCGGCTCCTGCAGCGCGGCGCCAATCTCGACCGCCTTGACGGCGTTGTCGAGGTTCAGGGGCAGCGGCTCGTCGTCGAGGCACGACGCGGCGAACTCGTTGGCCTCCTGGACGAACGCCATCTCGAAGCGGTCGTAGTAGTGCGCCGGCACGTCGCGCGTGATGCCGCCGGCGTGGTAGTACTGGACCAGGTTCTGGGCCAGGTGCGCGTTGACCGAGAGCTTGCCCTCGGTGCCGATGACCTCGGTCGTGTCCTCCTGGCCGTGCGCCATCATGCGCGAGCAGTAGTAGTACGCGATCTGGCCGCCCCAGAACTCGACGATGCCGACGGCGTTGTCGAAGTCGTTGTACTCCTTGAGGGCCGGCTGCACCGCCGTCACGCCGTACGCCGAGACGCTCTTGGGCACGATGCTGTCGCCGAAGAACCACAGCGTCAGGTCAATGTCGTGCACCGCCATGTCGACGAAGACGCCGCCCGACCACGCCGCGTACGCCACGTAGAAGCCCGACGGGTCGTTCTTGTCGCACGTCTGGCTGCGCAGGATCGTCGGCCGGCCGATGGCTCCTTTCTCTGCCTTGGCGTATGAGTCTCGGTACGAGCTGTCGAACCGTCTGGAGAATCCGCACATGACCTTGAGGTGTGGTCTGGCCTTGGCAGAGTTGATAACGTCTCGGCACTGGCGTCCGTGTGTCAGAGAAAGCTTCAATGTCAGATCCTCGGGTAAACTCACAACGTCGAGACTTGTCGACAATGGCTTCTCGCAGAGAACGTGCAAGTTCTTCTCCATGGCCTTGATGGCCTCCTCGGCATGGACAGACGTCGCAGTACCGATGACGACGGCCATGATGCCTGGGTGTTGAATCATCTGGTCGTAGTCGCTGTACAGAGTCACGCCGTAGGGTTCCAGGTTCGCCTTTGCCCATTCCAGCTCGGCCGGGTCAGGAGTGAAGGCGGCCACCAGCTCTGCTCGTGGTGTTCTGTTGAGAAAGTTCAATGCATGTCGCTTGCCCATGCGGCCGAGGCCAGCTGCGCCAATCTTGAGCTTCTGAGGTGCCATTGTGATGAAGAGGGTTGATGATGAATGATTCTCCTCACTCAGAAAACCAGAGGGAGAAGAACGTATCCCTTTATATAAAGGTTGCAGGGTGATCGGCAGAGCAATTCTCGAAGTATTTCGTACTGAGTTCCATCTTGCGGCATGTATTTCGTACTGGAACCGGTCCTGCAAGAATAGCGAAAACAATCGGCGGTCTTGGTAGAAAGCTCACGATGCAGTGTGATTAGATATGATGTAGTCGAATGGCGATGGAGTCGTGGGGACCATGTTGCGGTCACGAATCGCCGAGACTAGCCTACCTACTACTCCCCCTCATAGATCTCTGGATCTGTGCATGATGCAGACTACTCGACGTGATGCTGGCGGCGTACGTATCATCACAAGCCAAGCAACAAAACTTGCATACGTACAAGTGTGAATGAAGCGGATATGTCGGTTTGCGAGATGTTACGACTATAGATATTGTATAGTCCTCGGATATAGGGAAATAGCTTCGCTTTCGGGCGGATGGGGCAAGAGTTTCCGGTGCACTAGATTGGCGCTCGCAGAATTGCGACCCCACGCTCGGAAAAGATTGCCATCTCTGCAAATGGAGCATGAAAACCCCGGGACCCCCAAGCACTACGACTCATGCAGTGACCACCTGGCGAGGATCGTCAGGACAAAGACCCGAAAAGTCCCAAGCGTCACTCATCTGGGTAAAGCTTCATGCTAACCTTTAGGGTTTGTCGAGACCTGGGGAAAACCTGGGGCATCATTGCGGGGGAGGAGACGGTCGAGGATGATTACTCGCTGCCAGTGCCGCACTCCCATGATTAGCGTGTTGTATCGTATGTTAAACTGCCTTCCTCGCAGTCCATGGCTCTGGACAGGTTGCGTTGAGATGGACGCCATGGATTTTTAAAGTTTGAGCAAAGCAGTGTTGGAACGGCGATTTGGGCCTCTGCTCACCCTTGAACCGTCCATTGATACCTAGTTCATCGCGTGCAAAAGCTCGGTTTTAGTCGATACCCCGGATTTGTCCTTGCTGGGAACATCTATATAAGTCTCGAAGAAGCTGGTATTTCAAAACACATCAGATGTTGTATTCTTCCCCACGAGCCACTCATGTCCAGCCCTGGACAACTGCTTCTCGAATTCTATAGTAACAAGGTGCGACCGGTCAGCATGGCGCCCAACGATCAAGCTCCGAACCTCGAGTCCGAGACGAAAAAGGCAGAGGCCGCGCAACATGTCGAAAATCAAGACCAAGATGCCTTGGACGCCAGCGTCAAGGTCGCCGAGCATCGGCACCTTGAGGAGATTGAGGAGACGAAGCCCGGTCCGTTTGTGTGGCTCTGCGCGTCAGCCGCGGCGATTGGCGGCATGCTCTTCGGTTACGACACTGGTGTCATCTCCGGTGTCCTGGTCGTCATCGGCTCCGACTTGGACGGGCGACTGTTGACCTCGAACGAGAAGTAGCTGTTCACTGCTCTGTGCGCTGCGGGAGCTTTGGTCGGCGCCATTGGTTGGGTGTGGAAGGGGCCACCGGTCCTTTCCCACCGGGAAATCAATGGGAATTTCTGGGAGTTTCCCTCACTAGCTTACCCTTTCAACTTCATCACTCTATCAATCAATCACATTCTTGACTCTACCACGTTTTGTCTTCGCGTTTGTGCTTTCAAGGTCCCTTTTTGGGGGAAATACCATCATTGCCGGAGTCACTGCCGACAAGTATGGCAGAAGGCCAGCGATATGGTTTGCTAGCGTGCTGTTCACTGCCGGGGCTCTCGTACAAGCCCTTTCGTACTCTATCGTCCAGATGTCCATTGGCCGATTTCTCATTGGATTGGGCGTGGGCTCAGCTTCAATGGTAAGCGCGTGTCCAGGTCACGGAAAGCCCCTCAGTTGAAGCGAGCAAAGCCTGACTAACGATCTTGCTGCAGAGTGTCCCCGTCTATATTGCTGAACTATCACCTGCCCGCTACCGTGGTCGAATGATTTCAGTCGACATGATCTTCCTGGGCACCGGTTCCATCTTAGCATATGCATTCGCTGCCGCATTCACGAACGTGCCACACGGCTGGCGATACATGGTCGGAATTGGTGGCATCATATCCATCATTCTGGGAATTATGCTCTTCTGGTGCCCCGAATCTCCTCGCCAGCTGATGTACCACGGTCGCCGCGCCGATTGCGAAAAGGTGCTGCGTCAAATCTACCCCAATGCGACGGAGCAGCACGTCGAGAATAAGATGCTCTCCTTGGAACTCGGCGTGATGCAGGCCAAAGCACTGTCTGGGGAGATTTCACTGCGCACTGCCGCCAAGAACATCTTCAGAGTCCCGTCAAACCTGCGTGCTACTGTTGCGGCTTATGGCCTTATGCTGTTCCAACAAATTTGCGGTTTTAATACAATGATGTATTATTCTAGCACGCTCTTTGCTATTGTCGGATTCGAAAACCCCGTCGCGGTCGGCACAATCATCGCTGCAGTCAATTGGATCTTCACCGTCGCGTCCATCATCTTCATCGACCGGATCGGAAGGCGCAGGATCCTTATATGGAGCATGTGGGCGATGCCTGTGTGTCTCGCTGCGGCGGCGATCTCCTTTCACTGGATCCCGATCAATCTGGAGACACTCGAAGTGACCGACGACAAGGTCGGAACCCCTGCCTATATCGTTCTGGTCGCCCTGATCCTATTTGTGGCGTTTTACGCCGTGGGATTAGGCTGTGTGCCATGGCAGGCTAACGAATTCATGCCCATGGAAGTTCGCGCAATAGGAACCATGGCCATGAACCTTTTCAATTGGGGTCCCAATATCATTGTCTCGTCGACATTCCTGTCCATGATGAAAGGTATCACCCCGTCGGGCACGTTTGGCTTCTATGCGTGTACCTCGTTTCTAGGCTGGGTGTTTGCCATTTACTGCTTCCCAGAGGCGGCGAACATGACTCTGGAGGAAATTCGAGCCGTTTTCGAGCACGGTTTTGGCGTGCAGTACGCCGAAGAATGGCGTAAGCAGAAGAGGCAAGCCGATCGAGTGTGAAGCACGTGATTGACAGGGTCTCTGATGCAGTAAATCATATAATTTTTGATTGTCTTTGTCGACGTACTCATCTCGGTGACTTTTTGAAGAGACGTGTAACTGGATCGAGACTTCCCATCAAGCGACTTCCTGCAGTCTGTGGTGGCGCTTCACCGAAATTTCGTTCTCTCGGCTCGCGATAGTATGAATCCATTTCTCGGACTGAGTAGTCGACACCTGGCGTGGGAGATACCGCAGGGACCAGTGATTGATATGAACCTCTGGATGCTCCCCTTTGGTTGCGAAAATCGTCGTATGTGCTAAAGCCATCAGAAACGTCCACTTCCCTATCTTTCCCCCAATTTGACGAAGCATCGTTGGCTGATGGTGAGATATCGCGAGAAGAGGAAGCAATTGTGCTGTATCGCGAGTTCTCGCTGAAAGCTCGTGAAGCCGTCCTTGGCAACCTGACGGAACTCGATGCAAGACTGAGTGGTCGCAACGTGGCAGAAGTATCGGACCGCACTGAGGGATCCGAGCCGCAGTTGACGCAAATTGGCACATAATCTCTGTTGCTGGGTCGCTGAGGAAGCTGTCTCAAGTGATGACTGCGTCGGCGAAGTCGGCGGAGATTGTACACCTGTGGATGCGTTAGATCGGAGTTTCCTTATTTTGTCCCGCTTTCGTTGATTATACTTACTGGTGCTACAGCCGAGGAGTTTCGATCGAGCCACATATTGACAAAGCCGTACAGCTCTAGTAATAATATTGGCACGATCAGTATGAAAAGATCCAAGGCAAGTATAGCATAAGACACTATACTTTTGGTTGACGAAGAGGAGGGTGCGAGAAATGTGATCATCAGTGAGAGAACGATGAATCGGCCGAGCGAACACATGGTGACGCCAGAAAACATGACGCTGGGAAGCAGCATGAGGACCGAGAAGAGGAAAGCCATTTCGCAACCCATGAGAATAGCAAGCTGGGAGGCTCCGGATATCTGCAAGCCGCCGATGGCAATGCCCTTCACAAAGGACAAGGTGAAATGCACCAATACTAGAACGCGGAGATCCCGTCGGTGAGACTCGGTTTCCTGAGTATGCTGCGGGATGGGAAATATGAGCGACGCCAGACGTTGGGTGGACGTGTTCTGGAATAGCCACACATATGCTGCCATAATAATGGCAATCAGCAGCACCGCCAATGAGATGAAATACGAAGGGAGCTCCCCAACGTGATCCAGCTGATAGGAAGAGATCGCAATGATGGGTATCATGAAGTAGGTGAGAACCATCCGCAATGTGTCTTTGATGACTTCTTGGGTTGAGTGGGTTGGTTCATCCTCACTTGGCGGTTGCAGCTGACGGATGATGATTCGATGAAGCATTACCAAGATGGCGGCGGCAGCGAGCAGGATGAGGACAAGGATCAGCATATTGATCCAAATCTCCATGGTCATTGGCGCGCCGAGGACTTGAACCATGTGCTCCATTCCAAAGGTGCCACCATATGTGCCATTGGTTTCATAGATGCCATCGCTGATGCCAGCATACTCATAGCCTCCCACAAAGGCATTGGAGCTGCTGAACAAGGAGAGCCAATTGAGAGAACTCAGAGCGGGCTGGAAAAAGCCAGGGTAAGAAAAGTTCAGACACGCCGTGAGAAAGACGAATTGCAGATGCTGAAGGCAGTTACCGATGCCGTTGACGACGGGTGAGTCGTAGTCGGCAAGGCGAATGCTCCCGTCGTCTTCCTCGGGGACGCCTGCCGGTTCTTCGTAGAGTCTCCGGCAGTAACTGACGACAAGGATCACGAGCAAGATGACCAGGGGCCCCACCAGGAGGGCGTGATACGTTCTGCGAGGAATCTCTGGCGTGATGATGGCCGAGACGCATGCGGCCTCGCTGGTAGCATTGTACAGGTGCAGCGCAAGCTCAAACGAGGACAGCGGGTACAGGCTGTCCATGGTCTGGTTCAGCGAAAGCGTCTCTGCATATCTGGCACTCTGGCTAGCCACAGCGGAGGAGCCCGCGGCGCAGGGCCCATTGAGAGTTGGCGTGTAGGAGCTCTCCGAGAGACCCAAGAGCCAGATCTCGAGGGTGGCGCTCGTGATGGGGTCGGAGCCGTTGCTGCAGCTGGGAAGGTCGGAGGAGTCAGTGAGGGTGAGGGACAGCTGCGTGGCCGACTTCTCGAGGGAGGCCTGAAGCGAGACGGAATCCCAGGTGTCGGCCGGGCCAGCGAAGTCGTCGCACAGCTTCCATTGCACGTAGGCGCCGAGACCAAGCTGGACTTGCAGAGGGAGGAGAAGCCACTGCAGTCTCATGGTGAGCGAGAGTTGCCGGGAAGCAGCAGCAGGACAGACATTGAATCCATCCTGCGAAAGCTGAAGAAAAGCATTTGACGATTGTTTGCTGGCAGAAGCTCCTAAGAAGGCGCAGGTACCAAGTCGGAAACCCACTGTTTGTCCCTGACTTTGTTGGAACCCGCTGTGCGGCTAGCGACGCTCGATCCACTTTATAGGCTGTGCTAGTGTGCTAGTCCGCTAGCTCCACGATGTTTTTTTTGCAGTTCACGATCTCTTGACTCAATTGTTTTCTTGGCCATGTTCGCTTCTTTTTCGCAAAATGCCGAATATTTTGCAGACGGCCCGAGAAAAGGCAGCGCCCGATTGAGCGACGATTGGTACAGACTCGGATTGTCCAATCGGAAGAGCTGCAGGCTCCTGACAGTAGCGCAACGGCGTCGCGGCAGTTCTCTCGTACCCAGGCCAATTGGCAATGTGACGCTGCGGATCGTTGGGGCAGAACTGCCAGGACGGGTCTGCGATCGGTGACACCGGCAGCGGCTGTGCTGGATGACGACCATCGGCCCCAGTTGCCGACATTCACCACATGTTTTGCCAGTCTTGAGCGATTGGTGATTGATGTCACTGTTTTGGACATGAGCATCATGGTCACATTGGACGATTAGTCGGAACAGAACTGTTGCACGAGGATAACTTTGGAAAACTTGGACTGCCTCCGGAAATTTGTCCCAGGTTTGCAGTTGAAACGGACGACTTTCAGCACTTGTCATATCATGGTCATCTTTTTCAATATCTTCAATAGGTACAAATACTGATGAATCCCAGGAGACATGACGATATTTTTCAAGTTTTTGCAGTACTAACGCCAGTCTTCAGTCAGACTCTTCACAGCTGGACCTCAATAACCTGTCCGCTGTATGTCACGTTGTCGACCGTGTTTCCTCCAGTCGTGACATACAAGGTCTTGCCATCCGAAGTTGCCGTAACCGAAGTCGGTCGGTGGAACAGTGTGCTGTTCCCACCGCCAGCCAGAGTCGCATATGTCCCGTTCAGGAAGATCTGGCCGGCGGCATTGGGAGTCTGGGCCGCAAAGATGTTGCCCGCCGCGTCGAAAATGAAGTCGTCCCAATCATACCCGGTCGAGGCATCAGCATAAGTCACGACCTCGGCGTCTCCTGCCTTGTATCCGTCGTCGGTGATTGGTACACGTCCAAAGATGTACTGGCCAGTGTTTTAAAGTATGCATACCCGCCCGAGACCTTGATGCCGTTGATGCCCAGCGGAGTGGTCGCGTTGGCAGGCGCAACGAACAAGTCGTCCTCGAAAGCGAGCTCCGATGTACCGGCATCCGTGTCAATCCGGAAGATAGCTCCCACGCGCGAGTCCGAGGCCAGAATGATGTGTGGAGATGTCGGGATCGAGGCCAATCCGTTCAGCATCACAGCGTCGGGCACTGTAGCCACAATCTGGACGACGGGGCTGGAGCTGTTTCCGCTGAAGTCGACGGTGTAGATCGTCTCATTGGTATAGCTGTAGTTGCCGCCTATACCACCGACAATGGCATACTTGTCGTCGCTGATTTCTGCAATCCCACCGATAGCAGTCGCACCTGGGAGTTTGGTGACGAGTTCAGCTTGGGGGCTCGCCGCAAGTGTGTCTAGAGTGTACAGGCTGGCATTGTCAAATGTGGTGAGGAGGAGTTGTCCATTGGACCGCAGTGCGCTGTTCTCAATGGTGACGGCGTAGTCGGTAAAGTTCCACAGCTGTTTGACCGTGGCTGCACTGGCCGGGGAGGTGGCAGCCAGATTAGCGAGAGCGATTGTGTAACGCATGATGGACCACATTATGTTTGGAGAAAACAGTAGTACGTTCAATTCACATCTCGCAGATGTCGAGCCGGATCACCCATTCTTCTTATACCGACCGGCCAGCCGAGCACACCAAGGGTCCTTCCGCCGTCCCTTGCAGATCTGCGGATCATTGTTTCTCTCTCCAAGGGATGCCGTTGCATTAGCGTTCCCGCAAGAAGCTAATTCTCATTTTATCGAAACAATCAGTCCGTGGCTCGACGCTGTGATCCCGGTTGCGGCAACGACATCATTCGGATTATCGGCGTCGATCTCGGAGATACGTTTGGCATTGCGACGCTGCCCCACATGCCGGCGAAAGCATTGACTAGAAGTTCATCCGATTGTCTACGACATTGTTTTACTGTTTACTTTGTGAACTAATCCGTCCAAGAAACTTGTGTGCATGTCATAAAGCCTGTCATATTCCAGGGCACCCGCGCTTTTTGCCAGACATCCAAGGCGAAATCCAATCTTGCGTGGTGCACTTTCATTCACTTATATTGTCTTTGGCCTATTCCCGGACGCGACAGCATTTCTGTCTCTTCAAGTACTCAGCCCACGCAATTTCCTCCTCCCAACCGGCCTCATCAGAGGAGTCAGCCGTGTCACCGGAGCCAACCGAGTCATCGTCCCGCCAGCACCTCGCGCCCCAATACGAAAGTTTATAGTCGGGTTCGTCATAGCCCCTGCCGCTCCAAAACCCACCTTGATATTCTTGTATGGGGTCGACCTCAAAATCGTCCCCAAGGCGACGGACATGCGGCTTTTCGCACGTCACGAATTTGGGCATGAGGACATCCCACAAGTCGTCGGGGTCGAGCTCGGCATAGTCGTCCATGAGATGGCCTTGGTTGTACCCGGGGCGCGTAATCAGGAGCCGGCCGAGCCAGACGTTGGGGAACTGCGCCCGGTCGTACGACGCGTCGACAAGGTAAGGCTCTGAAGGATATACATTGTGGAAGGAGCCCCAAACGCAGCCGTAGCAGCATTGCGGCTCCCTGCGTCTGTGCCCATCTGGAGTCTCCTCGAGCTCGTAGATGCGCTTGACCTGCGCGCACTGCGCCCTGGTCAAAGGCTCTGTGAGCCGCGTTCGGCTTACATGGTACAGCTTGTACTTCAGCTCAAGTTTACGACCAGGATCCGGCGGAGCCAGGCCGTGCCATTTGCCGAGGGGCGCGCCGTTTTTACAGTGCATGTTGACCCAGATTGGACGAAAGTAGAGGATCAAGGACGTGTAGTCCAGGTTGAGTCAGATCACTCCCATGGTATGACCGTATTTAGGGATCAACCGGGGGGTCTCCCGAGAGCACTCTGTGATTGAAATGACATTAGCGGCTGGAATTGTGTACAGAGATGGGGGGTGCGGAAGACCTACTGAAAACCTCGAGCTTCAAACTGTAGAACTCGTCGGCCATCTTGTTGGCAAGCTTGTTGACAAGCGATATTCTCGAGACGAGGTGCGCGGTGGGCACCAGGCCGCCACTTCTATGATCGAAAACGACCACTGTTCGTTTGGCCTCTGCTTGCATGGCAAATTGCCAGATAATGGCCTGGATTTCTACGGGCAATTGCGGAAATTGTATGAACCTCGGCCCTTCAATGGGCGATGTCCGAAAGCGTTCGAGTCTCTGTTCTTGAGGCCGTGACTGCCGATGATGCATGAGTCCCGGTCCTTCGAATTCCGACTTCTTTCCCTTGGAGCTTCCGGCTTTGATAACTCCCAGTTCATCATCTTTTTCTCCAGCATCATTGCTCTCGGCGCCATCATTTTTGATTTCGTCAGTCTTCTTGTTGCTGGGCTTACACTCGGCGGCCTTGAGCTTTCTGCGCAGGCGCTGGGCTTCGTGCTTTGCCATTCTGAATCCTCGCAAGTGGTAGTCTCGATCAGGAAAGAATGGATGTTGATGTTATTCGAAAGATTCAAATGGGAAGCGTGCGAGATTTGTGTCACAATATATGAGCAGTGTTTGAGCCGTCGATGGAAACAGGCGGTCAAACACGCTGGTCATCCACATGTATGTAGCGAACCAACCATGAAGATCGACTTGGCATACGAGACAACTAACAAAGACAGCTGAAGTTTGATATTGAGCTTAGACGTACACTGGCATTCTTAACGGTCGACAAGTCACTTGGCAAGTTCCCCAACCATGCAGCGTACCATGAGACAGTCACGTTCCTTCTCCACACATTAAACGGCACCAGAAAAGAACGGTCGCATTGGCATGTTGTCAAAACAAAGGTATTTCGTTTTGATTATCGCCGAGCGGCCTATAGCAGCCATTTGAAATAGAAAAAGAAAAAAGCCAGCTTTGCTGCACAATCAAATGCAATAGGAGGATGAAGTACGGAGTATTCTTTTTCAAATCAAGACGCATGCAGGCTCTACGTTTGTCAAAGATCTATTGAATTGCACAATCTTGCTTGCCCTGTTGTGGCATCCCGTCGGTGTTTCCGCCATTATTGGTTGGCCGTAGTTTTTGGGAACAAAGATGGTGCAGACAGCCCACTGATTGGCGGCTTTGGTTTGTTGATCGCATACTGATGGTCCAATCTGATATGTAATTTTCGAACGAGACCCAACAAACATCTAGTAATCAATCATTGCATGTGGCCAAACTTTCCTATCGACTCATTACAAACGAAACAAAGCCTATCAGGGTCAACTGAATTGCCACGCGATGACACGCTCGGGAGTGACACTCTATGCGGTCAAAAGCTGCTCAAAGAATCCACCAAACCCGCGGGCTTTGTCATGGAGGTGGATCTCCAGAATCCAATGCCGCTTGTTTCCATCCTTGCCGACAGTGACCATGGAGTCATTATTGCCGGGAGTGATGTAGAGAGTAATCTTGTCCTTGGGAATGCGCTCGTGGGGAAAATTTCCTACAATGTGTCCCGCGATCGGGGCGCCGAAATCGAATCCCTCCTCCCGGGCCGCCTGACTGGCAATCTCATACAGCTCCTGGCCTGACATCTCGGGCTTCTCCTGGTATTTCGCCTTGACCTGATGCCAGATGGGCTCCAGCGCGTCGCGCAACTTCTTCTTGTGGGGGTCATCGCCGAGGACGTAGGTCCGCCCAAAGTCGGCCTCCCACTCCTCAAACACGGGACCGAGGTCGACTACGAGGATATCGTCTTCCTCGATGACGCGGTCGGGCGGGTTGTCCTCAAAGGGCGATAACGTGTTGGGCCCGGACCGAATGACGCGTTTGTGCCAGTGCGTCCTGACTCCATGGCGCTCCTGGCCGAGGGCGTGGATTTGGTCGTTCAGTTCCTTTTCTCTGATGCCGGGACGGATCAGGTCTCTCTCAATCTCTTTGAAGAGGTCGAGTGCTTTTTGCTCTGCGTCGACCAGGGCTGCCGCGCGTTGCGCCTCGGTAGACATGATGTGTGCTGGCAGATGGCAAATGTGACGTGTATACAAAGATATTGGTGAAAGATGGTGGCGCAAACAGCATCAATTAATTGATCGCTTAGAAGCCGGCACAACTGTGAGGATGGATATGAACAAACGTGAGTCCGTCGATTTCACCAATGTAACCAGTGCGGGGTGATCCCAGGCAAGTATCCGAGTTGACAAGTCCACTGTCGGATGTAAGTCGGGCAGAGAAACAGTCTTAAGAATCCCACGTTGGTGGCACGGAGCGCAATTAGATGCTGTTCCTATCGAGGGGTATGTGGCAGACGAGCTTGGAATGACTAGAAGGTTCCAACTTTGTACGGCAACCAGAAGCGATGCCGGACCGGAGATATTGAAGAGTGATGTGATGAGCAGCTCAACTTACGAGTCCGACTATCTTCGTCCGAGAGCCGACCAATTGGGCGTCGGAGAATTTCGCTCACTCAGCGGCTGGGGGCGCTCATCAGCGCTAAATAGCGGAAGCAGCGGGGTACCCCGTGGTGGTCCCATACAGCTGCAGACTCAGTCGTTCGCTCAGCACCCAAGCATACCGGGACAGGATCCTGCAAAGTATAGAATTCCGAGGAGATAGTCGAATTCCAGCCAGGGTCTCTTTTCAAGGAGCCTCAGGGACATCGATTCTAGGTTAGCATATGCATGATGCCGAGGGGGTAAAAATACCCTTGTATGCCTATAATTGGTAAAGCCATCCGGAAGCTTGGAGCACCTTAAGGTGTCGAACAGTACTCCGTAGGCGAGTATAAGGACGTTTTTAACACCGAGTTTCCATATGACCGACACTCGATTGGTCAATTACCAAAAGCCCGTGTCTTGCTGAGACCATGCATGCTAGTTGAAAATGGCTAGGAGCCATATTCGATTCCTCCTCGGTCTCATGCCCAGATGACGATTTCCCCGCTGGAATTGTTGTTCGAAATTCCCAGTCCGGCTGCTTCCATCATGCGCCATGTTCCAATTGACACGATCGCAAAAAGAAAACACCAATCGTGTCAGATGATCTAACAAAAATGCAAAAGTAAGGGTCTTGCCGTGGATCGAACACGGGGCCTCGCGCAAACAATGTTCAGGGTGTTCCCTAAGCGCGAATCATACCACTAGACCACAAGACCTGCTGTTGTGCTGTTGTTGAAGAGATCGCCGTTATTACGTATTGAATAAGTAAGAGATGAAGCCATCGTGAGATGGTGGAGGTCGGCGACGAGGTCGGGCGATGGCTTGACCATATCGTCCCCGACCATGGCCCGATGGGTCCGCTCGGCAGTAGAGGATCAATGACCGAAGTTTTTAGAATGTTTAAATAAGATATCGATGACTTGAGCACTACGAACCATTCTTCCTGTCATGACGAGTCCACCACATATCAATACTTGAGCGGCAGGTGGTTGCGATTCATCAGACCTGTGCATCAAGATTCTCCCTCTTCTCTGCGATGGCTTCTTGGAATGGGGGGGCAAAGAATGTCTGTCATCTGTTAATATACGTCATGCGGTAAGATTTTCACAAACGTACTCTCAGGGCAATAGCATCACATCCTTCAGAAACGGCGCCGTCGGGACTGCCCTCATATTTGATGTAATAGCCGGTGCTGTTGGTTTCCGAACAGACTTTGAAACCTATCACAGACTCAGTATCACGGTAAAATGCAGGTAAGGATCGGTTGATGGGCGACATCCCGGCTTACCATTGAACGTCGAGGGACCATGGACATCGCTCAGCAAACTGTATAACCCATCGTCACTCAAGTTGATTATTGTCCATGTGTTGAGGGTCGCATTCGCAAAGTAGAACTCCCTAGATATGAACTCCCCGTCTGTGGTGTCGGGTCCAAACAACGCCCCAAAGCCATCCGCTGCGCCCTGCAGGCCTTCGGGGCTTTTGATTTGAAGAGTCCCGTTTACGAGCTGGAATGCGGTCACCACGGCGTCCTGGCCGACCGCAGCTTGCCAGTTGCCGTCATCGCGCGGCTTCACGCCGATGGCTTGGAATGCATAGGCTGGGTTGACGCTGGACCAGATTTGCAAGAAGAAGGGGTCGCTGTGAATGGTGGTGTCATTCAAGCTTTCTGGATAGTCGAATGCAAATGATCCAGTAGCCTGCAAAAATGATAGGAGCGCCGCTGTAATGATTGACTTCATATTGTCTCGTTACTGGAAAAGGTGGTGTATATCGTTTCTGTACGGGTGCAGAAACTCGAGATGTCGGTCATTGTTCTTTATACTAACATGTCATTCCGCCATTGAACAACGCCAGTCGATACGAATGATCGTGCATCTGTACGTCATATACGATCTCGCGAAATCGCTACCGTTCTTAGCCGTCTTTGGAAGGTGGTAGACTTGTTCCAATTTTGATTGCGACGTATTTCCTGAGCACGCGTCAATTTCACGAACATGTCAAATGCGAATGTCGCATCGCAGCGGGAGATCATCAATTTTTGTATTCCAGTCTCCTGCGAAAATCGTTCCATGATATCTCTGTTCAAAGCTCCGTGTATCCAGGCTGCGGCTCCGATACGAATGATGCTGCATGAAGACCCTGCTTCACAAAGGCTTGCCCCTCATTGTGCCTATTCCAACTGCATACCTAGAAATGACGATCACGCCGCTTCGATTGAGCCACAAAATCTCTCTGAAATACGTATGGCTGTAGGATTACCTCTGCAACCAGCCCCGATTGGCAAATAGACTCAATGTCCGACAATTGCAAGATCTTGTCCTTTTCAAGACCCAACTTGCCTCGCAGATCCGTTATGCGCTGATTGAGCGTGTTTCCAAGTTCAGTGTACACCTGAACAAGACCCTTGACCTGCTGGAAGGGCTGACCGCTTTCGAAAGTTTCGTGCGTCTGCGTCAGGCTATCGAAAGCGGCAAATTGGAACGACAAGCTCTCCGACGCGGTTCTCTCCTCGTGCGAGTGCTCGATCGTCGCAGTCCAAAACAATACGCGAATGTTGACCTTGACTTTGAGCGTCTCCACTGACGACTTTGATGCCTCGTCGACCGAGACGAAGACGCTGCTGTCGCCTCCTAGACGTAGGCCGGCCACATAGTAATCTCCAAAGCGGCGCTTGAATCTCTCAATTGCGATGTCCTTGAGTTCAGGCGGGCATCCAAGGATACGCTGTGCTTCGGGGCATAGAAACGGGGAGGAAATCATTTGAATAGTACCTGAACGAACCGATTCCTTGGTTGAGTACTTTGATGACTGATAACAGTGTCAGAAGCTGGAAGAAATGCGTATGTCTGTCAAAGATTAAACCCACATTTTGGTCTTCGAGAACGGCCTTGTCGTAGTTGCCGGTAGCGGAAGCGCCCAGGAAGCCACAATCGACACTGATTCCGGCCGAAATGCTGAGGTGCTCGGCCTTGTTCATCGAAGAGGTCGAGGATGTTCTGTGGGAGCTTCCTCGGAACCCATCGTCATCGGTGTATTGTATCACGGTGTTTCGCAGCGACCGCGAGTCGAACGCAGATGGAACAGCGAATGGGTCGCCATTCTTGGCTTCCCACGATTTGAAACCGCCACCAAGCTGTACAGTCTTCTTTTCCCACGGAATGATAATGTGAGAGTTGTTGGCTGCTAATTGGGTCAAAGACGCGACACCTGGCTCTACTGTCATCGTGGTGAATGATATCGCCTTGGTGTTAACGGGCTGAAAGACCGCTTGATTGCGGGCGGGCAAGATGCGAGACGCGATACAATCGAAACCGCAGACCGGTCGCGAGCTGAACCACGTCACCTTGAGCAACATTCAATAGTCAAAGTCGATCAGAACTCCACACTCCAGGCTACTGCAGACTAGAGGCTGGTCGTGCAGGATATAAGTAATAGGATGTTCAGCTGGAAGGCGAGTCGAATTGCCACTCGGTTCCAGACTTTGTGTTTCTGACAGTAGATTATATCAGTGAGGGATTAAGTTTCACGCAGAGCGAGATATCGAGATGGCTGAAGCAACAACGTTTCGCGACTCTCGATTCTTATTCGAAGAACAAATTCTACAAGGTCTAGCCTTTCTAGGATCTAATGCGGTCTCATGGTTGAGAGTGATGATGCAGCTACTAGAGACTTCGCGATGCTATGCCAACTTCAAAACCGTAACTCATGTCTCAGATCTCTCATTTCTCTTCAGATTTGTCTTCAGCAGGTTTGGGAACCTAGGATATGTTGTCAATCGGATGCTTGAAAATGGAATGTCCCGGAAATCTCACTGGAAGAAACTGTTTGAACAATATCGGGCTCATGAATGGCAACGGCCAGCTCTCATCAGTTGCGACCACGGGAAAATGAGTTACGACATCGACCTAGAATGATAGAAAGTCAGAAATCTTGCGACTGCGCTCAGAGACATTCAGAAAAGGGTGAAGTACTTCGGATACGATGCGGTTCATCATCAAGCGGATGTCTCTCCTTGCCTTTTCCAAGCCGAGAAGAGTGGCCTCATATGGCTTGACAATATAGAGAGGAGTTCGGGGCTTGGGAAGGCTGCCTTTGGTTGGTGTATTTGAGACGCCACGTAGTGCCAAGCTGGTAGATTGGCTTGGGATCTCGCCACCGGCCTCGGTAGGCTCAGGATCGACTTGACGCTCCGAGACGGATTCGGTCTCGGCATCTGTCGGTGCCTGCTGATTATCATGGGACTTTGCGTCATCGGATGTGCCTGGATCAGTCTCAGACTGCTTTGCATCTCCAAACTTGTCACCGGCCTTCTTGGTTGGCTCCGAAGGCGGGCTCCCTGCTTCAGACGTCGGCGTCTTTGGTTCAGCGGGAGGAGCTTTCGCAGCCTCGATCAATTTGCCATAGAAAGCCGTCCTGTCCCTCGCACCAATCATCTCACTTTCCTTGAGTATTGTCTTGCCCGCATCAAAGTCCAAAGACAATGTCTGGATGTACTTGGCCAGGTTCTTGTAATCGGCAAAAGCCTCTTGCAGCATTGTCGTATATCCACCGGCGTTCTCGTAGACCATGGGAGAGTATCTCGCAGCAAAGGGAAGAAAGCTGCGGAGAGAGCTGTACTTGGTCAAGACCACATGTGTCCTCATTGGTGTTTTGGCAACGTAGTCGGGGAACTTGACTGCCGCCTTGCGCAACGTGTCGAATGTCCAGTCCTCGTCCGCTGCGAATGAGCAATGTCAGTCGCTGGAAGGTTTCTCGCCCAATGGATGTTGGTGTGGCTTGATGTGATACTTACGTCCCTTGAGCTCTTGGCCGCCGCCCTTCCAGCTTACTGAAATGGTCACCTCGTTGTTTTCGAGGAGTTCCTTCCGAGCTTTCTGCACATCACCGTTGGCTGACCCTTCCAGCTTGCCGTCCAACATGCCAGTGAGAGCAATTTCGGCACTACAATTTTGGTTCAGATTTGTTTATAGTTGAAATAGGCCACAAAGTACTTACTTTACGCCGAAGTTGTGGATGTTGGAGGTGTCACTCTTTTTGATAGAGATCAAGGCGTTGAACTCTCCACCTTCTTGAAAGCCTGAAATGAAAGAGTCACCGTAGACCTCGGTGAAATCGCCCGGCGCTACACCATCAACTGGCCAGAACTTGTTCAGTTTCCTGTCGGTGATTGTCTGGTTGACCACTTTGACCGAAATCAAGAATGATATCGTGCTCGATTTGATCTTGTCCGAATTGAGAAAGTCTCCTTGTCCCGTACCATCGATCTGACTGTCGTACTTGATGGACATTGCCGCCGAGATCTAGCATGAGTCAGCTAAGACGTATGCAGTCAATCACCACAGCACATTGAAGACGGGGCAGCTGACATTCAATGCGTTGGTAACATCCGAGACTTTGTCAATCATGGTTGTCTTGTAAGAGACTTGCTGGGAAACGCCCTCAGATTTCAGAGGTGTGAACTCATCATTGGGCGCCTTCTCGTCTCGAATGACTGCATGGTCAACACAGAGCTGCTGAGTGTAAGAGTTGAAGCCTAGGTCGAACTATCAGTTACAGGTGATTCGAACACAGTCATGTTGCGTACCAGATCCGAGCTTCATAGAAGCATTGTAGGGTGCCAACAAAGCCATGATGGACGCTTGGCTGACAGACAAGTCAATGAGATCTATCAGAAACCAATCGAGTGACACTGGAACGATATTTTGTGAGATTTTCAAGAACCTCGAAGTCAAAAAGAATATACCCCAGATTGTAAGACAACACACGTTTTTCTAATCGGACTGCACGCGATCTTCGGTGGGATGCACTGAGAAACGAGCCATCTGTGTGATTCGTCAAAATGCGATGGCCTCTTGGAGATTTGTCATGAACTTGGACTATACGTCAGCCATGCGTATGTGTATTAAGGTTTTGATCGATTCTGCAGTGATGCGTTGTCGATGAGATCGGCCCAACCACACGGATGTCCCAGCATTGCGGGTACGATATGCTATAGCGGCGGGTCGGGACGACCCCCGCTTAGCGGTGCTAATAGTCTCTGCGGCTGAGATGCAGATCGCGAACCATTGGCCTACGCGGCATACGTTGTGATTCCTTGCCCGTTTCGTTCAGGCTGGTCCTAGACTTTGAAACTCCGATCGGCTTGATCGGAGCCCTAGTGGTGAGAACAACTCACAGCCCATTGTGGATTAAGACTAAGAACGGCAGTCTCGCCTCCCGACAGCGATCTACATCTTCGCTTCCATGCTCATTAGTCATGTATATGGTGTAGCCGCTGATACCATCTGACGCGGCTGTTCATCGCGTCGGCAATTATCTAGCTGCTCTCATATATCTCGCATTGAGTCGAAAGACTCGTAGCTGCAGCATTGTCTGGTCGCAAACAACCTCTTCAAAGCCTTCATCATGGCTATGACACTTGCGCCTTACAACAATGCCATGCGGCTTGGCATGGGGTCAGTCGTGCCCAAGTTCTTGGACTAAATCAAATACCGTGACTGACAGTAGGTCTCCAGCTTCAATTCATACACCCAGCAGCTATGTGTCAACGATGCTGTGATCAAGCCGAACCACATCAAGGCCCAAGAAAGAGATCTCAGAAACAAGGCGGCGGCGGCGGCAGCATCCGGAGACCTTCCTAAGCTGCCCCCGGCTGATTCTGGTGACGGTAGTCCCAAGACAGGAACCGTGTCTCGAACAGTTGGCGGAGTGAGCCAAACCGTGACATGGACCACCAAGTTTGTCGACAGCCTGAGTGAAGTCACTAAATCGATGAACATCAGTGGTCAGTAATCCCCGTGCAAGCTTTGCGTGATCGACTCAAGGCTAATGGGCTTTTCTTCAGGCTCCCTGGAAATCAAGTACGGGGGAGTTGGCGGAAAAGGTGCTGGAGGTGAGTCGCATATTTCATCCGCTTGAACACAATATCTTTTCACCCCGCCGCATTTGCTCACTCCATGCAGCCTTCATCGATAGCAACAAGTTCAAGGAAAGTGATCTTGCCTTCCATCTCCAGGTGAAAGTCGTCAACCAAGTTCTGGAAGGTGATGAAATCACCGAGTTCAATCCAATCAAAGACCTTCCGTCCAATCAGTTCACCGATGTCTTTGGCGACAGCTTCATTTCCGGCTTCATCACTGGCGGCGAGTTCAACGCATTGGTCTGCTACAAAGTCAAGGATAAGTCGAAGCTCCGGGATATCAAAGCAAGCGCCGAAATCAATTTTGACAAGGTGCCTGGTCTGTCGGTCAACGCCCAAGGGCAAGCCCACTTGGAAGAGTCTGATACTTCCGCCGTTGCCGAGACCAATGTCTCGGTGTCATGGTCCGGCGGTGGCGAGATCAAGGACCCAAGCATCAAGGAGTGGGGTGTGAAAGAGCTCAAAGCATCTGCGATAGAATTCCCAGACAAAGTCGCCAAGTTTCCCCAACGAACTCAGTATGTTCCTACTAGCCTTTGTTCATACTCGAGCTTCCAACTCTAACTTTCCAACTAGCGCAATCTTGACAAAGTATGCGACCCTGCGAAGTTATCAGGTCGCAAAGAACAAGGGCAGCCCCTTGGACTACGAGAATGCTGGGGTGTATACCAGTGCTCTATTGGATGCTTACACCGACTACAAATATCTCTCCACAATGATTTCTGAATGTAGGATCCCAACCAGCATCTCTCATCTCCAAATCCACTGACGGTATCTAGCAATTCTCAACGTCCAAACCAACGGTCACATCATATACGCCAAGGAAGATACAGCCGAGATCCAAGACTATCGCGACGAGGTCTACACTGATTTCCGGGAGAAAGCTCTCATGTTCCTAGAGCAAGTCTCTCACGAAGGGACCGAGTCAGCCGGAAGAGCGAGACAGCTTCTCGAGGACGATAGGACGAAATTCGATCCAGCCATTGTGTCCGGAATGGCCGTGGTCAAAGTTGTTGACGCTAGTCGCCCAGAGCTGCCCAGAACAGTTCGGCCGCCCACAAAGCCGAACCAGGTCAAGCCCTATCACAAGAGTCTCCTGGGCTTGGAAAAGGCGCGACGGGACTGCAGATTGGAGATGATCAAGATCGTACAAGAGGTATGTCCAACTGCCAAGGATCACTGTTGAAATAAATGATGAGCTAATACCACCCGACGCACCACAGGTCGATGAAGTGGCCATAGATCCTCAAGTCGCCATTGATCCTTCTCGGGCGCATGTATTTCTCTCCCCAGTGCTGTTCAAAATGCTGGTTCCTGTGAGTATAACACGCATCATCGATCCTCTGCTGCTTCCAATCGCTGACCACAGCAAAGTCAACAGCACTTCCCCCTCGGCCGTCACCGGAAGAACTCGAAATTCAAAGACTTCACTATGAGCTCAAGTCCAAGGAGACAGAATACCAGGCCAAATACGAAGAGCTTGAACAAGCCAGTCTAGAGAAGCTAGAGACCCTCGAGCAGGATATCCAAGACAAAGACGCGGAGCTAGAGGCGGCACAGGAAGAGATCAATGACCTCAAACCTGATGCCCAAGAAACGAGGGACCGCCGCGAGAAGGAGAGACTGGAGGCAGAAGCGGAGAAAAAGAAAAAGGAAGAAGCGATCAAGGCGAATGCCGAGCAGAAAGTAAAGGACTTGATCAGCAATGCGGAGACCGAGGCCGAGAGGCTACGCGAACAAGTGGAGAAGCTCACTACAGAGGCCGGCGACAAGTCCAAGGAGGCTCAGACAGCTTCCGAGGCTCTAAAAGCTGCGCAAAAGGCCCTCGACGAGCTCAAGTCGAGTGATAGTGCCAACAGCGAAGCATTGAAAAAGGCCCGGGAGCACGAGAAGGAGCTCACTCAATCGGTCAACAGCTTGAAGCAGCAAGAGACCAAAGCCAAGACTGCGCTGACGACCGCGACTAACGAGTTGTCCAAGAAAGAGAAGAGCATTGATGAGCTGAACTCCAACTTGAGAGAAAAGGAGGCCGAGCTGAAGAAGCTTCGTGACGACATCAAGAGCTTGAAGTCCACGACCGAGATGATTTCCCGGTTGCCACTTCGCGTATGCCAGTTCGGCTCGCTCAGACTGCCCGACTTGCTGCTTCAGGAAGTCTCCGACTTTGAGAAATGGTCCACCAACTGGCGTCTGGGGTACATTGGCGGAAACCTGACGTTGACGTCCAAGGCCGACGACGCAACGCCCGTTTTCAACTTTGGCAACAAGGTCAACAATGCCACGGCTATTACTGACAGACACAAGTATATCCCTACTAGGGTCACTCTGTACCCGAGAAACGACTCCATTGGAGGCATCCAAATTTCGTACGCCAACAATGAGACTATCAAGGTCGGTCGTGTCGAAGGATTGTCTCAAACTTTGTTCTTGAGTACAGATGAACGTATCACTTGGTACGAGGTAACGGGAAGCCATAGCAAAGAGTTCGGCAAGCCCATGGTGTCGTCGCTGAAGCTACAGACGAACAAGGGCAAGAGTTACAGCTGGAAAGCAAGGAATCCATTGAGTGAGGACCAAAACGTCTGGGCAGAGTATGCCGCAGCTGGCTTCTCGCTAAGAGGATTCTGGGGCCAGGCTGGATGGGGCATCGACAGGTTGGGTGTTGTGTGGGCTCGAGACAGTTAGTGTTGTGCGTCAATTTGAGAACAGGCAGTTTGGATGCAGCATAGTAGATAAAGCGCCCTCTGTTATGCGTAGGTATGAAAATGTTTGAAGAGTCTCCTCCATGATACCAAATGTGCAGCCTTCAGAACAAATCCAAACATCTCGACAGATTTCAACGTCTTCGCCGTGAGCACGACATGTGATGGCATCGAGCCGCACACAAAAAAGTAGCGAACTCGCCTTCTGCTCTGGTCTTCACAGTAGCCCTTTCTTTGCAATCAGTTCCTCGTACAACGGGAAAAGCCTCGATCGTATCCGCTTGCCCCAGATGACAAGCGGGATATAGAGCAGACATATGGCTAAGGATAACATGCCCAACATGATGAACATGTTGCTTAGTCCCATTTGGGTCCACCAGGGCACAACAGCCGACGCGATACCGATGCTCACAGCATTTCTGAATAATGCGACGCCGACAAATACCTCAGCGGTCAACTATGTGAGGTAGAGATCAGTATACTGCATCAGGGGTGTTTCGTCGGGAGGCGTGTTGCGTACTGACCTCGCGATAAGAATCAATCAGCAAGGTGAATGCCACTGTGCCAGTAGAGCCAAAGCCAAATGCGAAAAGTGCTCCTCCAATACTGGGGTATATCCAATGCATGCCCTATACGATGGTCAACAGATGCAATTGATTTCGGTCTTAGTTCAGTCAGATAACTCACTCTATCCGCGGTGACACCGAACATCACGAGCCCTCCAGCGTACAGCAAGCTTGACAGGCACAGCGGATACAGACGCATCTCGGGTTCAAAGAGACCTCCGTTTCGTTTCGCGGCACGAATGACGAACCAATCCGAGAAGGGACCGCCGTAGATGCTCCCAAATATGTTACCGACCACCGGACCGAGCGTCATGTAGCCCACTCCCGAAGCGTCAAAATTGTACGGGGGCATCGAGAAGATAATGGACGTCATACTCGACAGCACAACAAGAGCTGCGACGCCAATGGCAAATTGTAGCGACGTGTATATCATGTGGGGAAGCTTCATGGCAGACAGTGGCAGCACGAAAAGCTTCCATAACGACTCGTCTGTTTTGGTCATCATGCGCATGCGCTGCCGGTACGATGCCACCTGGTACGCGGCAGGATTCGAGACGTGGGACTGGGATCGATGTACGTCGATGCCTACATCGGCTTTTGCCTTCTTGGCGTCATCGATATCGTCTGCTGCCGCATCGAAGGTATCGGGGGTACCAATTTTGACTGGAACGTATTTGGTCTCCTCGTACAAGACGCAAAAGGCGAGGAAGAGGATCGTCAGGCAGATTGAAAATGTGTAATACGACCAGCGCCAGCCGTAGACCGTTGCCCGCACGCCCGCGGCTAGGGGGCATAGAAAGCTGCCGAATGTGACGCCAACAAAGTAGACGGTATTGGCAATGCCCCTCTGGTGGACGAAGAAGAGATCTGCGATCTAGATGGGTGTCAGCGAATAGCAAGGTCTTGACTAGGTATGCGATTGACCATACTGTCATCTGGCACAAGGTCTCATTGATGGCGCCTGCGAGGCCACAGAGCAACATGGACACAATGAGCTCCCAGAAGGTTGTTATCCTGGCTGACCACCACGCGCTCCCTGCCAGTGCAGCAGTCGATATGACATATGCTGGCCTTCGACCGTACTTGACGCTGAAGGGAATGAACAGGAGACAGCCAACAGCCAGACCTGCTAGCTGTGCCGACTGAGCGTTGGTTAGCTCGGTAGCGGTGAGGCCCATCTCCGCCTCCATTTGCGACCAGAAGACAGTTTGCACCATCAACCTGTATTAATTCGCAGACGGTCAGTATGCGAATGCCAGTGTACGGACACCTAGATCAATTGATGTAACGTACATGCCAAAGGCGACAATGGTCAGAGCAAATATGAACGCCATGTTAAGAAGCTTGCGCCACATTGGCCAGTTCTGGTTCCATTAGAGAGCCGATTCATGATTGGAAGTTTCGCATCGCGTACAAGTGGTTCATTTGGGTCGTCGGACGGCACTGGAAATAGATTGACATGATCCGTGTCTGTCGCTTGTTGAACTGTCATATTCGTCCGTGTTAGTGAAGAATGTCTCCGGCATCGCGACCACGGCAACGTACACTCTATCAACGGGACCGTCCCCGGGGGATAGACAGTGTCATGAGTAGATGCCATGACTACGGGCGACGGCTTCGTGGATGTCTCCGTCCAAGGTAATGCTCAAGTTGATACAAATACGCGGTCTTAGAAATAATTGATGATAATACCACGGCAAGAGGTCCAAGACGCCGAGCTGCTGGGGATAATTCAGCTCAAGGGCCACAACTGGAATATATATCGCGGTTGTCGCCCGGTGCGGCCTGGATGCAGGCTGATAGGCAATGCGTCGGAAATCCAAAACACATTCCGCGGATTGACTTTCCACGACTTCATACCAGCTTGTCGCTTATCGTCAACAAATCGATACGTTGGCGTTTTCGGCTGGACTATAGCAAACCAGGATGGTCACTTCTGATAAGCTTCCAAGCCACTGAACCTGCTATCTGATGCTAGATCCACCGGCACTTCCATGCTCGTGCAGCGAGCCATAGCCACCTCCACACCCGCCTAGCCGTATAAAGGCAATAACCGCGACGACCCCAAATCCGTTCGTCGAGTCCATGGCTCCTTGACTGTTCCTTGTCCGAGGACAGACGAAAGCGCACCCTGACGACTGCACACGACCATCTCCACCGAAGTTGCCAACGCCCCGGCCGACTCGGCTGTTCATAGTTATCTGGCATCGGCGGTAGGTATTGCGTGCGAAGTCATGATTTCAAGATCTCGAAACGGCTGCCTCAACTGCAAGAAGAGAAAGCGGAGGTGCGACGAGACCCGCCCACATTGCCGCGCCTGCACCGCACGTAATGTCGAATGCGAGGGCTACGAACGTCCCGTGCGATGGGTGAATGGCGTTGCCTCGCGAGGCCATCTTGCAGCATTCCCAATCGGTATGCCGGGTTCTTACCTCGGTCAAGCTCCGTCGCCGGAGGAGAGCCTATCGCCGACACTGTCAACAGGGACGGGCCAGCTGCCAATAAGCAGTCTGCTTGCTCCAATGCCAACCTCTAAGATAGAGTTTGTCTCACCTGTACAGGGTGACGAACAAATAATCTTTCGCAAATGTGAGTTCGGTGTCATTCCTGCACTGGAACGTGGTTGACCCTAAGCCTTCGTCCAGTCCTTGAAGACGGGATACACTATGTTTGCAATGCGCAGATTTGTAGAGAACTTGTTCTCTTCTTCGAGCAGATATCACAGCGGTCCAAGACATTGGTCATGGTTTTGGCAGCGCTCCAGCTTCTAATTGATAATGGCCCCGACGTAGCATCCCTGGCATTCATCGATCGTGCTATCGGGGCATTTCGAAACGAACTAGCCGAGTTGCGAGTCCCGCGGAGTATTGACCTTCTTGCCTGTGGGCTGTTCACATGTACTATATGTGTAAGTGTTGAGTTGATCTATTCAGACGAGAAATGGCGTCTCCGCCTGGCATCGCTGCACTTCTCCCTGCTCATTTGGTGTTACCACAGATACTACAGGCGCAACCCTTCACCCAATACTTAAAGCCGTTGACGGAGATGTACGACGTCCCTCGGAATTGCGAAATAATAGACCAAGACCTGTCATCAAATCCCATCTCATGGCATTTGTTAGAAGTCCTCGGCGTCATGGATCTGCCTTCTTTCGTGGTCGGTCGTCGACACCCATCCCTCGGGACTTGGAAACGCGTTCGAAGCTTCGTAGTACCTTCAGGCGAGGCTGCGCACGGGAGAGTGGAGGTCGTCACCGGGATGCCTAGGGACTTGCTTGACATATTCGCCGACATTTTGCAGCCCGAAGGCAGAGCCATCCCCCGGTTTTGGAACTGGCAAGGGACCATCGCGGATCCGATCTTGAAACATCGATGCAATAGTTGGAGGTATGCCGGCATTCTCGACGCTCGCCGGAGACATGCGCTCTGGGCCTCTCGTCACCAGTACATGCTCACTGAAGACGGAACATCAACTGTTTATGACTTTACACATGTCTTTTCCGCCCTCTTGAGCTCATTAGATGCCTTCTGTATGGACTGTAATCTGGCCGGCCACGATGACAAAAGCTTCTTGAACCATGGACTGTTGTATCCGATATTTGTGGCGTCTTTGGAAACAAAGCTGCTCGAGGCATCTCCATCATGGAAACAACGTCTGGATAACATCATGAGCCGAATCTCGGACGGGCTACGCATCGACTATACCAAGCCACTTTTCGAGCTACTCGATGAGGCTTGGGCTTGTCGTGATGAAGTTTTCGATATTGAGATAGTTGCTTATCGCAGAGGCATAGAGATAGCTTTATTCTAGGCTTTGATTAAAGAGCCGCCTCAAAGTCGGGAAAGTTCGTCAAGCTATAGCAGTCAATGATTGGTTTCCCCGCAAACATTGTCATCACGCCAATAGCGACGACATCGTTCATCCAGTCATACGGACTATTGCCAGGAGCCTCGAAGCGAATGTGAGTAAAGTACTCGACCTGATCCTGCGTTGCTGTCATTTCCGCACTCGGATCAAAATTGCCACCAGGCCCCTCCTTGAAAATCCCGTCCGCCTTGACCAGTATGTTATGTCCGTCCGAGGTACGTAGGGTATACATGGCGTGCAGTCGCGAGAGAACCTGTCATCCACGTTCAGTATCAGCCGCCCACTTTGAATTGTGCACATACCCTATCAGGACTGACACGCTCCAGCCAATCAGCTCCACTGTCTTGTATGATTTCGCCCTGAATTCTTGGTCCCTTGACTGTGCCGCCTTTGATGGGCAGAATCATGCGAGTCACGCCAGACTGCTGCACATTGGGTATCGCCCAGGTGTCCGAACTCATGTTTGCCACGATGCGATAGATGAAGCGCAAATGCGGCATGCGCATCTTTGGTATCTTTTGCTCGGCTGGCGAATGGGAGTTGCCAGGAGAATCGACATGAGCAGTCGCTTTAGGCGCCATGACTTCGGGGGATGCTTTTCCTGCGGATGGCGAATGCGCTGTTGCTTTCTAGTCCGAACTCAGCCGAAAGAAGATGAGTGTCAAGCTGAACTCGCGATACGAACAGGTCGGTTTCTGCTATCTCGGAACAGTACCAAAACAAGGCGTTGCTGGTCTCAGCTTGTCACAATTATCGCTGAGCTTTCCCCGCAATCGTGAATACTGACACTTGCATGCACATGATCATCATGTTACAGTGCATTAGATTCTGTATACTCCACACGATCTAGCAGGCTAGCCGTATCCGGGCAACAACTGCGACGCTATAGTCCACGCGGGTTTACATGTCACGATCTCTAGAAGCTCGATCCGAAACCACCGGAATGAGGGATACGAAAAACAGCCGACGACATATGCCGAGACATCATTCCGCGGCTGAGTAAAAGACACGCACATTCGGCTGTGTATCTCCTTATAATTTGTTCTTCAAATTTGCTACTGCATTCGTACCTAAGAAAGAGCCTGGGACAAACCACCATAATCCTTTCACCATGTCTTCATGGCAGCAACTGGCGGAGCAACATCGTGCTAAACAGAATGCAGCGATCCCCCAAGAATGGATTATCCCACAGTCAAAGAGATCCCAACTTGCCGCTGTCGGTTCCCCAAATGAGGGATCGTTGATCGCGCTGGAAGTCGTCCGGCAATCTGGCCTGCTCTCTGCGAAAGAACTGGAGATCACAGAGAGTTTCAAGGCTTCAGAACTAATTCAGCAGATATCGTCGGGAACATTGACTTCTGAGGAAGTTACAATCGCGTTCTGCAAGAGAGCGGCCATTGCACAGCAACTAGTGAGTCGTGGAAGACTGCTACAGTGGGTATGAAGCGCTGACTGAGTGAGCAGACATCTTGTCTGACGGAGATATTCTTCGACGAGGCTATTGCGCGAGCCAAAGAGCTGGATGCGCGGTTCAAAGCCACCGGGGAGATCTCGGGACCGTTCCATGGCCTTCCCATCAGCATGAAGGTAAGCATCATGGGTGCTATTTTCATGAGGGGAATTTACTAAGTTTCTGATGATTGTAGGACTCATTTCGAGTCAAGGGCCACCATTCAACAATGGGATATGTCGCCAACATCTCGCGACCGGAGGCCGATGAGAATTCGCCTCTAGTCGACATGTTACTTGACGCCGGAGCAGTTTTGTACTGCAAAACCAATGTCCCGCAAACAATGATGACAGGAGATTCAGAAAACAACATTTTCGGCAGGACACTCAACCCGCACAAAACAAGTCTCACGGCAGGCGGCTCCAGTGGCGGCGAGGGCGCCATAGTCGCCTTCAGAGCGTCACCCCTGGGCGTCGAAACCGATATAGCGGGGTCCATACGGATACCGTCTCTCTGCTGTGGCGTCTATGGTTTCAAGCCGACATCTGACCGCGTGCCGTACGGTGGACAAGGTGACACTCCGTTTCCCAGTATTCACCTCTCCGGGGACATCGTACCGGCCGCCGGCCCTCTAGCCAACTCCGTGGAAGATCTGGAGCTCTTCATGAAGACCGTGCTCGACAGACGGCCTTGGCGGTACGACCATACGGCTTTCGATATCGGATGGAGATCACTGGATGGCGCTGTCGACAAAATCCTGACAATCGGCGTGTTGCCCGAGGACCCCGAGTATCCGCTCGCACCGCCTGTGCGCCGCTGTCTCGACGACGCGTGCGCATCTCTCGCCGCCGCCGGCCACAAGCTCGTCCATCTTCCCAGAGACGACCTCGCCAGCGCCGGCCGCGCGGGCCGTCTGGCGTTCCAATTCTACGCGCTCGCGCCGTCCGGCTTCGCCGCGGACGAGGAGGTCATTGGGGAGCCGCTGGTCAACTCCGTCGCCAAGCGCGTCCATCCCTTCTCGCAAGCCGGCTTTCCTGTGGACCCGGCACTGGACGTGGAGCATCGGATGCACGAGCTGAACGGTGCGCGCCACGCCTTTGCCAAGGCGTGGCAGAAGATCTGGCGCGAGAACGACCTGGACGTGGTCCTGGCTCCGGGCGCGAGCACCACTGCTGTTCCCCACGATGCCTATGGCGTTCCGGTCTATACCATGATTTGGAACCTCCTCAATGTAAGTCTTTTCTCGGCTTTCATGAGAATGCTGATCTTTTAACACTTGCCCTCGTAGTACCCGGCCGGGATCATCCCGTACGGCAAGTCTTCACAGCACCTAGACGCGACGCCGAAAAAAGCATCATCTCCGTTTGAAGCAGACTGTAAGTTCTCGATTGTCGTCCTCCGTCAAACATGATGCTCACAGTTGCAAGATGACCCACATGCCTGGGACGGTGCCCCTTGTGCCGTCCAAGTAATTGCGCCGTCATTTAGAGACGAGGAGTGCTTGCAAGCGATGAGAATCATCGACGAGACGCTGCGAAAAGTTTGAAGTCTCCTCTGTCCAGTATCTCTCGATCATGCATGGCTGCGAGATTAGAATCAACGTTGCGCCTGCCGCGCTCTGCATGTAAAATTGCCGTCAGGTATCGATTAACATATCCGTGTCTTGGTACAAAATGTTTCGTTCATTGAGCTTCTTGAACGGCACCCTCGGTGCACGTAGGGACTTCAATACAGGTGTATATTGATTCCGATTTGGAAAACCTTTCTTGGCATGAGCAATACGATCGACCAATCTTAGGTGGCTTTGCTTCTGGGGCTGATGTCTCAAAAAGCGTTCAGTCAAACAGTATCAAGCGGCTGCTCATGTCAACGGCTTGTGTATACCCCTCAATCCATTGATACGCGGCAGGTTTTCCACTGGCCGTCGCACAGAAGGATTCGTCCATCCGAGCAAGCATCGTGGAGATAGTCGCATGTGCCGTACATACAATCCTGCTCAAGATTATGGCGGTTTGTTTCGGCTTTGAGCTCATTCAACATTACCCATTGTATGCGTCGTTTATAGTCGCATTGGTCGGCATGGTCTTTCTGGCCAGGGCCTTGGCCAAGTTCAGCTCGGGCCGACCTTCCCGTCTGCGCCCGGTGGGCGTTGCGCGCCAGATAGGAAACGGGAAGGTGATGGCAGGATCAAAAAGCCACCATTGATTCCTTGGAGACTGCCCGCACGCGACAGATGTCTTGCGTTTGTGATTCAACCAATGCCATGGATGTAGCAATGCGCGCAGGACGCCCGACGAGTTCTTCGTGCAAAACTACCTGCTGGGCAGATAATGTGGTGCCAAGCGCCACGTAAGCGAGACGTGAAGCCGAGGCTACAGTGGCTAGAGCGACGACAGCTCGAATGATATATCATTCCCCCAAAATATCTCATCATCATGAAGCAGATGGGCCGACAAGGGGGCAAAATCGGCATCAACCAGAATCAGAAATAGTTGGCAGCAATCGTTGGAGCTGAGAGGGAAGTCTTGCGCTTTTCTAGTAAACCCCTGGAAACTAAAATGGCCGGCGCGAAGAAGTGCTTGGGACGTCAAGGTACTAGCGCACTTGGACCCGGCACGGCACGAAATTGTTTGCGGGGGCCTGAAGCGATGCGCGGTATGTTGAAACTCACCGCGGTAATTCAAATGCGACCGGCCCGGGAGCCGGGCGCCCAGAGAGGCGACAGAAAGGCTCGAGGAAGCCAGTTCGAGGAGAGTCAGATCTACATCCGATGTTGATCTCGAGGCTGAGTAGTGTAGCAGAGAAACAAGGACCGAAAGCGAACCTTGGTTTCGAAGAGGGACACGAAATAGCGGCCGCAACTCGAGGTGGCTCCACTGTGACATAAATATGCGACGTCCCAATCAGCTTTTGGCGATTGGCACTGGTAGATCTCGCTGGGAATGCGATGTACTCGGGATATTCGCGAAGATCAGTACCGGGTAATCAGGACTCTTTTCCGGCATAGGCAAGACCATTGATGAATTATACCTCACCCCACCTCGACTCTCCTTTCCGCGCTCTTTTTTTTATTTCGTCTTTTTCGTGTTTCTCTCGGGGGAGGACAGCAGGTGCCAGGCAGCAGAATAAAATAATTCCGAGATCCCACCCATCTCGGCTGCATCTTGGCATCGTCGCATTCGTCGCGTCTGGTCCGATTGTGTCGCTCTCTGGTGCTGTACAGACCTCATATACGATATTAGGTAATCTCCTCGTATGGAGTAAGTAGGATAGAATATTGATCTAGGATGTTATAGGAGCGTCGTGCCGGCCGCCTGCTGCCAATTTGGTTGCTGCTCGAGCCTGCTTTGGCCTGCTGTTCAGTGCGATTCAATGGCTTCCTGCGGGGGGTCGTCGACGCTACGGCAGAGCTAGTCCTAGAGCAAGCTGGAGCTCCGCCCTGCGCCCCAATCTGAAATTTAGATGGGATCTCCATCTGCATCTCAGGGTCCAGAGGGGATCCAGACCTCGAGCCTGTGCTCAGGGGGAGATCTGCCATGTCTTCCAGTCCTGCAGCTTCCTGCTGTACACCTGCTGTCTGCTTCTCATCCAGTTGGCCAACTGTCCTGACGAACTGACGTCCGAGTGTCTGTCTTGAGAAGGATGAAGAAAGTGGTTCCAATGTCTGAACGAACGTCAGGATCGTCAACAGAGACCCCTATGTCTCTCCTATACCTGCTCACTGATTTGTGTTGAGGGTTCCCTCTATGGAGAAGGGTATGCAGGCTGACGTTTCGCTCGAGCTGCTCAACAAATGTATGCAACCGGCGGCTAAACGTTTCGTCTCATGATTACTGTATGTATGTATACGAGCACGTGTACAGAGCTGGGGAGTCGATAGGTACGGCACCTGCTGTCAATAGAATCAATGCAAGTCAGTCAAAAAAAAAAAAAGAACAAGGCCGGTACAAGATGCAGGGGCAGGTGATACGATTTTCAACGCGCACACAAGCTACACAAACAAGCTCGACAAGCCACGAGTCGTCGCAATTCGGTGGCCAGTAGCCCGTACCAGCCGCCTACCGTTTCCTGGCTCGCCTGCTTTCTTTCTGGCTATCGGGGCAGAGCTGAAGTTTAGAACTGACGCCCCGTCTTACGTACAACGTCTTGATATCGCCAACGGCATTGCTGGGCATTGCCCTCTTCTCCTCTTTTCCACCCGGACTGACTAAGTTCGTAACGATGTTCGTCACAGTATGGAGCCGGTTCGTTTGCGATTCTCGAAGTATTTTTCGGATTTTTTTCCTAGGCAGGCCCCTAGCCAGAACCGGCGGCACTAGCTGCTGTAGCGGGCAGCCGGACAGGGGGCGAATCACTTGGACGCCAAATAGGCCCGCGGGGTAGCGTCCAAGATTCTTGTCATTGGCCTGCAGTTTCCAAGTCCACGGACAGACCCCCATGTGCACACCTGCGCCGGCTGCTGCATTGCAACACGTAAAGGGGGTTCGCCGTTCAGCTGGTATGGATAATGGGGAGGGAGCTGGAATCAGTTGACATACATCTTGTGGTCGCTTAGAGTTGTTAGTCCACTGGGGGAAAGGCTGGTGTGACGGGCGGTATATTGGTCTTGGTCGACCGAGTGGCATGGATGCGCATCATTGACTTTTCTCGGCTGTCTATCACAAACAGGTACAATCTGAGCTTAGTAAAGTTTATCGTACGGCAACGGCCCAGCACGAACACAGCATTTCTAAACTGGGCAATGTGAACGTTTCCTGTATTTTTTATTTGGCTGCCTGCCTACCCCGTTCTTTTCTCAGGGTCCAAGAACGGCGGAATACGTCGTATGGAATTCGCCGCGAGCCAGGACCAGCCATGGATCAGCAGGGGTCGAAACTTACTACAATTACTGCGGGATGCGCAGATATACCTTGGCTTGGTAGGCCAGCTGCGTAAGGTAAACTCGGTAGCTCGTTTCCCTAGCTCTAGGCTCCAGGAGCGTTGCAGTGGAGAATTGACATTCGGACCAAGTCACCAGCACCTGATCTCAACTTCGACTACCCAAAACATACCATAATTAAATAAAAATAATAGATCTAGAGTATACGTTATTATAATTTGCTGTTTGGATTTATTAATATGTTTATAATGTATCAATAGCAGTTGATTTGCGGAAGATATATATTGTTGAAAACAAAAGGTCATGGTAGCCAAGTGTCAATCCTTCAATGCACAGGGCCTGGCTCTTGGTTCCTTGGAGATTGGCGACTTCGATGATTGTCGGGGGCCTAGGCGCAGCAAATGGCAGAGGCGTGCGGATGGTAATTCCCCTCCTTTTTCTTCCTTTTTCCTCCAATCTTCCAGAGGCACCTGGCACCCGACACGGAGGCGAGATTGAGCAAGCAGGCGAGAAAAAAACAAGCCACAATGCCCACATTCGTCCGCGTTGGGTTTTGCGGGTGTACCGTGTGTCCAGGGTGATCGAACGTATTGTCCTCCAGACGCCTCTACCTACCTACCTTTTACCTAGTTCCGCCCACATCCTCGTGGTTGATGGATGTACTGTAGTAGTCGACAAACATGGAGAGAAGCGCCGCCGTTTTTTTCTTATTGACTGTTTCGCCGCTGCCAGTTGCTTGGCCGGTTTCCCCAGCGTCGTGTTCATGACGCATTCGTTGTCCATCCAATCCACTGCCTTGACTTGGCCTGCGTCCGTTTGATCAAAAGTCGCGTCCTTTGCCTCTCTTCCATTCCGGTTCCAGACCTCTCTCTTTCTGTGTTCCAACCCAGTCAACCGAGGCATCCATCCATTCATTCATTTTTGTTTCGTTTCCGGTGCCTGTGTTCGTGTTGTGCTGCAGCAAGCCATTCCCTCTTGCCTTCTCCCACCAGCACCACTGATACCGCTTTCCGTCTTTGAAACGTGGTATCCGCAACACACACAAGTCATTCGACCATTTGGTATTTGGCTAAAACGACTTTCATCCTGGAGACTGCAACGAGGTCTGCGCAATAATTTTCTGCGCCGAGCCGAATTCGAGGCCTCAATCATCCCCATCGCCGCAGTTCGAGGACGTACCCAGACGCTTCGATCGCCTTCGGTCACACAAGTCGCCCACCATGAATCGCGACAGCACCATCACGCGGTGCGAGGTAGAGAGCAAGATTGCCGACGGTCAAGTTCTTGTCATCTTCGAGGAATTCGTCCTGCGACTCGACTCATGGCTCGATCGCCACCCCGGTGGCCGCCTTGCCGTGCTGCACATGGTTGGCCGAGATGCGACAGACGAAATCAAGGTGTAAGTGCCCAAAGCCCGCTAGCATCTCCCCCGGCGTCGCATCCATTCATTGTCACGATGTTTCTTGGCGTTTTAAAAATCGCGATTGCATAAATGAAAGAAATGGCGAGGTCATCTTTGGTCGTCTGCTTTTGGGCAACGGCCATAGCTGGCCTCGGGCGTGAGATTCGCGGAAAGCAGAAAGAAGAAAATGCATAAATGTTCGAGTTGGCCGTTGAGACGCCTAAATATGACGGCGCGCATTGCCTTCGCGGTTCGCGCGCGCGGGGCATCGGGCACCAATAATCCCCTAAGTCCGAACGCGAACCAAAAAATGCTGACACACTTTTCCTCTAATGCAGGTACCACAGTGACAGCACACTGAAGACTATGAAGGCTTACCGGATCGGCCGGAAGCCCAATGGACCCTGGATCAACATGACACCCCCCATCCGGGGCGGTGTCTATACCAAGCAGGATACCGTAGCTGCCAGCATCGAGGACGACGTTAGTGACTCTAGCACCGATGCCGATGCCGATGGATACGCCGAGACCACCGATGATGATCAGTCGGCCCTCTCTGACCGGACCTCCCTCACCTCCGAGTGCAGCAGCGTAGATGGTGATGCAAAGGCAGACGCTACGCAGCATACCATTACACAACGACGAGTTGCTGGCCGTGCAGATGGCCACTCCGACAACAAGGGCACCACATCCGCCCTTCCCGCCATGACCAAAGCAGAATGGACTCAAGAGTGCATGCAAGGAGATATCGATCGCTCCGTCTCAGAGTACCCATCGCTCAACCCGCTCGTACAAGCCGACATTGTACAGAAATACCGTGAGCTCCACCAGAAAATCCGCAATGCTGGCCTCTATGAGTGCCCCTATCTCGACTACGGCAAGGAGATGGCTCGGTACACCACCTTGTTTGTGTCGTCCATGGTTGCACTACACTACGAATGGTACATGACTTCTGCTGTCTTCTTGGGTGTTTTCTGGCATCAGATCATGTTCACTGCACACGACGCAGGACATGGTGCCATCACGCACAACTTCTCCTTCGACACCCTTATCGGTCTTTTCATCGCCGATTTCTGCTGCGGTCTTTCCATGGGCTGGTGGAAGAGCAGTCACAACGTCCACCACCTGATCACAAACCACCCTGTAAGCAATACCAACTGATGCATATTGTGTTGTCTCTAACCTTGGACCAGGAGCACGACCCGGATATTCAGAACATCCCCCTATTTGCCATCTGCCCGTCCTTCTTCAAGTCTCTCAAGTCGACTTATTATGACGGATTCCTCTTTGCCTGGGACAAGGCGGCAGACATCCTGGTGCCGTACCAAAAGTACACGTACTACCCCGTCTTGGCCATTGCTCGATTCAACCTCTACCTTCTTTCGTGGTTGCACGTCCTCTCTACCAAGTCATCGTCCCTGGGAAGCAGCAAGGCATGGTGGATCCGCCCGACAGAGATCACATTCATGGCCTGCTACTGGTTCCTATTCGGATATTGCCTCTGCTGGCGCGCTCTTCCTACCTGGACGATCCGCGTCGCATTCGTGCTCGTCTCGCACATCACCCCGATGCCTCTTCATATTCAGATCAACCTGTCGCACTGGGGCATGGCTACCTCGGACATTGGTGAGACCGAGTCGTTCCCCCAGAGGCAGCTGCGAACCACAATGGATGTCGACTGCCCCGCCTGGTTGGACTTTATCCACGGCGGACTGCAGTTCCAGGCTGTACACCACCTGTTCCCCCGAGTACCTCGACACAATCTGAGAAAGGCTCAGGCATTTGTCAAGGAATTCTGCAAGGAGACCAACATTCCCTACACTATCTACAACTTCACAGACGGAAACAAGGTGGTGCTCAGCAGACTTGAGCAAGTCGCAGAACAAGTCAAGATTCTGGTGAAATGCCAAGATCACATGGCAGAGGAAGGCGAAATGGGATTGCATTAAAAGATAAACGGCATTTTGTTGCATTTCTTTCCCTTACTTGCGTACTTGAGCGATACACGTAGATCCCTTGATAGGTAGACATCATAAAAGAACTAATTGATTTTACTTGCTTTATTCAACGAACTAATATCTCGATGCTCTTTTGGTGATTTTAGTGCTGTCATCAAGTCGACCTGGCTGCTGCAACCAGCATTTTCGAACCATTCAAAATTCGTATTGAGAACCCGGTACAACATATTACACATTTTGGTGCGTCGATTCTGCTTGACTGGTTGCAGGGATGTAGGAAAACGGTGTGGCCAATTTGAAAACATCTTGCGGATCATACTTTCTCTTGAGGTCCATGACAGTCCCAAATTTGTCCCCAAAGATATTCTCGAGCGTGTTGCGGCCTGGAGGCGTGAGATTGATATACGTGGCCGGCAGAATGTTCCCCTCGTCCGTCGCCAGCAGCGCGCGCACGAAATCCGACCCCCAGCGCCGCGACTCGTCGAGCCCCTCCGCGGCCCGCGGCGTCGCGAGCAGCTCCAGCATGTAGTGCTCCTCGGCAACGGCGAACACGGCGTCCCCCGCGCCGGCCTCGGCCGGCCGCGGCGCCACGTGGATCGCGAACCCGTTGCCCGCGTGCCGCGGCATGCGCTCCATGTGCTCGGCGATGACGGCGACGGCCTCGTCGGTGAGCCGGCGCAGGCTGACCGTGTCGACGACCCCGCGGCCGTCGGGCGGGATGGCCGCGTCGAAGTCGCCGATGGCCTCGAGGAGCGTCGCCTTGCGCACGCTGCTGTGCAGGTTCAGGGCGAGTTCTGAGACTTTGCCCAGCCACCGGCTGCCGGCGTCTTCGTCGTCTTCGCTCCACATGAAGTGCGAGAGAAGCTTCAGTCCGTCGGGCGTGCAGAGGAAGAGCGGTGCGAAGCAGAGGGGCTTTGGCCAGCCGCCGTCGCGCAGGGCTTGGAGGCCCTTGCAGTAGGACGTGACCGTGTCAGTGATTTCTTTGGTGTCGTATGCAATGAACCCAGATATGACCTTGGACAGCGTCAGTTCTGCAGTTCCTTATGCTATTGCAATTTTCAGGAAAGAGAAATTTACCTTTGTGAGGGGGCGGACCATAATGGTCATTTCCACAATGATACCGAAGGAACCGCCGGCACCGCGAATGCCTCTCAAGAGATCGGCATCCGCTTCCATGATCTCTCCCTTCCAGTTGACCACTTTTGCTGCGAGGATCTGCTCGAACCCGTAGCCATAGTTTGCCGAAAAAGGTCCATAACCGCCATACGTCGACCACCCGACATACCCGATGAACCGGACTGTCCCAGAGACCGCCATGACACCCTCGGCGGACAGCGACGCGACGAGGTCCCCCGCGAGGATGCCGCCGCCGATCCGGGCGGAAGTTTTGCCCTCGTCCACGCGGCAGTACTTGATATCCCGCATATCGATAGTCAGGGCGCCGTGGACCTGGGACTTGCCGAACAGGTTGTTCCCGCCCGAGCGCACGACGAATGGGACGTCGTGGGCGACGCAGAATTTCACGAGGGCGCAGACATCCTCGGCGTTCCGGGGCCGGGCGATGGCGATCGGGACTGCTGGGTTGTCTACGATGAAGGTTGCGCGGAGTGCCGTGTAGTTTGGCGACGAGGGCAGAGCGTAGGGGATGTCTGTGTGCTGTTGGAATAATTCTTCCACTGCCTTTTGCCGTGCTTGGTCTGAGGACTCCATGGTAGTGATCATGTCTGTCTAGTTGTCGTTGGATTTGAGTTGGAAATGACGAGCTGCTGATGCGCACTGCATTATTGAGATGCTGTATTAGTATTCTTGGGAGGTGCCCGGATAGGAAGGAAAGATGTATTCGGTATCTTCGGGAAGTGGGAATGCCCAGAACGGCAATGCAATGATTGATCAATCTTGTTACCTAGCATGCACAACGTTGGACGGATATATGATTCTATTGGCGATTGAATATGGGTCCGATGGTTGGACTTGGATTATACTTGTCTATTGTATTTCAGTAGAGCTTCGTTTTGGAGTAGAGCTTCGCAGGAAACGAGCAAGACGATCCAGGCTCATTCTCTTTGGCTGATGCGCCTGATGGCTTCTCGATATATAGATATGAATTCCGGATTGCGACTATATCTAAGCAAGTTTGACATGCTTAATTATCAACATTCTGCAATGGAGCTGTGGCAATTACAGAGTGGTGCCATTTGCAGCATGTTCGCCGTACTATACAGGTCGGTACGTGTGGGGGCGGGGCCATGCAATGCCGCACGGGAAGTGACCCGCAGAGGCGGTCCCGAGTAGTACAGATTATCGCCGATGCCATTCTCTGGGAATCAAAATTTGGGTAGGCCCTGCTATTAATTTACAATACAGTCACAAGAGCGAACAGTGTCTTTCTTGTCGTTCTCATGACCCGCCCAGTTGTTCATCGGCAGTCTCAGTGCTTCACCTGCAAACCAATATAAAAAGATTGGTGGCCCAAAGGCATTACTCGCGCAACGCCCCCACTAAGAACGCCTCGCAAGCTCACCAGAGTGGAGGACTCCCTACATCTTTGGCGTCCTATTTTTGGAATGTCCCATCGCATCAAACATGGCAATCAACGGCGGGGGAAAAAGACAGATAGTCTTAACGTTCAAAAAGAACAACAAAAACATACAACACCAGGTATTCCCCAGTGGTCACCCACCTGAGTACTAATCCGGCCGTCTCCAGTTTATCTAGGGCAGAGCGGACGGGATGCCGAGTTCTCTAGAGCGTATGGTCGTATGTGACAGAATCTCGACTTTTTTGCCATCATGTTCAATAACCTTCCGATATCTGCCGGGATAAATGGTGGCTTGCCTCTCATGATCCCGGGCAGATCATAGTCAGTGTCGGCGCCCTATCCCATTCAAAAGCACTGATGCGGAGGCAGGCAATTGGATAGGAAGTAAGAACGGGAGAAACGTTTGGTAGCTGGTTAAGGCTCACCTTAGCACGTCGTGACTCGTGAAACAGTTAATCGCATTTTTGAGGATATCCGTTTGGTGTCGGTGTGCATTTGCTAGTATATTATAGACTGCGCCTCGGGAATAACTCTTCTGCCAGAAAAGCCGAGACCATACAGACCAGGAACATCAGGAAGCATGAGGTATGTACATTTCCATGAATCCAACCCATCTCATTATCCAAGTCATTTCATTATCCAAACTATCAGCCCTGTTCTGTCCATATCCCTGCGTATCGCGGAAAGTAGATCCCAAACTGATCAATCCTGTCAACCTCGACCTAGATCAGAAGCAGATCTCTCAATTCCGTCAATCATCACCACCTATGCTCGCCATTCCGGAGGGGTTGAGTGCCAAGGCTGAAGGAATCTCTGTCGAATGGGTAGTTTCGAGAGCGTTGCAATCTCGGACCTGACTTGTCCCTGGGCCATTCCACGAAATGGGCCACCAAGAACGATATTGCTGAAGGCGATTACGGCGCTGTTGGAATCCGACACGCGGTACTCGGAGGGAATCATAGATGCGTCTTGGCCGGCCTCCTTTCGGGCGAGGTTTCGCAGACTGTACAGCGTAACACGGAAATTGACGCTGCCAAAGTTGGTGACGACGGCAACCACTGCGGCGCGACAGTCGTTGCTTTGGGAACTTGCCCAGGAGAGACGCCCTGGCACGCTATCCAAGTGGTGCAACTGCTGACGACTGAAGCCAACGAACACGGGTGTATTGCCCGTGAACGTGCCTTTCTGAAGCTTTCTGTCGGTGGCGGGACTTGGAACTGGGTAGGGAGCAGATCGGGATGGCGTCTTGGGTGTTCTAGCGCTGAACTGTGAGCGACGGCGAGGTGTCCGGGGCGGCATAGGTCTTGCTTCATTGTCGTCGTCGTCGACAACAATGACTGGGTTGGCTGGGGTTCCCGCTGGCGCACGAGGATTGCTGGAGCCATGAGCGGGTCGGCCCTGCTGAGGTGGACCATCTCTCGTGGCAGTGAGTGGTGTCTGGCTAGCACCTTGTGTGAATTGGTCATAGTCATTCGGGCTCTTGACGAGTCGTCTCCTCTCCGGAAACCAATGGCGCTGGTAGGAATAGTCGGCGCCGGTAACGAATCTGCGCTGCACTCGACGAATCTCACCAACCGCAGGGTTCAATAAGAAGTCCTGCGCCTGGCTCAGCGTGCCTGGGCTGGTGAAGGGAAGACTATGGCGGTTCGAGACGCGAGCTAATCTGTCGGGATGGACAATTATCAAGGCCTCTTTGTAGAACGCGCGGATAGCGGGCTTCTCCGGGAGCTTCATGTACGGGATGCCCCACACATCCTATGGATTGAACTGTGCCGTCCACTGTAACAAGCGGCGTCAGCTGGGTCACGTTCAATGCGAGTGCAGAGTTTGAAGACTTACGACGATCGGATTGCCCGGAGGTGGTGATTCTTCCATCGTGACTGAGTCCAGTGATGATGCAGGTCGTAGCGGTAAACGTAGAGTATGGTGTCGCGCAGGTTCAGTGCCACGCGCGCTGATGTAGGTGACAACAGATTGGTGATCGCGCAGGTCGCGGCGGTCAAGGTAGAGTGTAGTGAAGGCTGAAGTCGCAGCAGTGCCTCCTAGAAAGCTCCAAAGGAGGAACTGCGATTATGCGTGCAGCGTTCCAGCCAAGTGACTGTAATTATCAAGCCATCTGTAGCAGATGAAGACTGCGAGGTATGGTGATTGAAGAAAGAATAGAAGGAAAGTTGAGGAGGACTGGTGGCACGAAATTCGTAGGCAATAGATTGACGCTAGTACTATTTCCGGCCTAGTGGTGCTCGCGAGAGCCCGTAGGGCTGTAGTGTGGGGGTGTGATCAGCTGTCGCGATTGGCTGCAACAGACTGGGGCACGGGTCTTCCCGCGCAGCTGGGGCTTTGCGACCAATCAGGTGCCACACGCTTAGAGGCACGGGGACAATTGAAGCATTGTTGGATTTCCATGTCCCCGCCGGCTGCAGATATGCTGTATTGGAAACTCCCGAGAGCTCTCCCAGATAGTCTTAGAGACGTTTCGAGATTAACGAATTGCATTGCAGAAGTGACTATATAGAACTGACTGCACAACGCACTGTAAAACTGACTATGTTACAGAAGTTGAGAATACCTAGGCAGTAGAATAAGCAGTGGAGTGCGTAGTAAAATCAGCGATAAGTCTAGTGATGGCAGAGGGTCTGGCAGTATGCCTGGCAGTGTCAGAGGCTATTCGGGGGGCTCTTCCCGGAATATAAATGGCATCAACGACCGAGCCTGTGTCGTGAATGTAATCGTAAACCATGATGCCACAACGGTACTCTCGTAGAATTGTAAATTCTGGACCTCGGTTTTGAGCCCCGTGAAGATTTCGTTTCCTGGGACTTCTCAATATATACGTAGATCTCTATTTTGGCCAACTTTGCTTATTTGCCAACTTTGTTTGTCTGGGGAACAATGATTGTATTTTGAGACAACTATGGCAATTGGGACAAGCCTTGTGCGCTGTCGTAATCAACAGCCTCCTGATATCCGTGGGGCTGATGATGTTTTATTGCCCTCGATCCTGGATGGAGAACAGTTGGTGTCGGCGCCCTATGGTTGACAAGTTACCGATGCGGAGGCGGGGACATTCGGGGTCGGAGCAAGATCGGGCCACAAAATACCGGTTGTTGGTGGTGAGCTCTGCCGCCTGCCTGCATATCCCTTGCAGTTGTATTTGCTTACAAAAGTACGAAAGACAGCTTGCCAGATCAACATCATCTGCAAACATACCATTAATCTATCAACTCTCAGCTCGAGTATCTCTCGAACCCATGAGATCGCCGAATTGACTACCATGTCGCAGCATCCCAGCATTGAGGGAGAGGTCGCATTCGAGGCCCCAAATAGCGGAAGGCCTTGTACCACGGTGCGTCGTCTCCAACTCTCCACCTCAGGTACTGGGGATTTTTGCACAAGTCCATGGCTCACTATTCATGACCAGTGGTATAAAACTGTTGGCGATCTAGCAAACTCGTCTCATCCTCCACTCATAGCACTCCATGGAGGTCCTGGTGCGGGTCACGAGTACCTCTCATCGTTGACGGATCTGCTTGATCAATATGGCATACCCCTCATCTTCTACGACCAGATTGGCTGTGGCCGCTCAACGCACTTGCGTGACAAGATGGGAGACGAGGCCTTTTGGACGTTTGACCTGTTCATCGCTGAGCTCAACAACCTCATTGACCATCTGCAGCTTCGTGATAGAGGGTTCTATCTTCTTGGCCAGAGCTGGGGTGGCATGCTTGCCGGAATGTTTGCTGCACGACGCCCAAGAGGATTGATCAAACTGGTCATTGCCGGATCGCCCGCCAGTTTCCCTCTTTTCGTCGAGGGCGGCAAGCGTCTACGTGCCAACCTTCCAGCAGACATACGAGAGGTTCTGGAGGAAGGAGACCGCACTGGGCAATTGGATACCCCGGAGTACAAGCGTGCCAGTGCTTTTTTCTACAAGCAGCACGTCTGTCGAATTGACCCCATGCCTGAGCCGATAAAGAAAGCCTTCGAAAACCTGACGGACGATCCCACTGCGTACAACACAATGTGAGTAAAGCATAATTTCCCTTGGCAGGGGTCGTTCTTCTAACGCATGGGTTCCCGTTAGGCAAGGCCCATCCGAAATTGTTGTCAATGGTAATCTGAAGGACTGGGACGGATCCAGGGAGGCCAAGAACATCAACGTCGACACTTTTCTCTTGAACGGGCGTTACGACGAAGTCCCGGAGCTTTGCGTCGAGCCCTGGTTTAGGGCAATCCCAAAGATCAAGTGGGTCGTCTTTGAGAACTCGAGTCACATGTCGCATTGGGAAGAGCGCGAAAGATACATGGAGCTGGTCGGCACATTCCTAACCTCTTATTAACACTTCATCCATACCTACATACTCACGTCGCTAACGACTTGAGCAATTTATTAATGGATACAAGGGGAACGAATCCGTCCAAGCTGACAATCAAGTCGTTGGTCCCTTTTTTCCACTTCGTCGAGTCGTCGACGAAAACAATCCACTTCATTTCTGTTCTCATATTAGAAGTCTGTGCTACGGAACCATGCTACAACGGCTCCGTCCGGATCAAGTCAAGGTGGGTTGCACTGAAGCTTGCCCAACCCACGTCAATTGGAATCTTACAAAGGATATCTTGACTAGAAGGCGAAGTAACATGGCGTTGACTACTTTTGATTCGGCCTTCGTCCCGAACACCTACTTTTGGAGCACGCGAATGCATATCTCGTGATATACACAAAGGAATCACTGAATAGCAAGACGACTCCAGCATTCCGTAGCAACAGTGATAGGACTCGAACTACATGTCTGCGATCAAACAAACTAAGTAGCCAACTAGAATGAGAATCCGATGGAGTTACATGACTTTGAGATATTGGCTATAAAATCATGCGAGTGTGCAGCGTCGTTCTAAAGAAGATGGAGACTGTACTAGAACTATTACCTACGCCGCGATCCCATCGAGCACGATTCCATCCAAAGTCTCTTGACATTTCAATTTTGCACGCAATCATGTCCAATATTTCCAACATCCCAGACCTCGAAAAGGACAACGCTCCCAGCAAAGGGTATCAATTCAAAGATTGCCCTTGCAACTGCATGAACCGGGCTGATATCAGCGTCGACGAATTCTTCAAGGAGAATGGAATCCGACTCGGCCCAGACAGTCATGAGCTAGTGTTCGTCTTTTCCAAAATCTGCCGCGTCGTCCAGGTGATTAATCACAACGTGGTGAACAACTCTTTCGCCGAGTACACTGGGCCGATGCCGAAAGTCGTTCTCAAGGCCCGAGATTACGGATCGGCTGGTGTAGTATGCAATGTCGGATACGAGTTCACATTTGAGCCTGGTCATCTTCCTAGCCCTGATGCGATGTACGAAATGGGAAGCAGACTGAGCGACATGATCAAGAGGGACTTGGAAAAGCTGGGCGAGGGCGAGGAGTACGTGCCCACCGCGATGGGTTGGGCGGTCGCCGGATCCGATATAAGCTTCTGCCATGAATACGGAGGAGAACTTGATATTATCGAAGAGTTCGATCATGCGGTTGGAGCAGAGAGGGGGATTGTGCTATCTATTCCGATTGCCCTTCCTCCGTAAAACCAGGGCACGGGGATGCTGGTCTTTATCGGAGAGCCGATAAAGGAGATGGAGTGAGGAAGGGTCCATTCGTTTTGCTTTCAATTCTGCTGGGAGATTTATTGGGATAGATCGTTTATCAGCCACATGGCAGGTCCGTAGCCAACCTTCGTTACGAACTACCATTTCACTGTCAAGAGTTAAAATCTGCAAATACCATGATCTAAACCACGTGATAAACGGAAGCAGTAATATTTGTCGTTCGGATGTGGCATTTGATCTGCTCTCTGTTGGCAAGTACACCAAAATGGAACACATATGCTCCTTGTCTCGTCACAAGCCAACCTCGCTCCGCCAACCCTTAGTTCTGACCTCACAGGCACTGCGAATAATACGTATTGCTGTAAGTACATGTGCTTCCGCTACTGCAGGTCGTACACCCAGAGTACCCGCTACCACCGCACTGGCCATATTTCGCAACAGAGCAGCCAGAGCCACCTCCCGATGTCGTCGTGGGCTGAGTTGCAGTGCTCGTAGTGCCTGCCGCAGTAGTGGTGGTGAGGGTGGTGGTGCCCGACGATATACCACCCGTCAACTTGACCGTGACCACACCATGCGCAGGCACGCTGACTGTGACCTTTCCTCCGGACAAGCTCGCGGTGGTGCTCGCAAACGTGGTACCTTGGCTCGTCAGCCATGCGCTCGCCGCGGTCGGGCTGAAGCTCGAGAAGCTCATGGCTGCGCTCTGCGCGCTGGTACCGGCGTTGGTGAAAATGACGACGACGCTGCCATCCGAGTTCTTGAACGCGCCGATGGTGGTGCTGGTCAGGGTACCCGACGTGCCGATGCGTACGGCGCCAGGACGGATATAGCGGGACCACATGGCAAAAGCCCAGAATATACCCGAAGGTACGGGGTTAGTTCCATCGGTCGCATCGACAAGATGAGAAGCTGATTGTGTCTCTTGGATCTCGAAGCCCTCCCAGAAGAGATATGCGGACAGCTGCGCGTTTACCATGGCGTTGGCCAGCTTGGTAGCCCATGTGAAGCCTTCGTTATCAGCGCCACTACTATACCACGTCGTGGTGAAGGCGCTGCTAGGGCCAGCCTCGGTATTCCATTTGGGTACGGTCGTGACGGTGATTGGAGTTGTGGCATCTCCGGAGTAGGCGTGCGACGAAAGAATGCCGAGGTACTGAGTGACGCCTCCATTGACAAGCTTGGTCGCGTACGTGGCGACATTGTTCCATCCCAGGAAGTCGCAGCAAACGACTTTGGTCGACAGCCCAGCACTCTTGATGGTGTTGTACAAGATTGGGATGAACTCAATAGCCTCATGTGCATCTGTGGAGATTTGCATCTGGGAGTACGACACTGTCCAGTCCGGTTCATTCAAGGGCCCGACGTGGGTGACTGTAATGCCCTGCGCGGCGTAATACTTCACGTATTGCACCAAAAAGTTCGCGTAGGCCTGTTTCCAATCGCCTGTACTGCAGGTATTGCCAGTCGTGCCGCAGAGATAGCTATGCCATGATTTAGTATAAAGTTCGGGAGACATGATGGCTGCACGGGGTATAGGGTGAAGACCAACCCAACGGTCGTGTCACTTCCACTCGTCTTCATAAAACCGGGCGCACTCCATGCATCTGCGTAGATGGTTTTGACACCGTAGCTTATTGCTTGTTGCGTGAACCAGAACTGACCGGCGTCGCTGCCATCCCAGACGTAGTTTGGAGTGGCCGACGGGGACCCTGGACTTGTCGGCTCGATGCTGTCACCCGAGCCACCAGACCCTATACGATTTCGAATTATAGAAAACCCAGCTCCGGTGCTGGTGCTGAACAAGTAATCGAGGGCCGTCTTCTGAGTTGCCGCCGGCGCATTCTGGAATTCAGTAGCGCGCCCAAAAGCCTGGGAGAAGCCGAATCCGTCGATGTTCTGGTACGTCGTCCCGGCGTCAATGGTGATGGCGGTTTGAGCCGCTGCCAGGGCAGCAAAGCCAGACAGCGCGACAGTCTTCAAGAGCGACACGGCCATTTCGCTGAGACTGGTGGTTCAATGCGCTCACTCCGCGATAGATGCGCTAAGGCGAAATGCTTCGTTTTTAACATCGTGACAGCATTTATAGGCTATCCTGATTGCCATCAAGGAGTATACTGCTCCGTTCCAAAGCAAGACGTTTGCTGCCGGACGTTGAAAAACTGGTTAGATGAGTGTTCAAATAGGGCCTAAACTTCCACTCCCCCGGAAGTTCCAGCGCTGGTGTGGGGGAAGATGCCACCCCACAGCCTGGGGTGTCATTCTGTGCCGCCCTATTCCAGCTGACTGGGCTTTCAATAATACAACCCTCTTGGCTTTCGTTCAGCTCTGTATTCTAAATCTGTAGTTCCGCCTACATTAGTGGCTTCAATATTCGACTTCGATGTAACAGCTACTCGGTTACACTCATTGCAACCAGACTCGAATCCCACGAATCGGGTAGAAGCGACTCCGGTGTTCTCATAACTCAACTAGGATATTTCAGCGACGCTTTTCCAGGTATTTAAGGGAAAGAAAAAGCTTAGGTACTGCAGGCGTAAAAGAGTGGCAGATAAAGACATGCACATCCAATCAGAATGTTTTTGGAGCCAAATTTGGAACAAATACCATGGATTAATTATAACCTCGCATTTCTCGTATTTTCGTATTCCATCATCGTGGACTTGTCACTAGCCGTGGGGTGATAAACGATCAGAAGTTTGCGGCTCGCGAAGTATCCAATCTAGGTAGCCTTCCACTCCTCCATTTGTAAAAGATCCAAAATGACCTGACGTGACCGATTGCGAAAATCAAATCTGCAAAACAATAAGATAATGCCGTCGTGCCCTTACATAGGCATCAGACCGTCCCTCCAAGCTTTCCGATTCCCTCTTCGCGTTCTCGAGATACCCTGTTCGTGGTGCTTCAGTTGAGGGTCACTGGTGGAGTCTTTTGATGTCGAGCTATTGAAAGGACTGAGGGCCGATGCTTTGAAGTCCGATCCTCGTGTGAACAGGTCTCTTGCGGCATTGTACCAATCCATGAGAAGTGCGATAGCCAAGACAAAGCGCAGTATGATGCTGTTTGGGTTGAATCGAGTCATGGTGATGTGTTGGTGTTGACGAGTAGGTGACGAATTAGTTGGTTGATTGTTTTGGCTCAATTATGCGGACAGAAGAAGATGTTGAGCTGTGACTTGGATAATTACAGATGCCACGGCCAGGGGAGCGGCCTGTTGTTTATTTATATGTTTTGACATTAAATACAGCTGAGTACTGAGCATTGAGCGAAGGTATATTTGCGCAAATTGGCAGCCGAAGGCGTTTCTTGTTTTGTTTTGAATTTGATATATTTGACGGCGAGCAAATCTTCTGATTGCGGCTCAGCCACTGAGATCTATCGGCCTTCCTCAGGAAGATGCTCCTGCCCCGAAGTGTTTGTTTGTCAGCGACTGTTCCTTCAATGTTTGGCAATCGACACTCATAACTTTCAACCTTGATGATTTGTTCTCCCCGCCTTGATATGGCAATACGTTGCCTTGAACTTCTCTTGTCAGTACACAGATGGCCGTCTTTAGCTGCAATTGCCTCACCCGAATTGCCAAAGCTGAAGGGTGAGAAAGGAAAAGAAGGTTTTGTTGCCTCTCTGAAATTTATAAGCGGCTTGGTGGCGCTCGGCGCGATATTTCTGTGCGCCAAAGACTTTTCGGTTCCAATCAATGCGTCCTCTTTCGCGATATGAAATGATTACGTGGCGAAAGGAAAGCGGAAAAAAACAAGAAAAAACCCTGCTCACTAAAGAACTTCCGCGGACGCAGCTTCGACGTCACTCACACTATGCACGTAGCTGAACAAGATCCGCAATCATAGAATATCGTCTATATACCGGCATCACTGGTGTGGGCTTGAACATCGGGCAATCATAAAAAAGTACATTCGCTCGCATTTATCGCTGTTCTATCTATCCTAGGCTTCATATCAGCATCTACAGCTTTCCGCGGATAAAGTCCGAGGCGCGCTCTGCAACGGCGTACAGAGTGGACACGGAGTGACCGCAGACCTGGAAGGGAATGACAGAGGCATCGACGACGCGGACGTTGCTGGTGCCGTATACCCTGAGCTCGGTGTCGACGACGCCGCCCTTCTCCCGGGGCATCATGGCGGCGGTGCCGACGGCGTGGAAGTTGGAGCGGTAGGTATCCTTGATCCAGGAGGCCCACGCGTCGTCGCCGGCCTCGGCTGCGACGATTTCGTAGCCCGGCGAGATCTCGCCCGAGTTGTATCCGGCAAACGGCTCGGTCGCGTACAGCTTGCGGACGTAGCGCGCGACCTCGGCCTGGGCGCGGCCGTCGAACTCGAGCATGAAGTACTTGGGGTCAATGGCGGCGGCGACGGTCGAGTCGCTGCTGCGGATGTGGATGTTGCCGCGGGAGAAGGGCAGGAGCGACCAGAACTCGGACGCCCATTCGGTTCCACCAAAGTTGATAAGGACCTCGGCGAACGGCACTTGCGACTTGAAGATGAGGTCGTACTGCAGCTCGAAGAATTCGAGCAGGTCGGTCGCCTGGGTCACGTTGCCATTGGCGGAGGCGACGCGGGCAGCGTAGGAGGACAGGTTGGTCTTGACCTGCTGCGCGAAGCCTGCCGTCTGGTTGCCGAACAGATGACTGACGGAGGGGTAAGCCACGAAAGCGGTCTTGTCTGCCAGGGTGTAGTTGTCCGCAAGGCCAAAGTCGATTCCATTGTTGCTCTGGTCCTGCATGTTCTCTCCTACGGTGGCAAGGTCCACGACGACATCGATACCATATTGTCCGAGAATCGAGGGGTTTCCGATACCGGAGAGCTCAAGCAGCTTGGGAGAGCTCAGAGCGCCGCCAGAGAGGATGACCTCCTTGGCAGCCTTGATGGTCTTGGTCTCTCCGGAAAGGCTCGTGACCGATACACCCTCGGCCGTGGCACCGCTCGAGCTGTTTGCGGCGGCCCAAACCAGCTTGTTGGCTCTGGTGTTGAGGAGAACCTTCAGGTTAGTGGCGTTCTGGTAAGGGTAATAATAGGCCCTTGCCGCATCCTCACGGATGTTGAGCTCCTGGTTGACGTGAGAAGGGAACACGCCGAATCCAACCATGCTGCCTCCGTTGATATCGGGGTTGAGCGGGAGGCCCATGGCGCTGTAGGTAGAAGTTACATCAGTGACCAACGAGGTGTTGGTCTCGCTGTAAGCCCATCCCGTCATGAGAGGCCCGTCGTAGCCATGGAAATCTTCTTCATAGCTCAGATGTCCAGCCGCCTCACGTGCCGCGCTTGGGGCCTGGAAGTGTTCGCTCTTGAGATAGTATGGGAAAAGGCTGTCCCAGTTCCATCCTTCATTTCCGACCAGTTCCCACGCATCAACTTGTGCGGATTCGGTGCGTGTATAGGCCATGCCTTGGGTATGTTAGCACGAGGCGAGAATACATCGGGACATAAATCCACAAACCATTGATGGTACTGGTTCCACCAAGAGCCTTGCCGGCACGCAATGTCTGTGCCTTTCCATTGGCGTATGTCTGGTTGACTGACTCGTAGGCGTAGTCAATATCGGTACCAAATGCCAGGCCATAGCCGTTCACACTCGTCACATTCTCGTTATTGTACACCGAGTCTCCAGCTTCGATGACGAGGACCGAGACGTTCGGGTCTTCTGATAGACGCTTGGCAACAACGAGGCCACTTGTGCCGCCGCCAACGACGATGTAGTCGACTACATCATCAGTACTCCGTTTCACGCAGCCAGCGGTCGCCAAAGGCAAAAGACATGTCAAGATATTGGAGCGCATGATGTTGAAGTCAACGAGTGACGGAAGAGCCCAGAGAAAGGATGTGAGACACTGTCATCAAGATGCTGTTTGCTTGGCCGGTAGCTTCCACCATATATATTTACTGGATGTGGCCATGATCATAAATCTTGATATAAGAGGCGTGGAGCCGTAAAACCTTTTACCATCCAAGTTTGGAAGTAAAAGGAAAACGGGGCCAATCTCCGTGCGGCCCGATAAGAACGTTAGTCAGCTCCGAGCCCATCTGACATATATGGAACATGAATAGTGAAGGCATCCGATCACGGTAGAAATCAGGGATGAATACCAAGTATCTGTCCAACCTGGGTGTGACAATTGTTTAACAATCAATCCGGTCACTTTCATGAATGCTGCTTTGTGGCAACTGCGTTCACCAATCTTTTTGCTTGCAGCTTGAATGACTCCATTTGCCACCCGATAATTGCAGGAGTACTCACAAGCTCCAAAGAATATCAAATCAAAACCTATTTTGAAATGATTGATTTCATTCAATAAAATTTCCTTATTTTGTTATTCCGCTATAAATGTGCTTGTTCAGGTTTTTGGGAGGTTTTTGGGCAGAAAGATGGGTTGTGGATCGGTACCCGTTCACTGCTTTTTGAAGCTGCGCTCCACTGATTCAATATGATCTAGAACTCAACCCTCCGATCTACCCGGGGTTGGAGCGATGCAGTCATGATGCTGCTCAACTTGTGAAATCGAAGAGGGCTAGATAGAGTCCATGGCAGCCAAGATGCTTGCAATGTCTGTTCTCATCGCACGGACGCGAGGAGTATATCGCCGTCTTGTGTCAATGCGGCAATACCCACCTTGGTACATAACGTCGAGGAACGAGCACTTCTCGGCTTCGTGTTTCTCATAGATGAAAGATTAAATTGAGCAGGTATTCATCCAGCACGTCAACCCAAGGTTCGTATGCGCCAGTGTCGGCACCGCCGTAGTCCCGTAAATAGGTAGAGATCAAATCCGTCCATATGCGAAAGCCGGTCTCTCGGCCGGATATACAAACGGATATACAACACCGACCTAGGTGTGATCTTTGAGCAATGCCCGCGGTCGTAATTCGGCGACAAGGATGATGAGTCGAGAGCCGTCCTCGAGCCTAGACTTTTTCGGTGACTCTTTTTGGCAACTTGTAGACCTGGTAATAACCTTATCCTAATCACTGGCGTCTGTGCAAATGCAGGTCCGTCGGAGGCTTTCCTGATACTGCTTAAGCGACGATGTCTGAGCCTCCAGGATTCAGCATGAAAGGTCAAAGCCTCAAAGGCTTATCTGATCCGATGGCAGAGTTGCACCATGATCAATGGAATCTTATGGTGGATGTCGACTTTGCAGTTTCCACTGCCGAGAATGCGCCAAGTCCCGAACCGTTGAAATGGCGCACGCGGGCCAGGGATGGGCGACATGGATGGCGGCGCATCTTGGTGGCTTTAGTGGGGAGTTGAGCAGCAAAATGTTGATTGGTGATTCTTTGTCAGAACGACGTTTGTCATCTACCGCTAAGCAACTGCCGCAACCGTGGCTTATATGAAAATAGACCCCTGATTATCAACTTGCTACTGTCACCTTCTTGGCACCTTACAGTTCTCCACGTGTAGGTTCGGGCTCTCGAGAAAAAAGCGACAAACCCGGTTGTATGGATCTGTGGATCTTCCTTGGTCAAAGATAGGCGCGTGGCGGGCAAATAAGGTTGAAACGGCCCGCCAGTTGCACCGAAGCATCATCCTTGCCCTTGTCCGAGGCAGCCGCAAAGAGAAGGACGCAGTCATAGAGGATACACAGATGAGGAAAAATACATCGATGAATACGAAGTGCACGATGTTGCGGTGGTATTTTGGGTGCAGTTTCGTATCAGAGCAGGCGATCAAGATCAACAGCACGGAAACCACAAAGAGTATCATGCACCGTTGCGATACCGGAGCTCCTCAAAATAGTTGCATTTGCTGAAAAATGTTACTGCCTCATAGTTACACAGTGGACGATGATGTCCGGCCAAAAATGTAACACAACTTTGCCATAGCCCCGTTAACCACGGCTTCTTTACCCCATCAACTTTTGCCTGCCCTCTTGTCCGCCAGTTTCTGATCAAACGAAATGGTCGTCCTTCCTCCTCGTTTTATATGCTTTTTGGACGTATCACGCTACCTCACTGGATCCATATCTGATCTGGGCGCTCGAAAATAGCAGCGCGATGATATCTGCGCTGCCACGTCCCATAGCTGCGCCTACGTGGCTGTCGTTGATTGAGACTTGATGTGATGTGTGGCACACCAGGACTTGCTCAATAATTTCTTGAAGCTGGCCCCTAGAGGTTGCAAACAACAAAATGCCGCTCACTACCCCCAACCACCGTTAACGCCGGCAGCGAAGTCCAATAGTACGTGTAGTACTGGAACAATTCAGTCCGCTGGGCCGTGGCCGTTCACATGTGCCGGGTAAAGAATATGCGCAGGCCACAAACCATGACCAGGATTGCGAAAGCGGAATGATGGTCGAATATACATTTGAGAGGTAGACATGTTTCAGTCGGGATATTCATTCACAACTGACGATTTTTAACCTTGGCTCAATTCAAGCGAGGGGGAGGTCTGGAAGATGAGTTCGATAATGGCCGACTGTTTTGACGGCCATGGTTTATCCCCGAATCTCCCTTGTTGAGGTATCATGTACGCAGGAAGGTGCTCAGGTTCCGCCCGTGACCGCGAACGAGCACGCATCAAGCATGAATTGCTCTCGGCTATCCATTATCGATAACGGCGCCCCAGCGACCGTCTTGACTCCCTTACGTTGATAGAATCGCAAAGATGCTGAAAGACGTCATTATATGGCTTGGCTAAAGTGAAAATAGAATAAAGAACTTTCGCGTTTCATCATTCATGTCTCAATTGATGGGGTGGAGGGGGTCTGCTCGTCTATGCCGCTATAGCTGAACCTTAGACTTCGGAGGCGCAGCGATAAACCTGGAGGGCTTGATCGTATGACATGTCATTGGCTACTACCGCCACGCCAAGCTTCGTGAGCGTAGATTGCTATTGGAAAAAAGCAAAATATATCGTTGACGTTGCCACCGTTCGATCGCGGTCTGAGACAGAGCTCTGGTTCGGCGCCAAACGCAGGGATTATCGGGCGACGTGGACATGAGAATTCATCTGAATCCTTCAGTCGATCCTCCGGCCGAAGAATGGAGGGATAGGTTGCAACCATTTCCCACGACTTGGAAACTGCTGCGAAGAGTAGAGGTTCTGCCCTTTGTGCCATCATTCTATGCGTATGTAGGGCTTTAAGACATGCAATTGACCCCGTACGAAGATTCACGTCGGTCACAGCCAAGCATACGTAGCAACACAGTATGGGCTGATTCGACGACAAGCTGTACTAGTATCCTGCACAACGCGACATTTGTTGAGATGGACTTCATTCCGCACCCCATCGGTGGCCTGGAGCCACTGGATGTTCCATTCGTGGCGACGTTACAATATGTATATGACACTGATTTCTGGTCTTTTCCCGCATCATATGGCGCCGTGTCCGACAATGGCGATTGGCACGAATTGGCCACAGACGAGCTGGCGGCACTCGCTCAATCATGGCTCTATTTTGGCGTCATGGCCGAATTTCTCGGGAGACCTATCGATTTTCACCGATTCAACATGATCAGAGCGACGCAAATTGAGATGGGGAAAGTCAAAGTGTCAAAGGTCGTGTCCGCTGCGTCATTCCAGACGTTGCTCGAAGACTGGCTGCGCTGCACGGTCGCGCCCATCCTCAACCCGGCATTCATGGATGAAAATGCGTCCATCAATTCTACCTTGACGAGAGACGATCTGTGGCATGATTTCCAAAACCGTTACAAATTCCTTGGCAAAGTTCTCAATGTCTGCGAGGAGCTCCAGCGCTTGCCGCAAGCTTTAGAGTCGGACACGATTTCACGGGTCGCATTCTCCATCACGGTCTTATGCACTACCTTGCGTGGCATCCTGACGGAGATCCTGAACCCCTCCAATGGCAGGGTTATAGCTTTTTCTTTGGATGGGAGAGGGGACGAACTGAATTGGGATCATGACGAGGAAGAAAAAGTAGTCAACAAAGTCGCCCCTGAATCGTTGGTAGCAAGTGGAGTGTCTTCAATTGGGATACTGCTTCAACAGGAAATGGTACAACAAGGATGGTGCCCGTTCAAGATTCAACGTATCTTGGCATCGCACAATTATTCAACTGCGTACTACCTCAGCCGGCTATTTCACAAGTCGTCCCAGCTAAACCACGAATCATGCACCGAAGCGGAATGTGTGGCCAACAACGTTGACATGAACAGCTATATCACGAAACATGTGCACCCAGACTGTTCGTGCGCGCATTTACCATTCCCTGACGGTGAAATGCGTTGCATCATCCAGAAAGGCGGAATACCGCTGGTCAGAGCAAAACAAGTGGCTTTGGATGAACCTCCAGTTCTTGAGGTGACTCAGATGAGCACCGCGACCCGCTATATTGCCTTTTCTCACGTCTGGTCAGATGGTTTGGGAAACCCCACTGCAAACTCGCTTCCAGAATGTCAGGTTCGACGATTACAAGGCTACGTGGACAGTCCGCAACCTCCAGAAGAAGCATCCTGGCTTTCATATCCCATGTTCAACTTCGACTTTCGCAGAACGAGCTACGTGGATGCACCTGCCCAATTCTTCTGGATAGATACTCTCTGCATTCCGGTCGGGAAAGAGTATGACGACCTGAAATTCCGCGCGATCAATCAAATGGCCGCCATCTATAGCTCAGCTTACGAAGTTCTTGTGCTCGACTCCTCCTTCGCTCACACATCCATACAGGACGCAAAAGTGTGCGAGCAGATCGCACGGCTAGAAGTTAGCCCATGGATGGCAAGATGTTGGACGTTTCAAGAAGGTTGCTTGGCGGCGGTGCTCAACTTTCAATTCTCGGACTGTCGAGTTAACCCTGGGCGAATAAAGGTTGGATATAGCACTTTCATGGGAGAACAGCTCGACTCCACGTTCTTTCATCTCGTCTGGGAACTGATGAATGCTTTCGTCTTCACCAAGACATCAATGGCTCTCGATTCACCCATGCTATACGACGTGGAGACTGCCATTGTTGCAGCGATATCGCGTCCGCTCATCAAGCGTTTGTCAACCAGCACCAACAACACATCGGTGGCGTTCATCGACCCAAGTATGACATCGGAGGCACAAATGACATGTGATGAACTTGTCCGATGCTGGAATGAACTGACAATACGAACAACTACGAAGCGCGAGGATATTCACGTCATTCTCGCAAACCTACTCCGTCTCGGCGCCCACAACATACTTCAGATGGAGAAACCCCAAGACAGGATGCGAGTCATTCTCAACAGCTTGAAGTATTTGCCTCTCTCGCTCTTTCTGAGCTCCGGAGTTCCTCGAGGCGACCTTGCTGGAAATCACCGAGACCGATGGCTTCCTCTTTACCCGGCAGGAGGCTTGCTGTCAGATACACCTCGGCTGAGAGTCGCACCGGATGGCTATTATTTGCGTCCAGGCCGCGAAGGCCATCAGAATGGTGTAAAATTCCTCGTGATAGATCGTCAAGATAGCCCGGGCTCTCGATTCATTCTGCTGGACACTTCGCTGAGCAAAGTCGCCATCATTGAAATTCATCGAGTGCCGGGAGACTCGTGGGCGTCAACCGAAGCTGGGCCTCTTTGCTTTTGTTTCCAAGAGACGGATGTCCCAGCACGTCGTGAAGTCTGGGAGGAAACCAATATTCCTTATCATGACGTGCCCGGTGCAGTGTTCCGCGCCAATAGAATCACATACGAACAGTCCACCGGTACATGCTCTGAGAACGACGAATCCGGACCTTCTCAGACATCACATGATGGCGAAGTCGACTTGGTCTCGAGCGGACCAAGCTTCGATGCGCTGCAGAATATGTTTGAAAAGAAGAGTGGGAAATTGCGGGTTATATTCGATTGTCACATTACAGTAACCCTTATGGATTGTAACGCACAGGGCATGGAGTGCATGTCTAATGACCTCGGGGACATACCAGTCCTCGAAGCTCAGGTTCTGCCTCGATCCTGGGGGGTACACATTGAGCGAGGTTAGCGCCTACATCTCCTGTCGAACAAATAAACTCGAGGCTGACATGATTACTATAGAACTCATGGAAGGTCAAATATTAGAACAGCAACGTCCCGACCCTTTTGAGTACACTTTCGTGCTCTATATCCTGTCAGGCTTCTGCAACGCCTTGCTGCCCATTACCCTTCACTTCGGTGTCACGGCGGTCGGCATCGCTATTCTCGCGATCGAGAACGCGCAACTGTCCAATGTCGCGCGAGCCGGTGCGATTCTCATGCTCTTGATGAACTTCTTTTTCTATATCTTTGCTCAATTCATCTTTGTCCACCGTGCCTGGGTGTGGAATCTTGCGCACCTTGTCATCATCGCACTCTTCACCATTGGGCGCTTTCCGGTTGGGGGAGGAGATGGTCAACTTTTGGTTCTAGACTGGGTGTTTGTGTATTACGGGTTCATCATCCACGCCGTCCTGCTGATGTTGACTCCGCTGGTCGTGGGAAAGGTCAAGACGAGATTATCTCAAGAGTACATAAAAACGTTTGACCCGGATTGGACGCCAAAGAAGCAATCATGGGAATTGAAAGGAATTCAAAAGATAAAAAGGTGGCTGATGGGAGATCCCGACGAGTTGTGAACTGATCTTCCATAGAAGGGAAAAAAGCACGAGTTCGAAACCTTGAGACGGCTTGAAGCCAAATGCAATAGTGGCCCATCGGCTCAACCAGCCGTTTATGCAAAGATATGCCGGCAAGTGATGTATAGCATGTGGAACGATAGCTTTGTGAACAATCTCGTTTGTATTAAGTTCTCACAGTCTATTGCTGGACGAATACTATTTGATACCGATTGCCGACTGCCATTCCCTGCAAGCGGAAACGGATCTCCACAATCACTATACACATCATATTACAAATCAATAGGATTTGATTGACTATCAGAGACATCCAAAGACATTGCGCCGGTGGGTACGGAAATCAGAGAATGTATAAATCAAACTAAACCCACAGGATATCCTCAACGGCAGATCATCAGGGTTAGCATATAATTGTAAGAAGTGAAGAGCTATCTTGTATTGTATGCATTATTAAGTCATGTCGAAACTTATTGTCGTTGTTGGCGCAACTGGTGGTCAAGGGACTGGTGTCGTCAACGCCTTCTTGTCAGACCCGGACTACCGTGTCCGCGGCATCACCAGAAACCCTCAAAGCGAACGCGCCAAATCCCTGGCGGCGAGGGGGGTGGAAGTCGTTCAAGCTGACCAAAAAGACGAGGCGAGCCTTGGGCGGGCTTTTGGTGGCGCCTACGCCATCTTTGCCGTCACGGATTACTACGACTTTTTCTTCGACATAGGCAAGGATGCGGCGATGGCGCGCGAGTATGCCTACGGCACCAACATGGCCAAAGCTGCTTCTAAGGTCTCGACCTTGAGGTCCTACATCTGGAGCACACTACCCGATACGCGTGCGATGACCGGGGGCGAGGCCATCGTCCCTCACTTTCAGGGCAAAGGCCAGGTCGACTCGTTCATCAAAGAGAGACTCCCAGAGCTGTATAAGAAAACAACTTTCGCCATCTTCACCATAATTGTGGCCAACATGCACCAATATCCGATCTTCCGCCCAGTATGGCTGGTGAGCCCCGTCCGATTCTGCCGGCGCGCCTACACTGCTAATCCGTTTCCTCTAGGAGAGTGCTCGAAAGTGGGTCCAGTTCTACCCAACTGCGCCGAGCTCGCCGTACCCGTGCGTCGGCGATCATACAATCAACAACGGCATCTTCGTGTGGGCCATGATCGAACACCCTCCAGCACCGGGCACCTATGTGCGTTGCAGCGTCGAGGACCTGACGCTCGAGTCGTATCTCGCATTGTGGGGCAAGGCGAGCGGCATTGCTCCGGAGCCGGGCTCAACCAAGGTTGTGGAGATCAGTGTCTCTGAGTATGTAGCGCTTTGGGGGCACATGGGCGAAGAGCAGGCAAGTCAGTGGACTTATTTCCAGTGGATGGCGCAGAAAAAGGCTGAAGGTCCCATTGGAGACAATACATCCGGGCCTCGCGTTGTGGAGGGGCTGTCGCTCCTTTCCGAGGACGACAAAAAAGCTCTCAAGTCTGTGGAAGACTCTCTCAGAGACTTGAACTGGACAGGTGTGATTGACATTCCGGCTAGAAGAGCGAGTGACCTTTGATTATACTAGCATCCAAGAATTGTAGCTCAGGACGGCAGTGGTCCCAGATATATTCTAGCTGTCTTTCATCCGAGTCCAACATCGTCCGGGACTAGGCCGCTTCCGCTTTGCTCAGTGGCAAAGGTGTCAAGTAACACAGACCAATCCACATCTGCATCCATGTCAATGAAATCCAAACGCACAGCGTCTGAGAATTCGTCAAAGTCCTGTGGTCCTGCCCCGCTACGCAGAAGACTCATGCTATGGCAGTGATCTTCCGGGAATGGGAGGAGGCTCCTGGCGTCCAGAAGGATCTGCTGCTCGAGTTCGTATTGACGTGGCGAGCTAAGCCCAGCTGCAGTGTCCTGCTCCTTGTCCGACATGGCCAATACTGGATGACTGTCTAAACTAGTCTGGAATGCTTTGATCTTCCGAAGCACCATTGTGGCCGACGCATGCTTCTTTTCAATCTGTGAGATGGTTGATGTCAGAATGTGTAAAGCATGTGCTGATGATGCTGTTTCGTTGGGAAGTTTGGCATGATGATATATGTTTGGGATGCTCGCGACAGTAATGATCCATCCGTGGTGAGGCAGTAGTCGGTGGATATCTTCATGGCAATTGATTTCGTCGTACAAATGTGCAACGCAGCCTGATGCAACAAAGCACACTATCGACCATGAAGAAGATCGTCGATGGCTTCCGGGTAGCAAGAGGCATGTAATGACGGCCGCCAGGTATAGTAACTGAAGCTGTGACATTGATAGGTCATATGGCCTCTTCATATCTTGATCGTACAGCTGAAGTTCACGAGGAAGTGACTCGAGCCATGATCGTAGAGACTGAATGACTGCCGCAAACTCTTCCTCAGAGATAACACGACGACGAAGGCTCAAGCCATGGATATCTGATATTATCAGACATAGACTTGAAGATGCAATGAAAATCATTGCCGAAACATTTGGTTCGTCAAAGTCTGACAGCGTGGGGAGCTTCACATCGAGGTCTGGCGGGCGACACATGATCGGTCTACCATAGCTTGCCCCATGTAGCACTTCGATATTCTAGTGACATTAGTCATAGCCAGACACATCCTCCACTGTCACTTACAAAAACAGTCCACCATATCCTTCTGAGACGGTGGGCTTCGTCGCCACACTGATAAGTGCTCTCCCGATGCATTCCAATTTGGAGAGCATGACGTACTGCACTGCCGATCCAGTGCCATGATGCGTCGAGGGTGACGATGTCCGGCGGATTAGGGCTCCAGCACGAGAGTGCCACCAGTACTGAGAGGACAGCAAGCTTATCCGATTCTAATCTCACAAAGAGCAAGACTCGCAGTTTCTGGTACATTGACTGCAATACCACATTGGTCGTCCTGTCTGGGGAGCGAAGAAGATATCCGAGAAAGTGCACAGTCTGTCCAGCCAAGACACCGGGTTTATGTAGTTCGCTTCTTTCGAATATAGGAAGTGAACAATAGAGGTATTTGTAGAAGAAGTCAATAGAGGCTTGGAGCTGAGTGCTTGGAGGAAGCTCGTCCGCATTTGTCGCCGCTAGGATGCCTCCGAACTCCGTGGAGAGGCGTGTTGTAGTCTGATCGTACTTGGCCCGGTATCTTGTGGCCATGCAAGCAGAGAACCATCGCCCATGAAAGCGGCCGGCGACACAGTGGAACGTTCGTCATCTTCGTGGCGTGATTCGCACTCGCTTGCTACTGGTTCAGTAGGCGGCAAAAAATGCACACAGTCATTCGAGAGCGGCTGACGAGGAGGTGTCGCCATTGGGATTGTGGTAGATGGCGCGGTCCGCGTTCTCCTTCGTGCAGATGCTCGACGGCTGCCTGAGTAAGAACATGATCTCCACACAACGCCCCATTGGCCCTGTAATCAATAGTAAACGTACCGGCACTCAAAATTCAATCGTCGGCAGTGTGAGAACTTGTGACCCGCGGTTTTCTCGAGATCACATCGGACCTATACCATTAGAAACGTCTGAGCAATTGTCAAGCCTGTAATTCTGCCCACCTTGCGACTGTGGCACTCATCGCATACTATACGGGCGCGAAGGGCACCGTCGTTCTGCAGCCGACGCCGCATCATGACGAAAGCGTGGAAAGTAGACCTCGCTCAATAGAATTCAAACTTGCGAGTCTTTCTTCCACTGCTGCCAACAACCCTCACCTAGGTAGTCCCAAGCGACTAACACAAAATAAAGCTCGGTTCTCGGTAAATGCTTAATAAAACTGCATCCCTCCCCCGCACTCGACCCCGGATTTCGGGGACGGGCCCTTTCCTGACAAATCATCCAGTTTCGTTGCGGTCGAACCTGAATGACCTGGTAGGGCTCATATGATCATTCACGACACTCGCATTGACCTACCCCTACCCTACGCAGAATACCTCGGCCCATTTGAATTGTATTGATACGGTGTCGATTGAGACCAATCACTACAGTGGAAAGTAAACGTGCAGCTACGAAATTATGATTCTACATTTTCAATAGTAGTTTACCGACCGTCTTCCGGCTCTCCAGATCCTTGTGGGCTCGCGCCACCTCTTTCCAACCGTATACGCTAGGTGTCCGGATCTTCAAGCTACCATCTCGGACCTTTTGGAGTACTTTTAGGGCGTAGTACTGGTACTCCTCTTTGGTTGAAACATAGTTTCGCAGGGTAGGCTGGATTACCTTGAGGTTCTTGTCCCTGATGAGGCCCAGATCCAGCGGCGGAATAGGCCCACCTGGCGAACATGTCGTTAGGGTATGACGTTTTCGTGGCCACATAAGGATGCAACTTACTCGCAGTCCCGAAGTAGACAACAGTCCCTTTGACTTTGGTTGCAGCGATGCTATCTCTCCAAGTGTCCTTGCCAACACTGTCGTATACCTGTATATCACCATTAGCTATTGTGCTACAGATACCGAGACCAGGCTTCCTCACCGCATCCGCTCCCCTTCCCCCCGTGAGTGCCTTCACCTGTTGGAGCCAGGACTCTCCCGACGTTTCTCTGTAATCAATAGCGTGAGCAGCGCCAAATTCCCTGACCAGAGCGCATTTCTCGGGACCTCCAGCTGTTGCGATGACGGTGACACCCCCGGCCGCAAGGAGTTGGCACAAAAGCAAGCCAACAGCTCCAGCTGCCGCATGCACCAGCACAACGTCACCTCGTTTTGCCAAATATGCTTCTTCAATCAGAGTAAGCGCAGTCATGCCCGTCAGATGACTAGCGACTGCATCTTCGTCCGACACTTCTTCAGGGATGCGAACAACCCGCTCCTCATTGACGCATGTGTATTCTGCGTATCCAGCCGACGCGAGCCAGACGACTCTCTCCCCAGGCCGAAACTTGAACTGGTTGTCACCAACCACCTTGACGATAGTGCCAGCTCCCTCCAGTCCAAGGACCAGAGGGTAGCCAACCGGAGAAGGATAATGCCCAGTGCGTAGATAGATATCCATGTAATTGACCCCTGCGAAGCGATTCCGAATGAGCACCTGGCCGGCTTTGATGCTGGGCATCGGGCCCGATACGATTTGGAGTCGCTCGGCACCTCCGATCTCTTTCAGAACCACTGATTGAGCCGTGGCAGGGAGATTCGCAGATTCCGACATGGCGACAACTCTTTCCAAGCGAGGCCACAGTTCTCAATGTATTTCGGGGCACAACTCAAGTTGTAGCCTAACATGAACTGCCGTGGCCAACGAGTTTAAAGATTGGCTATGTATATGCCAGCCCTGGCTCCGCCAGTGGGCAGTACGGCGGATGACTAATGTAGACAACATTGAATGGATGAACGTGATATGAGTACCGTTCTTACCGAGCTGCCAGCGCTAGTGATGGTGAAAGATGGCCCCGCAATTGTTAATCATACAATACCACTATGCAGTACCGAGATGTCTGATGTTTGTTTGGCGGTGGGCCGAGGCCCACCTGCCATCCCTATGGTCTCGCTAGACTCGGACCAATCAAGGTTCCAACGGACTGCGGAGCTCATTGAATCTCCCGCTCCGTCCCTCCGTCGGTATTCTGTATACACACCGAACATAAAAATTGCGAATGGCGCTTGTGATGATTCTAGGCGCTTGATAAAAACAGCCAGCGCAATACGATCGTCTTTTTGTTGCCAAGACAGTCCTTAGCACTGTCCTCTTCATTGAGATTATGTCAAGAAACCTAGAGATTCTGCATGATAATGTATCATGACTACGTCTACATCCAATACTTTAGACTAGCTACAGCTTCACTTCTGGTAAAGCCAGGCCAGTAGTAGACGTGAGATATTGATGAAATTTCAATGATGGCCAAGGAAATTTTGGGACCTTGTTGATGCAATAAAATATCCTACACATTTTGCTCAAATATGCTAAGCTCTAGTCATCTATGAAAGTGACATGACGCCTGCATTCATACTCCCAGCTGTGACTAGCGCGAGCTGAGGAAATCAGATATTGAATGGACCCTAGCCATCAAGATACCACGTTGAATCTGAGCCGTCAAATTCTTTGACCGAGAACCCATTTCCCAGGTAAGAAAACCGGTTCGAGCTGGCTCGGTACACATATTCCCAATCTTCTCCCCTGAAGCTTTCCAGCATGTGGAAAAAGTGAATCCTGCTTCCTGGGTGCAAAGCTGTAACCGGGCCATCTGCGGTCCCGTTCTTGAACCATGATGTGCATGACCCTGCCCACGTAGTCCGCGGCATGAATTCCTTCGTATGCTCAGACAGGTCCTTGACAGCCGCGTGACTAGGAGACACAGCTTTGATATTCTCTGTTTGGCATTTGCGAATTATATTGGCAATGTACTTTGCAATGAGTTCGACAATGGTGAAGACACTTCCATGACCGACCGGGGCATTCGGGCCCAGGAAGACTAGAATAGCCCCATTAGGATCCTCGGCCTTCTCGCGAGATTGATTGACGTACCGAAATAGTTGGGAAAGTCGGGCACGGCGCAGGACATGTATGAAAGAGGAACATCCTCACTCCAAATGTCTTGCAGATTGCCCTTCCTACCGATGATAGGAAAACGCGGGCGAAAGGAAACGTTGAACCCTGTAGCACAAACAATGGTGTCCACGTCAATCGTCTCTCCAGAGCTAATCACGAGCCCCGTTTCATTGATTTGAACGATCATGTCCGAAACGACTCGCACATTAGGTTGGGTCAGTGACTCGAGATAGCCAACACCTGGAGTCCTTCTGCGACACCCCAAAGGGAACTGTGGTATCAGAAGCTTCACAAGCCTTTCATCGTTACCTAGTGCAGACGTCATGTATTGAGTGACAAATTCAGTGGCTTTTTGGTGAGTCTCGGAATCTTTGAGCACCTGAAGCCTGTCAGCGGATCAGTGCCAGAGTCGTCACTCCTAGCTATGTACGATGAAGAAGTTGCTGTTCACTTGCTCCTCGATGGCTTTGACAAACTTGGTATAGAAGATCGGGTCTGCCTTGAACTTTTGGATCTGTTCAGATGTGAAGTGCTCTTCGTCGTCCATCTCAATCTGAGAAAGAATGCCAGCAGCCTTTGTCAAGGCAAGACTTTGCAGGCGTGGGGGTACAATCCAAGTTGGCTCGCGAATGAAGTGAACCAGTTCCCGCGCGCCTGCCGATAAATAACTTTCTCAGATCAACTGTGGTTTGTAGCACAGTCAGGGGCCTACTTACTCTTTTGCATCGCTGGCACGATTTGTACACCTGATGAGCCATTGCCTATTACGGCCACTTTCTTGCCCGCCCTGTCAAACGCTTCATCCCAGTCAGCACTGTGCAGAAGTGTGCCCTTAAAGTCGTGGAGGCCGGGGATGTCTGGCCACTGCCAATTGCTTTACATGATTCAATGTCAGCAATCTAGTCCTCTTTGCAACCATATCCAGTTTGTATGTGAACGGGGAGCTTACTTCAAGATACCGCTTGCGTTGAGAAGAAAATCGCAGTGATCGTGGAACACGATCCCAGAAGCAACGGACTTTACTGTCACCTTCCATAAAGCGGTCTCTTCATCCCAATATGCGCCAACAACTTCGTGCTCCAGCTTGATCTCCTCTTTCATGTGTTCGTCCTCGCAGAGGCGACAGAGATACTCTTCAATTTCCTTCGCTGGAGAGAAGAAGCTCGTCCAAGTATGGTTGGGTTTCCAGGAGAATTGATAATTGTGAGATGGTATGTCGCATTTGCAACCAGGATATCGGTTCTCATACCAGGTTCCACCGACGCTCGGGTTCTTCTCATAGACAATGCTCTCAAAGTTGGTGAGATGCTCACGGAATGTCTTGATAGCATTGAGGCCACTCGCTCCTGCGCCGACTATGATGATACGGATCTTTCTTGCGGTCCCCAAAGGATCCTCTTGTATTGTGTATGGCGGATTGGAGTCTCCAGAGTGGCTCACAGGAGCGGTCGCCCCGTGCCTGTTCTCTGGTTCGACCTGCTTATGCAGCATGTTTAATCGTGATGCAGCCATGGCCACGTGTTTCGTGGAAGGCTTGGGCGTACAGATGCAAAAATATGGTCGGCCACAATGAACCTCGGTAGATAGGCGATGAATGTTACGGAATTGGAGAAGTTTTGAGCTGTGGCTGGCCGCAAAGTTCTTTATACACCCTTGAGTTGAACACAATTGTTCCTCTGCAACTACATTGCGGGTCAAGTTTTACTCGGACACCAGCAGATCAGCCTTGATGAAAGTATCAGCATAGTTTGTGACCGTTTCTCTGGCATATCGTCCAATTCGCCAGTTCCGTTTCTAAGATGTGCGCAATTCGGTAGTCGGCAGTCGGGATAGGGGGCTAACCTTAGGTATTTGTGCACCTACCGATTTAGCGCTCGGGTGTTGTATAGCGCTCGGTATTCGGCGCTACCCCAGTAATGAAGGATCATGATTCCAGGCGTTCATTGCCGACCGAGCAAGCAACAGTATAGCGCTTTCAACATCAATAGAAATACCAATCCATGTAATCTGAACCCATACTGATTTCACTGTGCCTCCAATTATTCCTTTGCATTTGCGGACAAACTATCCTTTCTGCTGCAAGACAACATGTCAGCACCTTCCGAGAAATTGATGATGGGGGCAAAAATGGCCCAGGCCTTTTTAGGGCCAGCACTTGGCGAAATACAGGCATCGTCTGTAAGTCATATCTGCGCCAAAAGCGATGCCTTGATTTGACGATTGCAGCGCGATGATCTCCCAAGCAAAGTCAGCGCCGAGTATATTGCGGAGAACTGCTTCTCCAGCTATGCCAACCAGACTTTGGCTTTTAGGGAGCGATCGATCCTCAATTTAGGCATCATGATAGCACTGAACAGGACACCCGAGCTTCGCATACACATCCAGGCAGCTTTGCACAATGGTCTCTCGGAGGAAGAAATTGTCGAAATCTGCCGCCATGCTATGGTCTACTGCGGAGTTCCAGCTGGAAGGGAGGCATTGTCTGTCGCCAGCGATGTTTTTCACGCAAAGAAAGGAAAGATTTAACGGGATTTGACATGCGTTATGCGTGCTCGTCCTGTCTGTGCTGTCAATGTGCATTGTCCAAGCATATGGCATGATTATCACTTGCGCGCAGTCCTGGGGGCCTGTATCTACCTGAGATCGCGACATGCTGGGCTGTTAGCGGGTGACCCAAGCGCTTACAGCTTTTGGCCTTTCAATCTACGCAGGATTTCAGGAATCCGTCGTGCGCGCATGGAAATATGTCCTTTCCTCCCTTAGCCCAAAACAATCAAAATGGAATGCCTCCTACAACTCCCATTTCTGAGAAGTCTTAGTTGTCCGATGATAGTTACTCAACTTGTTGCGGCAGTTTGTTTGTTATAAGCGGCAATCGTGCCGGATTTGACGACGCCAATCCACCTGCTGCCCTAAAATATCGCCTGCTGGACCAACTCGTACAAACAAGCTCCTCTGTTTGCCGAGTTTAGCTGGATGTTGCCTGCACCGACTGACAAGTGATTTCACACAAATTTTCTCATATAAATCGCCATGATGATCAAATTCAAGGCTTTTCTAATGTTTTTTTCTCTTTCCGTGGGAACATTTGGCTCATACGAATATGAAGGCTTCCGCATCCACCAGATCTATGGCGCGTCAAGATGCGATACGCCTTGACCATGGATGACAAGTCCGAAATGATGAAGGATCAGGGCAGTGCGTTCTACACCTCTGTCGACGAGGGTTCTGGCCTGCCAAAGACTGTGCACGAAGCTGTCAAGCTGTTCGAGCCGTTCAAGGAGCGATTGAGCAATATGGAGCATGCTGCCTCCCGCAGACGATTTTACACAGATGACGAAGATGAGAACAGACACGGCAGCTGAGAGCCTTGAGAAGCCAAGGTGGGGAATATGGTCACTTCTCAATCAATTGCGTTGAGTCCGATAATTGGATCAAATTGAAATATTCCTAATTCTTCAGGAAACATGTTGAAGCAAATAATGACTCTATATCGTGGGGAATAACAATGTGTTGATCCCGCTCTGCTCCCTGTCCTCAACGGTAGTCTGCGCCAACCAGCTCACCGACTGCAGTCTTCCTGTCTACATTAAGCCCCTGGAGCTCATCTCTGAGATCCTGCATATCCTCATCCTCCTCGTCCTCATCATCGTCTTCACTATCGCTGTATACGCTATCGGCGGCGCCCGCGTCCACCACAAAGTCGACACGGTCGAAGAAGTCGATGTCGCTGTTGACCACGGGCACTGTCTCTCTGATCTGCCATCGCGCCACTTTGACAGTGGTGGAGTGTGCCCAGGTGACGACGTACTCATGAGTGCCATCGTTGTCGTCAATGGACTGCTTGATGGAGTCATCAGTCTGATCCAGGTTCAAGTCATGCTCGTCCCAGATGGCACCCTTTGGCGAGGAGTCCCATTTCTTGAGTCCATAGGCGTACTTTCGCGCGTACTCGTTGGCCGCATCGATGGTGGAGAAGACGCTCAGCACTCGATAACCTTCTTCTCCCTTGGTCTTTGATAGATCACGAGGATGGAGGTTTTCTGCCACGATGTAGATGGATGGCTGGGAAGCAAGGTACTGATCGAGTGTCTGATCGGTGGAAGTGGAAGAGGAGGTGGCAGGCGCCTTTCTGGCTGAACTGCGAGTCATGGTTGTGATGTTCTAGTGTGTTGGAGATGAATTGTCATATGGAATGGGCAGCTTGATGTGCTTCGGTATGGTTTACGTCGCGACCTTTTATAGTCGCTTTCTTCCCTTGAGAGCGCTTCAGCTTGCACGCATCTAGGCAGCAGCATCCCTGGCAAAAGTTCCACGGCAAAATAAAGCTTTGCTGGAAGCATTGTACATTTAAAGGGAGCTCGACGGCCTCTGAAACGATACGTTCACTTCCACGTTGTGTCATTATCGTCATATATCTGTGCATTGGTAGGCCCAGGCAAAGAAGTAGCTTTGTCGGTGCTGTGCCGCAATCAGCATCTAGGATGCGCACCACTTCAGGCAATAACCAAAAACAAGGCAAGCATTCTCGCGTCGGATTCTGTGTGACATTGTGAGCAACATACTTCAAAGTCCTCTGCAGTAGCCCCGAATGGCTGGATCTGAAGTATTACTTTGCAAAAGTATTCTTTTACCAGTCAGGGCACTCTGGAGGACTATAAAGTGGTACGAACTCGAGGCCCCTGCTCATCAACTCGGACTTTATGCAAGTCGCTTCGTCAACCCCGCCGCGCTATATCTCACGCCATTGCACACAAACAAGCAGGATTCGGTAATCGTAGTTAGTGCTCAAAGTACTTTTTATTATCGTGCAGGATTGGAACAGGCAACGCGACCAGAAGCCAGTACACTTCTCTTTAACCTGGCGTGCACGCTCGTTGTGATGCCCCGTGAATGCAGCACCACGGCAAAGACAGCACCACGAGCTGCACAATTCTAGGCAGCAACCAGTCTATTATCCTCAGCATCGCTATCTATTCGTTGGTATCGAATCAAGTGCACTTGCCAATAGCTTACATCGTAGTCAGTAGAAGTGAAACACCACCTTGTCTCGTCATGTTCTATACCGTGGACAGCAAGCACTCCAAGCGAGATTGCCGCTGAAGCTATACAAAAGTGCCTCCATGTAAACCTGGAGATCCTCTGAAAATGCCTTGTTTCTCCTTGCTTGATCCATGTTGGTCTGAAACTCCATCACATGCCTCTTGATTTCCTCGACGCAGACTTCTTTGGCTTCGTTTTCGCTCATTGAATGCTCGTTCATAATAATAAAGATGGAGTTGAACACATAGTCTTGACCCAAGCACTCTGCCTCCTTACGCTCCACGTCCCACGAGTAAATGTCGTTTGTCAGACTAAGCGCAACATAGACAGGCTTAGCCAGCTCCATACAGATATTGTGTTCATCATCGGGTATTGTAAGCCCCATCGCAAATGTCAATATGCCGAACCACAAGCTTGATATGATATTAGCCACGAGTAATCTTGGAGAAGGGAGCGAAAATGGATGTTTAATTGGAGGCTCACAGTTCTCCGGTATCCACAATGCAAGCGGGAATGTATTCCTCGAGTGTCTGATACGTGCGCTCTCTCGTCTTGGTGGATTGTTGTATGAACTTTGCCCATGCTTTCATAGAAAGTTCGCCCCGTTTCGCATCGATTGCTGTCAACTCTTGAAAGATTTGATTCCAGAGCCTGCTATAGGCCGTTTTGGTGTCGCGCGTTTCTTGTTCGAGCGCATTACTTTCAAACGTTCCCAGAATGCCGGGGCCGTCCATGTCACGAGTACGACCATCGTGCGCAGACTCTTCCATCAAATCTGTTTGGACCAATTAGTGCACATTCTTAAGGGTAGGCGAGGCGGAACCCATACCGTCGCATAAATAAGCAAACTCAACTACATAGCTCACAATCTCAACTCTGTCAGGAAGGCATTCTGGAACTGTAACTTGAACGAAGCCATAAGTCCCACCAAGAATGCCACTGAAGCCGTCGACAGGACGTACGCTTTGATTCTTGGAGTCAGTTGAATTGAGCGCAACAATGGGTATTTCTTCGGAGGCCAGCTGGGATATTGAGTGGGATGTTTTGGCTCGGATGATTTCGAGTAGCAGAGTCCACTCACAATTGAGACCAGTCCCTCTGAGCTCGCAACGCACCTCGCATCTCCTGTTCGGGATCTCTGCGTACGCGTAATGGAATCTCAAAAGAAAGTCCATTGGCACCAGAAATGCCCTTCTGGACCTCTTCAGAGTATATGAACTGCATCTCGTGGCCTGCAGTACCAAGAACGAGCCAAACAGAGAATCGATTTAAGAGTTGCCTCCAGCCGTACGCCAGTCTCTCATGCGGGTGCCTGCATGCAACTTCATGAGAGTTATAGTTCATCAAAATCCAATCGAGCGACTTTATTGGCAAAAGAAATTGATTGGGAATGAATCATCCGGGTCGAAGAGACCAATGGCACTGCCGAGGTCCAAATGCGAAGCTCAACGGCTCTGCATATGTGTGGCAAACTCTTTTGAACTTGCAGGCAATTGTCTTGTTTGCTATTCGCTGGGAAGTCGTCCAGAATAGGACGACGCATATGCGTTTGTGCTGTCCGATCTCTATTTGTGGAAGATCGACAGCACCACATCGTCTTGATTGGGTCGACACCTACATATATTGGCCCACCAAATCCTTCCATCATGCACCATGTTGTCGCTGCTTCCAGCCTTACGTCCCAGGCATATTCCTCGCCCAGACACCACCACCGCTGCAAAATCTGCATCACACGATGCCCGTTCTATATCCAAGCAGGCTGTGCATGTGATTACTGCTGTGGAGTTCGTGAAGATCTTTGCACGGCGATGATTTGGAATGAAATCATAGCAGCGAAACACTGTATCTGCAATCGAAGCAGGAGAAGATCACATAAATACAGAAAGTGCACTTTTGTTCCTCGAAAGGAAGGAGTCCGTTACTCTCCAAGAAATGATTGACACTCGATTCTCGGCAACTTCCGACGTGAAACATCCACTTCCAATCAAGAATGGCCGAAGTCCTGAGCTTGGCAGCCAGCGGCATCGCAGTCGCGCAGGTAGCTGGTCAGGTTGGCACGTTGATTGTTAAGCTCAAACGTCTTTGGGATCAGGTGCAAGATGTGCCGTGGGAGATAGAACGCCTCCTACGACAAATCGACTGCCTTGGACCCCTGTTGGATGAGTCGCAATCATGCTTGCATCAGAGCAATTCCCCATTACCTATTTGGGACAACACAACCACGTCCAGAGCGGATGCGTACTGCCGACAATCTCTCGATGCCCTGTCACATATGGTCAATGAACTCGACTTACAACTACAAGCAGCGAAACGAAGCAGGAAGATCGTGGCTACGCGCATTGCTCTCAAGAAGCATATACTTGTGCGACTGGAGAAACAGCTCGATGATGCCGTCCGATTGCTCAATTTCGCACAGTATAATTACTTGTGGTACGTATATGAAGTCGACACATATAATCTTGCACAGATCTGACTGCTTCGATAGTGCTCTGCTCACGGCCCAGCCAGATGCCATTGTCCAGAAATTTATTGCTCTAAGACAGAATGATACCAAACAAGATACCGATATCCAGAACAATATCTCTACTGTAGAGACTGCGAATTCTGATCTCCTGCTGGCCACACCAACACGGCCAACGCATAGGAAGAAAGTCCATCCCCTGAATCGAGATTATGGTCCTGTATCAAAATGCAAAGCGCTCGGCCAAGCTGGAACAAAATCACTGGGGTTCCTTCCTCTTGACTTCAACTGCACTATTCAGCTACCTCGATGGATCTCCTGGAAAGCATGGCAGCTCCAAAGCTCCAAAGCGAGCGGATCCTGGCAATGCAGCTTGCGGGCCTACACGGTTCAGCCCGACACTGCTGCGATATTTCATACAGCAGAATTTGGGACGCCACTGCAACTGCGCCAATCATTCCAAGAACGGTCAAGCTCACCGTACGACCGTGACACTCTTGGCCGGTCACTTTTATACGTAAGTTCTTGGTGAAAATCAACAGAATACTGAAGGAGAAGCTCACAACATGAACAGTATGCCATGCGTGGTGGGAGCATGAAGACTATCTCATACCTGTATGACATCGGGCTGATCATTTCAGGTACGGAGCATTTTTCCCGGTAGGTCCGATTATAGTGCAATCCCAGATGAAATGCGCTAACTGTCACAAGTACCCAAGAGGGCGGCGGTCGCAACGGCTGGAATCTCGAAAAAAGCATGGAATTCTTCAAGGCCATGATTTCCGAACGAAGAGATCTGGCCGAAGAGATCGCAGAGGCCAACGCCGATGCTGGGAACATCCGAATGGCCAGGGGCCTCCTCGAGTACATACCAGGACCAGTCTGCGCCTGCACCAGCTGCTACAACAGCCTGACGCTCCTCAAGGTGTCGCAGAGTTACGAGTGTCCGCACCACAAGATCTGCTCGCTCGAATCACGAATCGCTCGAGCCTTCCATGTGGCCTGCAACTGGGGCGTGCCGGATGTTTTCGTGAGCTTGCTCCAGCCAGAGTGGCAGGAAAACGCCAGGTCCGTGTGTGAGACATCTTCGGCCGTATTTCCTCTGATAAGCATGGTCGCACTTCGTATCGGAGACGAGTCTCGTCGTTTTCGGGATTCAGACGAACATAATTGCCTGGTACCGTGGTCTACCTTGGCCGAGGACATCATTCGCAACAGTCCCGACTTGCATATCGTCTGCCCGACCCTAAAGATGACTTGCAAGTTCGAAGCCGACTTCACGATAGAGGCCCTATTGCCCCTAGTGACAGTCGTTCTTTCTGGGGTGCAAAGAACATGTTCTTCTCTTCAAGACTTCTTCGAAGACAGAAGTGGGCTTTTGTCGACCTGGATTCAAATATGTGTACACGCTGACGTCGACTTGCTCGAGTACGGGCGGCGAGAGATGGAAATGGTACTCGAAGATGGTGCAACCCGTCATGAATGCTTTCCAGAGATCATGGGCGTCGAGGGCTGTGTGCAGAAGGTAAAGGTTTGTCTGACTGGGTTCAAATACGGGGACACGCCAGCAAAGTGGGAAATACTATGGTCCGAGATGACCGTGCCACCTTTCTCTGGTCTTCAGGCTGACAGTCACTACAACATTCCCGGAGCTTGGGTCGACGACGAGTGTGTGTGAAGAACTTTACGGAGGACCACCATGCTTTTGTTAGATCTCTTCATAACCAAGTAGCATCTGCCATTTTGAATGGACATGAAGACCAAGGGAGTTTCCAAAGGATGTTCTGGATTCAACTCACTTGCTGCTGATGGAAACAACAGGCTCTCACATGGTATCGTACCAAGGTCCTGAAAGTCCTCTTTGGGCCAATCCCATGCACGGAGCTTTGCCATAACGACCAACCTCACTCACCCGAGCTGCAGTTCCACTATCCTTCTGCTGTGGGGTCATTTGATCTCGCAACCAACATTTCGTATATGCGCATATGACCGTTTCTTTTAGCAAGTGATGATGGCGTCTCGTCATCGATAACCATGTCAGGAATGGCCCCTGCATCTAGCAAAATACGGACCTCATCTTCCTTTCCCAAGTACGCTGCATAGTGAAGAGGTGTCCCCGAACCATCCGTAACATGGTTGAGCGCGCCGTCGTTGGTCTCCAAGATTTTACCAATCAAGAACTTGAGCACCTCGAGCCCGCCGCTCGCTGGTGGTCGGATACATCGATGGAGGATATCAGGCTGGATTTTGGCTCCGTGAGACAACAAGGCGTCAATCACTACTCCGCCTTGGACTAGGGGTTCGAGGGCCGCGGTGGTGAGCGCAGAGGTACCACGTTTGTTGGTCGCATTCGGATCGGCCCCTTTAGAAAGAAGCCAATTCATCACATCTGGCTTGCCAACTGAGCAGCTAGTGAAAGGCTCTTGACATTAGTCAATACCTACGATGGGGAACACATGAGTACTTGCCGAATGAAAGGCTCGCCATCATCAAGCTCCGTGGAGTCGAGGTCCCAACCATGCGCAAAGAATACCTCGAGAAGACTGATATTCCCCCTCATGCGAAGGAGCACAAATGACGACCGATCAAGCTTGGCGCCATTGGCGAGCAGAAGTTCAACTAGCTCCGGGTCAAGGCGGAGTATGGCCTGATACAAACTATGTCCCAGCTGACTATCCCACAGGTCGCGGGGTTGATTCAATATTGCCTGTACATCTTCTGCTGTGCCCTCCTTTGAAGTATAGACGAGATCATTGGAGGAGTCCATCTTGGCGCGTCGAATGGATTTGCGTCACAAAGTGTGCTTTGAGAGGCAAATTGTGGTAGACAGTTGTCGGTGTACACAGCTTCAAAAAAAAAAAAAAAAAAGAAGCAGACGAAGAAGAAGCTGGAAGCCAGGCACTGGCCTGGTAATTTAATAGCAGAGCGAAAACATGCATAGCCATCTCTGTTGGCTGTATATGACGGCTGCTCAAGACGAGCGCAGGCATGTCTTTCCTTGTGCCAAAAGCTGAGAGTAGGCAGGCGGTGTGCATCAACGGACGGCACAGCATCATGTGGCTGCCCCGAATGCCCGGACACAGGGGCCCCCTAGTATAAGCATAACGCAACCGTAAGTGGTCAAATTGAATCACCATCAGCTTGACTCGTACCAACTTATAAATGGTACAAAAAGTTCTGTTGTAGCAGCCCGGCGAGAACTCAAAAGAATGTAGGTATAAATGCTCTACTTGCCAGATCGTCGATTATTAAGCCAGGAGGAAAGGTCGGGTGTCCTTCGACCAACAATGGGTCGATTAATCCAATGTTTTCCGGAAGCTCGAAGCCACTGGCTTGCTCGCCGGCCCGCACCTGTACGTCCGCCTCAATGCCTACGCCATTTTGCATGTGATCACTCGTACCTTTGGCGTGGCGTGGAGTCCTGTTGATATCCCGAGGGCCAAATCGGGAAATTGGATCATCGAATTGAGCAGCCTGCGCTGACAAGTGCAGTCCTTGTGAATGACTGCGCCCATCTGAGGAGGTGATGCGAACACTAATCAGTTTCTTCCTCTCATTATTTCGGGTAGCAAACAGCTAGCAGGAGTGCCGAAGTATGAAAGAGTTCGACGTACCGTGCACAACTCGCTCTTGCAACGCAAGGAGCATCCGTATATAGCCATCAACACATGCGTGTCCGCCACTGATCTGAGTCAAGCTTTGCATACAGTCGTTCCAAGCCACGTCGAAATCTTGTCGCGGGAGATGAGCCTGAAGATCTGGAGTGCTCTGGGCCAGTAGCAGGATCATGCCGCATGTTACAAGGTCTGTGTGAAATTTTGGAATTAGTCACTCGTACACCGATTATCTAGTACCGAATATCGCTTACAGAAAAGACTGAACCACCATGCTCCTGTTGCATCTTCCCGGATCGCATCTCCCATGAGCCTGATAAGATCGCAAATTGCCTGAACGCAGGCAATTGCACAAGGAAACCGCATCGATCGCACGAAGCCATAATCAGGTGACGGCGTTGATCGCACGCTGTTGTCGGTCTGGGAATCCATGGTTCGAGATCGTGGGGCTGCGCCAGCGCAGTATGCACTGAGGCTTGGTCGGTAAAGGAGGATTCTGAGATGTAGGATCCTGAGTTTGGATGAATTATTAGACTATATGCTCGTCTGAATAATTTTATCTGACGTACCGTGCATGTAGAACATTTGTTTGGCGGGTTAGTCTTGTGTCCTGCGATACTCCAGGTCCTCCACTTTCTCTTCGTTGAAGAAACACGGGTAGGTCTTCGGTGAATTTGTTCAATTGACCCTCCAACCATCCGATCGCGCTAAAGTCTTCGAATCCTAGGATCTTGCTCTGCAACCGTGGGGCAAGCTGGGAGGGCGATTGGTACTTTTTGTCATGGGGGGTAGTTTCGTATAAGACCTCTAGAATATTGCCCAGGACGCGTGCGAGTTTGATGTTCTCCACCATGAAGGCATTGATTGATGGGTTACCCTGAGTAGAACAGTGAGCTGTACCAACTCTCTCTAATACCTCGTCGTCGACAGGACTAGGCAATGGAAGGCCTTGCTCGATGCTCATAGAAGGCTTGCGGCCCAGGGTCATGCTGATAAACCTAGCTCAGACGTACCATATCTGTGTTAGCAATGCAGAGACGACTTCACTGCCCGACCAGATGGGGCGACAGCACTTACATGTCCGTCTGGACGCAACCATACCATACACGCCGTCTCACCTCGACTTCGATCGCTGGGAGGTCCTTCGAATTTGGCTCGTTTTGGAGGCCAAAGCCCATGGCCATGCGGCAGGCCAGACCCGTCAGATTCCAACAGCGTGAGGGGTCCCGCGTGCATAAAAGGTATTGGCTGACGAGCAGCACCGCTTGGATGTGTGCCAAGCTGTTGCCTCCGAGCAGCTCCATGTTGGTTAGATCCTCTATTCGTCTGTAGAACATCCCGGCAGCGTCTTCCTTCTCAACGGCACTGAATCGGGAAAATTGCAATCCCAATGCAAAAATTGCATTAAGGGCTAGAAAGAAGACATGTCTTGGACAGGATTTACTTCCCAGCCCGACTTCAAAGTTTGTCGCTGCATCTTGGGGCTGATCTTCATGTCCAGCCCAGAGCCGTCGATATTGATTCCGAACACTGGCTGGATGCGTCCATGGATAGAACAAGTGAACATTGTCAAAGTAGACGTCGAGTAGTTCGTCTGCAACCTCGCGAGGGAGTAAAGCATAATGTACTCGCAAAAGACTGCCCAGTGGGCTATCTTGGGCAGCAGGATTCCGCGACGGATGATGCGAATCGTCGTGGAGTCTTGTCCCCTCCATTGAGTCCCCGCTTGTTGAGCCCTGTTGAGCAGCACGGGAGCTGCCTTGTCTGATCGGGTGCATCACTTGTTCTAGGAGAGATACGATTGATGACTGGCCATAGAAGTCTGTACTCCGAGGCATTGAAGACCCTATCGATGGCCTGGTGGAAGTCGCTGCTCCCATAGCATTGACGGGATCCTGTTCGGTATTTTTGGCGGTTGACTCTGCGGCCTGGCTTCGCGCGCAACTTGCGGCAGCCACTTCCTTCACTGAGCCATCGTCCGACCGCGACTGCGCGACGGTGGCGCTACTCTTGGGAAGTTGCAAACTCGATACGGCGAAGTCAGAGCTATTGTCATCAATGTTGGCAGCTACACTCTTGCGGTTCTTGAGCGTCTGCCTCAATTGCCGTACTTCTTGCTGCAGGCAAGTAATGTACCTGTACTGCTGTCAGTATCGTCGTACTTGGGTACGAATGGGAATAAGTAATGAATATGGCCATGTAATAAAGTAATTTACGAGAATCTTACTCTTGTTCGCTCTGCCGTTTAGCACTGCTGGCTACAACTGCATATGCGCATTGTGCCCCGTCAACACCTCGCCTTGTGCAAGGCCCGCATATGGGCTTCTGCCCATCGCAGCGGACTTTGCGATCTCGGCAAGAGCTGCATGCCAGGGCGATTCGCTGACGTTTTGCGGGCCGCTTGAGGACATCTACCGACTCTTGACTTGACTCTCGACGCCCTTCCATTTTCGTCCGAAGACGGGCCGGTGGCAGGGCTTCGATCGGGTTCGAGGGCGACCGTATGATCCAATTCTACGACTTCCAGACCTCAAACAGTCTGGAAGTGGTAGGTTCGAACGGCAAGTTCCCGGGCGCCCATATCAAGGAGACCATAGCCCATGCTCGGGGTTTGTGTCTGACTCGTGGACTAGTAAATGTTGTGCAGACAGAGCCAAACTGGGCCAGATCGCGGCAGTAAAGTTGGAAATAGCTTTGCGCCGTTCGGGTAGTATCCGATTTCTCCGATATCTCGACTCTGCGAAAGAAAATCTGATTGCGACTGGTGAATCAAATCGGCGCAAATCAAAGTACGGTCCATGCCAATTATTGCAAAATATATGTAGCCATCTCTACCGCCCATCGTGACTCTTTGCTCGCACTAATTGAGAGTAAATAGTCCGCCTAACTTGTGTTCTCCGCCCCCCCCCATTAGCAGTCAATCACAGCGTGGATCGTGTCGCTATCTCCCGCCTAGGTCCACACTACGGCAACGACCCGAATTTCGTGCAAAGGCAGCCGGCACGCGTTCATTGCAAGCTACAGAGTATATCGCTATCTCCCCGGATATCTACCGAGACATCTCGTGCGGCTCTAGATTCGGGGTCTGCATGATGACTCCATTGCGAATCCCGGGAGTCTGGGACGATACCCAATACCGCACTTATGCCAGGAGTGACCGACGACTAGTCCCCGATACTTTGTTCTGAAGATAACGACATACAAACCCCTTTAACAAATTGTATTGCGTGATATTTTTCAACTTTTGAGTTCAGAGACGGAAGAATTGCGCAGATGACACCGACATCATGTGTATTAAAGACCATTGGCGCTGCCCTCCGCAGATGCCCAGTCGAATGATGTTTGTCGGCCTGTAACAGCGTCGACAAGATCAAGATGTACTTCTCATCAATCACTCTGCTCATTGCGGCTCAGTTGCCGGTCGTCTTGACGGCTGCAGCGTGCCGCTCTGCCGATGCTTATGCCGCGATTGACGCCGAAGCTTTCAAAGTCGCCGCTGTTCGCCAACCTCCTGTCAACTTCGCCCTTCCCGTTGGCCTGAACAAGACTTGGGTTGACTTGGATCTCGATGGCACGGTTGACCAGGCTATCAATACCATCGCGGAGGCCAAGGCTGACGGTGTCGCTTTCATTGCATTCCCTGAGCTCTACTTTCCTGGGTATCCAGTGGTAAGTCCATTTTGAATCTTCTTTGTTTCCTCAATTGGTCGATGCTGGGCAGAATCTGATAAATGGATCTTATCAACAGGCCATAAACACAGCGTACACTTCCGAGCAGATCGCCCAATATGTCTCCCAGTCCATGTCAATCAACAGTACCAATTTCCAGAAACTGGTTAGTGCATTCAAAGACCAAGGCATGTACGGCGAGTTCGGTTTCTCCGAGATTGCAGACGACATGATCTTCATGGGACAGGTTCTGGTCGGTCCGGACGGGACAGTCCTACGACACCGCCGCAAGTTGCGTCCCTCGGGCACCGAACGTGACATCTGGTCGGATGGGGACATGTCTGGTTTGACTGTAACACAGACTCCTCACGGTCGTATCGGTGTCCTTGAGTGCTGGGAGCACTTCCATGTAAGTTTTCGACAAGTTCACTGTAGATATGCTTTCTGGAACAGACCTACTGACCACATCGCCCAGCCTACCATGACCTTTGTAATGCAAGCTCAAGCAGAGAACATCCATGTGGCGGCTTTTCCGTAAGTTCGAGTCATTTGATACAATTCGCAATTGATATATCCGCTGACGCTTCCTCAGTTACGCGCCTGACTTTGGCGTGGACCCTGCAGCCTGGGAGTCCGCGGAGGTTGGAGCTGCTGCAGCTCGCGCGTATGCCGTGAACAGTGGCGCGTACGTTATCATGCCCGCCGTTGGCACCGCCTCCATCTTCGGCAACGATGGCAGCACTCTTAGCATCATCAACGCGACCGACTCGCCCGACGTCAACTACATCACCGCGACTCTCAACACCACGACTTTCTCGAATGCGACATATGACTCCGACGGGGAGCAGAGCTGGGCGGCCTTGCAACAGGTTGTTGCGGAGTTCCCTTCTTACGTACCCAAGGTGAACAGTACCTTCTTTGCTAAAAAGAGCATTCCTATCGAATCCATTACTTAAAGGTTGGCACGGGAAGAGTTCCACAAACATAGCGAAGAAGACACCAGGGATAATGCGGGATATCTTTTATATTCATCTCCCCTTTAGTTAACAAAGAATATTTGCGTAAACATTTCCAGCGATTGTTAGAGGATTCAATGGCAGGCAGTCGTTGACTTTCATCGCTCAGATGAGATATAAGGCCCTAACTTGATGATACCCTAGGGAGGCATCACGAGTGAACGACGTGAAAAAAACATTTGCCACAGAAACTCATGCCCCACGATGGGGTTGCAACTATTTCTCTTGGCCGCATACTCTGTACTACCTTCAAAGCAGTCAAGTCGCGTTATTACTGAGGGAGCGCCAGAAGTGATCTAGTCTACTGCATTTCCACCCCCGTCGGGCAGTATCGCACTGGAATATCTCTTCAACATCCATAGCCGCTCGGAAGAGGAATACGATTGTTAGCTAAGAGTACGAGCTGATCCGAGTACAATGCAGCTTTTATTCACCTGGGAAACGTCGCATCTTGAAGCACCTCGTCGTCAACGAACCCGTGGAACTTCACTATATCCTTTTCTCCAATACCAGTCATGCGGACATGGTGAGGCTGTCGTATTCGGGTGCCTATATTATTTTGTTCGTTCGTTCTTTTCTTCTTCATCTTTCTGCCCCTGAATGGGTTGACAGAAGCTCGAAATGAACGAAGCGATTGGCAACCCAAATGAGGAAGCCTTGCAAACATCTTCCGTCAAGCTTCGGGTGACTTCATACAGCAGTTGACGTGGGACAACGGTGCATCACAAGACAATGAGCATCAGTGTACCCATCCTATCACTAACCGCCTTTATGCCAAGAGCATATGGAGGCTCTTAGACGAACCAATTGACACAGAACCCAGATATTGGCAATTTCCTCACCGAAAAGAGAAGATCGTCAATACAAGCCGTGGATCTCGCCCAAAGTGGGCATTGAGGCATGAACGAGTTACACTGCATACCTACCTAGGTCGCCGGGTATGTTAATTTCTGCTCATGCAGCCAGCCTGCTTTGCAAAACCAAGATCAGCCTCCACGGCTACCCCTCGCGAATCCTCTTGCATTTTCAGTATCCTCCATCTTCTTTGTCGCTATAATATACTCGGTATCGACCAATATCCCTCAGCATTTTACGAAGACGAGCCGTAATTTCGCCAGGCAGTATGTCGCCTCGATGGATTCTTGCTGTCTGGTCGCTTCTGAAACTTAACGCATTTGGCGCTGAAGTTTGCCCTTATGATGGAGGATACGCGCTTCGGATAGACAGCACCTCTTGCCCCTCGTCCGCGCCAGTCGACTGCGGCCTCGGCGCACAGCGACGATGTTGTCCGGAAGGTTTGCAATGCGGTGGGACCAATCCAAAGGGCGGTTATTGCTGTCAGGGCGACTACGACTGCTCTCAAGATGCAATCAATATGCCAAAGGTCCGTATCAGTTCTGATAAGCTGCGTTGTTGCCGATGCAACAGTCACGCTGAAGATAGGGTTGATAGTGTTCCGATCCCAGTTGGAATCTTTGGGGTAAAGGCGGCATCGTCGACTTAGGAGCCTGGTGCTGTCTTTTAGGCGACAAAGGCTACGCGAAATCGGACGGCGTGGGCTGCACAGCAGAAAGCGAAACTACCCTCCCATCGGGGTTGTCTTTTGTAGCGCGCGTCCAGACCATATCTTGCGTCCCGGCATCAGCATCGACGACAGCCTCAACGACCGCCTCGATGGCGACTTCAAACTCGACCACGCCATCAGAAACAGCGACATCCTCGTTATCGACTGCTCCATCTACAACATCATCAATACCTATGAGTCAAGGGAGCTCGCAGCTTTCGCCTGGCGGGATTGCCGGTATCACGATAGGCGCGGTCGGTGCTTTGGCTTTCATCTGCTTGGCCATCATCCTGTGGAAGAAGAACAAACAGAGGGCAAACGCAAAGAGCTCGGATACAACAGACAAATCGAAAGAACAACAACCAGGCAGCACCGCGCTCCACGCTGCTCAAGGGTCGGTATTTATGCCGCCGCATGAATTAGAGAATAGACAACCACAGGGCTTAGAGTCAGGGATCCAGGACCACAGAGGACTGGCATACGAGCTACCACAGTCTAATGAACAGTAGCGAATTACGTTACAGTTCAACACTTCGAAAAACTGCGTGCCTTTTATCATTTCAAAGTCCAATCCATGTCATATAAATGGGAGAGGACCCGTCCACCTCACTTCACATCATCAACCAGACCCTTGTATTTTATAATCCAACAATGCTGCTCACCGAGCTTGTCAGCGCCAATTGTGCAGTATCTGGGCCCATAGATTAACGAGGCGTATATGGATCACGAAGACAAGGGCGTCGCCATGAGGCCGAATTTCACTAAGCCCGTGAGACTTGAAGCAAGTACGCGAGTAGCACATTCATTATTGATACTTGGATGCGAGTGAGGAGATACGGAGTTTGAGTGCACCTCTGCTCATATCCATGAGGTGGGTCTGAACATCAGCGCGTAATCCATGCCGTCCATGTCTATTCACGCAAAGTGAAGACTCAAATGTTCCGTCGGCCGGAACCCATCCTCCCCTTTCAACAGTCCTTATTGCTCGCGCAACGTTTTGCACACTCTCGAACGTGGTCATTTTCTCGTCCTTGATCTGCTTCGCCAGACGGTCATTGCTCTCCCAGTCATGGATCGAGCGACGGTCATACTCTGCCCGGATGATTTTGAACTGAATATGTTGCCAACGTTTATTGCTGGGAACATCGTGACAGCGGAATAAGAGAACGAAATTTGGCGTCGTTGCAGGCAATCCGTTGTAAAAGCCGAGGAAGATTGCGCCGGTCAGAGATCCTTTCACTGTAGAACTCGACGTTAGTACCTAGTCATCATACTGATCAGACCCGGTCTCTAGCCCTAAATGTTTGGTCCAAGTGCAGTCGCTTAACAACTCGAAGCAAGTTGGAATTTCCAATGACGTACTAATAAATGCTCGTTTATCAGGGGCCCAAAATGTTTCGGGGTAAGCGTCGTATACTTTGACCCCCTCGGCGACGCTGATGAATAGAGCATCGTGGTAAAGGTCTTCGACTTGTTGCGAATCGCTGTATCCGAGCAACTTAGGACACGACACTCTACAGCGTGGGAGGATCGTCGTTTTCGAATCCGTTGTGTTATGGATGATAGAAATCTTCGAGGAGTTGGTGTTGATCTCCTTCAACGGCCAACCCCTGTATTGCACAGGTAGTGTGCCCGCGAGGCGGTCTGGACGTGACCTGACGTAACCGCTTGTCGTCTTTGTCAAGTATATAAATAGAAAGACAAGACTCAGCTCGGTAAGCTTGGTCCCCGCAATGTACATTAGAAGTCCGTGGTCTTCATCCAGCCGCAGGCTCATGTCATCGAGTCGGATCCCCTTGCTAACAATGGACATGTCGTGTTGAAAGGTGTACTGCGTGGGCGACTTTTGATGGACGTCTCTGCAGTCGGCGAACTCCGCAGGGTGCGAGGCAAATAGCCCATAGTATTGTTGAGCCCTCGTATACACCCTCAATGATGGTTGTAACGTCCACGCAAATATGGTCATGTCGGTACTGTCTTTGCAGATTTCCTCTTGCAATCTGATGAAAGCCTTTTCGCCCTCACCATAGATCAAGGGCATGTTGACATTGAAGAGCCCAAGCAGACAATAAGCAACATCCTCGATCCTCGCAGTCGACCTTCGAGAGGCCCATGACATGCGTTCTGCCACTGAGACCTCGTCCAGCCAGCCCTCAAATGCTCGCTTAGTGATTCCAGTAAAGGACTCGATTTCCTCCTGGAGATCAGATCTGGGTTTGTAGAAGTTCCAATCTTGATCGTAGAACTGAACTTGTCTCGGTGCGATGAGCTCCTGCAACGTCCAGCCTCTTGTCCACCAACGACATTGCCTGAAAGCTTGCTGTTGATGTTGGCGACTCGATGTCAAGTCTGATAGAAATGCGTAGCAAATGAATGAATTCTTGTACCAGTTGAACATCGAGTTGATCGCCTTCGAGAGCTCAGCACTACTTGATTTGTCGATACAACACCTATGGGCTCTTTCGGTTAGCGGCTTCCATGAACTGGCGCGACACGTTGCAAATGCGCTTCTCTCCTTGTTGATGTAGACGTCACTCACGTGTCCACCCAAGCCCATCTCAAGTGATCTTGACGCGCCAAATACACTGCATGCTCGATTTTGCGGAAACCCTTTTTCTGTCGTGCCAAGGCGAGATCCTTGAAGTCCTGGAAGCTGACCTCTTCTTCTTCCCACGTGTGCGAGAGGATTGCGTACTCACCCTCGGGGCATTCGTGATGATCCACGAGTGTGAAATCGCTAGTGTCTATAAGCCACATCGTTCCGTTTATGCTAGATATGATCACCAAAGCACGATTGATTGCAAATGAATCTTATGTCGAGGTTGATTTGGGACACGAACGCATTACCCCGCTTTGTGAGACCTTCCCTAATCCTTCGCGCGCTGACTTTACACTCCATTACGGCTGAAGGATCAATGCTTGGCGATTGCGCAAGTCCTGGGGAAACAGCAGAGACACAGCGTCTCAGTGCTTTATGGTAGGAAAAACATTTTCAATAATTTGTGTTGATAAAAATGGGTTATATTCGAGGATCGTCATGATCATCTTCGTCCGGCCATCAAACCAAGCGCTGCGTGAGGCGCTTCAGCTCTATGCCAACATTGTGGAACAGTGTATTTTCAATAGATGATTGTCTTTTATTCCCTAGAAAGTTCCAATTTGGCACCTACTGCGCGAAAATCACCGCACGATCGAAATTGTTCCAGAAGTCGTTGCCATCGCCGACTGAACGTAGCAAATAGCATTTTTCCCCTGCTTTTCCGTCGTAGCCGATGGCAATGCAGCCAGGGGTAAAAGAAAACAGGTCGGAGGCACGCCCGAAAGTTCTCGGTCGGGCCAATTGCCATGACATTGCGACCTGTATTTTCTTATCGAAGCTTCATTCGTAACAACCCGCCTTCAATTCGCTGCGAATGCCAGATGCTGTAAGCATGGCCATGTTCTCGAAAGCTCTCTTAGTCCTTCCCGAATTTGAAACCACTGGGATTGGTCATGGCAGTCTCGTAAGCTAGCTCCTTTGCAAGACGGCAGCTTGCAGAGCTTCATAGGATGCCTCGTCCTCTTTTCTGGCATGCTGATACGCCAGCATATTCCCCTCATCGAACCATGCCCTTGAATTATCTCGCTCGATCCATTGACTAGGACCGAGTCCGATGTCGAAGTGGATGTACTGCAGAATATGCTGACGCTCGTGGGCCAGGCCAACCCCATTGCGGTAACGAGACAAATCCTCGTTGTCCTCGTCGAGCATATCGCTGGGCGGACTAGGACAAGCGTAGTTGAGGTGGACTGTGTCCATCACTGGCTGCGCACGGTATTCGTATCTCTTGCGGATGTCCTCAAGCTGTTGCCTCCATCCAGAATCACGACGTAATCGCAATTCAGGAGACCTCTCCATGTCTTGGGGCGAGCTAGGCACCATGAGAGTCAGATCAACTGCTTCGGCAAACCAGGATCCATGGCCCATGCGGAACACCTTCAGATTCGACATGTGTGCCCGCCAATTGTTCAGAATCTGGTGCCAACGGAGATCGTAAGTGAACTTTTCGCAATTTCTCCAGTTTGGAATCGATCGCATGGCAATTTGACGAGGATATCCTGCATTGGAGAATTCGAGGCTTCCGCCACTGGGTAGCCTTATGACGGTATTCGAATCATCCAGAGGCGCAGGGGCTCTCGCTTGCCACATGATCGGGCAGTCGTCCAGGTACAGCTCCTTGAGCCCGCCATGTCCATTAAGCTCCCCGACAGAGGCGATCCATTCAATCTGCCAATGATGACTGAAGACATAGTTGCCTAGGGCCAGTACGCGCAGATTTGGCAGACCGGTCTTGAGGCCATTGGCTGGGTTGATGGTCCTAAAGTCCATCTTCGGGTTCCATCCCCAATAGTCGCGGAAGAACAGGGACAAGACCTGAAGATTCTGCGCCACTGAGGGACAAAGCCAGGTCTGAGGCATAGTCTCAAAGAAGTCGTACTTTTCTCGGAACATGATGGAACTCTCGGGACTTGCCGTGTCCTCTTCCGTCGTCACGAACAGCTTCAAATCTGTTAGGGCGTCGGATGCCATAACTTGCTTGAACGCTTCCGAAGTTGACAACCGCTCGTCGTTGAAATCCGCGAGATTGGATATGGTCAAGGTACTGATCTCGATAGGTCCCGGGTCGTTGGAGCCCGAAGTTGAACTGTGCCCCTCAGGAATGGTGGAAAAGGTCCCGTTGTCGCCCTCCAGACGCATAACAAGATCATGTTCTTGCTCTGCCTGACGTTCCGGAGACCACGTCCCAGCCAGACACTGGAACACAATATCGAGGACCACAAAACGGAAATCATAGTCTTCTTCGATGCTGATACTTGCAAAGTAACTCTCGGCGCCACACCACTTGTTGAACCTCAGATTGAGGGTCTTCATCTCCTTGAAGAACCTTAGATAGGACAATGCCCGCCAGAAGTTCCGGGGCATCCAAAAGTTGTCGTTCGCATGGTATTTGAAGTCAGGCCCGACCCACGTATCAACGGTGATCTCATGGACATGATGCCGCAAGTGGGATGTGGCAACATTGACAAAGTTGTTGACTTCATACGCGGCTTCAAGGCGGACGTGGCGGAAGGCAAAAGCCGTCGCGATTGGCAACACATGCCTGCTGATCAATCGACAGTTGATGGCCGTCTTTTGGTCCACCAGGTCGAATATCTGACACAAGATCTCGGCAGGTATAACGGGCGACATGCTTGTTCGATTTCAGGTGAGTAACGGTTTCTCAAATTTTGTAGTCGAAGGAAAACATTCAATGGTAGTTCAGCATCTTGCGATATGATATCTCAATATTTTACAGGTCGTCTTCTTGATTTTGTAGCTGCGTGAAGTTTTGAATTGTCCACCATATTGATGGCTGTTTCTAGCGGTGGTCTTAGGTGCCTAGACCTAGGATTTAGGCTTCAACGTCGCTGTCCCCGCCTTTCTCTAGCTGTGCCACATATTGAGTCCCACGCTTTTTAGGCAGCATCACAGTCCTGGATGCGACCAATAGTCGATATGATTACAATTCTCCAGGAATACGCTGTTTTATTTTGTTTGCAATATTATATTCTCGCGATTCGTAGCAGCAATTTGTGTTTCAGAACTCAGATTGCATCTAGCTCGAAAACAGTGATATATGGAAAGTGAGTAGGTACCTGGCGCATTCAAGTCGCAAAGAGGTGTGAAAGAGCCACTGGCGACGTCCCCTTTTAAACAGGCTTTGGTGTTTAAAGAGTCCTGCACATGATGATACTTGCGTGTACGTCCTAGTTCTGTATATTTTCAAAGTTCTCCATTATTTTACACTGAACAATTCCGGCGGCAATGAAACATCGCGGGCTGGCGACTATTCATCAGCATCGCTAGCATCTCGCTGTATACATTTAGTTTGTTAGTTAACATAATGTCAGTCCGTTTCCCTGGCTACTCATGGAATTCAACCTGCTTCCGTCTTGACTTTTCTTCTCATATGCAGAGCCTCCGACTTCGAATGAACACGAGCTTGAAGTTTCCGCAATCGGGCACTCTCCAGAAGTTGGCGCTTGACGGCTCATAGCTGCCGCAGTCCAGTATGGCGACGAGGTTCATGGGTAATACTTGTGTTCCCAGACAATACAGACGCGATTTTGATAATGTTATATCTCTAGAATCGTATTGAGCGATGATGAGTGGCTTCGATCATCTACACCACGATGGAACAGGAAATACAGCAGACTTTGTGGAAAAACACTAGGAACGAGTACCAATTTGTGTTTGTATAAAGGATCAACGTCAGTCAATGACTGGGTGTGATTTGGAGGATGAGCATCGATGACCAAGTGATAGTGTCTTCAGTAGATAAACACGTAGCCTTGCGTTTACATATTTTCATCTCAATCTATCTTGGAGTGATCTGCGAAGCGCTTTTGGGGAAAGATTGTCTTCATCTTCTCACAAGCCAGCTTTCTGACATTGAACTATTTATGATAAAAAGGTCAATATCCCAGCAGACCTCCAAGCCAGCTCCCAATGAAAATACTGATACAACGTCAGAAATGCTTGGCCGAAAGGCAGCCATTGAGGAGGTGCAACATATGATCCGCCGGCGTCCAACATCTGCACCCAAGTCACTGAAGCGTGTTCAAAATGTCAGGCCCAAAACTTGCATATAACATCTCTTCACTCGGTCGAGCTGCGCCGCAATCGCACAGCCCAGATGTTATGGAGGAGAGCCATTGCGAACGACCGATCGTCCGTAATGTGCTTATCGAGCATGATATTTCTTATTACCGCCTGAATGGGTTACAAGACGAAAACACTCCATCTTCTTTTATACTATCGACCTTTGTGCCGATTCCTCGTTGCAACGTTTTGGCAAACTAAAACTAGAAGCACATCGACGCACGAGCACATGGTCGACAGGTCACGCGGCAGCAACATCTCTGAGCATAACGCGAGTTGCTTGCCTTACATGGTAATTGCCCAGGGACAAGAACCAGTACCGAAACCTAATCGTTGCCAAGCAATACGAGTGGACCACCGTTACTCCGTACCCCGCCAGAGCAACGTGGGATTCTCGTGATCAATCACTTATTGCGCTCGGACGAGAGTCACGCATGCACGTAATCCCTCACTCCTGCTCTTGATCTCAACGCCCGTAAGAAGTACCGTTGGAGTTTTGTTTTCTTTTCTCTCTCGCACGGATGGCATGATGTGATGATGATCGATGAAGGTCTTGACATCGGCGGCCACGACAAAAGCACCATTCACTTCATCGCGGACGTTGCGAGCCTTCCACGTGCGCAAGTCTCCCTCGGCAGCACTATTCAAGAGCATTGAAGAATTAGTTCCCGCTCGGTCCGTTGAGAAGTTCTAGCAACGTTTCCCTGATCCTTCGTTTTCCCTTGCGCTGCAGATCCCTTCTCCATCCGGAACGGTGTTGCGATCAAAAGCTTAAAGTTTTTAGCTTCGTCGGCCGCTTGAGCACCGTCCACTACCTTAGTTTTGGAAGATCAGTCGCGTCCGAGCGCCGGCGATGGAACATGAAACGTGGTCACTCGGCCGCGACGTTGGGGAACTGCCAAGCTTACGATCATTGAGCTTGCGGAGGATCGTAGGAAAGAGGAAGTGATCGGCAGGAATCTGGTCGGTGCAGAGGATCGTGACCCCGAAGGTCCCGGCCGCAGCGGGTGCGTGCGATGGGATGAACTGCAGTCATGGATTCACTAGGCAAAGCAACGATTTTCCGAGTACAGGTAAATTACGGATTATCATTATGCTTATGATCGTGTATGTATTTCGCGAAGCTAAGAATCGTCATTCGTTAATCCCGGCCGCAGCCTTTCAAGCCCGACACATCCTGCCGTCACTGGCGACGGTCCAGGCGTCGCTGCCGATGCCCTTGAGGATGTAGAAGACGCCAGTGGGGTCCCACTTGTTCTTGATGGCCAGCAGCTTGTTGTAGTTGGCGCCGAAGAAGTCGACCTTCCAGTTGACCTGGTTGAAGTCGGCCTCGTTGATGTAGGTGCCGCTGCCGGGGGTGACGGCCATGATCTGCGGCACGAACTCGGTTGTCATCTGCTTCTGCGCGGCCAGGTTGGCGTCCCAGGCGTCGGGCGAGTTGTCCCAGAGCGTGATGAGCTGCATCTGCATGATGGCCGGACGCCAGGCCGGGTGCGCCGCGTTGGTCGCGTGTTGCACGTTGGCGAAGCCGGCGGCCGACACGCCGAGGATTACGCCATTGGCCGTCAGGTTCTGCACCACGGCGTTGAAGGCGTCGTTGTCGTTTTCAAGAACGCTGCGGGGGATAAGTCGGGAACCAAAGTTGTATGACTCGACAGCCAAGTGGCCTTCGGGGAGGGGTCCCATGTAGGTGGCGTAATGTTCATAGTAGGAAAGAGTTGTGTAGCTCGAGGATGAGGGAATACCGAGCTCGGCCAGCTTGGCGATAAAGGGCGCCAGAACGGTGTTCTCAACGTAATCGGCTGTGGAGTTGTATACAGTCACGGGGTTAATCTGCAGGTACTCGTCCGTCAGGAGGTAGCCAACACTGGCGCCGAGATCAGTCATGTTGGGCAGCATGGCATGGAAGGCCGTGATAGCCTCATTGTAGATATCCGTGGTGGTGTATGCGGCGGCGATTGCGAGAGTGCCACCTCCGACGTTGACCTCGGGGAACGCCCGGATGGTGAGCGAAGTCACGATACCAAAGGTGCCGGGGCCGCCACCGGACAAGGCCCAGTAGAGATCCGGATTCTGCTTCCAAGATGCGGTCACGATAGATCCGTTCGCGGTCACGACCTCGAACTCGAGAGTTTGATCAGCAGCGAGGCCGAATTCCGTGGACAGGGCAGAGTGGCCGCCGCCCTGAGTAAAGCCACCAGCAATACCGACGGTTGGGCATTCGCCACCAACGACGACGAGGCCGTTATCGTGGGCAACCTCGGAGGCTTTATAACCAAGCACGCCGGCGCCGAGCTTCATGGCGGTTCCGGAGTAAGTGGAGTCGGACCAAGAAGTCACCTCGATGGAATCAAGGTTGTGTGTCCAGACAGCCAATGCGGCTGCGCCAGTGGAGCGACCGAGGAAGCTACGGTCAATAGTTAGCATGAAACATTTTAATATGCGTTTGGGTAAGGGGTCGACTGACTCATGACCGGTATTGCGAATTACAAGACGAATATTGTTGCTCTTTGCAAATTTGACAGTGGCAGCAACATCGGTCGCGCTCGAGACATTGACCGCATAGTGCACGTAGTTACCAAGCAGACATGGCTTCTCCTGGGCAGTGAAAGGGTCACAGCTTTGATTGGCAAAGTAGGGCTCCATCACCGAGGAGGACGAGTTCAGACTGCAAGTTTGTCAGCGTGCGTGGGCCGGGAATAAGGGGTTCTGCAAGGCACAACATACTGTGGTGTGGGGAGAGTCCACTCGTCCTGCAGGGCCGCACAAGCGACGGCATCGTAGTTGGGATCGTGGCAAGGCGAGCCTATGGGGACCGTCGCGATAAGGCGGCCGCCCACGGTGGCGTTCAGCTGCGACCAAGTAGCAGTGGACGGCCAGCAGGAATCGCCCGGCATGCAGTAGCAGGTGCTCGCGTGGGCGCCCGCTGCGAACACGGGGGCGGCCGCCAGAACAAAATCGAACGGTCTCATCTTGAGGCGTTCGGAAGCTAGCGGGAATGGCTGATGCTAGGTACGGAGTACAGGCGGAATAAAGAATGAGTGGAAATCACTTAGCACGGGGCGTGAAATGACAGAATGAATGACAGAACGAATCCGCGGGTCGGGCCAAAAGAATGAAGACCGTGAACGGCTGCGGGTTGGATAGAGCATCAGATTGATTAGAGGGGCAGCATGTCGTGAATATAATCCAAATCTACTCGAGCTACTAGCACAGCGATGATCGTGAGCCGAGGATCCAGTTGGCCCTGTTGGACGCACGACTCAGCTTCCCCCAATAGAGCGGAGATGAGTGAACATGGAGGCAATAGGGCGCGGAAATGCCCAATGACGTTCTGGGCCAATTCACCGTGGTGGGGAGTAGCCGAGGTGGACAGAACAGGTTGCTCGAAGCCCTGCTAGTCATGTCAGTGCTATGCTCTCGCGAATGAAGGCTTCGGCCGAGTTGCGTTGCATAGCCAGCGGTTGTAAGCGAGCTGCCAGGGGTTGGCATAATGGCAGCATTATACTAATATGCTATAGGCGAAGTGGTGTTTTACTATTCGCCTAGGCTCAAGCCATAGTGCGAACCATCGAGTTGTGCAGGCTAGTATAGCTCAAAGTCTAGGCCGAAAAGAGCAAGCGAAACTTACCCTGATGGCGGATGGACGGCTGTGCCACTGTCGAGCGTTGACAATTGCGCATCTACTACGATACCTGCTGACGATACTAGTTGCCATGTTGCCAGAGTCAGGGTATCTGCAGGGACACATCCAGGGAAAAGATCTCTGTTGCTCGGGGCCCTCGATGCGATCCAGGCGGGTCTGTATCCGACTCTGAGGTTTGACATCCCCACTCCCACGGTCATCCTAGCGTGGCAAAGACCATCTCCCGAGTCTGAGCGTGCGTTGCACACTAGGGTCAGGAAGCAGCCGGCCGGGGGGCCGTCGATAGCGTCGGAGGAATACAGACGAACGCGGAGCCTTAGGCCGTCGGTTCAACTCCCGAGCCAAGGTAAAGTCTGATACTCGCACCCTTGCGCTTCACATGCATCGTATAAGGGTGCCCACTCTGTGTGAGACATCGGACGACTCCAATCAAACCCCAGAACCACAGAGGCGTTCGGATTATATTTCAACGCTTAACGGTTCAAGGACATAGTGGAGCCGAGGAACAGTCACAAAGGTGGTCTCCGTTTCAGCTCCACGCCACTTTCTTCACGCATCGCCGTGCTACGCAGCAGTGGCAGTAGGAAGAAAATGGCAGCCGTCGTGGAAAAGTTCCGGGGTGCGAAGACGAGCGAGGACCCACTGTCGCTGTCCTTGATCGATTTTGACATGTCAAGACTGGGACCCGGAAATCCCATCCAGATCTGTGTGGACCAAATAGAGAGGATAACCCAGGACAGCGGGAAAGATTGCAGATCTCTCTTTCTCGACGACCGTACCCGCTCTGCGACTAGCAAACAATCAAAAGTCTTGCAGTGCTTGACGCATCGCGAGGCATCATAATAATGATAATGAGGTCCTTTGTCCAACTCGCCGGCGTGCTGCTGCTAGCCGCTCTGCCATATGGCGCGCAGGCGCAGAGCTCGTCCTCCTCGCTGGCGGCCGCAGCTGCCCTACTGGGCTCGCTGCCGGATTGTGCGGTAAGCTTGTGAACCAGTCGCTTGTCGAGCCACACCCGCGGAAGACTAATCCTGCTTCCTATATTCCAGATGACCTGCTTGGAAACGGCCGTTGCAGCTTCGCCGTGCTCGCTCGCCAATCAGACTTGTGTCTGTTCCGACGCGCCGCTTCTGGCCAACGCGACGGCGTGTGTCACCGAGACTTGCACGATTACACAAGCTTTGTGTACGACGGTTCTCGAAAACTCTAAACTTCTAGTGGCCAGCAACTAACAATTTTGCAGTCACGAAAAATGTCACAGAAACAATCTGTCAAGTTCCTCCGAGGGACAAACATGAGCAGTCTTACATCTTGACCGTGACTCTGGGATGCGTCAGCGCGGCTGCGGTGGTTCTGCGACTCGGCTTCCGGGTGTTCGTGGCACGGGTGACACCGAGTATGGATGACTGGTTCATTCTCATCACGCTCATGTCCGGCATACCGAGCACCATCGTCAACGCCGCGCTGGTGATACCAAATGGATTGGGACGGGATATCTGGACCCTCACTCCGACCCAAATCACCAACTTCGGAATGTTCTTCTACATCATGGCTATCTTGTACTTTCTGCAAGTTACATTGCTCAAGATGTCCATGCTGTTCTTCTACCTGAAGATCTTCCCCGAGAGAACGGTTCGCAGAATGCTCTGGGGTACTGTGATATTCAACGTCTGCTTTGGCATTTTTTTCGTCGTCCTCACGACCTTCCAATGCCAACCTGTCAGCTACTACTGGACGAAGTGGGATGGAGAGCACAGTGGAAAGTGCCTGAGCATCAGCGCCATTGCCTGGGCAAACGCAGGTGTCAGTATTGCGCTCGATATCTGGATGCTTGCGATTCCTCTCTCGCAACTGCGCAAGCTTCACCTCCACTGGAAGAAGAAGATTGGCGTTGCCATGATGTTCATCGTTGGTGCCTTGTAAGTACCAAGCCAGTGGCTTTGCACCCTGGAACTATGTGTTTCATTCACTGACAAATCGATTACAGCGTCACGGTCGTCAGTATTCTCCGCCTTCAATCGCTTGTGCTATTCGTCGACTCGGCAAACCCCTCGTGGGAATTCGTTGGCGTATCGGACTGGTCCGTCATTGAGATCAACGTCGGCATCATTTGCGCATGCATGCCTTCTCTACGTCTCATCCTCGTCCGCATCTTCCCCGCTCTCGGTGGCAGCTCCAACAGGAGCAGGGCCTACCAGACCGGCAGCATGAACTACGCGAGATCCAACGGCCGGAGCCGCGCTGGAACGGGAGGCAAGATGCCGTCCGTCGTGCAATACCCGGAACAAACAAAAAAGGGCATCATTCACCAGCAGAGGACTTACACTGTCCAATACGGCGAGAACAGCGAAGAGAGCTTGGTACAGATGCAGGAATTGAACGCAAAGGGTCGCAGGGGCGGCAACGGACCAATGAGTCCAAAAAGCGAGTTTTCCATATAAACTCGAGTTTGATATTTTAGTTTCATAAAAGTCCGAAATTGACAATAGACCATTGTAATAGATCGAGACTATTTTTACCATCCGCATCCCGTCCTAGACTCGAAGTGAACCATGCGATGTGCAAGATGCGATCCATGGCCTGCAAGCAGCTCATCTGTTACGTTTCGCGAACCATGATAAGCGAGTCCATGAGTCTCAGACATTAGACCAGGTCAATCAGAGAGAAACCAGACTCCTGGGAAATCTACAAATACCACGCACCATGTTTCCCGACATCTTCCCAAGACTGGACGTCCGATGTCTCAAATGACTACCGGCATTGCTTCCGAGCAGATGATCCGCAATTGGACTATCTGACAGCGATTCGGTCCCCAAAAAGGGCATCATTCCCACAGATTCGGAAAACTCGTACCCCTGATTCAGCCATAGGTGAGCCACGAGTAGGATACCATCTTGAGAAGGCTTGACAAGGGAATGGCCCACGTGGCCATGAGATGGAAGCTCCGCGCAGTGCGCATCACATCGAATCGAGAGAGAGAATGTGTCTAGGATACATGACCACCTGTTCAGGTAGATAATACTGTAGCAATGACAACCTTGGAAAATCACCGCTGGCAGGCCTGACGGCCTCCACCATACTGCGACCATTCTGCATTCTCTTCTTTGACATCGTCTTGACGACTCCACACAACCTCTTCAGGGCCGTTCTGGAACATTTCAACCTCTGTTAGCTCGACTTGTCAGTTGTGGGTTTCTCAGGGGCAACCTGGCAGATTTGCGACATTGTTCTGCAGACCGGGGTTACGCAGCCACTATGGCCAGGGCTCGAGCTATTCCCGGCCCTGGGCGGCCCAGCCAGGAACCCTGTGGATATCAACCGGGGTCCCGTAATATGGGCAGGGACAAGAGCAATGCTGCAAAGCATTCTGGCTGTCAAAAGACGTGAGCAGGAAAATAACAATGATCTGCGACATGTTGTTGATCACGCACATACTCTGCTCCAAGGAGAGAGATAGAGTTTAGCGGACGACCCGGAATCCGGTGGCACGGATGTCGCTCTCGGCGGTTTCCTATCAGTCCAAGCCATCGCATACTACTGTGACCGGGTAACGCGACACGGTCTGGACGTCGGCAATGCATGTAAAAAAGACAAATAACGAGGTTGGAACGGCTGTCGAGTTGATTGCAACGTTTCAATTGTTGAAAAAGTTTCAACGGTCGAACACATCTTGGTGCGAAGTATACGCGAGTGGAGAAATCGTCCCCTCATTCTTGCATTTCATCTTGTCAGCCATTACCATATACGCTAGCGAGGGGTTCCACTACACGGTCAGGACCTCGGCGTCCGTCACAGTCACAACTCAGGAGGAGAGTGACAGGACCCTGGTGTGCGGAGTATAGTAAAACGCGCGGAGAGGAGCCCGGAAATCGCCCGCGCATACAAACTTCAAAGCGTACCTAGGCATCTCAGCCTGCATTGCCAGTGTGTGTGGTTATTGTCTGTTTCTTACCAAGATTCGATTTGCTTGGTCAGCGGCAAGAAGGCCACGGTGACTTTGAACTGAGTACGTCCAGATTGGGCAATGGAAATGAAAGCAGGTCATGACTGGGTGGATGGCTGGAGATTCCCACCCATTTTGGACGTGAGGCAGGAAACATTATTGGCTGCGGCCTACCATCCGGCCATGACCTACCTAGAAAGCCAGCCTTCTCATAATTTCCATTCATTTGGCATTATCGATATTATTCTACTCGTGTTGTTCAATGACAAGGGCTTCTTTCGTATACGTCCACCGAATCTCCAAATGAGTTCTTGTTATCTTCTACCCATTCTTGAGAGAAAAGCTGCCTCGTCTTGCACTGGAGTCACGGTGTATGTTAAACAAGAAGAGATGGAATTGCCTGGTTTGTATAGAGTACTTGCGTTTTTCTTTCACTGAACGGAAATCCTTCTACTCAAAGCGTTCGTAACATAGCCTTGATGTCTCGGCTCTCCTCCACGATAGCAATCCTGGGAATAAGAGACGGCTATCGGGGGCCGACTCCCTCTTGAATCTGCCCGTTCGTCCACCTCCAAAAGTTCTTGTGTTTCATTTCGGGTCGCCGGGCGAACTTCGAATATCCGATTTTGGCCAATTCGATGTCTAAATCTTAACAAGTCGTGAAAGTAATATTGTTTTCGACTTCGCGTAACCCCATCTCGCCATGAGGGCCTTTCTTAGTACACAAGAGCAGTGCGACGGAGAAAGGGTATAGCCTAAAGGATTACCGCCAACGTGGCGCGTTTGTGCCACTCAATGGGAACAAGCTCCGTTCAAACCGGCGGACGCCCTGAACGTAAGGTAGTCAACACCTTACGCAGTGGTTGATCTTTTCGTCTTGCATTCGAAATGTCTTCGAAATAAGGGCCAGGGCGTCGACCCTTTATTGGGTGCTCATCATGTGGTAAGTTGGTACGTTATTGTTGGCGATTTCTGCCCTGTTACTTGCCACCAGGCATGCCGGTAGAGCCGTGAGATGGTGATATATCAGTTTACGCTGTTGGTGTCTTCGGTCTCTCTCATGGACGTCATACTTGAGATCTGAACAAGAAAATGTTGGAAAGCCGGTAGCGATGTACCAATGACTCTTGAGAGTTACCATTGGCTCGATCTGCGAGACTGCGACAGGACCCAGAAATTCTGCCCTCTAGTCTCTTATTATCAGGGCATAAATCGCAACATGAGATATTTCAACCCTGCCAAACAGCGAGGGGAGTCTCACAAAACGTGAAATTGGCTGTAGCAACACACATCAGGATCTGTTGCGATATAGAATTGCATGTGATTTACGAACACGCGCACTTTTTAATCTAGGTACGTTTAGACTTCCGCTGTTTCCAATCGTCAGCCTCATATGCTCCCCTGAGCCCTCATGTATATCGCCGGAGTTTTGGGCCGGATCTTTCGCAACGGCAATCTCTTTGGTCTCTACGTAAGTCGCTTTATCTCGGGAATTGGAATTGGTGTGACGACTGTCCTGCCACCGATCTACTTGTCAGAGGTCAAGACTCTCCCAACACCTTCGACGAAATCACGTTATAACCCTCTTGAGAACAGATTGCTCCTCGCTCGATCCGCGGTCTCATCACCTTGCAGTACAACGCATGTCAACAACTCGGAGTCGTCTTTGGCTTCTTCGTCAACTATGGCATCACCAAGCACTTCTCAGGAGTCGATACTCAGTGGCAACTTCCAACTGCCATGCAATGCATTCTCTCCGTGATCTGGGGGATCGGGACATTCTTCACACCCGAGTGTCCACAATATCTCATCTCCAAGCTCAAGAAGACCAAAGCTCTACAGGCCCTCGCCAAGTTCCGTGGTCTTCCCGAGGAGCACTCGTACGTGCAGGACGAGATGCAAGGCATACATGAACTGTTTGAGCACGAGATGGAGACTGTTTCTGGCGCATCAATCGTCGATCTCACCAAGGAGACGCTGATGGATATCCCCGAGCGGCGTCGCTTCGTCATGATGTTCCTCGTCCACCTGTTCGCGCAGTGGTCCGGCGCCAACGCCATTACTCTATACAGCCCGATCATCTTTGGATATCTGGGGATCGCCGGAGAGGAGTCTCGATTCCTAGCTACCGGCCTTTACGCAGTCGACAATTTGTCTTGACGCTGCTGTGTGCAATCTCATCATTGACTTTATTGGTCGGCGGCGGTCGCTGATGACAGGAATCTGCCTTCAGATCGTCACGTTGGTGTATGTCGGGGCTTACCCCGGCATCACCAACGGTCGAACCGCAAACGCAATCGCAGCAAATGTCGACTCCCGGAGAGCCAGTCTTGGCGTCATTGTCGCCATCTACTTTCACGCCGTGGCGTGGTCACTGGGATGGTTCTCGATTCCGTACCTCGTTTCCACCGAGGTCTTCCCCGTGTGGATCCGCTCACTCAAAGTGTCGGTTCTCATGGCTTTCCACTGGGCCTTCTACTTTGGCTGCTCCCGAGCCATGCCATCGCTGCTGGCGGCAACGGATCGGTACGGTGCTTTTGCCTTCTTTGCGTCTATATGCACCATTCTCTCCTCTACGTCTTTTTCGCCATGCCCGAGACGTCAGGGCGCTCGCTTGAGTCGCTGTAGTCTGTTTGAGAGGCCGTGGTATACCGTCTGGCGGATGGCTTACCCCAAGCCTGAAGAATTGACTGTTTCTTCTGTTGAGGACGAAGGCATGGGGAAGGCACAGCATATCCACGCAGAAAAGGTGTAAGTCATTATATATATATATATATATGGTTCCTTTGATGTTATGAATAGACATCAAAGGTCTACCAAATAAATTTTGACTGACCGTAACTGCCTAGTCTCATGCTCATTGAGCAGCAAAGCATCAGAATCAGGATAGCTGAGTAGCTAGAGTATGTATTAAGCAAATAATACTGGCTTTCAAATGCCTCGTATTAGATTATGCAGCAAATCTAGCCAGGTGCAATTTTAATAAACATATCATATCATTTCAGAATAGCGAACGCGCTCGTAAGTTGGAGTAATACGACAATGTTTGAAACAGATATTCAAATGGAAAATACATCTTTTTGCTTCGGAACGCTTTGCTGATTGTCCGTGGCGCTTATGATCATGTGTCATTTGCCAAAGGCCTTTTCAATGAGCAACTTTGCAGAAGCCTCGGACGTGTTGCCCATCCATTGTTTACTTTCGCCCTCGGCCTTCTGCTTCTCAAACTCATGCTTCTTTCCCTTTTCAGCAACGTTTCCCAAATCCCCCATCTGTTGCATGCCCTTCCCAGCTGCCTGGTTCTCAGAGAACTTGTGGCCGTCTCGAACTGTCGAGTCCGAACTTTCAACCGGTCCCATTTGGAGCGAGGTTTCCGGGTGTCCCGACGTTTTCTGGAGATCCGACAGTGTATGAACTTTGTTCATGCTCGTATATTTGTCGTTGTCACAAAGTCGCTCGAAAGTAGGACTTCCTGAGATCACAATAGCGTTAGAACCTCGATGGACTTAATAAACTCTTTTTAAGAATGTATTCTTCCCACTTACCGAAGTTTGTGACTCTTTTTGTTACTTTCTCGAGATTAGTTACGAAGAAATCAAGCTCGATAATGAGAGTATTGAGTCTCTTTTTATCTTTGAGTGCCCACACTATGCGATGTTTGAAAGTTGTAAAACCATTTGTCGTGATGTGTCGTGGTGGGAGGTTTTCGATGGCTTTATAGTCCTCGACAAAAAAGTCGAGCTCCGATAGAATTGAGAGCGGTGTTGCTTTGCATGGCGTGTACCCATAGATCAATGTTGAAGCATCCTTCAGAATGCCTGCAATGCCAGCGAGGCAATTTTCGATTGTCCCGTTCTCCTCTGACCAATGTTCCCTCAACCCTCCATGTTCATGGCCGGGGGTCGTCACCTGAAGGGTACCCCCCCAATGCTTCAGCCTCATCTTGAGAAGTCCCAATTTCGTCTCTCCGCGCTCGCGATCGGACTTGATGCTTCGTGCATCTTCGATATATTCGAGAAAATCGAGACAAGTCTGGAATAAACTTGCCAAAGCAACTGTTCCTATGGCCAGACCAGCGGCTTCGGCCATTCTTTGAGCGTGCTCTGTGCTGGAGGCTCCATGAATTTGGAGACCTAGTGGAAATTTGAATTTGGTGTTGGGAGAGTTCTGTCCCATGTCCCACGAGGCTCCCGATATTTAGGAAGTCAGGCCGCTTTTCGCGCAACAGTTGCACAGCGGAGGTGTCGATCGATTGATTCAGCTTGAGTGGCGCTTTCGAGCGCCGGTCGCCATTGGGTTTGCAGTAGAAGGTTCACACCGGTCGAGTAACCCAATTTGCCTGCGCACGGTCGAGCCTGATCTCTTCTCATGCAGCACAGAAGATACCGTCAAGCATGCTGCCGGCTGTGCAACCCAAGGGATCGCCTCGACAGCAAAGAACTGTCGCAATTGTAGACACCATGCGCATTGATTCGTGAAAAACGTTCGCATCAATTGTGAACGAACTTGAATTCATGAGGGCAGGTAGGGCTTATCGCTTCTATATCATGGCAATTGAGGGGCTCGCATTGGTCGGGCGCTTGGCCAAGAAAACCGACATGCCATGTCTGCCTACAAGTGGGTTACGCCCGGTTTGTGAGTGATGTAAGAGGGTGTACAAAAACTCGTCCGACGGTTGGATAGATGCAACCTTCTTCTTTCGAATCAAACATACATCTCTGACCGAAAATCAAGTTCAGCCCGTCCCGTGTGCCACGTTGCGTTATTTGTACATCGACCCGCATATTCTCCGAACCTCACAGTCCAATAAGAAACAACATGGCAGACTTGAAGCGCCAAACCATCAATGTTGCCATTGGAGAGGTGGAGGGCATTGATCATCACTTTGATGGCAACCAGTACAAAGAAAACACCGCGAATGGTGAGGCTAGAGCAATTTATGGTGAAATCGGTAAGTCGTTGCGAGCCTTGCACACCACTTCACACAGTTTCCTGTCAGCATGACTGACCTCAGAAGATGAGGGCCCCGCCCATCCGGAGGTGCAATCCGACCAACGCGGGGAACCACTGAGAGAGCCACACGAAGCATTCGAAATTGGTCCGTCGCAACGATCGCAACACTTGGGTCCTCCGGGAACAAGGACCTCACGAAACCTTCAAGACTGAAGTTGCAGCAGAGGCTCGGAGACTTCTGGAACAAGGGGGGCATCTCCGGAGGCCCAAATTACAATCGCACCGCTCCACGACTGGGAGTTTCAGCGGCGCGGTACAGGCTCATGGTACAACCATGGGACAGTCTTCGAAATCTCCGCTGATGCCGAAAAGACGATCGCGAACAGATGCATGGTGGTGATAGGAAGGGCTTCCGATATTGTTTGCCTTCCTCTTTGCAGACACAAACACATAACGGACAGCAATACCCCCTTTTTGCAGAGGCGCCTTCCGGTCATGGACATGAACAGAACAGGACCTGCGAGTCGGCTTTCTCAGACGATCGAGATGAAAGTTGACAAGGACCGACGTATCCATGACGATATCTTCATCAATTGTCAGAAACCCTACACGATTCATCACAAGAAATTGCATGTGGCGTTTTTAGGAGAGTTGACCACAGAGGCATTCGAGACCTTGAAGGGAGTATATCTCAGAACGCAGGAGGAGATGACAAATCGGAGGAGACAATCTTCTACACAGGGAGCCTGGTGGGACAGGTTGACTCGACTTTGGCGATCTTGAAGCGGTGGTTGGATAAAGCTGAAATTTTCGGGACTCTCAAATCTTCGGGCGACGGGATTGGGTTACACACACGCATACTAAGCACCCAAAAAGAGAAAAGAAAAAGAAAAACTTGCATTCCCTACAATGGTACTTTCGGGGTTTAGGGCTTGGGGGCACTGACAGTTGGTACCGGGTAGCTACATGTTGTCATTGCTTATTAGAGGTGGTGAAGTCGGAGTTCTTGGTCAATGATTAAACGAGAGTCAGTACAATTTCAATCGTATTGTTCGAATTTCAGGCACTCGACCATAACGGAACAACCTCTGATGTATGGCCAAAGCCCCCCGGTTGACTTTCGATCAATGCGCGATCGGGACAGTTGTTGAGAGAAATTTGCGTGGGCATAGCCACCAAGGCAGGACATTGTCCGGGGCGTATTCCTGCTAGATAGCACCGACCAATACGAGTGCCTCAGAATGACAAGCATGCATTGTACCTATGGTGACAGCGCAGGCCGCGCCGGTTCGCAAAAAAATGGAGTCAGTGGTGATTGGTTGCCATGGATTTTGGATCTTGAACATTTCTAGCAATGCGATTTGTGCCGCAAAGAGAAATTCCGCTGTGGTGGTGTTCGCCCCCTCTGCGCTCGCTACCGGGATGACACGGCGTGTCACTACATTGTACGCCGATATACAGAAGCCCGAGACACGCCCAACACTCCTCGGCTCCTTGATGAACGCAGCTGCGGATGCGAAATTAAGACGACGTCAACGAGTCAGCACGCAAAGCACGCAAGTTTGCGCCGCATTGGAGATCTTGCACTGGGATCCCTAGATCTATCGAATCTCGAAGCGAAGCCAACCATTCTATTTCTAGGACTATGAGTCGCAGGTGAGATGAAGATGTGATCTTTAATTTATCCAATCGCAATACTGTTGACATCCACCTTTTGGCCTCTAAGCACGTATCCCTCCTCCTTAGCGTTCCCCCACTGGCTCTCGAGAAGGCGCAGTCTATCGACCCCGCGAGGCACGAACCGCGCAGCAAAAGGCTTGGGCCCGCGGAAACTCGTATCCTCCCAGGCATCGTCGGACAAATCAACCTTGGCCTCGACGCCGTTCACCACGGGCGGGCGGACCTCAAAGGCCCAGATGATGTTGGCCAGGGCAATGTTGAGCGAGTTCTCGGCCAAGCGCGCGCCAGGGCAGATTCGACGTCCCACACCAAAGGTGAAGTGGTCGCGAGCATATGGGTCGCTCTGATTTGCGTACTCGGAGCTGTACTTGGGGTGGCCGAGGTAGCGCTCGGGGCGGAAGTCGAAGGGCGCCTCGTACCGCGCCGGGTCGTAGTGGATGAAGCTCGTGTTGCCGAGCAGCACCGTGCCCTTGGGGATGACATAGTCCTTGTACACGACGTCGGCGTCGGCGTAGTGCTTGATGCCCCAAAACGGCGTCGGGTGCATCCGCAGGACCTCCTTGATGCACGCCCGGATGTACGGCATGTGCTCGATGTCGTCGAAAACCGGCGTCCGGCCGGGCCCGACGACGCGCATAACTTCCTCGTGCGCTGCCCGCTGGACATGCGGGCGCGCGGACAGGTGCAGCAAGAGGCTGAGAAGCGTCACCGACGTCGTGGTCGACCCGGCCTCGACGTTGCCGCCCGCGATCCACGCCGCGTCTTCGTCGGTCAGCCCCTGCTTGCGCCACGACTCGCTGTTCTCCATGAGCTCGCGCGCATAGCATATTGGTGCCTTACCCTCGGCGACCTGTTTCTCGAGTCTTCGCCACAGGATCATCTTGGCATTGAGGAGTGGCTTTGCATATCCCTCTGCGGCTTTCCTACCCGGCTGCAGCCATGCGGGCAGCTGTGCTAGGATCGGCAGCTCGTCGACGATGAAGCCGCCCGCACGTGTGATCTTGCCCAGAATCCGGGCACTTTCCAGGGCGTGGTGCACATCCTCGTTGTCCCAGTCCGTCACTCGCATGCCGTAGGTGCTCGTCATGACGTTCGATAGGGCAAATCTCTTGATGTGCAAGTTGAACTCGTGCTCATCCGAGTTCCTGTTGGCCAAGTCGAACAGCAGTTGCTTCGTCTCGAACTCTTGGCTCGGGATAAAGCTGGACGTCATGGTCGCCGAAAGCAACTGATGTGTGATGGTGCGGTAGGTACGCCACTTGAGTCCGTATTCCAGTGTGAACATACGCATACCGCCTGCAACGACATCATGCCCCATGGGTGCTGGCATTTTGGACGATGTTTTGGAGGACTGGATCTCCATTAGCTATTGGGCCCTTACGTTTGAAACTTGAGAATTCCCAGCTCACCTGTTTGTTCAAGATTTCGTGCATAGCTTGAGGGCTATTGATGACGACCCAATTGTACACGCCAACACGCAATTTGAAGACTTCGCCATATTTGGAAGCCCAATCACGAAAGTCAAGATGCACCTTGGCTGGAAGACTCACGCGGAACCCTCCAGGTCCGGGCATTTTGTCTAGGCGACGGTCTCGACGAATCCATAGTACCACGACAAATATGGTGAACAAGAATCCCCATAGGACAAATCTTGAGTTTTGGGGTGGATCCTGAGTGCCCGTCATTATGAACCCGTTTGTCAATGATACTCAGAGCTGTTCAGTGAGTTCCTTCGAGTAACGGAGCACTCAAACTTTCGACACATTGACATAATATGCTCATCTTGAACTCTCGAGCCCATGAATGCATCTGTATTATTTTGGCTTATTCCTTCATTGCGCAAGACAGCCGTCGGACCTTGTTCCCCAGAAATGATTCCCGCAGAAAATTCCGACGAGGTCCGGCACTTTTCGCTGTCCTCGGAAGTTCCGGAGTATAGGCGAAAATGGAACGCGCTGATGATTCCCGGGCTCAATCAACTGCATGCATCGAGACGTGGAAAATTTAGGGACCATTGCTCCTCAGCTCGCACCTGTTGTGCTGCATCGGGTCTCTCGGGTTACGCGTTTCCAGCCGTTGAGATTAGTCGTCCAATGGGTGTTCTCTTTCGCTAGCCGAACCACGTATTTCTCACCCCTAGCGCTGGGGCCTTTGGGGTCGCATAATGCCCGGGAACTCATCGTGGGTGAACATTTCCTTCTAACATTTGTAAGTCCCACCGATGGCGCTCTGACATCACTCGAACCGTGCTTGAAGTTCTATACACAATTTGGAAACGAACTGTTGCAAGAGCTCATCATCTACCCTTTTGAACAGCTATGCTTCTCACTAAGTCGTCATTTGAGCGTGAGAAATATGTGATCTAGGTTGCTGTGCGCTCAGAATACTCCTCTCGTCCAGCCACTTTGTCGTTGAAGTGCCAAGCACAAGTCATCACTCATGATGGTCTACTAAGAGTGGCGTGCAAAACGGCCTTATGGTAAAAGTGTTTGGATTTCGAATTAATCTAGGTAGCTATACATGCTTGAATTCGTCTATGTGTATCATTTATCGGATGCGTCATTCTTTTATGTACGAGCTGTGCTCCTTATTCGGCTGGTATCTTGGACCTTCCATTGCCGCCTCCAGTGAAATCTGATCTTTCGTCGTCCAATTGAATCCAGTCTGGATCTATTCGTGCGCTCAATCTGTATAGCCTATTCCTTTGACTGTTTACACGCGCAGAACCAGCACTCGATCGAGGGGGCGCGGGCAGCGGAGGAGAAGAAGGCGGCGGATGAGGGGCCGGTGGCGGAGCGCCTGATGGCTTCTTCAGAGTTTTCCACTCGATGCAAGCCGCGCCGATAATGGCGATGCACGAGATGATAAGTCCTATCTGGTAGGTCTTCCGCAGGGCATCGACGTATACCTGCACCGCGCGCTCAAAGTATTCGGTAGGTACCATCGAGCGGAAAGAGATGGCGCCGGCCTGCACCAGTGCTGTGACATCGACGCCAGGGATCGCCAACTCTGCGAAACCTTGATGCAGCTGATTATCGATGACGTTGTTGCCGGCCGTGACAAACAGCGAGGCACCCAGATTGCGGCAGAACAAGGTGATACTAATCCCAATGGGCAGATCTTGTATAGGCAGCACGGCTTGAGGGGCGTTAGGTGGCTGCTGGAAGCCTAGACCGACACCGACGCCGAAGATGATCTGAAAGCCAATCCACCGCGCAGTGCTCGTGTCAGCAGTCAATGTCGTCAGCAAACCTGCACCGACCGAGGTGAAGACAACAGCCGCGTAGCAGAACGGGTTGATGTAGCCTAGCTTGCTGACGCCGACGCCCGAAGCCACAGCCAGGACGACGTTGGACAGGATGAGCGGCAGGTTGTCGATGCTGGAGGACAGCGCCGACGCGCCCTTGACAGCCTGGAAGTAGTAGGGGATGAAGTAAATAAACAGGTAAAAGGATCCGGACAGGAAGAAGGCAAACCAGCTGGCCGACCAGATGGTGCGCTGGGTGACGATCCGGGGTGGGATGGTGGCTTTGTCGCCAAGACGCCACTGCAGAATGCCAAATGAGACGAGCGTGATACCGCAGACGAAAAACAAGGCAACGATGCGCCCGCTGTCCCACGAGTATTGTGTACCACCCCACTGCGTGATGAATCTTGGCATCAGCTGGAATGCGGCACAAACGGGTGCGAAATGGCGTTTTTGGGTGGATTTGCTTACCTGAAGTGCGATGAATAGGCAAATCATGCTTGGCAGAAACAAGATGAATCCCAGCGGATCAAGCATGAGGAATACGTCCATAACCTTCTTGTCTTTGAGAAGGCTCGGCACAGGAGATAGCCGCAAGAAGAACACGATGATAATTGCAGTGACAGCACTGTAAATGCAATTCAGTTTGCGATTCCAGTGTAGAAGCGGCCCCGTCAGCGTAGTGACTTACCCAAATGGCAAGTTGATGTAGAAACACCATCGCCAAGTGACACTATCTGTAAAGACACCACCCAGCTGTGTGAGAATCAGTAAAACGTTTCAGGGCATATACAAATGCAAGTAACTTACCAGCGGTCCAATCACGGACGCGATGCCGTACATGGCACTGATGAGACCTTGCCAAACCGGTCGCTTTTCCAGCGGAGATGTTCGCGTAATGATGACCAGACTGCCTGCGAACACGCCGGAGGATCCCATGCCAGCGATTGCGCGCTATACGAAAGCCTTTTAGTAAGGGACTGACCGGAACATCAAAGAATAACTACCCACTCCTATGATCAAGGCAATCGAACTAGGTGCGATGCCACAAATGAGAGAGCCGAGTTCGAAGAAGAACAGAGCCGCGAGGTATGTCCATTTTGGACTGAATATGGTGTATAACTTGCCCCATAAAAGTTGAAAGGCGCACTGTGTGAGGAAGAATGCTGCGAGTACGTGTTAGTCGGCACTGCTATAGTGTTGGGTTCTTCGCGCCGCGACTCACCAGAACCATACCAGCCCACGTCCGACAGACTATGGAACTCGCCCGAGATTTTGGGTATTGCTGTAGATATGATGGTATTGTCCAATGCGACACAGAACACGGCAATGTACATTGCAAACATGTTAATGGCAAATATCGTCGGTGGGGGATATTGAGGCTGGGCTGGTGCTTTCGAAAGCTCCCGAGGAAGCCCTGGACGCGAACCATGGCTCGTCAGAGACTCGAGATCGCCTGTGTTTTCTGGTTTCGTTTGTGAAATCCTGGGATATCCTGTAGACTCAATCTCTGGCCACATGAATTCCGAGTGTTGAAAGTCTTCCCAATTGAGATTCAATCCTATACCCGTTTCATTGACATTGTTAAAGAAGTCACGGCCAATGGATGGTACTGGTAGTCTCGGAGCCTTTGACCTGCGGCGCGTGGGCGTTTGAGATCCGTCATGGCTTCCATTTCCTCTTCTTGGCGTTACTCGTGCTGTCGAATCTGACTCTCGCCAGTCGCTGGCCGTCTCTGGAGATGCCATCGTGAAACGATTACGGCCAGGTCTTTTTTCAGATAAGCCCAAAAAAATCTCTAGTAAAAATTGAAGACGTGAATGGAGGTATGTGCTGGGGAAAGACGTATCTCGGGGGCTTCGTTGTCGTCAAGCTGCATGGTTCATACGACAAATGGCATGGAAATCTTGAAGCCCTGAATGACGGCTTGGCAACAAAGATCGAGTTAAGAGCATACATCATTCGGCACCTTCGGTCTCGGTCTAGCCACGCATACCCAGCCATTTCGCCTTTTAGGTTGTCTCCATGTCTCGGGTCCTTCTAGACATTGGAGTGTGAGACAATACGTAGGTAATGTCAGCCGCATTGCTGTTGTGCGCGCCGTTCTCTCGTGGGACAGAATTGCTGTAGGCTAAGCAAAAATCCCAACGATCTGACAGTTCTTAGTGTCGGACAAAGGCCAAGGCAACGTGATTTTTCCGGGCGTCAAAAAAGGTTCTTCATAGGCTATTGAACGCGATGTTGTGTAATGAGGCTCTGTTCTGTCATTCGCCCGGCGGACGTGGCTTTTCCAATGGACAGGGGTCCTCTCGGCACAGGGGTGCTGCTCACTAAAAGTCCTACCCGTTCGGGATTACATGTCTTGTTTTTGGCCCAGCCCCGATGTCTCTCGAGGTGAGAAACATGCAGACGAGATACATGCAGAGTTAAAGCCGTTTTGTAAACTCCGTTATCCCGACTATGCCTTTTGTCGTCATGGTTTCAGGCTTGATTAAGCATATCAATTTGGTGATTGGGGCTGGGGCAATGTCAATCGTCACTGTACAGAGTACTGACATGATCTTGTATGAGGACATGTGCTCAAGCCCAAGATTTTACAATCGAGGACATTATTCATTGTCTGTGTCGAGGTGGAAGCAAAAGCCAATAGTTTAATAAAATCGCTGCGCTAATCAAGCAGATTACAATACATGCTGGAATTACACAGGCGCGAGCTCAAGTGAATGTTCTAAAGCCTTAAATACTGATCTCTCGCAAACTTGACCTTAATATGTCCACGATACTCGAATGCTCCTTTGATAGCCAAGAGCCAAGACTTTTATATAACGGATCCACCGTCCCGGAAGCAGATACATCGGACGCCTTGAGACCTCGCGCAGAGAATGCGGCAATGAGAGACCCGATTTTAGCCAGCTCTGCCAGCAGTAACTGAATGCGCAGAGCACACTGAACCCTCTCGTCATCTATGACAAAGGTGCCGATGGCCATCTGGGCTGGTCCTGCGCTTTGCGTTGGCGTGTTTGTACCTCCGGTTCTTGTTCTTGTATTGCCCAGTGTGCTCCCGGACCACGTTGACGACGAAGGAACCCCAGACCCGGACTGTGAGGTCTCCTCGGCTAGAAGGGGATCAATGATAGAAGAGGCGCGGGATGAGGTCCAAGACGTGCTTTCTTGATGATACCACATAAGAATTTGGGATATGATGGAGGCGTGTAGTAGTCCTAGGTGGGGAGATCCACCACAAGAACAATTGAGCAGTTTCGTGAGATGATCGATACATTCTCGGTTGAGATTAAGGACATAGTCCAATGGGAAATTGCTCACGGGTGTTGTCGTTGGCCCTGAGGCAAGTGGCGTTGGTGTTTTGTTGGGATTGATGAGGGATAGATTTTGGAGAATTTGGTGTGTTTCACGCAAACAATTACAGTCATCTGGTAATGGTAATGTGTGTCCAAAAGGCATACCGAAGTTGCCTATTCCAGCTTGAGCTTGCCGCAAAAACGGGGCTGGAGGGGAAGGGGGAGTGGCCGTGCTGTCGAGTTCGGGCCACTCGAACGTGGCAAACAGGTCCGGATCCAGGTTGTTCGTGGATAGTCCGTCTTTGAGGGACCAGTCGTCGAGGTCCATGGAGACAAAATTTGTCAACGTAGGGAACACATCGAGAATACTCGTGTTGGTCGTAGAGGTTCTGAGATTGCTAAAGTCATCGCTATTGACTGAGCTTCGAGATGAGTGTTGATCATTGCTGCTGATTGAGGGGGCTCCTGATTCCCGCGACGAGACGGCATCGCTGCCAGGTCGCCGATGGCGGCGGTCTTGGAAACCCTCATCGTCGAGTTTGCGTACATCAGCGGAGCCGGAGCCCGACCGCCGATCTACTGGAGACTTTCCCAGAAGCTTTGAGAGTTGAAGCTTGTCTCTCGGAGGTTTTCCCATCTTCCGTGATACGCCATAGACACAGGTGAAGCCCAAGTCAATGCACCGACCACATGCGGGCTGCCGACGGTCACACTTGAGCTTTGCCGCTCCGCAGCCGTCGCAGCTTGACCGGAGTTTCGGTTGTCTCGGAGGTTTAGCTGCCATGGCTTGATCGTATAATATCAGAATAGTTTCGCCAGGAAGGGTTGTAAACGATCAATCCCATAGTATTATGAAATGGATTTCTGATGAGCAAATAGGGGGCTTATTTGGGACAAAACAGAGCCTAGCCATGCCATCTCAGACCATCAAGATAGCTGACTATGGGAATAATGATAAAGAAATGCCGCTGACATCAACAAAAACGCCCAGGAAGGGCGGTGGCAACGGGATGCCAAGTCTATAAGATCTTTGTGGGGGTGAATGGCGTTTCGCAGTAGATTCCAGGTGTTTTCCTGGGGACAAATACGAAACTTGGCGGATTATGGTTACTTTCTGTCATGGAATTGCGTGCAGATGTAATATCCGGGATATGAAACGAGAGTAATCCAAGGAATCTAATTCCCTGGGACGGGCTCTGCTTCACTCCATGGTCAGCTTACGGGCTGGCCACGCTGAGAAGTGCGCGCGCGGCTATGGTAGCCGTTGGGCGGACGAGTCCAGCCTCAGATGCGGTGCGTCGACGATTTGAAGGTACCCGTCCCGTGTGCTCACTCGCAGACTCGCAGCTACAGAGACATTTTCCTGTCATAGTCTAGGTCAGAACTCGTGCTCCACAAGCTGAAGGATAAAAATATTTGTCCGTTGACAGGAGTCGAAAGGATTGTCAACCCAGGTGCTGTCTGCCGCTGTTCTTGTACAGTGTTTAGTCTGCATCTTTCAGCATGCCTCAGAGATGCTGCTCTGTACTCCGTCGCCCATCGGCCAGCTGGCGCCAGCAAGCGAAGTCGGCCCGTCACTTGACGTCACATCAGCCCTGCAAGCAGATATCGTATATACTTAGGTATCTTTCTCTATCCAGCCAATCGAAGAATTAATTGGAGCTCTTAGATCCCACGGCACCTTCGGAACCCAAATGACAGACAAGTCGGATAAATCAAAAGCGGCGACTCTCGCGCAGGTAGAGGATAGATGATTGCAGCATATCCACTGCACCGAGAGGCCTATTTTGGCAGTTTTATTCATAGTACAGCAGTATATTGTGCTGATCAATCAAGCCAAAATCTAACCACACTGGACGGCCGCTTTGGGCTACCGACCTTCAGGGACCAGCCATTCGGCACACAGTGAGGACGAGAATAGTCTCGTCTCCCAATCTGCCCTAAACCTTGATAACGGTCTGCCTAATGTACATCGATCAGCCCAGGCCCAAAAGTCCCTGAGAGTCCCTGCGAGCATGTGCATACCGCGTTACACAAGCATCAAAACCGCTGAACGGTTAGCCGAGGCCAGAAGCTTGAGTGACGGGGATAACCCTTGTGCCAGAATGGCTACTACTTAGGCTGACGTGCTTCTAGGACCATTCAACATCAAGTTCAAATTGCAGATGTAAGATCGGGACATTTTTGCAGGTTTCAATTGTCTTGACCGTGAATATATCACCAACTGGCGCCTAGGTGAGCTGAGTACCAAGCCAAACTCTAAAACGAAAAATAGTCCTAGCTGTAGGGCTCAAAGACGGAGCTGATCTTTGGTTGCGGAATTACACCGCAGATTATATGACATGTTGAATTAAGCTGAGAATCATGGACGTTTTTTTGCTCATCCTTTACAATAGTCCTTGCCATAGCTAGACTCGAGGTGCACCATGCTGCGCAGACTACGTCGTGGCTGGCATCTCCTATTCCCCTAGGTAGTGGCTTACGAAAAGCCCCATGGAAGATTTTTAAATCCCTTTTCGGATATGGGAGGTGAGATAGATAAGAAATATCATTCTCAGTAGTATCTTCCGGTTGAGGATATTCCGAGGCGTACGGGCGATCGTTGAAGCCCGGATGTTTGTCCAAACTCTCCGGCAGGATTCCCGAGAAAGGAGAAAACCGCGAAAATACACACTCCACAAATCAGACCACCTAGAACTGAACACGAAAAACGGTATCAGAGATTCAACCAAGATGGTTATTACAAAGAATAAGCATAGCCCATGGGTATACACGCTGGCCAGTCGGGTAAGGACCAGCGACCGTGGAAAGCCGCGACATATCTGACACCGCTGACTTCGTATGTCCCCGACAACTGCGACGTGGGATATGACTTCGCCATCAGAGGGACTGACTGCAACTTCAAGATATCACAGATTTGAAAGGCTTGTGAATGAATAAGTATGGCCTGGATTCATCGGGGTTCTTCGCTGCCATCGTATCCCCATATGACAACGATCATGACTATTCCACCGGAGAGTCACATCTGATAACTCATGCCCTACTGTATATCAAACAGGCTGTTATTCCAGATTCCAAAGACCAACATCCAAGCTATTCTGCTTTCTTTAAGCGACTTTAGAATCAAATTCAATAGAACGTCCTCTCTCAGTTGAGACTTTTAGAATCTTTTCAGCACAACTATTTCTAGATCCACAGCATCAGTTCCAAGAATAACTCTGGATCGTCTACATCATGCCGTACGAGCCGAGACTATTTCTCTTCGGAGATCAGACTTATGACAATGCTCCGCATCGAAAAGACCTGATGCGACACAGGCAAAATCCAGTCTTGGAGAACTTTCTGGCCAAGTCATACGAGGCCATCAGAAAGGAGATCTACAAGCTACCGCTTGAAGTCAGAGAATCCCTCCCAAGATTCACTTGCGTCGACGACTTGCTCCTATGGAAACAAGATGGCAAGAGGGTCATCGCCCTAGATATGGCCTTGACCTGCTTGTACCAGCTCGGCGTCTTTATCAGGTACCGTCTTTCGATCGCATGTTGGCTTCAATGATGACAGTGCTAATGTATTGTTCTCGGTTACACAGCCAGGCTGACTCGTGGAACTTCTATACGAAGTACTCGGGTGTCATTGGCCTTTGCACAGGAGCGATTGCAGCTGCAGCAGTCGTCTGCAGTCGGAACACGCTCGAATTGGTCCCAATTGCAGTAGACGCTGTTGTCGTCGCCTTTCGCACAGGCATGCGTGTGGCCGACATGGCACAGCGTCTCGAACCATCCGATTCGCTTGACCAGAGCTGGTCCTTTGTCGTTCCCGGTTCCGCATCTGCTGAAGTGATAGAAGCGTATGCCAAGAACACTGTCAGTCATGCCCCCAAATGCGTTGTTGTAGTTGCTTTAGTGATTGGATCCCCCGCTGACATGGCGTCGCACCAAGACTTTGCCGCTGTCGTCCAGGCCCTACATTAGCGCCTACTCACCTAACGGCATCACTGTCAGCGGCCCACCTCGCTCGCTCGGCCTTTTGTACCGGTCCCACACTCTGGGCTCCCCCGGAGTCAAGAGCATCTCCATCTTTGGTCCCTACCACGCGCCTCACCTCTACAGCCAGGACGATGTCGACGAAATTGTGGAGTCCCTTGGTGGTGTATCAAATGCCGACTCTTACAAGAATCATATTCCCGTGTTTTCCAGCTGCGGTACGTTGGAAGATGGCACCTTTGAAACGCTGCTCAAGAACGCTGTCGCCCATATCCTATTGGAGCCGATCCGCTGGAACAATGTCATCGAGACGCTGCAGAACCGCGTCCAGGGTGGCCACGCCAAGTCCTTCAGCATTGTTCCTATTGCAACCAAGTCGGACCATCAGTTGATCTACTCGGCCCTCAGGAAGACACCTTTGGCTTCACTGCTACCTTCTTCTGCTACACAGAACGGCCCAGCTGTGGACATTGCCGGCAATGGCGAATGTGCCGCCCCATCCAAGCCCAAGCTGGCTATCGTGGGCATGTCTGGAAGGTTCCCGGGAGCCAAGGACAATGATGCATTCTGGAAAGTCCTGCACGAGGCCATGGACATGCACAAGACCGTTCCGCCGCTTCGCTGGGACGCCGATGCTCATGTTGACCCGGAAGGGAAGAGGAAGAACACGAGCAGGGTGGCTACTGGCTCGTGGCTCGACGATCCTGCCAGTTTCGATGCGCGCTTCTTCAACATCTCTCCGCGAGAGGCGCCCCAGATTGATCCTGCTCAGCGACTCGCTTTGATGACAGCTTACGAAGCTGTTGAGCAAGCCGGTCTCGTTCCCGATGCTACACCCTCCACGAGGCGCGATCGTGTGGGCGTCTTCTATGGCGTCACCAGCCAGGACTGGTTCGAAACGAACAGTGCCCAGAACATCGATACCTACTTCATCCCTGGAGGAAACATGGCGTTTATTCCTGGCCGTATCAACTACTATTTCAAATTTAGTGGTCCGAGTTATGCGGTCAACACGGCATGCTCCTCCAGTCTGGCGGGTATCCACCTCGCCTGTAACTCGCTCTGGAGAGGAGACATTGATACGGCCATCGCTGGCGGCACAAACGTCTTGACCAATCCAGACATGACTGCAGGTCTTGACAAGGGACATTTCCTCTCTCGAACTGGCAATTGCAAGACTTTCGATGACACGGCTGATGGATACTGCCGTGGCGAAGGAGTCGGCACCGTCATCCTCAAGCGCCTTGACGACGCCATTGCTGACGAGGACCCAATTCTGGGCGTCATACTGGGTACATACACAAACCATTCCGCCGAGTCCGAGTCCATCACTCGACCACACGTCGGCGCTCAGCGCGATATCTTCAAGAAGATCCTCAACCAGAGCGCGACCGATCCCTATAGCGTCGGATATGTGGAGATGCATGGAACAGGCACTCAGGCTGGCGACGCAGGCGAAATGACAAGTGTTCTCGACACATTTGCACCTCCTCTGGCGGACGTGCAGAAGCCACGAGATGAGTCTCAAGCTCTCTACCTGGGATCCGCCAAGGCCAACATTGGCCACGGCGAAGCTGCCAGTGGTGTGACGAGTTTGATCAAAGTGCTGATGATGTTGCAAAAGAACACTATTGTTCCTCACGCCGGGATCAAAACCAAGATCAACCACAAGTTCCCGACAGATCTGGACAAGCGCAACGTCCACATCGCCATGGCACCGATACCTTGGGAGAGAAGTTCTGATCCACGACACCCCCGTCGAGCTTTTGTCAACAACTTCAGCGCCGCGGGTGGCAATTCTGCCCTGCTTCTCGAGGACGCACCTATCCTGCCTGTGTCTGCTGGGAACTCTCCTGACACGCGCAGCCACCACGTCATAGCTGTATCGGCAAAGAATGGTGTCTCCCTGCAAGGCAACCTGCGATCTTTGCTCGGATATTTGCAGCAGAACCCTGATATCGACATTGGTCAGCTTTCTTACACCACGACGGCTCGCCGCATTCACCATCCGCACCGCGTTATGTTAACTGGGGCAAGCACCAGGGATTTCTGCTCCCAGATCGATGAAGCGCTCAACAAGCAAACTGGACTGACAAGGCCAAAGGGATCTCCCAAGATCATCTTCACATTCACCGGGCAGGGCGCACAATATCCGGGCATGGCGAAGGAGCTTTTTCAGAGCTTCACTATTTTCCAAACCGAGATGCGTCGCCTGGATCGCATTGCGCGAAGCCTAGGTTTCCCGACGATCTTGCCATTCATCGAGTCCAATGAGACTGACGTCGGCATCTTTGACCCTGTAATCGTTCAGTTGGCTAGCGTTTGCCTGCAAGTGTCGCTCAGCAAGCTATGGGCATCATGGAACGTTTCACCGATTGCGGTCGTTGGACACAGCCTCGGAGAGTATGCTGCGCTAAATGTTGCTGGTGTTCTCTCCGATGCTGACATGGTCTACCTCGTTGGATCGAGGGCCAAGATGCTCCAAGAAAGGTGCACGCGCGACACGCACTCCATGCTGGTCGTCAAGACATCGACCAATGAGATCGCCAATGTCCTGAAAAGGGAGAAATATGAGACTGCTTGTATCAACTCCCCAGTCGAGACAGTGCTGGCTGGCCTGAATGATGAGGTTTCCAGGTTCAAAACCATGCTTACCAATGCCGGAATGAAGACGACGTTGCTTAAGGTCCCGTACGCTTTCCACTCGTCTCAAGTTGATCCAATTCTGGACGATTTCCAGGAGCTGGCTAACGGTGCAACATTCCACGAGGCCAAAGTACCAGTCATTTGCCCCCTAGATGGCAGTATCGTCGATGGTTTTGAAAAGTTTGGACCGGAATATCTGGCTCGCCACACTAGAGAGCCAGTCAACGTGCAGCGGGCGCTTCTAGCAGCCAACAGTCACCACATCATGACCGACGAGAGCACTGTGCTCGAAATCGGCCCTCATCCCGCTATCGCGGGTATGGTGAAGGCAGTTCTTGGTACGAAGATCACCTCTCTAGCGTCGTTGCAGAGAGGCCGATCTACTTTCCAGGTACTCGCCAACGACTTGAAGGTTCTCTACACTGCGGGAGCCGGTATCCAGTGGTCTGCGTACCAGTCAGACTTTGCAGCCTCGCACAAGGTCCTCCAAATGCCAGCGTACAGCTGGGACTTGAAGCCATACTGGATTCAATACGTCAACAATTGGTCATTGACCAAGGGTGATGCCCCTAAGGTGATCAAAGAGTCTTCGCAGCTTAAGAGTACAACTATACACCGCGTCATCAAAGAGACGGGTGACTCCAAAGCTGCGCACATGGTCGTGGAGGCAGACGTCACGCGCAAAGACTTCCGGCCGCTGGTAGAAGGCCATGAAGTGGATGGAAAGCCTTTGTGCACTCCAGCGGTCTATGCGGAGATGGTTTTGAGCTTGAGCGATTACCTGCTTGAGCGTTATGGTCCGGAGACCAAAGGACACACGGTCCTCAAGGTTGCCGATATGACCATTCTGAAGGCTCTGATTCTGCGAGCCGATGATCCTGAGCAGCGGCTCCAAGCCCATGCCGACGCCGACTTTTCCAAGAAAATGGTGGCCATCAAGTTCACGACTTTCGATCAACAGAAGAGACTCCAGGAGCATTCTCACTGCACAGTGCATTTTACCGATGGAAGCATGCGAGAGAAGCTCCAGAAGGACGTGGCCGACGTGAAACAAAAGATGGGAGTCTTGCGGTCGGGTATTGTTTCGGGCGATACGGCTCGCTTCAATCGGGCTATGGCGTATAGAGCCATCCGACCTCTCGCTCGATTCCATGACGAGTACAGAGCTGTGGATGAGATCATTCTCAACAGCAAGACGCTTGAATCGACGAGTCGTCTCAACTTTAGCAGTTTCCACAAGGAGGGAGACTTCCACACCCACCCTGGACTGCTTGACTCGCTTACGTGGTCGTCCGGATTTGCCATGAACTGCAACGATAACAACGATCTTGACCGAGACGTCTTTGTAAACCATGGCTGGGGTTCATTCCAAATGTTTGAGCCTCTTGTCTTTACCAAGGAGTACACTACATACTCTCGCATGGTCGAGGGCAAAGACCATTTGTGGCAGGGTGAGATCGTGATCATGGAGGGTGATCGGGTTGTTGCGCACTTTGGACAATTTGCGGTAAGTTTACCTCTTTCACGATAGCTATAGCTTGAAGCGGTATGCTAATGTCATTGCACAGATGCAACGGGTACCGAGACGCGTCTTGAGGGTCATTCTCACAGCAGAGAGCAAGGAAAAGGCCAAGACTCAGCAGCCACAGCAACAGAAAACCACTGTGAAGAAAGAGGTCACCGCCCCGGCACTTTCCAAGGCACTGGATACTGCGAAGCAGCAGAAGCACGGTGATCCCAAAATCCAACCGTTGACCTCACCCAAGGCGGAGCAGGCCTTGGCTATCATCGCAGAAGAGAGCGGTATTGCGGTCGATGATCTCACCGAGGGCACTGTCTTTGGTGATGTTGGTATCGACTCCCTTCTTGGGCTGACAATATCGGCACGCTTCCAGGAGGAGCTCGACATGGACCTCGACATCAATGCATTGTTTTACGAATACCCCACCGTCGGAGATCTCAAGCGCTACTTGGCTGGAGGCCAATCCGAAGCTGTCATGTCGGATACCTTGACTGGAGTTTCTGGCGGAACAGTAATGACTCCAGAGACGGACAGCACTACTGAAGAGGTCACTGGAGCTACAACCCCTTTCACCGAGGTGAATGCCGAAGAGACGATATCCAAAGTGGACTTCAAGCGTGCTCTGGAGATCATATCAGAAGAAAGCGGGGTCGCACTTGAGGACCTCACTGACGACACCAATTTCGGCGATGCTGGAGTCGACTCCCTTTTGTCTCTGGTTATCGTCAGTCGGTTTCGAGATGAGCTTGATCTGGACATCCAGCACGAGAGCCTCTTTCTCGAGTGTCCCACGGTGGCCGACCTCAAACAAACGCTGGTAGGCACATCTCAAGAACCCGTGTCAACCATGGCTGAACACCCAGCAGTAAGCACTGTCGAAAATGGCGACTCTGTCCCCACTGTGAAGGTCATTCCTCCTCGAGAGCTTTCGGACATGGACAAGGCTCGGAAGAAGACGATTGACGAATACGTCGAGAAATACACGGCAGGCTTCTCTGCGCCAAGTCCCTCTTCCCGTCATCAAATTCCCGGCGACAGTGAAAAAGTTGTGCTTGTTACGGGTGCATCTGGCAGTCTCGGTGGTCATCTCACCTTCAAATTAGCGCATCTTCCCGAGGTCAAGACTGTCATCTGTCTGAATCGCGAGAATCGAGCAGAGGCCTTTGAACGACAAAAGAAGGCCATGAAGGACAAGGGTGTCCATTTCCCCGACAACCTCCTCTCGAAACTCGAGGTCCTTCAAGCAGATACCTCGAAGCCTATGCTAGGCCTGTCCGAGGACCAGTACGACAGGCTTGTGGCATCTGTCACGCATGTGGTCCATCAGGCGTGGCCCATGAGTGTGAAGCGGCCTTTGGCGGGTTTTGAGACACAGTTTGGCGTAATGCGTAACCTCATCGACCTGGCATGTGTAGTCACTGCAAAACGGCCAAAGGGCTTCCGCTTTGGCTTCCAGTTGGTCTCATCAATCAGTGTTGTTGGCAACTACGACCAGAGTGAGAAGACATTCAAGGAGGGCAAAAAGACCATTGTGCCAGAGGACAGGGTCAACATTGACGCGCTTCTGCCGGTGGGCTACGCAGAGGCTAAATGGGGCTGCGAGCGCATGCTGGACGAGACGCTACACAAGCACCCAGGACTGTTCCGCGCCATGACTGTGCGCCTGGGCCAGATTGCTGGCTCTAGTGTCAGTGGCTATTGGAACCCGATGGAGCACTTTGGCTTCCTGATCAAGTCGTCGCAGACGTTGAACGCCTTGCCCGATGTCGACGGAACTGTCTACTGGACTCCGGTCAATGAGATTGCCGGTACACTCTGCGATCTGGTTCTCTCCAACCGTGATCCCCATCCGGTATACCAAATTGAGAATCCTGTTGGCCAACCATGGACCGAGGTCAATGCCATCATTGCCGACGCCCTCGGTATTCCCAAAGCCAATATGATACCACTAGAGGAGTGGACCGAGCGAGTCAAGGTTGCACCGCAGCGCGACAATCCAGCACTGACTTTGGCAGACTTCCTGGGTAGCAATTACAAACGCATGTCCTGCGGCGGGCTTGTGATGGATGCGCGCAAGACGCTCCAAGACTCGCCAACTCTCGCTGCCGTTGGCCCAGTCAGCGAAGAGGTCATCAGAAGGTACATTCACGTGTGGAAGACGATTGGTTTCCTGAAGAAATAACCAGTGGGCCTTAATTGGAATACATCTTGTATGATGGCCTTTGTACCTTCTCTCGGACGTTTTCCTTTCATTATATAGAGCAAGTGATTGCATTTCCTAGGATATTCCTCGACCCCATAGATTGTTTATAGATTTGATAGCCAAATTATCAAAGCCGTTCCTTACAAGTGGATGTTCATTCATTTCTTTTCCAATGGAATCCAATCTCTACACTGTTGCAATAGAGTAAAAGCTGATGTATACTGAACTCGCCGCCCACATTCTTGACAGATGACGTGTGATAACAGTTTTGCTTCTCAATCACTTTGCTCGTCGAACGGACGCGTAAGCTGTGCTCCCCGAATGTTATAATGCTTTCATTATACTTAGAGTTCTGACTGCATATCTGTGTGCGCCACCAAGGGGACTTTTGGTCCTCCAGCTCCCGGTGGCTGTATGACTTGGACCATACAGCTACCTGTTTCGCTTCCCGAAACACAACGCTGTTTATTACTTCCCGAGCATTCCATGATTACATGATGCATTACACAGTGCACAAATTACATCATGTCACACTTTTGTGGCATGCAGTCTACTATGGATCAATTGGCGCCCGGTGTGCTCCCGAATGAGTACATTCATTTCTGTCGGGTATTTAAACGTTCAAGCTGTGAGAATCGAGGCGTTCTTGCCAAGAACTTCCCCAACCAATTCAGAGCTACATACCCAAACACCTAGATACTATCCTGGATTCAGGTTGCCAGCAACGTAACACAGCTCGAATTCAAGAACAGAAGCTGTACATTCGCAAGATCATAGGCCATGTCCACCATTCAGCAGTACCAAACGGCCAAGCAGGGCGGGCCGTCCTCGCTCGTCACGGTGCCCACTCCAACACCAGGGCCCAAGGAGGTATGCATCCGGCCCAGAGCCGTCGCGGTCAATCCCATAGACTGGAAGAATGTCCAGTTCGGCGCGACGGTTCAATCGTGGCCGGCCGTCTTGGGTATCGACGGGGCCGGCATCGTCGAGTCCGTCGGGAGCGGCGTAGCCGCGTTCAAGGCCGGAGATGAGGTCATCAGTTATGCCAATGGTATTATCGGCAAGGGCTCCTGGGCAGAGATCTATACGGTGCCTGGGAACTACGTCACCAGGAAGCCGGAGAAGCTGAGCTGGGAGGAGGCCGTGACGCTGCCGTGAGTGAAACGCATTCGTTGGTCATTCAAGGCCTGCACCGGAACTAGAGCTAACAACACTTTCAGCATCGCATACCTCACCGCGGCGGCCACGATCCGAGTAGGTCTCAAAATCCAACTGCCGGGACTCTCCCAGATCCCGGACAGCAACGCGCCGAAATCGGTACTCGTCCTAGGCGGCAGCTCCTCCGTCGGCTCGGCAGCCATCCAACTCCTGCGCCTCGCCCTGCCTTCCGTGCACATTGTGGCGACTAGCTCGTCCCAGCACCACCCACATTTGAAATCCCTGGGCGCGTCCGAGTTTCTAGACCGCAGCGCGCAGGACGACAGCGCGAAGCTCAAGACGGCAACGTCCGACGGTGCCGGCTTCGACGCCATCATCGACGCGGTCGGCGCAGGCATATCTTCCCCATCCGTGTACGCCGCGCTGCGAGCCGAGGGACCCCGTCTCTACGCCGCCGTGGTCACGGGGCCGCCTGCCACATTTCCCGCGGGCGTCGAGGGCACGCTGGTGGGCGGGCAGGACTTTTTGGACGCTGAGGCGGAGGCCATGCCGTATCTGGCCCGGCTGGTGGACGAGGGCAAGTACACTTTGCCGGTCAGGGTCAAGGTGCTGGGCAAGGGGTGGGATAAGATTGATGTCGGGTTGGCTAGGTATCCTGCGGGTGTCAGTGGTGCCAAGATGGTTGTCAGCTTGTGAGTTGACTTGTGAGCGAGAGAGGCGTTGAAAAGATATTTTCAAATAAAACCGGGTGGTCGAGTGTTCTATACGTGCGATATAGTAGCAGTACCAGACTAGCAATATACTTGTGAATTGAATTACACGGAGGAAAAGACCATTTACATTTGATATAATTATTGACTTGCGCGTGACTTCTACATGGCATTTTTCAGCATTCATATTTGCTACACGACGTGATCATAGTATTGGTATTCATAACTTCTATCGTTCATGAAGTTTCTATCGAGCTACATGCGATGACGGCAGGGATCTACTCTACTGCCATAAGAGGTGTTCGAGGTGCTTGTTGTATCTACCGCCTTGGATCTTGAACGAGGAGAGGATCTCGTCAAGCTCGGACTTGTTCTGCGGCGAGAGGGTGACGACTGTGGTGTTTTCCTCGACACGGCCCGGTGACGTGGCACCGGGGATGGGAATAATGGCACCTGCCTGCTCCGAGTTGGCTGTGGCACGTATCCAGGCCAGGGCGAGCTGGGCCGGGGTGACATTCATCTTGTCAGCAAATGATTTGAGCTTGTCCACCAGCTCCAAGTTCTTGTTAAAGTTCTATGATGAAGGTTCAGTGTCAGCAAACTATATCATTCAGCGGGTATCCGCATCAGTCGGAACTTGTTCGTACCTCGGGCTGGAACCGGTCGAAACGGCGCCTGATATCTCCCTCTGGGATATCATCGAGAGACTTGACGTCACCTGTAAGGAAGCCCCGACCCAGGGGCGAGTATGCGACAAGGGGAATGTCGAGCTTCTTGGCAGTGGCTGCCACACCATTGGAGAGGAGGTCGGGGGTCCAGAGAGAGAACTCCACCTCGACTAGGCTTAGGGGGTAGACGGCGTTGGCCTTCTCGATGGTCTGGGCGGCGGCCTCGCTGATACCCAGGCCGCCGACCTTGCCGGCGGCGACGAGCTCGCCGATTGCGCCGAGGGTCTCCTCCAGCGGGACGGAAGGGTCTTGACGGGTTGGACCGAAGACATCGATCTTCTTGGCGCCGCCGAGCTTTTCGAGGCAGACCTGGGCGCTGGCCAGGACCTCGTCCCGCCTGTTCTTGGGCTGCATAGTCTTGGGGTCGACGCAGCCCTTGATGAAGAGGGTGACCTTGTCGGCGTCCTCTGGGTGAGCCTCAAAGTAGCGGCGGATCAGGGAGAGGCCGGCCGTGGGCTCCGGCATGCCGTAGTAGTCGGCGCTCGACCAAAAGGTGGCGCCCTGGGCAATGGCCTTTTTCATGGCCGCAAAGGCCTGCTTGTCGGGTGTGTGCTGCGGGCGCCAGGTCATGCCCATCAGGCCGAAGCCCGTGGCAACATTTGGTTTCAAGACGGTACGAGCCATGTTGCTGGTGCGGAAACGGCTGTGATTGAAATTGAAATATTTGCTGTAGGTCTGTATTCAAGAGGACAAGGACGATAAGATGAGGTTCTGTTCGTGGAGGGAGATGTGAGAGTATCTTATTGCCAAGGAAAACAAATTCCGTCTCTTTAAAGAGTCAATTGTTGAATCCTTTGAGGCGGATGACTGCCCTTGACAGTTGACTTACACAATAGACAGCATTCCTCGGTTTCGACCAATCATTTGCTATTATGAGGGCGTTATGGTCTCTGTGCTGTACTGCCGTCTCATGACGTAGCACCGGGACTTTTGGAAAAGCCATGCAAGCCATGCAAAAGCCGAAAGTGCTCAGCCGCAGTCCCATCTGTCTTACATGCAGCTCCGTCGCGATTTCCAGCCATCAGCGGTGGTCCTTGTCCGTCTGTGGTGTTCGGGTGTACGAAGTATGTATGCAGAAAGGGATATGGTTTGCGCAACAGAAGTTCAACGGCTTTACGCCTGCAAGTGACAGGGCTTTTAGTGCTAATCCCCACCCCCTCGGAGACGGATTTAGCATGCTAATCCCGCCTGCCAATGGGTGTTTCGGGTGCCGTAAACACGCTGAGCTTCATGCGCGGGGGGCGTGGGTCGGGTAACCTAGGGCGTGGTCCACCACTCTGGAATTCGAAATAGTACGACTATAGGGGTGCGCTCTCACCATTGCGTTCAATACAGCTTCATCTTACCGAAACATTATCTAGTTCACAGCCATCCTGTTAGCCACGCTGATGATTTCCATGTTCTCCATGCAAACAAACTTGGAGTGTGTTGGAGCCATCTTACCAGATTCCGTCTTCTCCTACATGGACGTCGCGTTGGATTCTCATTACTTCTATCGGGCACGATGGTGGCTTGAAATCTGACAACCACCTGAAGAGTTTCGTCTCGTAATGGAACAAATCGAAGGATTCTGCCCGCGAGACCCCGAAGTGGTCTCGGTGACTCTCTTCTGGGGCACCTTGTTCGGGGGCACCTTGTTCGGGGGCACCTTGTTCGAAAATGTCGTGAGATCGCGAGCGGCGCTGGTTCTGAGGCCTGGATATAAGATGCAAGTATGGTAGCTTCAGATCACAGATGAATAATACATTCATTGAACCCAACTCACCTGAACGCTCGCTATTGAAAAAGGGTGTAATATTCTCCCCATACCACTATGCGCTCCAACATCGCCTTTGGCGTCTTGGCCGTCGCGTCGGCGGTCTCGGCCGTGCCAACGATGCACACCAGCAGTGGCGATGCTCTTGTGAAGTTTCTCGAAACGAGAGCGACTGCTTTGAACTTGACACTTTCGCCTGAGGCCTCGGTCGTTTATCCCGACGACGCTTCATGGGAAAACGACACATCCCGGTGGTCGCTTTGGAGTGCTCCGACATATAGCGTCGCCTTTCTTCCGGCCACGGAACAGGATATCACCATCGGTGTAAGTCTACCGGACCCATCATTCAATCGTGGCTATATAGCTGACTGGATTTGTCTCTTAGCTTCAGTACTTGACCCAACACAACATCTCCTTCTTGGCGCAATGTGGAGGTCATGGAAACACACTCACTTTCGAGACTGTACGAGATGCCGTGGTGATCAACATGGAGAAGTTCAATGACATAACGTTGAATGATGACAATACAATCACGGCTGGTGGTGGAGCCATCTTTGGGGATGTCTATCCGGTGGCTTATAATGCTCAACGAGAACTACGTAAGTGCTGCTCATCCGTTTTATTTTTTGCGCTCCCCACCGTTTCCAACTTATCCCACTTTGCCGTGGCACTCATCAAATTCACGACACAAACTAATGACTGTGTCTCCTCGTAGCCCTTGGTTCGTGTCCGTGTGTCGGTGTCGGAGGTGCTAGCATAGGAGGCGGTCACAGCCGGCTACAAGGTGAATACGGACTCATCATTGATGTCATCAGCAAGCTACGGGTAGCACTATGGAACGGAACCATTGTCGACGTGACTGCCGACGAAAATGAAGATCTGTTCTGGGCCATGCGCGGCGCTGGCCACAACTTTGGCATCGTCCTCGAGTACACCTTCGACACTTTTCCACAGCAGAATGACGGTATGAACTACAATGGCGACATGACGTTCACCATTGACTCCCTCGAGGGCGTCTTGTGTGGTATCAACGAGCTCATCCCCGCCCAAGACCCGGGTCTCGCCATGGACTTTTTCGTCATTTATAACGAAACGACTGGCATTGTGAGATACATCCCAAACTGAAATTCACCAGAGATCATCGTACTAACGGAGCTGGCTAGCCTGGTATTATGTTGAACATTGTATACCACGGGAGTCTAGAAGAAGGGCAGGCCTTTGCCGACCGCTTTTCCTCGAACAATAAAACCGGCATCCAACAGCTCACCAAGAACGAGACCATGGTGCCGTGGCCTCAGGTCCCGACCTCAGCCGGGCACGGTGCCATCGTTCACGCCTGCACCGAGGGCCTCAACTACGACGTGTACACGGTCAACACGAAGCTATTCGACATTGCGCAGCAGCGCGCCCTGGTAGACTCGTACGTCGCCTTCGTCCAGGCGAACCCGCTCGCGGCCGCCTCGATCCTGCTGTACGAGGTCTTCGCGCAGCAGGCGGTCCTGGCCGCCGACGGCGACGCCGCGGCCTTTGGCAACCGCGAGTACGGCAACATCATGATGCTGCTGCAGGGCACGTACCGGGACGCGGCCGCGGCGCCGGCGTGGCAGGGCTGGGCGGCCGGCTGGCGCGAGCGGCTCTGGGACCCGCGCCACTCGGGCTACCCCGTCGAGTCCGTCTACATGAACTACGCGCGCGGCGACGAGCCGCTGCGCGCCCAGTACGGCTACGAGCCCTGGCGGCGGGAGCGACTGGCGGAGCTCAAGGCCAAGTACGATCCGCGCGGTTTCTTTAATCACTATAACTCGGTGCTTGGGAACTGGGATTCACCGAATTAGGTAGACATTTTGATCTATACTCGTGTTGGTGGGAAAGAAATGTTGCGTTGAGAAGCATTGCGAGTTGTTTATTTTCAGATTTGTATATTGAAGATAACGACACAAACTTAGACGGGAAGTGGTAACACATCTTTATCAAAACATTGAGACATCATTGCGAAGAAATATGTAGAATTTTCAGTGTTTATTGTTACCTCTGGTAGAGAAGGTATGTCTTATGTGGTCTTTTCTTCTTTCCAAGATCGGCTTAAAGGTGATCGTACGTGGGCGCTGAAGCATCACCCAATCGCCCGTGGCCGGCTTCTGTGTTTATAAACGTCTCAAACTTTTCTCCCTTTTTGCTCGTTACTTAAAATTAACAATTAGAATACAGTGTCTATATGTTTTACCCCCTTAAATCAACCGTATTTCGCCAAGTTTGGTATCTAAAAGGAAATTGGGAGTGTGGGCATGGCATCCATGACATCCGATACGATGGACTTGAGAGGCGATGCGTTCTGGTCACGGGTCGCGGCAGTGGTGGTGGTCGTAGCATCGTTGTTCTCGTTCTGTGCAGCGATAATAGTATCGGCAGCCTAATTCGGGATGTTAGCACACGCTCTGAAAATAACAATGACTAAGGGGGCACTTTTTGACTGACCTTCTCAGCAATGGCGTACACGACGGCCTGCAGATGCGCGCTTGGGATGAGGGGGATGATGGCCGAGTTGACGACGCGCAGGTTGCTGACGCCGTAGACGTTGAGGTTGGTGTCGACGACGCCGCCGCTCTCGCGGGGCAGCATGGCGGCGGTGCCGCAGGGGTGGAACTCGGTGCCGAGCTCGGCGTTGACGACGCCCATGAGCTGCGACTGGTCGCCCGAGGTGAGGGCGGCGTTGGGGTTGGGCTGCAGCTGCGCCATGGGCGTCGTCTGGATCAGGCGCGACACCCACTCGAGGCCCATGACGATGATGTCCTTGTCGAATGGGTGGGCGCCCCAGCGCGGGTCGACCTGGACGCCGTCGAGCAGGCTGGCCGACGCCGGGCGCACGTAGCCGCGGGACAGGGGCCGCTGCGAGGTCACCTGGATCGTGCCGATCGAGTTGGCCATGATCTCGACGGAGCCCTCGGTCGCGCTGCCCAGGGACTCGACGATGGCGGAGTACTGGGCCGCGTAGCCGGTTCGGACCTCGGTGGGCGTGTCAGAGGGGAGGTACGTGTTGGGGTCGGCAGAAGACAGTCCGCTGAGGATCGACTGGGAATCAGCGTTCAGGGTGGTCAGGGCCATGTAGGCGACGGACTCGATGAGCGTCGCCGTCAAGGGACCCGTCCGGTTGTTGGCGTACTCCTGCTGGGCTTGCGTCATGGCATCGCCGGTGAGGTCGTTCTTGGTGAAGACAGTCGGGTTCGAGTCTTGACGAGAGTTAGTGTACTACATCATTAATAAATTCAATCATGAGAGGCAAGACTTACATGCATAGTCGGGGTCAATCATGCCGTGGTCGTGCAGGTTGTTACCGACACCAGGAAGATCGACGATAGTCTCGATGCCGAGGTTCTGGAGGACTGCAGTCGGTCCAAGACCGGAGACTTGCATGAGTGCCGGAGTCCAAACAGCGCCAGCCGCCAGAATGACTTCCCGAGTAGCGTTGATGCTCAATGCTCCAGAGGCGCCGGTGAACTCGACACCCTCGGCGACCGGGTCGGCTGCTCCTGCGCCCGACGTGAGGATGACCCTGGTGACTTGCTGCTCCGGTGCAATGTGCAGGTTGGACCTGTCGATGACACCGTCGAGATACGAGGCACGAGCATCACTGCGAGTCTGAGTCGAGGCCGCAACACTCACTGGGGGGACAGTGACACCGACATTGGTAGTGCCGGCGTTGGTGTCGTTGACCAGGTCCAGACCCAAGTCCATGTTTCCTTCGATGAAGCTGCCTGAGGATAATAGTCAGTATAATTATAATTCGGCATTTGAATTTCGGCTCATCTTACTGAAGGGACTGTAGTAATAGTCGGAGTAGCCAACTTGGACAGAGCCGCTTGCTCCATAGATGGAAGTGTCCGGGGTAATGGTGACATCGAGGCCTTCTGCGCTGGCCAAGTTGTTGGTGTATCTTTCCACTCTCTGAAAATATGGCTGCATATCGTCCCAACCCCAACCATCGTTGCCGAGTGTTTCCCATGCGTTATAGTCGGCCTGTGTGCCTCGCGTCCAGATCATGCCGTTCATGATAGTCGCGCCGGCGACGGCGTGTCCCTGCGCCAATGGGCGAGTGTTTCCATCCAGAGCAGTCTGAGCCACTGTGGTCAAATTCCAGTCATATTCCGAACCGACCAGAGATCCGACGCCAGAAGGCAATGTGATGCTGGCGTCTCTAGTGTCCATAGGACCGGCCTCGAGAACGAGAACAGTGATGCTGGTGTCCTCGCTGAGGCGGTTGGCGAGCACGAGACCAGCCGGTCCAGCACCGACAATCACATAGTCATAGTTTGCAAGTAAGCTTGCTTGGATATTTGCGGGCTGCAGCAAGAGACCGTTGGAGACCGCCGCCAGGCCTAGAAGAGCACACAAGTGCGCCGGAGTCTGGAAATACATCTTGTCGAAAGAGTGGATATAGTGGTATGAAGAATAATGAGTGTAGAGAAGCTATTTGCTTAGTGAATGACAATACCAACCATCCGAGCGGTGGCCGTGAAAAGAATGTGAGTACGCTCAAGGCGAGGAGTGTGTGAACAAACGACGATGCCCGTCTACGAGATAGAAAGCAGCAAAAGAGTGTATAAGAGAAAACGAGAAAGCATCTCGACACACCTGAACGGCCGACATCGTACTTCTAAAAATTGATTCCTCTGACATCAGACTAAAATCGCAAAGCAAAAGCCTTGTGTGCTAGCACCTGCAAGCCTCACCCACATACCCGTAGATCAGCATTCGGAATACCAAGCTTGATGTTCAGCTACCCATTGGTCGCGGCAAGACTTAGCGGGACGTTGACGCAGTCCTTTTGCCAAGAGACCCATGTATACTGGTCCGGGGCATGCAGCGATAACAAGGCATCAGAGATTGCAAGTGGACTCTATAAACAAGTCGGCGCCTCCGTGCGGCTGTACCGGCCAACTGAGGAGAGGCGCGGCGTATAGTAGCGCGCGGATGCCCTGACATCGTGAACCTGATACGGGCCGTTGAGCTAGCTAGCAAAGAACGCTATCAACCTTGGTTAGGGCTGTCCCATCAGGCGATCCGCTACATTCCCGGATTGGGCACGCTTCGTCACCAACGCACAATATGGTGGCTTTGGTCAAACATAAGATGACCCGAAGGCCACATTCAGGGACCGCCGGTCGTCTTGATTCCCGTCCTCGATACTAGGCAAAAAGTCTTATCACTTCAGACGGAGGAGCGCAGAGGATATCTCTGAGATCGTGCCAACGGAACCCACTCACCAAATCATCCCACTTCCCATGAATCGCATAAGCCAATTTCTCCATGTGATTGGATGCACCTGGCAGCAGAAGTGCGATCTGATCCGCTGCATCGACCCGCGGCCACGGCTGGAACATGGACAGTTCTAGACGATGGGGCACATCTGTGATTCTCCCGCCCAACCGCCCAAGGCAAGTTCCGACATGAGGATCGTCGACGGATTTCTGCTCGCGATAGGGGAAAGGATCATCGTCTGCGGTCTATGACGTTGGAAATCCTCACAAAAGAAACCAACGACCTGCGGCCTTGGCACGAAAACCCCTCATGTTTTTTAAACGAGCTGAAGCGCCAGTTGCAGGTGGGCATCAAGGACTCCATACACATCACCGATTCCCTTATTACCGCCCGTTTTCCGCAGCCACAATGTGTTGTTCAATGGAGTATATAATTATCGACTGGATATGGGTGGCCCCAATGAATTGGCAATGATGCCATTGGCGTCTCCGCATCACCAGATGCTAGGCACTTCATTGCCATTCTCGGCGTTTTTCAGCTCTGATTGAGCATATTCATGCTGGGTTTCTTTTTTTCGTTGGCTGTGCTCCAACAGGGTGACATGCCAGGCGCCGACCTTATGCAGGAACAACACTAAAAAAAGGAAAGAAAAATCCCAACCGGCCTTTTCGGCAGCAGAAGATTAGGCGCCCTTGACTTTGCTCTAGCACTTGCATCCGTAACGCCGGCGCATTCTCGAGTCGTCCTTTGGTTGGTTCCGTGCGCACTCCTTCGCAATGACTCAAATCTTTCTTTTTCGGACTCTTTTGCGGATCCTGTACTACCTCCCTCGTGCTACGGAGTCCTAGTAAGCAAGCAGGCAAGTTGCTAAAGAATCAGCCCGGTCTTGTGAGACTTCAGATGGTCGCTTTCTAGAAGCAAAATTTCTGACGAAACTGCCGCGTCCTTGGCCAAAAATCGCATGGGCCATCTGACAAGCATGACCAATTGTGTTGGTGACTTGAACTACTATTCCATGATCAACAGGTGCCGATATGTTACTGGAGATGGGACGAGTTCCAATCCACATCTGTTTGGACGACCTTGCCCACTTGCCATCTTCTATCTAAGATGCGATAACTTGTTCAGGATCCACAACAGCAGCAAAGCCCGCTTGGCTCATCGGTAGAGCGCCTCACTAGTAATGAGGAGGCAATTGGTTCGACTCCAGTAGTGGGCAAGAACGAGCAGTTCTTGCCACCAATCATACGGTCCTAAATAGGCCGACCGATTCTTTTTTACTTCTTTTCTTTTTGCCATTTATAGAGCCTCATTTTACGAGGTATTGTATCGCATTTTCTAGATGTCAAGAACACTGTATTTGAGACAGCGTCCCGGCTTGAATGATATTAATAGTACCTGAAGGCAGCTGAAGATAACGTGTAAGCCCTGTCGAACTGAAATAATGGATAAACTGCTCTGTGTATCACGCGACATGGGAATGATTTCTACCATGATCATCGTCGTTTTCTTCAGATGGGAAAGTCGGCTTGTCTGTTGCTCTTCTATCAAGTATGAAGACTAGGAAATGAGTGCTCACTTCTCGTTTTCCTCCACGGTTATTGATTCGTCCAGTATTCGACCTGGCATAATGCTGCATGTTTGGCGCAGAAAGTTGTACAAGAAAGCCATCTGAATGCTCCTTACACCGTACACAGGAATTGGTTGAAATCTTCATGAAGCTTTCCAGAATTTGGCTGATTTACCTGATCCAAGAATAAGACCTCTGCTTGGCATGGTTTGCCATGGATCGTTGCTTCTCAGACCTTCAATCGACAGTTGAGTGGGAGAACATTCTGTTTATAGACGTTTGAATGTCGGTATCATACTCTAACGCTCCTCTGGTAGGGAGACTTGACTTCGACATCCCCGAATTCTGTTTGTAGATGCAAGCACAATACAGTAAGGCTCCCTTGATGTTTTCGTGCCATCTCCGGCTTTATAGTAATCAATATTGTTCAACGTCGGTGAAAAAAAGGCATGGCCCAATATACAATCCGTCAATTTCGTATGGGAAAGTGATGCATCTTGCATGAAGGCAATACTCAATTGACGACTCCATAATCGCCTCGAATCGTGCCGGGTGCGCTTCACAGTGCTGTCGGCCATGATACCAGTATGGTTACCCGGATCCGAAGTTATGAGTCAGATTCGATCCTTATGTAATGAAATTTCGAGAACTACTGCGATGTCGTTTGTCGCCAGTACGAATTCACTGAGCGGCTCAGTCGATCATCAGAACTCAATGCGAGGCGAGAATCTCAGTTGTGTTCAGAAGCATTTCAGTTTAGCGAATGCAGGCTCGGTAGTACAGTACTGTACGCCAGGAACGAAAGCTTACCTATACCCCAGATTCGCCTTGGCTTTGAGCCCCCCGAGCCCCCCCTTGCTGGACAGCGGCCGATGCCGGCTCCAGTGTTAAACTTTAGAGCCAATCAGTGAGAGGACGTTTTCAATCACAAAAATTTCACCAGCGTCACTTTTTCGACGATAGGATAATCGCGACTCTTTCGGCGGCTCTCGAATCTCCAGATTTCCTTTCTGGGAGGTCAATTGGCAAGCATGAGGGCAGTTGAGCTTGCGTGTCGTCGCGGACCGGCGTTCAGCGTAGGTCGCACCCCGCGAAACCGCCGTGTCCTACGGCCGATCTGATTTCCGAGCATCCTTCTAACACTGGTGTTTTTGCAGCGCTTTGCGACGAGCCGTCTCATCCAGAGACGCTCTTTTGCGACACCCACTTTCGACTCATCGAACCCGAGAACGCCGCCCTACCTGAAGCTACTCAAGAATTACGAAAAAGTCAAGGAGGTTCTCGGAAAGGCAACCCCTCTGACTCTCGCCGAGAAGATTGTCTACAGTCACTTGGACAATGTCGAAGAGTCGCTCTTGACGAACACGGACGGCGGCCGCAATGTCCGCGGTAACGCCAACCTCAAGCTCAAGCCCGATCGGGTCAACATGCAAGATGCCTCTGCACAGATGGCCATCCTACAGTTCATGACCTGTGGCCTTCCCCGGACTGCGATACCGGCCAGCATTCATTGCGACCACTTGATCGTCGGTGAGCGTGGCGCCAAGGAGGACTTGGAGGCTGGCATCCAGACCAATAAGGAGGTGTTTGACTTCCTCGAGTCGGCAGCCAAGAAGTACGGTATTGATTTCTGGCCCCCTGGTGCCGGTATCATTCACCAGAGTGTCTTGGAGAACTATGCTGCGCCTGGACAGATGATGCTGGGTACTGACAGTCACTCCCCCAACGCTGGTGGTCTGTGTACCGTTACAATCGGTGTTGGAGGTGCTGACGCCGTCGAGGCGCTCGTCGGAGCACCCTGGGAGCTCAAGGCCCCCCGCGTGCTTGGTGTTGAACTGAAGGGCAAGCTCAACGGCTGGGCCTCGCCGAAGGACATTATCCTGAACCTGGCAGGTCAGCTCACCGTCCGAGGAGGCACAGGCTTCATCATTGAATACTTTGGATCCGGCGTTGATACCCTGAGCTGTACCGGCATGGCTACCGTCACCAACATGGGAGGTGAGTATTTGCGCCGGCGCGTAGAAATGCTTAGAGACAAGGACGCTGACAAGTTGTAATTCCAGCCGAGGTTGGCGCGACAACCTCCATCTTCCCCTTCAACAATGCTCACGTACGATACCTCGAGGCGACGAATCGCCACGACATCGCTGCCGAGGCGACCAAGTATTCCAACATTGTTGGTCTCCGAGCAGACCAGGGAGCCAAGTACGACGAGATCATCACAATCGATCTTTCCACACTTGAGCCTCACATCAACGGACCCTTCACACCCGACCTGTCGACCCCCTTGTCCAAGTTCAAGGAGACTGTCAAGGAGCAGGAGTGGCCCGAGATTCTCTCTGCCGGTCTTATTGGCAGTTGCACAAACAGCTCGTACGAGGATATGACCCGTTGCGAGGGCATGGTGAAGGAGGCCATGGAAGCTGGTCTCAAGCCAGTTTCCAGCTTTTACATCACGCCAGGTAGTGATCAGATCCGCGAGACTTTGGCTCGCGACGGTCCTCTGGAGACTTTCAGGGAGGCCGGTGGCACACTACTCTCGAACGCCTGCGGTCCCTGTATTGGTCAATGGAAGCGTCAGGACGACCTGGAGAAGGGCACCAAGAACGCCATTCTGACCTCGTACAACCGTAACTTCAAGGGTCGCAACGACGGAAACCCCGGTACCATGAACTTCCTGGCCTCCCCCGAGATTGTCACTGCCATGGCTTTTGCTGGAAGCACCACCTTCAACCCCATGACGGATTCGATTCCTACTTCTTCCGGCAAGGAGTTCCGCTTCACGCCTCCTATGGGCTCCGAGATCCCTTCCCAGCCTTTCGCCCCTGCTCGTCCCGAGTTCCAACCTCTGTCGCAGGAGCCTGATGCTTCCGTCGCTGTCGCTGTCTCGCCCACCTCTGAGCGACTTGCTCTGCTGGATCCCTTTGAGCCATTCCCCAACTCGGACCTCTCTGGGCTCCGGGTGCTCGTCAAGGTCACCGGCAAGTGCACGACCGACACCATCTCCGCTGCTGGACCTTGGCTCAAGTACAAGGGTCACTTGCCCAACATCTCGACCAACACCTTGAATACGGCTACCAACGCCGAGACGGGCGAGGTCAACGCCGCCTACGACCTGGACGGCTCCAAGCACACGATCCCCGAACTCGGTCAGCGATGGAAGGAAGCCAACCGACCATGGCTGGTCGTGGCAGAGCACAACTACGGTGAGGGCAGTGCCCGTGAGCACGCTGCTCTGCAGCCCCGCTACCTTGGTGCACGCATCGTCCTCACCAAGAGCTTTGCCCGTATTCACGAGACCAATTTGAAGAAGCAGGGTGTCGTGCCGCTCACATTCGCAAACGAGGCCGACTATGACTTGATCGGAGCCGGCGATGAGGTCGCTACTGAAGGACTCTACGACATGCTGCAGAATGGCGGCCAGGGTGAGGTGACGCTGGTGGTCAAGAAGACCAAGACCGGCGAGGAAGTACGGATCAAGACCAAGCACGCTGTCAGCAAAGACCAAGCGAAATTTATCCTGGCAGGTAGCGCATTGAACATGCTCAGCCAGAGGTAAAGTTGAATGCTTGGGATCGAAGAAAATTTTAAGGAATAGACACGTGTATACATATACCATATAAGAGCTTTGGTTACAGGTTAAAATCTGGAGGGACAATTGAAAGATATTTTTTGCGATGCCTTTGGTATGCTTTCTATCCAATACCGTGATCATATTGAGCCTCCGTTTGCCTGCCACCATTGCGTGAATGGCGTGGATGTAGGGACCTTTGGCGCATCAGGTGCCTGGCACTTGGCAGTTGATCCTGAACCCTGATGAATTTTGGATTTCAGATCTGCCAATCGAGCGCCACGTTCCAGGCACAGGACGATTTCGGATCATGATGTCTCTCTCGACCAGAAGTCATGGCAATCTATCTACTATGATGCATATGCTGCTAATCATGTTGCACGCAAGTTAGCTTTTCACCTGTACTTTGGGCGCGGGCGCCGACTTGCAAATGTGACCGCTAGAGCTCCTCACCGCAGCCAGGCCTGTTGCAGGCGCGACTGCCCGCCATCTTTTAGCGGGTGGACCACAGAGGGACCCCTATCAACCAGCTTCCAGCTTCCAAACAACAACAACATGGCCGATCTCCAACGCGCTTCCATGTCTGTTTGCGAACAAACGATTCTGTCAACTCTTGCGATCTAGCATTCGTGCGGGACGTGGCATAGATGATCTCTGGTGAGTCAATTCTCTTCAATTCCCGTCCCATGTTTTATCTGGACCCCAATCTACCGTCACATGATGAGCATTATGGTAAAAGGTCGGACTGCTCAATCGCCACTTCTGGTTCTGGAGTTTGCACCAACCGGAAATGCAGCGTCTTCGTCTCTTCTTGAGAAAAGGGCTGCATCCATTGTCTTTAGCCATCGGCTGCATCAGAAAACTGCGACTACCCGCGCAATATTCTGTGTTTTCTATCGATGCTTGGGGTAATGGATACAAATATGGGGACTCTTCCCCTCCACCACTATCTGGAGCACGGCCTCGCAACGTCTCCATGAAGCTGCGCCAAAGGCTGTGGTGTACAATTCCATCCATCTTCCGGTGTGGTGTAGATGACGAAGCCGCTGTGGTGAGCAGGATGACGATCAGAATGAAACTGAAAAGATCTGAGACGAATTCTCAATACTCGACGTACTGTTGCTGTTGCTATCTTTTCTGCTGCCCAGTCACTAATTCACTTCACAACATAGGTACTAGTCCTCATCACATGCTTGAAGAGGAGAAGGCACACCGGCCGCTGTGGCTCTGGGATGTCGTCTATCCGTCTTCTTGCATCGACCCGGCAACGTCGATTCTAGGATAGACTGGGGCAACCAACCTCTGCTATTTGAGAAGAAAGACGACTAGTTATCCTATGTAGACTCTACTAGCAAAAACAAGTCTTCATCACCACCACGCTTGTGAGCCAGGGCTCTTCATGTTGTCACTATGTTGCCGTCAAGACCTGTGACGAAAGATCAAAGGCAAGATGAACCAAAGGATGACATCGACAACACGAGACCGGCATCATCAGATGGACATGGCAGGCAATTCAGTCATCATGGCCCGGTGAAGAGGAATGGCCATTTCGGCCACAAAACCTTGGCACAGGACTATGACAAGCTGCAAGTACCACTTGCATCACAATCTGGAGCTCCAGACAATCCTCGAAAGATGCTATCTACCAAAGGAGTTGCCAGAAAGGGGTACAGCAGATCACATGCACGGCCTGGTCCAAAGACAACCAACCACAGCAAATTTGGGGAAGGAGCGCACATCACGGCGCCTGCTTCAAGATCACTGGTCTCGTTTTCAAACCACGAAGAGAACTTTTTGCTCTCACCTATTATTCCGCCAGCGGATTCCAAGAGAGACACTCGAGGTGGCCAGACACAGGCAGACAAGAATTTGGCTTCTGAAACTAATGTCAAACACAAACCCTCCACTCAGAATCAACCGAATCATTTTCTACCTGGAAGTCCAACAATGCCGGCATCTCAAGGAAGAGCAGCAGTTCCCCAGAGCAAGAATCGCAGTCAAGCACGTCAAGATCCACGGACGGCTTCATCAAAACAGGCATACTCTTCGCGCCAGCATGGCTCGATTGACGACAGCGTGTCTGAAGAACACCTTTCGAAAAGTGCAGCGTTACTACCGGGCAGTCACGGGATCTCTGATTCAGACGATTTTCCTCCAAAGCTCGCCCCAGAGTTCACAGAATCGCGGTTTGCATTAGATGCCTGTGTAAAAAACCATCCCAGATATCTTCTCAATTCTCCGCCTCCATCAATTGAGCCAGCAACTTGTTCGCCCAGGCGCAGTCACATTACAGACATGGATACACCGCCGTCTCAGTCGGCATGGTTACAACGACGGCGGGAAAGATTGGGAATCATTCCTCCTCGTCCTACTGCCCACACCCCATCTGAACCGAGCAGACTACAGACTTCCTCCAAAGTTACTGCCACCACGAAAGCTCAGATACTGCCAAATTCTGCAAAGGGGTTTATCGATCTGACGTTATCAGATGATGATGATGATGACGACAATGCCCAAGTTCCTTCAGCTCGAAATGTGGCTCAACTGGAAGCACCAGCCATTGTTCCGCACAAACGTCCTGGCGCCGATCCAGGGCCAGCGAATCTCTTACACAAACCCAAGACATGGATGTTGTCGAATCCCACGCGTGATGGATCGCTCCCGAAGTTGGAAATTCAGCAACAGACACCGTTCCCAAGTACATCGCCAACGAAGCGCTCTTTTTCTGGGACAGATGATAGTGATTGGCCGAAACAGGGTCAGTCCAAGAAAGCTAGAAAGGCATCATTCAAAGATTCCAGTCCTCAACATATTGGGGAGAAACAGGAAGCTGGCGACTCTCGAATTGATGTCTCGGCTCATGGATCTTCTCGATCAATCAGTACAGATCTTCACAGCTCGGACAGGCCACGAACATCTCAACTGCAGACTGGTGATGTGAATAACTCCTTGGTGCCTCCGAAGCTGCGAAATCCCGAAGTGGTCGTACCGCCAAACCTGACTGGAAAGACACGAAGGTCTGCCTTGCGATACAACACATTCTTGCGGCGATCCGACGTCACAATCGGAGAGGCTGTTTATGGGCCTGCGAATTCTCCAAATCGACCAGATTCGGCGGCTGTCCGTCAACCCAACTCTGCGGTGCCAGATCAGAAGGATCTGGTCGTACCGGGCTATGCGCACTTCGACCCTCGAGTGCACTGGACCTGGGTATACTCGCGGGCATGGTATGCCAAGAAGATGAAAGAAGTGTCACGGAGAGGCAATCGAAAATCTCGGTCACGTTTTGCTCAGGCAAAGGTCAGCCTGCAGCGGCGTCTGGATGAGGAAAAGCAGAGACCTCATCATGAGTTCCCTCAGAAAGTTCTAGACAATCCGGACTGGTTGGCCGCTGCAAGAGAGCTGAGAGAGATGGAAGCCGAGGTTGAGAAAACGGGAATAGTAGAGCCAACGAAACCTGATGAGTTCGTGTTCGTCTAGTCCTCGGGTTTTGTAGATGAATGACAATCAAGATGACTATACTGAGACTCCTTCTATGTGATAAACCCCAGCAGGCCGGTGCAAAATAAAATGAGAACAAGGATAGGTATCTACTTGTACTTTGCCGCAGCCCATCATCCGATCGTTACGATCGATGTTGGGACAAAACTTTTCTCATAAGAAACGGAATTCAGTTGAGAATAAGAATATCTAATTTTCGCAGAGCAATCAAGACGCCAATGTTGGCAACGTATTTTAGTAAGGGCGGAATGTTACTTCTTCGTCAGCCGCTTTGCCTAGGGAAAAATATAAAGCCCACGGATTCCGAAATATTAAATCCAAACATCTGCAGCGTTTCAAACCTTATGGTATTTATTCAAGATGCAGTCTCTCCAAACAGGATGGTGCGGGGGACGTCGTATACCACACCACCATCGTACCACCAACCTTGTGCCTGCAGCTTCACAGACAAGCAAGAGCCCAATAGCATCGAGGGTTGTATAATCCTCCCCGTCGCATTGCTAGAACGCAGGCCGTACACACCGGCCACCCCGCATTAACGCTCCCGCATACTGCATTACTACCCCACGAATGAAGAGCGGTTATAGCCAGGGGTCCGATTCGATTGATATGTGGATAAATAGCCCGAAATAGAAGTCAAGAGGCAGGAGGGCAGGCAAAGCAAACCCTGGGATGGGCAGGAGCCGGGAACAGATGAGGAGAAAGCAGTCTTTATGAGAAGAGGGGTGCCCAGGCACGCTGGGCGGCGTGGAATGTATTTCATGGCCTCGGTCGGTATCGCTCATCCGCGCTGATATTCTAGCAGTTCTTGTTCCGATTCTATCACTTGCTTGGTTTTCTGGCTGGAGATGAGAAGCTCGTAACATCAACTCTTCTACTCAAACGACCAAAGTCCAAAGCGAAGACATCGACAACTCCAACCATCCCCTGACATCGACCATTCATTCGAAGCGCTCCCAGTGCCGAAGAAGTTGCTCCATTCCACACATCTCCTCACATTCGAAGCTCTATCACCATGAACGGGCACATTCTCCACGCCGGACGCCGCGTCATGCTCCGGTCCCAACCGACATTCAGTTCGGCCGTCTCGAGGCGGTACGCCGGCAACTACAGCCGGATGACCAAGCAAATGACCGGAACTCTTGCGCTGTGAGTCGCTGTGTTCTTTCCAAGACCCTTACAATATGCCTCGGAGGGAAGATAGATGCCGTACAAGTCGAAAGCGTCCGAGTTTCTTTGCACAAGCTTTCTGGAATATTGATACATCTCTTATTTGCATCTGCTTTCTCCTCATAAGACTGACATATGACCCATCGCTGCTTTTAAGGTACTTCCCAGTGTCGTTCGCCGCCTTTGGGTGGCCGCTCCCTGTGTACTGGCTCGTCGACTTTTTCGGAATCTGAACCGCAAGGACTACTTTCACATCGGTCCTCGACTCGAGTAATGATACAGCGTATACCTACTGGTAATTGTTGGCGGGCTGTTTATACTGCAATGATCACTGTTGTTCAAGTAAGGTGGCACGGCGTATTTTGGTCCTCATAAGACAACTAGTTTTCCACACGAAAAATAGGAACATTTTAGTCGTCAACTGCTTGCTCTCCGCTGTGAGATTGATTGCTTCTGCACAGCAACCATGTTCGTTTCGCTACATTTGCCGATAGGAAGAGGCGGGCGAAATTGTATCACGATCCATGGCTTCGGTATTACTGGAGAACGTCATATATGAGTACGATACAGACTTGATCCTGTTCTTCCTCAATAACAAACTGTATTCTATCCTCTTTTCTGTGTTGGATGTCAATTTAGCGTCCTCGGCGCACCCATAACTGAGAAAAAGGGTCCGTGTCTCTCGCTGGGGGACCCCTTCTAATTGGGCCAAGCTAAGGGAAACGACCCCACATATTGGCTTTCCCCTCCAATGGGGTATAGCGCCAGCCGAGACACCTCCCCTGCATGAGCTCCTGATTGATTGAACGAACATTTGGGAAGGGGCCAACGCGTCTCTGAGGTCGTTCAATGGAATTCCACAGCTGCGGGTAGCTTTGTGTGTTGCGGTTGATGCCAAAACCCAATTAATTCTCTAGAACAACAGCGCCAAACATTCCTTCTTCTCGCTCGACCATTTACATCGGCGCGCACGACCCAGCTTTCCTCTCCCTGATCGACCGACGCGAGTGATTTAGCCGTCGACAGAAACAGCGGTCCTTCCTCGTCGTTGAACACGGCCCAATTCAAACACAGCCCAGCAACCACTTTGCCTCTCTGGATCGCCTGCAGCATTCCAGTCTGTACCACCAGGAAAAGAGGTAGACCGAGCAGTCAGAGTGCCGTGAGAGAGTGAGAGGAGGAGGAGCTTCGACAATGACGGACACGCTGCACAACGCCCCGATTGTGCTCGACAATGGTTCGGGCACCATCAGAGCTGGCTTCGCCGGCGACGACTTACCGAAATGCTATTTCCCATCCTTCGTCGGCCGACCGAAACATCTGAGGGTGCTGGCCGGAGCTCTGGAGGGCGAGGTGTTCATAGGACAGAGGGCCGCCTCGGAGCTGAGAGGCCTACTGAAGATCAAATACCCATTGGAGCACGGCATCGTCACGGACTGGGACGACATGGAGAAGATCTGGGAATACGTCTACAGCGAGGGCCTGAAGACCATGAGTGAAGAGGTAAGAAGATACCGCTGCCTTTGCCTTTGTCAGGCATATCTTATCTGATTGTTGGATTCTAGCATCCCGTTCTTCTCACCGAACCACCGCTCAATCCTCGTGCGAACCGCGATATTGCCGCCCAGATTTTGTTTGAGACTTTCAATGTGCCCGCCCTGTACACGTCCATACAAGCTGTGCTATCATTATACGCCTCGGGTCGGACGACAGGTTGCGTGTTGGACTCTGGTGATGGTGTTTCTCACGCCGTCCCCGTATACGAAGGTTTCGCAATTCCCTCAGCCATGAGGCGTATTGACGTAGCTGGTCGAGACGTAACCGAGTACATGCAGACGCTACTACGGAAAAGCGGCTACGTTTTCCACACCTCGGCAGAGAAAGAAGTCGTGCGCAACATAAAAGAGACCTTGTCATACGTTGCTCTCAACCCCAAGCAGGAAGAGAAGGACTGGACTTCTTCGAAACTCGACCAAGGAAAAACAGTCGAATATACCTTGCCTGACGGAATGAAGCTCAAGATTGGCCAAGAGCGCTTCCGTGCCCCCGAGATTCTGTTTGACCCTGAGCTCATCGGACTGGAATATCCAGGCGTGCAGCAGATTGTGACAGATTCTATTGCTCGGACAGATTTGGACCTTCGCAAGTCTCTCTACAGCAACATTGTGCTCAGTGGAGGCAGCACGCTCACAAAGGGATTCGGTGATCGATTGATTAGTGAAGTGAGGAAGCTGGCAGTCAAGGATATGAAGATCAAGATCTTTGCGCCACCAGAGCGAAAGTACTCGACCTGGATAGGCGGCAGTATCCTGGCTGGTCTCAGCACATTCAGAAAGGTTCGTGTTCCACATCTGTCAAGACTGTTTGCCCATCTCAATCCAAATCATCTTTGCTAACTGTTACCAACAACAGATGTGGGTCAGTATCGATGACTGGCATGAGAATCCCGACATCATTCACACCAAATTGACCTAGTAGCCGAAGCGCATTCCTTTCGGGTTCGCCAATGGGAGCCATTAATTGCCAACATAGAAAGAGCCGGCCATATACTATCCCGTGGGCTTTGTAATCAGAGAGACGTGTTTCCAACCCAGAAAGTTGTAAAGTAGTCCGCATTGGTAAGGGATAGCCCGAGATTTGGAGATGGCTGTTCCTTATTAGGTTCAGCACGCGTGTGGTTGAGGCCATGCTGGGTGTTTGCAGCATAGTCATATATGTAGAGGAAATGATACCCAGGAGTTGTTGTTCACGTCGAATTGGACATTAGTCTCTGCACGAATAAAGTCGCGACTGACTAGTATACAAAAGGTCACTGGCGTGTCGGTTATGTAGCATTCATCGTGTTGACAAGACGAGATGCCCTTCTAGAAAACTTCTTGGACTACTATGGCCGCCCAAAATAGTAATAGCATTTCTTGGCATTACCTCGTTCGGCTGCGAGAGGAAGCCATCGTAACACCGAGCTCGTCCGAATAGAAACGACATGGATCTAGAATAACCTTACGACAACTTTCCCCACACAGCCACCTGCATATGCCGAATCTTCCTTTATTTTGCATGGAATTTCCGGGGTATTGACAAAGGTTTCGTAAGCCTGGGTCCTTTTTTTGATTACTTTGTTTTGAGCTCCTGAACAGTCCCGTCGTGTCACGCAAAATGGGCGTTTTTCTGTTGCCGGTACCGGTCCACGAGGCAGAGCATGATCTGGCTGCGCCCAAGAATATATGAGGTTCAGCTGCTGTCAAGCTCTGGGCGAGACCCAGCCCCGATAGGCGTCGTCGACCCCTGCCGATTTTGCCTTTTCTCAACACCAGTGCCGAGTATGCGCAGTAGGGATTCGTACGTGTAGATCTTGGCAAAGATCTAATCTGATCTCTCCTGACGTAAAGGCAAACGTGCCGATGTGGATAGGGTCTTGGTAGACGGTAGATATAAGTACAAGCTCTCGTTCTCTATACCGTGACTGTTTTGTTTCTTGTGACACTCGTTACATCGTGGAAATCAACTCGGAAGGATCTGCTTTATACTATCGTTAACATCAGCCGGCGGGACTCCTTTCTTTCTAAGTAGCCATGCAGACGATCCTGTCGCTGTCGCTCCTTGCGACGGCAGCACTCGGCTCGTGCCAGAATGCTTCGGCCGCTGCCACGACTACCACAACCAGCGATCTGCCGACCGTCACCCTCGACTATAGTACCATCCAGGCAGTAGGAGGAAACACGACTGTGGGCTACTACAAGTACCAGAACATCCGGTTTGCTGCCGTACCCACGGGCGACCTTCGCTGGGCCGCCCCTGAATGGCCGCCTCAGGAGACCGAGGTGAACACTGGTGATCTCGCCGATGCCGACGTGGCTTGCTCCTCCTCCGAGGACTGTCTATATCTCGATGTCTGGGCTCCAGCCGATGCTGCAGGCCGGGACCTTCCCGTGGTCGTCTGGACGTACGGAGGCGGCTTCACCGGCGGCTCCAAGGCCGAAAATACCCCTGAGGGACTCTTCGACCTCAGCACCGACTTTGTCTTTGTCTCGTACAACTACCGCCTGGGCATGACGGGCCTCGCCAACGGGCCCTCGTTCAACCACCAGGGCGGCATCGCCAACACGGCCATCTGGGACGTCACCCACGCCTTTGAGTGGGTGCAGAAGTACATTGGCAGCTTTGGCGGCAACCCCGACGACGTGACGGCCGTGGGCTTCTCGGCCGGCGGTTCCCAGGTCCTGTTCCAGATGACGCGGTTCGCCGGGCGCGCGGAGCAGCTCTTCCACAAGGCGTACGTCATGTCGCCGGGCTTCGTCCCCGGCGCGGGTCACTACACGGCCGAGGCGTTCTGGCAGAACGTGTCGACGGCGGTGGGCTGCGCGGGCGGCGACATCGGCTGCATGCGCGCCGTGGACTTTGCCACGCTGACCGACGCCGCCAGCACGGTGCAGTCCGACTACGGGTACCAGTTCCAGCCGCGCGTGGACGGGCTGATCGTGGCCGACACGTACGAGGCGCAGCTGTACCAGGGGCGGTTCAACTTCTCGGGCCCCGTCGTGGCGACGCACGAGCTGCACGAGGCCAACTCGCAGGCGTACTCGGGCGTCGACACGGACGACGACGTCGAGGCCGAGCTGCGCGCCTTCTTCCCGGGCGTTCAGGGCCCCGTCGTCGACCAGCTGCTCGCGTACTACCCGGCCGGCGACTACGAGAGCCCCGGCCTGCGCTTCGCCGACATGAAGCAGCACTTTGACCTGACGGCGCACAACCTCGCGCTCACCAACGCCATGAAGAACCAGACGTGGAACGCCCTCGTTGCTCTCGATAGCGCTACTCACGGTGTAAGTTGAATGTACTTTGTTGTTCCGGGTAAATTCCATTTGGTGCTTTGATTATTTCTCGGTCTGTTTTGCCGAACCGACCGAGGCCGACCGAGGAGTACAGCCACTCAACCATTTTGTTTTCCCATCCGAAGAGAATTTCATATCGCTGACCTTATACCTCTCTATAGACCGATCAATCATACTACTGGTACAGCACCTACACCCTCGACACTTCCTCCTCAGACGACACCACGACCACCACCAGCGCCGTAGCCGCCACTTCAACCTCGGCCGCGGCCTCGGCGACCGGCACCTCCGCCAGCAACTCGACCTCCAGCGGCCCCGGCGGCAGCGGCGGCGGCATGGGCGGCAGCTCGAGCGTCAACGCGACCGTGGCCGTGACCATGCAAAAGTACCTGCTGTCCTTTGTCCTGACGGGCGACCCCAACGGACAGTGGGCCGACGAGAAGCTCTTCTGGCCGCGGTACAACGAGTCCAGATCCAGCAGCGCCGGCACCGAGCTCGTCTTCAACACCACCATGTACACCCAGGACGACGACCTGGCGATCGAAAAGGTCGTGTACTGGAACAAGGCGCTGTGGTATTAGGAGGACGAGACGTCCTGTCCCTCTAGGGGAGGGGAGAGGAGGAGTGTGTCCCTGAAGGGGACATGTAAGGGAGAAGGCAGAATAGGACAAAGCTCTCAGCGTGTCTGTAGCTTGTGATGCATTCGTCCGTTGTGAGAGTCACGGGGGACAAATGGTGGGACACCGGAGATGCCGAAAAACTGTCCCAATTTCCAAATTTATCTGTATATATTAGAGAACTTCCAGTATAAAAGCAACTGTTTATATATGACCATGTTAAGCGAGTGGAAATTAGATGAGAAGAAGCATAAGGGATGCTTATAAGCTATCACAAAATATTTATCCGATTGTGAACAGTTCTGTCCGAACGTTGAAAGTTTTATCCGATTGTTGAAAATTCTACCCGATCGTTGAGTATTCTATCCGGTCGTTAAAAATTCTATCCGATCTTGAAGAGTGATGTTTGGATGGAAATTATATACAATAAGTACAAAATTCAAGCAAAAGCAAAAGTGTCACTTTTTATGTTGTTTGTATATTCAAGACCTTTGTGCGAAAAGGTACGGTATTGGCAATGTATTTCAGCGGTGCCTCAATTCTTTTGTCACCTTGTATGTATCGCAATCAAACCAGAATCCATTTGTTTGCTACTCCTCGACCCAATAGATGTTATATGCGCGATGGGACAAGTACCTCGTACATACTGCCTACGTGTTATCCCTCTCGTAGCATCCCTCCCCTCCTCACTGGAACTCGATGGGAGCGGATCCCATACATGATCTTGTGATCCGCAGGTATGCATGCACACATGCAGCGAAACGGAGCCCCCTATTCTGCATCGTGATCCGTGCGAGACTCTATTTACGGTGTTTACGTACCAGATTACCCCATACTCTCGAGCTCAGGGAATTTGAATCACATAAAACGGGGTAGAAAGAAAGGGGGGAGGGGAAGCTGCCCACACAAGGTGGAATCCCGCTGGCGGCCAGCGGGGGGAAGTGAATCACAGTTTTGGGGGAATATCGTCGACTTGTCCCTGGCGGTGGCAGTGATGGTGTGCTCGATTATTGCTGGACACAAGTACCATAACCAAAGTAATAGGCGGGAGTAGAATTGGTCGAGCCAAGAATGCCGGATGATCTCTTCGCTGGCGGAAAGTGCGTGACTTCTAGCGGGGCCCAACTATGGCACGATTGTATGGTCAAGACTCAAGAGCGGAGAGGTAATTGAACATGCTCTTCGACACCCAATAGTAAGACGATCATACGAGTATCAAATCGACCTTGAGCTTGTATGATACGGCGCATCAGACCTTGGATGTACGTTGAATCAAATAGTCATTAAAGAAAATTTTGATGCCAAATGTAATAGTCGTCGAAGTGCAGTTGAATCCCTTTGGCGTATAGTTGCAAGTAGTTGTGGCTTGGTCACGTATTTCATAGACAAAGGAACATAGTTGGTTGGTATAGTTTCATTTAATTCGAACTCGTCGAGTACAATAAAACTAAGCTAGACCGGCCTTTGCCAGGTCTGTCTCCAAATCCAATACAACAAAAAGGGACTGGAGTACAGGTCCATGAAAATCAGATAATCGCTTTGCTATGTTTTGGGGGTATATTCGCATCCTCGCCAAGAATTCACCAGAAACAAACGCCCGCTTGTCAAATGCCTTTGTGGTGTTTGAAAAAGCCCAATTCAATATATCCCCTGGAGTCTGCCAGCCAGGGGCGACACAGTTTGAGTACCATAAAATTCATCGCTCGCTATGTGGAAGTATCGAGATGATCGATGATGTCGCTTTGGTTCCGATCGTGTCGTGGGTATAATACCAGTCAATCATTTGACTCCGTCTGTTCTGAGGCCCCGTAGTTGCCCCCTCGCCATTTTTTTTGTGTTGAAAAGATCCCAATACGCCGTGCTGTTGAAGAGTGAAGAAGTGTGAATGGTTGTGTGTGGTGTTGAAGTGCTGGAAGCACAAAAGCTTTATGGGTTGGGACCCTTGGAGCTGATGCTGGTCAGGCGCTTGAGGAAGCCCGACCTGACGCTGCTGATGCTGCTCGAGCTGCTGCCGCTACGCTGGCTGCTGGCATCGCTGGACTTGCGTCGAGATGTCTTGTCGTCCTTGGCCATGTTGCCCCAGCCGCCGCGGCCGCCCATGATCCTGGTCGAGCTCTCCTCGATGTGGCTCTGAAGCTTGTACTGCTCATCGAAAGACACGGCAGGAACGTCGGAGGCCGAGTGAATGTTTGCGGCACCGCCGCGTCCAGTGCGGATCTTTCTGTCGCTGCTGGGAGGCATGGGCGTGCTGACTGATGGCACACCAGAGGCAGGCGTGGTCAGGGGAGCGCGAACGTGGTTGGCATATCCACCTCTGCCCGTCCGTACCATGGAGCCCTGGGCGACGGTAGGGTGAGGCTCGGTTACAGTGTACGAGGACATGACTGTAGTTGTGATGTGTGGTTGTTGATGGTGTCTGTTGTGTTGGTGAAATGTCTTATATAAGACGACTGGCTGTGGTGAACTTGTCCTGAAGACACTGTAGCACTTGGATTATAGTGTGTATTAAACGTGGGAATTATAAGGTACGATCAGTTTGTGTGTTCTGGAAACGAGGGGAGGGCTTAATATAAGCATCGTGACATGAACGGACATTCCTTTGTTACGATGTGTCATGGTAATACATGGTGCTGGGACTCATTTGCTAGAGGCTCCAGGCTTATGTGATCCAACAGAAGTTCGACAGAATAAATTAGTGAGGTACTTTGAGCAGTACGTAGCTACGTACCGGGGGAAACCAGAACATATGACGCGAGTGGGAAGAAATTTTGCTACAACGGGTCACGAAACAGCTGGAAAAAGGGGGGCCGGACATGGTCTAGGTGAGTTCCGACGACAGAAATCTGGGGAAAGCTTGCAAGCTCTGCTCTGCGGCGCCGGCTGGTGAGCTGTCCGGCATCGAGGTGCCTGATTTGGCTAAGAAGGATCGTGACTGGAAAATGGTCGGCTGAGAGTGTCTGGTTGCCGGCGGCCAGGCTGGATTCCATGGCGGGCGGGCTCTGCGGCGGGAGKGGGAAAATTTGCAGTGCCAGGCCAGGATCAATTGCTCATCCTTGGCAGATCCGACACCTCGTAAGGCGCTTTGCAGTTAACGGCATCGTAGCGAAATCTGGGGTAGCCGCGTGATGGGTCGGGTGGCTACTATTAGGTAACAAAACCATGCCGAACCAAATTGCGTTTGAAGCGCCCGTCATGAGGCCATGGCCATGTCCAATAGACGAAATTTGCTGTACCTAAGAGTTACCCCATCGTGCGGTCTGCCAGTGCGCCATGTTTCTGGGCGCAAGAGGCTCAGTGCCCAGGTACTTTGAGAGTCGCTGTCCAATAGCTGAAGCGACCAGCACAGTCGATTGGCTCGGAATGGACCTTTCGCAATGCCCGGCCAGAGATTTGCGATGGAAGCTTTTGTGGGCGTCGTGGAAGCGGGAAGAGTGCCGTGCCTTGCTCTTTTCCCACCGACTCCTGAGTGAGTTTACCTGGACTCCTCTTCTCAGGTCTGGAGTCTGGACCATATTGCACAACCGAGGAATGGAAGCTGGTCTGGTGACACAACAGCTCTGCCCGCTGAACGTCTCCGCGGAACTAGAACCAGCGGTGTTTCAGGGCCGCCCTGGACATCGCTGGAATGCCGTTGCAGTAAGCTGAGTTGTGACCGACATGCCAGGTGACCTGGATGGGCGTTACGAGTCGCGCTCGTCGGTCGGGCTGCTCGTTCCTGTCGCGCAAAAACAAGATCAAGCAAACAATGCAACAAAACCTGCAAGCTAAAAGAGCTTTTTTCTTCAAATGGCCCCTCAGTTACTCATCCTTTCCAGCTTTTTCGCTCGGTAACCTCGAGGTAGCTCGTCTGGCCTTGCCCCTTGGAGTAAGGTGTCACCCTGAGTTGATCTCCCGTCCCAGGACAGGGCCCCCAAAATAGGTGTCTCGGGTTCTAGTGTAGCTTCGAAAAGGCCGAAGCCAGCCGCGGTCCACAGGGGGGATTCAGTAGCAAAAAAAAACTTTTTCTTTGCAACACTGCAGTGACTGGACATGCAAGATCGTGAGATCCATTGAGGAGTTTTCACTTAGGGTTTGCTCACAAGCACTTGCGAGAGCAACCCAAAAAAAGATTTGTTCCTGGAATCCTGGTTAGGTACTGGTCCCATGCAGAGTCCAGACATTGCAGAGGACCAGAACGTGGTCTGTTTCCGACTTTCCATTGAGTTGCCCTGCACTGGCGGCCCGTCGGGGCTTAAAGCAGCAGCCATGCCAGTTGTTCCACGGATTGACGACTGCCAAAGCACTGCCACGGCGACTGACACCAGCGTGTTGTGATTATGAGTTGTGATTGCGCCAAGTGTGCCTCATTGTCGATCGGCCAAGAAGAGATTGAGCTCGCGTTTCCTTGACCGCGAGGCTGCAATTGCTTCACATGCTGCCTGCTGAGTTGATGACTGGTCGCGGTGGAACCACCTTCGCTAGCCGTCGATTCCGATTCCATTTTTTTCAATGCTCCGGGATCATGCAACAAAGTCATAGTCGAAGATTATGAAATCATGGTTACAAGTGGAGAACAAACAAAAAACTGGTCGGCAATTGCGAAGCCATCCATGTGTTCAAAATTGTTGGTCGTTGTTCAATTTGACACCAGACACCAATCACGTGGCCCAATGATCTCCGTGGCAACATGTCACCAAATCGAGGCGCTACGCCCGAGATCTGTCTGCTGACACATCTGAAAGATCTGTCATTGGCATCATAAAAGTGGCGGTATAGCTTCATCAGCTTGAGTCAATCACGGTGTGCAGAATCAGATACCCTACGTTTGGTTAGACAAATTGACTAGCTTGGATGCCAGACACCAGATTCGTCTTCCATCGCCCGGAGCCGTGTCACTGGGAGACGCTATTCTAGCTCGTTCTTGGTCATGCTCCAGGAACCGTCGACTTTCTGTTCTTCGTTGTATTTTTTATTTTTACTTTTTATCATAACGTGACACGAATCTTGTAAGCGCTGCGACTGCTGGCTTTTACCTGTCCACTGCTTTTGCAGTGTCTTCGGATTTGTCGGCCTCCACCGCACAATACGCGGACTCAACCGCGCCGCAGGAATCCGAAATCATTATTTCAGACCAGACCCGATTGAAGCCATCTCCGTCTCTCACGATGCCGACCGGCCAGCATCCATGTCCAACAGGTGCCTCCGCCTACGTGGAAACCTGAACGACAATGTTTCCCCTCGTGCGACCAGTCTTGATCTTCTCAATGGCCTTGGGTGCGTTCTGGAAGTCAATTGTCTCTTCGACCACTGCCTTGACTTTGCCCTCCTGCATCAGCTTGGCAATGTGGACGTATTGGTCGGGGTCATTCTTGACCATCATGAACTGATAGCTGCGGGTGCCTCCTCCCAAGAACGAGGGCAGCATCGCCCTCGACGCCAAAGACTTCATCGCTCCGAGTGACATGTCTCCGCCAACCTGAATGTACTTTCCGTTGGGCTTCAGGTAGTGGTCGGCTGCCTTGTAGAGATCGCTCGGGGCTCCCACGTTGTCGACCACGTGGTCAAAGACCTGTCCCATCGACTTCAAGGTCTCGGTCAGGTTCTCTTTGGTGTAGTCGATCACCTCGTCGGCCCCGAGTCCCTTGACCAGCTCGACATTTTTGCCAGAACAGCTCGTGGTGACATGGCAGCCGACGACCTTGGCGAACTGGATACAAAACGTGCCTGTTCCGCCGGATCCGCCATTGACGAAGATCTTGTCGCCAGACTTGACGTGCGGCACGATGCTCTGATATGCGGTCAGACCCGCAGTGCCGACACAGCTTGCCTCTCCCTCGCTGACGCCCTGGGGTAAGCTGGTAACTTGGTCTGGTTTGGCGATGATGTACTCTCCGAATGTGCCGTACTGCTGAGGATCGAGCCTGCCAAAGACCTTCTCTCCGACGCGGAACGCATCGGCGGCCTTGACGCCTTCGCCGACCTCGGCGATGGTGCCGGCAAAGTCCAAGCCTGGAGCTGCGGGCGTAGAGACCATGAGCTTGGATAACATGCCCATCTCAGGGACCTTTCATGAGATCAGTCTCCTAGATCCCGGTGATCTCGACCATGAATTGTAGTGTGGTGCCTACCTTGTAATCAACCGGATTCACCGAGGTGCTGTGGACCTTGACCAGCACTTGATCTTTGGTCACTGGCTTGACCAGAGCCTCGGAGAGCTTGAGACTCTTCTCGAGGCCGCCGGCAGCATTGGTGTAGAGCCATGCCCGCATGGTCTTGGGCTCGCCTGTGCTAGTCATGGTGTTCACTGTTGATGAGTCGTTGCCCCGCTAAATGTGGAAGCTTGTGTGGAGGTTTGAGGTGGTCCGGCCGACTGGTCTATTCACACGAGAACTTGTCGCTGCTGCTCTCGTACGTGTATTCAAGGTGAGATAATGATATGTAGGTGATGCGTCTTCCTTTTGACTCTTAGTTTGTTCTGTGCATGAAGCTGTTCTTGGAATGCTGAAGTGCAGATTAAGGAGCTATCTGTCAAGCCGTGTCGTCCGAGGTGTTGGTTTCAAACATTGGAGGGGTGACGTCACCAGACGCCCGTGGTGCAACTTTATCGAGAGCAGATAATGCATCAATATTGCAGCTCAAAGCGATATCCAAAGGCGAGAACCTGACATGTCAACCTAGGATACCTATTCGACCAGAAGATTCACTGTTCGATCGGGATAATCTACATAGGTAGGTATCACATCTACTACTGCGCCAGCGGGGCCAAGAGTGAAGCTCCACCATAGCAGCAGGCTATCGTGATAGACGCGTAGACCATGTCACAATAGGAAAGCTGGGTAGGCCACAACACCCATCGTCTGTGTTGTATGCAAACTCATCCGATCTTCCATCATCTCAAGTACACAATTTTCTAGATTGAGAAAGCGATGAAGGTACCGTCCGGGCTGGAGTTGAGTGGTACGCCCACGTCGCCGCGCGGGCGCTCTCTGAAAGCCACCCGCTCGTTTGCGCCGGGCGAGCTGGTCGCCCGCTTCGACGACCCGAGCATCGCGATACCAGATTCGCCAGCGCTGCCAACGACCTGCTCATACTGCCTCCGCACCGAGCGTGCGGTGCGCGCGTGCACGGGGTGCCGCGGCGCATTCTACTGCTCGACACCGTGCCAGAAGGCCGACTGGAGTCTGGTGCACAAGGCCGAGTGCAAAGTGTTCCAGCGCGTCAAGGCCCAGGGCCACGGTGTTCTGCCGACGCCGGTCCGGGCGCTCGTACAAATGCTGCTGAGAGCGGATATGAAGGAGGTCTCCACGGAGTTGGAAGGCCATGTCGAGTCGTTCATGAGCAAAGAGTCAGAGTGGACAGATATGCAGTTGCAGGCCAATGCTGCTCTGCATTTCCTAGACCGTGAAACAACAGCAAAGCGTGTGGCGGAAACTATGATACTCCTATGCAAGGTATGCTTTCGCATAACTCTCAAGCAGGATTATCTGAGGACTTGGCAGTGTTGACTTTTGGGGCATTAGTTGGCGACAAATTCGTTTAACCGACAGGATCAAGAGATTGGCCAGACAGGGACATTCATTAACCCCGCCTTGGCGATGGTGAACCATTCCTGCATTCCCAACGCTTCGGTGCAGTTTTCCGGACGACATGCAATACTACATGCCACCAGAACCATCCAAAAGGGCGAGGAGGTCGAAATGTCCTATATAGGTAAACTGCCCTGTGAGTGGGCTCGTATTTTGACCCCAAAGCTAACAAAATGTAGACCGCAACCTGCATCGCTCCCATAGGCAAAACTCCTTGAAGGACCGGTGGCACTTCGATTGCACTTGTGATCGTTGCAAAGACGACCTAGATGTCTACCAGGTCGCTTTGAAGTATCCTCACATTGAGCTCAACTCTCTCAGTCTTAACCCCGGTCTTATAACAGGCCGAAGGCCAGCCGACGCCTCTTCCGTGACACAATCGCAGATCGAGGAGATTTATCTGTCATGTACCCAGCCGCAAGATCTGAGCAACCGCAAACTGAACTTGATGAAGCGTTGGCAACTCTGCGAGCCCCTTCGTAGAGCTGGCCTCTTCGCTGTCGCGCCCGTGCCCCAAATTATCAGCGAGGCCAGCGTATATTTCGCCGCGTGCCAAGATCTACCGAGCGGTCTCGCTCTCAGCTGTTTCCTGACAATCTACTGCGATCCATTCCAGGAGCCTATGCCGTTTAGTGCCACTAGACTCAAAGGCCTCCTGATGCTCGCCAATGTTCTCAGCAACACCATACTCCTGCCGAGATCCCTCCCAGCGGGCGGCGCCTTGAACGGCAAGGTCGCCCGAGCCCTCGAAAACATGGACCAAGTCACCTTGTATCAAGCTATACTTGCAATCATCGTTCGTTGGGGCCCCTCGGCACATTCCAAGGACTGGCTGGTCTACCGCCAGGCCGCCGATCAGCTCGAACAGGTCGAGAGCCTCCCCGGGCGCGACGACGCCAAGTCGCTTGTCAAGCTCTGGGCTGCGGACATAGGCATCCCTGAGGCTACTGAGTTCTTTGAACTCCATAATTTGAAGTCTTTGCGCGAGCTGGCAGAGTTCGCTAATGAGATTATGGATTCCGAATTCGGTACAGGACAAACGTCATTGAGAGGCAAATAGAAAGCACGTATGGCATACTCCCAGATATCAGAATATCGGACAGATTGGGCGCAACAAAGTGTGCCTTCGATTACGACGAAATAACTGCACAACAAATGAATCAAATATGATCATGGGTGTAGAGTCATTAGTAATATCTGAAAAGCCAACGATTGTACAGCTACCAAAGAGACACTCTTCTCAACGCATTTCCAGAGCCATATCAGATCCAAAGTGGGAATAAATGCTTACCGGTTGAGGATGAAATACAAAAGAGACAAAGCGATAACATGATACTTTAAGCATCCGACCCGAGCGCGATCCGAAGAGGCAACGGCCCACGTCAAATTCAGGCTCGGCCTTCATCCTAACAAATTGGATGGTATTCTGTCTGTTCCTCCATGACGGACTACTCAGACTTGCGAGGAGTTCTTGGCTGCCGTCGGAGGGGTATAAATGGGATCTTGGTATATCTCTCCGATAGTGTTGCCTCTCATTTGGATTACGCTGGAGCAGGAGATATTTGTCGATGTCATTTGAAAGAGCTGAATGGAATGGAAAGGCCAAGACTCTGTTTTAGGACATGTAGGTCCATGATATCAACGCACAATACAATCTCAGTCTTGATCGATTATGCCAGGGGAAGGCAACGTATGGCAATCAACTGTAGAGTCTCCCGCGCTACCTGGGAATGAACGGAGCTTAGGGTCACGTTCCCCAAGCTCCCTGGTAAGGGATCAGGACTGTATTTAAAGGGACACATGCTCACACTTTTCTCTTTTGCAGACTCAAGACAAGACACAATAGAATTTCTACTTCAGACTACCTCACGACCACGTATCACCACATTCTTCCAAATCGTGAAGCTCCCACAGTCAATCAACCCTCTTTCGACTTTCACACAAAGACCCTTGGCAAAACTAGGGAACTCTACTCTTTCGGTACAGTGTGT